>OU426958.1:12500000-13750000 GCA_911387765.1 Pyrgus malvae
TGGATTATACGTCAGCTCACCATATCTCCGTTTGAATGCTGCTTTTAACATCGACAATTTTGCGACTATCTTGATGCTGCATCGCGTTTTAGCGACTATTCGTTACGTCGCAGTATGAAAATCTATTTGGTCGCTACAAAAAAGCGTTAATTGCCGTGCTAAAAAATTGTGTACTTTTTTTAGCATTTGTGAATCTCTTCTGGGGGAATGTCATTGATTACTCCGAAGAGAAGAATCACCAAAATCCTTCACGAAGTATTGGTACACATTAGAAATAAAAATAAAACAATCGACTTATTTGATAACTTTATTGTATTTTGCATGAAAGTGACGTTATCGACAATACACTGAGATACTCTGTGATTTTATTTTAAGTACAGTTCACAGCTTCGATAAAATACAATTTTAGCTATAGGTACGAGGAATATTAAACAATGAATTCAGGATCTCAATTCCTTTACATGTTATGTAAAAATAGTTTAGTGCCAAAATATATATCTCCAACATTCAAAAAGAAACTTCGAATGAATAAATGATTTATCTAAATTGTCTATGCAATGCAAAAAAATAACCTTTATATCTTAACGTATTTGATCACAAATTACTTTTGTACCAATAGCTGTTACAACTGTTCTAGACGTTAATATTATTTATTATCATTTTCATTTAATATAATGGTCTCTAGCCATGTGTATTAGTTGTGTATCCTATAAATGCACACAATATACTAGAGGCAGTGGTAGTGTATGATTTGTGACGACATAAATTGAGAGGTAAAACGACTACGGCTAAAGGACATTGGCTAAACGAGAAAAAGTGTAAATAAGAATATTGACAATCACAGGGAAATTATTCTTTCATAAACACTAGAATGTTGCTAAGGTAATAGCTATTGTAGAGGTAAATAACACATCACTGCTAAAACTGAGGCACTAAACTGGTATATTTATTCTATCGAAATATCTTTACAGAGGTAACATTATCTTGAATATTTTAAAATAATAACTGTTTATTTACATCGTACACTATTAAAAATAATATATATAGGTATATGTATAATATTTAGGTATTTAAGACTGTATTTGAAACTTGCTCCGCTAAAAGTAAAACATTCTAATATTTCATTAGTATCACGATATTTTCCTTTAGTGAGGCTATATGTAGGTATATCTTTAAATCACCCAGCAGTGTTAACATGTTAAAAAAAGCTTGTGTTTGTTATTAACGTAAAATAATAGATTCATGAATATGCAGATGTGAGTTTTGGCGGGAAGTCAGAAAAGACATGTGCTCTTATTTTATTTTCATTTTATTGGTGGATTTTTTTGATCGATATAGGCTAATTATAGTGCAAGAGTGTTATGAAATAAAATAACAGTGCGAAAATATGTTTTTTCAGCTTGCCTCCAAAATTCCATCGATCATGTTCTGGTAAAGTAGCCATCTCTTTACTAGAATATCTGACTGAATTAACTGACTGATTACTGACGACTTAAAAACTGGCAAAGAAGTAGGTAATGCACGAATTATACTTGACGCTGGCAATATGCACTGAGTTTGCGATGCCATAATCGAAAAAATAAATATATACCTATGCAGATAAATAATGTTACCCCTATAAAGACAACATTGTAACAATACAATTACAACAATGCAAGGACACAGTTTTCAAAACTGGAATCATTCCAGTTCTTCCAGTGGAATGTTCGTCTTCCAGACTTGCGATATTAAACAATGAAGGTACGTACAGTTCGGGTAACTTTGAACATTTTTTACGTTTTTTTTATTATTAAAACTGATTTCTATTTATGACACCTTCATTTTATTGAATGAATAGTGTCCTTTTGAGTTGGTTTTTCTGTCTAACAAAATAAATTTGCGGAAGAAACAACAGAACTACCCATAATTTCCCCTAAAACTCGAATTTTCATCAATCATGAATTTTGGGTAACTTTGAATAATTTTTTTTAGAATGTTAAAATCTTAATATTTTAAGGTTTAGGTAAAACAAAAAGAAGGTATTATTAAATTTAAAAATCTTATCTATAAAAATAACATCTACACTGACGTAAAAAATTAACAAATAGCTTGTTTTTGCCATATGAATCAAAGTGGACTAGTTTACGATTATAAATCAGCGCTCAAAAACTTCCAGCAACTTAACCACGGAAAAGGCGGGAATTTTCAGAATTATGGCATTGATAGTTTATTTCTTTAATTTTCATTTGGTACAAAAAGATTTTGGCAATCCATTTAACACAGTTATTATATTGAAATATCAAAAAGTTTCGATGTAATAAATTGTTAAATCTTTTTTCCAACTTTGTTCAAAGTTAAACGTCAATTCAAAGTTACCCGTAATGACTGTAAGTGATTTCAACTTGTCTAGGCATCTTCGAACATGTATTTTAAAACAAAATATTGACAAAAAATTCAGATCTTTTACTTGAGTTTTGTTAAACATAATTTATGAAAGATTATCACTTTATGGGCACAGGTGTAAAGCGCTTTTTTGCTTTAATATTGCAGCATGCAGTTCAATTGACCGCATTTTATGGAGGTTTTACATTCTGCCACAAATAGACCTACATAGGTCCTGTTTAAAATCATTTGTAGTTAAGTCGGTTATCGATAAGTTCTTGACGGTTGCTACTTGCTACACGCATAGTTTGTTCATCTCACGAAGGCAGGTTTATCATGGCTGTGGAGGCAGACGCGATCGCAACCTTCAATTTTTTCTTCAAGAAAATTGTGGGGTGGGTCACTAAGAAATTAGTTTCCCAAATTTGCTTGTTTCGCCTTCCATCTACGCATGACTGATGGTTTTGGTGGGAAGGGGGGGGGGGGGGGTTCATGTCCCCTGTGACCCCCTCCGCCTGGGACAGCGCCTGTGTGGAGTTTAATGCTAACTATAAAGCTCTCAATAAGCCAGTAAAATCCGAGTGACAAATTAGCTGTAGCTGCCAGAACGGAATTAAAGTAACGACCCGGTAATTATAGTGACTTGCTGTTTACTAAGAGACAACGTCCCCTAAGTTCACCCCCACATCCATTGCAAAACCTGCATTCGTAAGACAAAAGAACTTATTAAATCAATTCAATGTGATCTGTGTTTGTCTATTTTGGTAAAATCAAAAAAAGGAAAATTTACATTTACGTCAATGTAACATAACAACTCCATGGTCATAACACCAAAAAAATCGTATATTCGCAAATAACGCTCTTACGTCTAAAAGTCTATTTTCACACAGTTTTTTTTACAAGTAGGTATTATGCAACATTTTATAGCCAATAATTTAAATTAAACCTAAATTACAGCTAAAGCCTCAATATTGATGCACGTAATTACAATATTAACATTACATGTTTAATGCGTTTAATAATTTACACTGTTTTCTTGTACACTATTACAATTGCATTTATAGGTCGGTTTGTTAGTTAAATCTGCATGACAGATGGTTTAGTGTGTATATGTTACGGCTAAAGGTAGGTGTGAACATAAACTTAATAACTATAATAAAAATAGTTTTAATAGGTTTAACTTTTTGGTGTTAATTCTACAGTTTTCGTGTCGTTATTATACCGTTTCCTTTTCCATTTGCTTCTACATTTTTATCCAAGGGCCATCAGTTACACTTAAATTTGGCCGGCTACCGGCTAATGATAGAAGAAACTAACATTAACATGTCCTCGAAGATAAACCTAAGTTTAGCCAGCTAATCTTTATTATTTATTTATTCATGACCTACCTTTAACCGTAACATATATACTTATTATAAAAACTGTATCTTAACTAATAATGTGGTTGAAAATTCTTGTCATATAAACCCAAAACTATCTGTTATAAAAATGCAGAAATAAAATACTTACTATCATTTCTTTTGAAACATTATTGAAGTTGGTACTGGTATAGGTACATATTGAACGTAGGTACAGATATTGTCCTACCTATTCCTATTATTTATTATAAATAAAAGGCAAAAGGTTTTAACAGAGGCTAAACATTGATTTTAACATAATTATATTATCGTAAATTGTTGATATGCAAAATTGTTGATGGTGTTACTCCCAACACAAAACGATCTTCTTTTGGTTCAAGGGATTGGAATATTCATGAACACCAAATCAGCTTCATAAATAAGCAAATTGCCAGGTTTTATAGTACAATATAGATCGAGTCTTAAATATACTTGATTCTTGAGTTTCATGTTTATGTTAATCGTTTTAAATTTAATTTCATGAAAGAATATCATGATAAAATGAGCAGACAACAAATAGGCTGGTATATTAGGTATTTGACTTATGCGGCATAATTTCTTTAGAGTTACAGTATTATAATAATCTTTTATTGAAGTGATACTTCTTTTGGCGCGTTTGGATGAGAGTTAACTTGTGCGCTGCGCGCGCAGGAACGACATGATGAAGTTAGCCACAGAAAAGAAATAATAAAAACATACATTTTCAACACTGAATATAGTTACAGTACTAAGTGTCCATACTATATAGTAGATAGATATTCATAAGCCAGTCAAGCCAGTGTTGTGAAATATATATGAATAATTAATTTTGAATATTAATTTAAAATAATTATTACTTACGTTAATAACACGTTTTTTATCTAAACAAAATCTTTTTGATTGATTTTGATATTTATTATCGATTACTACTGCGTTTGAGTTATTTTAAACTTTTTTCATTCGCCAAAGAAGTATAACTTCTAACGCGTGTACATAAGTACACACTCTTTTTTTATTTTGATATTTTTAAGACTTTAAAATTGTGCGCTAAATAACTTCTCTAGTAAGTCACACTCTAATTTATCCAAATATAGACTAAATGGGCTGTTCATAGAGTTGATATACACACAATTAAATAGAATATAATGTCCAACACGTTTTTTGTTTAGTATAATTTAATCTGTGTTCTAAATGTATCATCTGCTAGAGACAACCATTTTTATGGCAATACTAAGAAGTAAGATGAAAGTGTAACATTTGATACATAATAATTTTATTTTTCTCTCGTCATTAAATTTTATATCTAAACTCTAGCAAAATGGAAGCGTTTACATTGTGATATGGTGTTATAGTTCCATTGAGCAAATGTTGTTTTCATGTCAACTGAATGAACAACAAATATCTCGAATAAATACAAAGCATCTTCCTGTACACTTATAATGAAACAAGTTAACGTTCTGTGAGATTTCAATTAAATATGTTAGTTTTTCGCATTATTGTGTGTTGACGTACTTACGATGCGTTAAACGGAAGTACGTCATTATGCATTTTTGCATTTGGAATATTCGTGTTGTCTATCACTATCATTAAATATAAGGTAGTGTAATCAAATTTTAAATGAGACATAAGCACACGTACCGCATTTATCGACAAATGCGTCAATTTCAAACATCACGTAAATTATTATAGATCTTTCATCACACGAATGCAAGCTTACCATGCAAACGCGGATTCAGCCGAATATACCTATAAACTTTCTGACTAAATCTAGGTTTCGTATTCTCCTGTTTCCTCCTTCAAAATTGAGTTTATTAATATATTTTCTTCACAAATATTAAGAAATAGAATAAGTCTTTGCCCCTATGTTTTTATTTGGTTGTAAAAACCTTTCAAATTTGTTTTGCAGTTGTTGGATTAGGGTTGTATGAAAAAGTAATTTTCTACGATTTTTGAAGTCATATTTTCTGATCTAATTAGTTGATTGAAAAAAAAAAACAGAACATAGGGGCATAGCTTTAGCAGACTTAGATATTGTCACAAAAAATCATTGCTCTAGAAACATTATCCAGGGAGAAAATAGGAGAATACATTTGTATGGGAATACGCCGATAGCGTTTCCTCACATTACACCTCGTATTCAAGTGCACATTGTCTCCGTGTGCGTTGTCTAAGAATTCTTAGAGTTGTCAATCAATCAATCAATAACTCACGAGCGGAATTTTTGGCGGGAAGTTCACTGAAGCAAGTTTTACTCTTATTTTCATTTACTTAGTGATTTTTTGGAATATATAATAGGAATTGAATGTATTTTGTTCGATGTAGGTTAATTACAGTGCCCAAGAGTTGTGCATAAAATGTTAATGCGAAAACATGTTTCTTCAGATTGCGTCCAAAACCCTCCCAGTCATTCTGGTAATTTACCCATCGCTTTACTCGTATATTTGACTGACTTTACTGACTGACTCCTGAGGAATTTAATTGAAATAATTTTATTTGACACTGGCAGCATGCACAGAAGCGATGGCATCATTAAAAGAAAAAAATCCCAAACGGCCAATCAGATTACTATAGTCACTAGCAAGTTACAATATGTAACTATTGTAACTTGCTTGCTTGCAACTAACGATATTGACAGCACATGCGCACATCCGCACAACCATGGTAAACAAGCATTCGTGAAATAACAGCTATAACAAATGTGCAATTATAGACATAATAATAGCAAATACAAGCAAAACGCCATTGACTCTTTTCAGTCAAGACACAGCATAATAAATTACTAACGTCAATAACATTCGCAATCTGTACATAACTCACGTTACCCTTACGACTTAAGTATATCCTATTTTACGTATAAAAACTAGTGTTAAATGATTTCGACGTTTCGCAAGGGCACTTGGGTTCCTATACGCTGGATAATTATTAGTAATATATTCGGGTCGTAAACGAGCAGTGATAACAGAGTGGTAAAATGTCGATCTCCGGCGCGAGGTCCAGAGTTCAATCTACGGGTACACCTCTAAGAAAATTGTTCAATGCGTTCTTATCGCTACTTTATGGTGAGTAAAACACAGTAATATTACGATGTTACCTTTAAAATTTCCACCAAGGCACGATGTCCACGAAAACGACCTTGACTCGTGTGTTGAACTTAGTGGACTAGTAACTTAGTAACTAAGTCCCTCTGAATTATTAGAGGGTTGAAAAATATTACGGGCCGTATCCAATGAACAATACAACCTTCATTTAACACTTAGATCTCAAAAATACTGAAAACGATGGATAAAACTTTCCTGCTTTGGGTAAAATAAAATTTGTTTTTATACAAGAAGTCCTCGCATACTATAGATTTAACAAGAAAATATACTAATAATGGCGTGGACAAAGTGTATACTTAGATGTTTTTTTTTAATTAAAAATAATAATCGCGCTAGACAATTACAGTAGAAACCATAAAATATATTTTTCGGAGAAACTTGTTACTTAAACCACTAATGCGTCTTCATACCATTTTATGATGCTTATATATAACGATATGCCAAAGCCAAATAAATTGTAAACAAAATGTTTTAGTACCGACGTAGTGTTATGAAAATTATTATTTATTAAAGCAATTGCCAATTTTTTATATTCCAAAGAATAAGTTTAATACTATTCGATTCGATCAATGGTTTTTTCATTAAAAATATTTAAATTTCCAGTATAGTTAGCCAGACAATTCTTAATTTTTTTTGCATAAGTATATAATTAACGTTGAAGCGAGAAGTCAATGAACGCAACGAATAGGTAAATGATTAATTAACCAGAATATTAGCATTACGTTAAATCTTGCAATGCCGTTGAACTTTCCCAGCAATTTTGTTTATATATAACTATTGTGTATACGAAAATAGTTCTTGTAGTGCCTTAAAATGTAGCGTAATTCATTTTCATGTATGAGATGTAACATTAATTTCGAGTTCCAAAATTATACAACTTTCGTAAATATAATGTAACTTTTTAAAGCATTGGTTAGATAAAAGAACCACCTATATTTAAACTTTAAATAAAAAAATATTCGACCAAGCAAGTACATGTCTATCCATGAAATAAATGAATACCTCAATTCTATATTACAAGTATTATTTACAAGCTCTATTTTTACTGAAGCTTGAATTATTTGTTATAAAAACATTTATTAAAGATGTAAAAAAAAAATTGAAAAAAAATAGTACGATGTAAATGATATATGAGTGTAATACAGAGTAACAATTAATAATTCGTTTGAATAATTCTTAGGAGAAATTTTAAGATCAATGATATAATTATACCGGACTAAATAGCTTTCGAGAAAATTTGAAAACTTTTAAAAATAGGAACAAATAAGAGATACCAATCGATAAAATTAATTTGCTGAATACGCCGCCGATATACACCTTATACATCCTTAGTTATATAATTAAAGTTAGTAGATATTGTGTATATTGTCATAAGTCGTTGGTTTAAGCACACAATTACATATTTGCTGTTTTGCAATGATATAAATAAACATAATGTAGACATGTTATGAGTATGGAATTTCAGTTTTAAAATTGCCCCACACACATGTCAAGATGGCGAGGGAGCTGACGCGTTTAATATGAAGCAAATAAGTCATGTGCCATATTTAAAGAGACAATTTTTTTTCGAGCGGCCATAACATATCTACACGTTTTTTTAAATATCATTGGTCACAGCTAACACGCTTTCAATAACGCGAGATCCACAATAAATACACTCAACTCTTGCGTTCTTCATCTGACTAGTTAAGTCGAGATTGCCAATCAAGAAAAAAAAAATACGATTTATAAAAAAGTGTCGTCGTAAGTCACAAACCCTAACGCAAAGACATCTGCAAACGCAGATAAAACAGGACGCGATTTATAAAATAATGCGACGACTCTACGCCAAAAAATGTGCTTCGGTGATCTTCGTTAATCTTCGGATTTTGCCTGGATTAAAAAAATTTACTAACCGAAGAATAAAAGAAGTAATAAATGAGCATAATAAATAACCACCAAAAAATTCAATTTTTTTACCTACCTCAACACACTTTTTGTCGTAGTGCCGTCGTAAAAAAAGTACTAAAAATATAGTAAAACTTAAAAAGAAATAAATACTGTAAGTACTACGGATCGGGCGGCCGGCGGCACCGGCCTGACTTTGGTACGCTCCCCGCAGTCCGACGATATGGCCAACAGTTCGATATTCAGTTACAATATTGGACTAGCATGAAATTCGTTTACGATTCGCCTCCCCTAGCCGCGATGTGTTGCTATCCCGGTTTCTTCACCATTCTGAAAGTCGAAAGTTTATTTATGTCAGGTTGAGACAATACTTGAAATTGTTATACGAGTGTTTGCCTCCGTGCCAACAAGTTTTGTTAAAAACTGTTTAAAAGTTTTTATTTAACTTGCAATGTTTTTGTTCGGGTGGAATCTTACTACTCAATTTTAAAGCAGATATCTTCAACCGATTGAGCTGAAATTTGGTATACACGTTAAGTTTGGATGACAATATACATACGATAAGCTATGTGACATCTTTTTAAATCCAATATGGCTATCCAAGATTGCGGAATAATTATTTTTAATGCAATTCTACAATATTACCCATATATCAAATGAAAGGGGTTGTTGAGAGTAACTCGAAAAATTATGTGACGTCATTCTTAATCCAATATGGCGGAACATCCAAAATGGCGGAATAGTTACTTTTTATGCACTTCTACAATATGGGTATCAAATGAAAGGGCTTGTTAAGAGTAACTCGAAAAATAATGTGACGTCATTCTAAATGCAATATGGCGGAACATCCAACATGGCAAATAGTTTTAAAGTAAATTTTTATGCACTTCTGCAATATGGGTATTGAATGAAAGGGCTTGCCGAGAATAATCAGAATAACTAAATAGTAAAAAAAAATTAAAAGAAAAAAAACCTTTTAAAAATTATCTTTTATTTAAATGCTCTAAAAATAAAAAAATAGAATTTTACTTTAAAATTTTAACTGTCAACTTAACCTTATTACACACAATTTATATGATCATAAAATATCGTCGCGCGATTTCAGTTTAATTAAACACTTATATGCAGATTACTTACGCAAACCTCGCGACAAGCTTTTATGATCATATAAATTGTGTATAATGAGGTTATAAGTTGATAGTCAAAGTTTTAAAGTAAATTTTTATTTTCTTCTTTTAGAGCATTTAAGTAAGAGCTTTTTTAAAAAATGTTTTTTTTTTGCTTTTAATTTTAACTAAAGAGTTTAATTATGATGTGTGACCATAATGACCTGACATTAGAATCGAAATTTTGACATGCTATAACAAGTAAAATTAAATTAAGTTAAAACTATCATTAAAAGGCGTATGGGGTGGGTTTCATTTTGATACATGTAAGAATCTCTTTTTGACAGAATAGCTAGTTCGTGTACGTGATTTTTCTTGACTACCAGGCCCGAATTTCCGATTTCCTCAAATTTTACGTACGTTTATGATAGCCAGAACTACGTTGGCTAATAAAGATCTGGTAACCTGGTCTGGAGATCTGGTTTACCGTCAATATACAGCAGTAGTGCTTTCGTCATTGGTGATAAGAAGCCTCAAGTTTTGCCTATTTTTATCTAGAATACTGTGATGACTTCAAACCTATACATTCAGCACACACAGCACAATTAGCTCGATAACTGTCCAGTAAACTGTGTTGGATTATGTGTAAGTTTAGCCCTAATAAGCTTTAGTTGAAAACCTCGTACACCTTAGCAGCTATTGAGCAAGCGGCTTGGATTTTCATTTCTGAAAATCTACCCGCTTCTTCTCTTACCTTCAGTTAACCAGTAAGCGTGCAGTCCCCGGCCAAGTCGACCAGCAGGGCACGGCGAGCTGGCAACAGCGCGAGCTCCGCCTCACTTCTCTTACCTTCAGTTCACCAGTAAGCGTGCAGTCGCAGGCAGTCCCCGGCCAGGTCGGCCAGCAGGGCACGGCGAGCTGGCAACAGCGCGAGCTCCGCCTCACTTCTCTTACCTTCAGTTCACCAGTAAGCGTGCAGTCGCAGGCAGTCCCCGGCCAGGTCGGCCAGCAGGGCGCGGCGAGCTGGCAACAGCGCGAGCCCCGCTACTCTCCTTGGTTTCTTGTCAGCAAGTTCGCAAGCAGCCACTATCCTCCCGGTGGACACCTCTAGCACGATAAGAGCTGGACGGCCCTTTATAGCTCGGATGCAGACGATGTGCCAACCGTTTTCGGAGTTTTCGAGTGCTATACCGCCATAGCCACCACGGCCTGGTGACAAAAATGATTTTATGATTTGATAAAGTGACATTAATAAGTATACAAACATAGCAGATTGGAACGAAACGCAAAATCTAAGTTTAGGCATTTTTATGTAACAGGTGCACACAGTTTTTTATCTCCAGTAGTTTTCCAGTTTCCAATCCAGTAGTTCTTTAGCAATTCAGAAGCGATAATGGCGCACCTTTATTGATATGCGACATCCATACAAATGACAATAAATTAATGTGAATATCTTAAGGCAGCGAATTACTACAAAGTTTTCACAATTAAATATATTGATGTCCGTATTTAAGGAGGCAATTAAAATATACTTAAATAAATAACGCTATACGTTCATAACACCACACTAGGATTTTTTTATAATTTATAAATATCTTTGGACAATTCACACAACACCATCTGATTCCAAACTAAGCTCAGCTTGTGCTATGGTAATCAGAAAGCTGATAAACATGCTTATTTAATTCTAAATACATATTTAGATAGATAAATTAACACCCAGACACAGAACAAATAGTCATGTTCATGACACAAATATTTGTTCTGGGTGGGAATCGAACCCACGACCTCACGTTTCGCAGTCAGCTCATCACCCACTACGGCACGGAGGCTGTCAGGATTCCATGTGTTATTGACTCGACTTGGCACACGGTCGTCAACAGCAATAAATAACAATAAATAAATAAATAACATTTCACACTCCATATCCCCATAGCAGAGTAGATATATCTAACCAGTTTCGTAGGTACCATGGACACACACGAAGACAGAAAAACAAACACTCAGATGGAGAACACAAATTTTAAACTAATCATTAAAATTTCTTCTTCGTTGGGAATCGAACCCGGGATCCTCCGATCGGCAGTCCGACAGAATCATTGCGCCACGCAGGTTTTCATAATAATTTGATACCATAATCGAGACAATAATTTGTTAGTTAATATATTTTCTTAAATATTTATTTTATTGTAATTTTCTTATAGTGTAAAGGATACTCACCCTTCGGCACAGGCGCTAGAGTAGTTTGCAAATTCCCTTCTAAATCATACACTCGGACTGCCACATCAGCTATGACGATGAGATCTTCTGATAACGCCAGCCCTCCAACTAGGCCTAGGTCACCGTTGCCAATCTGTGAAAAATGAATAAGAATAATTTTAAACCTTAAAATTGTTTTACTTTAAATTCTTATTGTAATGACTAGTAGTCAGCGTGCATTCAGCAAGAAAGGTTCTTACACTATTTTACTAAGGGCACAACTTCAAAAAAAATGTATGAGACATTACCATTAGAAAGATAAAGTCGGCCTCGTTCCGAAAAAATGTCACGTGAGTTAAGTCGTATATAAACTATCATGTAAAGATAAAGTGTGATATTAGAATTGACTTTACATGTTGTTTTACTTACATCTTCAACTGACTAGCTCATCAATGTCTACTGGGAGTTGCCTGTTCTAGTGAGGGTTTTACGAGGGCGAAAATCTACAACCTTTTATACGTTCTATTGCTGGGTACGAGTCTCAAGGGCTACAGCATTAACAGATCCTATGACTGGACACATCAGAATTTTATTGCACCATGATGCTTTAATGCTTGGTGGAATGAACGAAAATTACCTTCCATTCATTCAAAGTCAACTGTTGGATGTAGGCTTTCCAGTTCCAAGGCATATGTTTTCCACTGTCTTTTTCCAGTTCTCATTCCATCTGGTTGTACCTATGCTCTTTTGCTAAGTCACATATTGATATGATTCATTTAGAATAGACATTCCACCGCTTATCTTTAGTTTAAACTGGGAATGCACTGGTTACTCTTCCCGTTTTAATGAGAGGGTTCGCATCCGTCTTGAGTACAGTGAATTCGAGAGGGTGAGAGAGAAAGAGAGGGAGTGATAAAAAGAGAGAGTGGCAGAAAGAGAGAGTGAGATAGAGAAAGAAAGAGAGCGAGAAAGTGAAAGAGGCTTTCAATTCCCGCTCAGGGAGGGTGAATACGAGAGTGAGTGAGAGAGAGGGAGTAAGAGAGGGCTCACCTCGCGCTCGATGTTGCCGTGCTCGTCGAACAGGAAGACGCAGCGCGCGCCGTTGTCGGCGACCGCCAGGCGCCGCGACGCGCCGTCCGCCGCCACGCACACCGGCTCCACCAGCCGCTCTGACCGCACCGTGCGGAGGGTTGCGCCCATTGTGTTCACCTGGGGAACAAGTGTTCCAAACGCACTTTGCATTATGCACTATCACTAAACTCCTTTCACCGTAAGATAATATCCCAGACACCGTCATAAATGAAAATATAACTGACAAATTCAAAATCAAATCATTTACTTGTGGAATAAGGTGAACAGTTGGATGGATAGTAGTTGTTTAATACATAGTGCGCTTATTCTGCCACATTGGGCGTACGATTATTTATGTACATTGTAAAATTAAAATTTATAAATTTTGAATTACATGTCACTTTTATTATTAGAGATACCATTTACAAAATAGTAATAGTAACCTAACAATAGTGATGTAACCTATCGATATTTAATCGATTGATTTAAAACATCGAACAAAAACAATAATAACAAACTGAAAAACTTAACAAGAAGACTCAACAAAAACAGTGACAAACGTCAAAACAAACAAAAAAGCTGACGTGACGCTAAACACAAATCGCATACGACGCAGATGCACATAGTATCGTACCGACACAAATGACGCGATCACAAGTTGGCCGCTCAGATTCGTCGATTTTTTGTTCATTTAGTAGAGTCAATCTCCAATGGCAAAAGTTCCGTTCATGCATCACGCAATTAAAAGATTATAATTTTTTTATTTAATTTACATAATTTCAATATAATACTGTACTTGGTAATTTTTGAATAAACAATATTTTTTCATACTTATATTGTTTTGTTTTGCATGTTTATTGTTAATTTATATATTTATATTTTAGGTACTATAAAGTAGTATGCGTGACACGGAAAATGAGAAGTGTCAGGACTCAGGCATGTCATCTTAGGGGGAAAGGAGTATTGTAAACAATTTAATTATGTCATACATCTCGATAAACCGATAAAAAAACGGTCGGAAATACCTAAATTGAAAATGCCGTCGCATATGTAATTTCGCTTCAGCCACTCCGAAAAATGAAAATACATAAAAATATGGACCCATGAATGAGCGAGAAAACGAAGTTATATTATGGGTACACAACTAAACACATACCGTAGTCAATGTAGTTCTAAATAAGTATCATGGAGGCTGTTGACGAGATCAAATTTCATACTTATATATGTCTATGTTTTTATACTTCTAATGACTCTGGGTTTTTTTTTTATATTGTCTCATGCAGTGTTTTTTTAAGTAGGTCTAGGAAAACCGGAAAACAGAGTAGATACTTTCTATAGAAGTTGCTAATTTTAATGAAATATGTAAACATAATGTTTTTACTTTTGTAGCGGATTACGATCAATAAGTTGTGTATATCTTAATTACCTATGTTCAATAAAATCTTTGAAATCTTAAAAAAAAAAAAAAAAAAAAAAAAAAAAAAAAAAAAATGTTCTACCATCCTAATTTATCATTTTTAGTATTGAAAGAAATCTGAAACTCCCTCACTTGCATATTGGGCTTATGTCGAATTGGAAATAATGTAATTCTAACACCTTAATATAACAAAAATACCTCTGTAAGTGTTCTAGTCCTCCAATTAACTGCTACAACACCATCTGCTGTCACTGCTATACCTGTACAACTCCGGCCTGCTAACCCTGTAAATAATAAAAGGAATTTAACATACTCTTTTAGAATTGGATAGTAAATGTTATGATCTATACTAATATTATAGAGCAAGGATTTGATTGTTTGTTTGTATTAAATAGACTCCGAAACTACTGGACCGATTTGAAAAATTCTTTTACCATTAGAAACCGACATTATCACTGATGAACATATGCTACTTTTTACCACCGGAAAATGCTTCATTCCTACGGGAAAATGGGTAATAGGGACCACGCGGTTGAAGCAACTGGCTAAACGCCTATGATTTTAATATAGCAATATATCGTCTTACGTCTTACGTATTTCAAATGGATGGAAGAAAGTTAGAGATATAGCCTGGAGCACATAGGCTATTTTTTTTCTATGGAGACCCGTAAAACGGGTATACGCGGGCGAAGCCGATGGTGGAAGGCTAGCATACCAATAAAGAAAAATATTTACCTTCATTTACAATGTGTGTTTTGAACGCAAACGTTTCGTCGTCTAATACTTTCACCCTGGAGTTACCCGCATCCAGAACATATATCTCTCGTCGTTTAGGACACCTGAAATAGATGCAAAGATATGAAGATAAGTCTCTCTACTCTAAACTCTATGTTACACGAGCAATAAAATATTAGAATAATATTATTTCAATTCAGAAAATAGAAGTACCATATTCCTCTAGAAAATCACCAAAATCATTCCTACATGAATATAGTCAGTCTAAGCCATGCCAACCAGACCAAAATCATGCCAGTATAGTCAGAAGAATGGCTGCAACCCTTTTTGCGTCCCACTGCTGGGCACTGTCCCCATTATTGGGAAGGCCTGGAGCTTAATCCACCACGCTACTCCAATGCGGGTTGGTGGAGATGGTGGTTAGTGGCCAACCCGCTGTCGAACGTTTTCAAACCGCCCATAAGGCCTCCGACAAGGTTTAACGTCTGTTATCTATTGACAACAACCAGGACTGACGGCTTAACGTGCCCTCCGAAGCACGGAAACGCGCAAGATTTTTTTTGTCAATAACGGTCACCCATTTCACACCCAACCGCGCCTGTTTGGCTTAGTTGCATATATCGGATGCTATTTTGCGTTCTACGCTAACCGCCGGCCCATGCGCGCTTCATAATTCTATTTCTATAACACAAAGAACACACACACATCTTGTGTTACAGAAATAAAATTATTTCCACCTTGGCCATGTGTTGTACTACTATTACAACCCATTGTCACGTATATACATTTAACAAAATTCCATGATATTATACCTATTGTTTAAATTATATTTTTCTAGCACCCTAAAGATCCTAAGAATTTTTAAACATCTCACCGAGCTTGTCATTAAGTACTTAAGCCATCGGGAATTAATTTATTACAATACTCACCTAGCAAGTGCCACAGGCTGACTGAGCTGTTCCTTGCCGGTTCCACGGGATCCCCACACTCTTAAAGGAGCTGCTACCGGGGCCACTTGAGCCCGGAGTGGAGAATCCCGCACCCCTCGGGAGAACACCAGCACTCGCACGCAAAGAGAGCCTGCACTCCATGGCCGCATTGTGATCCTGAGAATAAGATTTTGTAGTGTCATATTGGTAAGTGTATTTTCTTATAGAACGAATCGTGAGTGTGAACTAACATTGTGAATATAAATATCACGACTGTACTCACGTGGTTTTATTCGGGGATGCCAGACTAGTTTCGGTCCTAACCGAGGACCTTAGTCATGAGCTCCCGCTGACGGTCGCGGTGACGTCACGGCGTAAACTGCTACTAACTGCGGCTGTTACTAACTGTAACTGTTAGGCTGGTTACAGTCGGGGCACCATTTCGTCTGGCGTGAAAATTTTCTTCAGGTGGACGGGGTGGCTATGGGTTCCACGATTTCTCCGGTAGTGGCGAACATTTTCATGGAGTGCGTTGAAGATAGGGCGCAACACTAGTAAGGCCGCGATTTTGGTGGAGGTACATGGACAACGTCTTTGCAATAATAACCAAGGATGGGTTATCAGAGTTTCTAGTCCGCCGTCCGCAGCACCACCACCACTTCCAGCCCGTACATAAGATACTCAGTACCCACCTATATAGGCCCGTGTCGAGATCAGTGACAGTGCAAGGTAGGGAAGCATCGTCCAGCGTGGCCGCAGCTGGCACAGGATCCCCTCCGGTACTGCTCGCTTAGCCATGGTAGTCCAACGTCCGCATCACCATCACCACTTCCAGACCACACACACAAATATATAACCCACAAATACTTAGTACCTACCTATATAGTCCAGTGTCTAGATCAGCGACAGTGCAAGGCAGGGGAGCGTCGTCCAGCGTAGCCGCGGCCGACACGGGATCCCCTCCCGTACTGCGAGCCTCGCCATGGTAGTCCACCGTCCGCAGCACCACCACCACTTCTAGACCGCAAACGCAAAGAGATTCTGCAAACAAATGTTCTGCCACATTAGGCCATGCACATCAGTTTAAATTGATTGAAGGTAGTATAACTTGCATATTGCATATTTATTTTTGAAGAGTAGGTTCCATCGCTGCACCTATTTCGATTGTTTCTATTGCTATTGTCAACCACTCTGACATGAGGGAGAAAATAGTATTTAAGCTTATTTTGTTTTGGGCTTAGATGTCCACGAGTTGAAACGACAATTTAAGAGCATTTAAGACCATTTTACATCTCTACATGCCAATTCCCTACTTGTGCTATCTTATAAAAAAATGTCTTCTCTATTCTCTATTATTGGACCCTCTTGACAGAGACGTCGTAGGATTCTTAATAAGAGTTATTATGACGTGTTGGCAACCGAACAAATATTTTTATATTCTATGGCAAAATTTTTAGTCTGTGCCATTACAAGTGCAAATTTTAATGTCAATGTGTCCATCCATCCACAAAGTGTATAATATGTGTTATATATAGCCAAAAGTTGTTTCCCTGCTTACCAACCCATCAAAAATATAGTCCACTACATTATCGAAGCTTTTTACATTGGTCCTTCGACCTGGATATTGCAACAATATCATGGTATTAAAGTAAAATATTTAAAAATCTCTTATCTTACTTAAAAAACACATTACAGAGAAACTCTTGGTAGTAGTCTGAATACATCCTTCTCCTAAGAATTATTAGGAGCAAGCAAGGTCCAGTCACAAAAGTATTTTCTTTAAGTTATGCTGAGCTTAGACGGGCATCCTTAAATTATCAAGGCTATGGTAGTAACATTCATAAAATTTCTTACCTAACTGCGAAGTACAAACCAGGGAATGTGGTACTGAGCCAAAATGTAAACCGAACAAAAAGGCAGACGGGCCGCGTGGTGTTAAGCGATCACCGTCGCCTATGGACACGGGCAACCCCAGGGGAGCCACCCGAGCATTGCCGGCTTTGGAGAAGAGCTCTTTTTACAACTTTCTTGAAGAACCCCATGTTATAGTCCACTGGGAATGCCTTAGCTGGAAGGTTGTCCCATAACCTACACTTCCGTGGTAAAAAGGAGCGTGCAATGCGGACTGTGGAGGACCGCCACGAGTCCAGTTGGTGCCGGTGGAACTTTAACCTTCGCCTGGTGGTATAATCATGGAATGGTGATGTAGGCATGAGTTTGAAAAGTTCCTCGGAGCACTCACCATAGTAAAGTCGGTAGAACACGCAGAGCGAGCCTATGTCTCTTCGCAAGCTAAGCGGTTCTAGCCTGTCAGTCAATCTTGGGTCGTTGACGATTCGAACTGCGCGCTTTTCAACGGAGTCAAATGGGTGTAGCTGGTATTTTGGTGCTCCTGCCCAGAGATGACAGCAGTACTCCATGTGGGGTCTGACCTGGGCCTTGTACAGCGTCAGGAGTTGCCCCGCAGTGAAGTACTGCCGCGCCCTATTGAGGACACCAAGCTTTTTGGACGCCAATTTGGCTTTGTGCTCTAAATGACTCCGGTACTGCACTTTACTCGTAATGTCAACTCCCAAGATACCGACATTTTCACCGACGGTGAGCGCGGTACCCTGGAACTTGGGCGCTATAACAAATGGGGCTTTTTTAGTGGTAAACGCGCAAACTTGTGTCTTCGTGAGGTTAAACTTGATAAGGTTAAGTCGACCCCATTCCCAGACCCGCTCCAGAGAGTTCTCAACTTCAGACACATGTTTGATTCTGCTTTCCTCCACTTGTGACCGAGAGGCATTGGCTCGACAGGTGTATAGTGCGTCCACCATACTATCATCTGCATCATAGCAATGTATACTGCGTGATTGTTGCAGCATATCATTGATATGCAGAATGAATAGTGTAGAAGACAGTACTGAACCTTGGGGAACACTGGCGTTAATGGGCTTCATATCTGAGCAGCATCCGTCAACAACGACCTTAATCTGCCGCTCAGACAGAAAATTTGCCACCCAGTTGCATAGCCTCAGGGGAAGACCGTAACATGGAAGCTTCGCGAGAATGGCTCTGTGCCAGACCCAGTCAAAGGCCTTTGCAATATCCAGGCTGACTGCCAGAGCCTCCCCGTTGCCCTCGACGGCTTTAGCCCAGCGGTGTGTGAGGTATACCAAGAGATCACCGACCGACCGGCCCTGGCGAAAGCCATACTGACGATCGCTGATCAACCGGTGCTTCTCGAGGTACCTAAGGAGCTGCGTGTTTATAACACGCTCCATCACCTTAGAGAGCAGGGAGGTTATCGCAATGGGCCTGTAGTTGGACAGGTCATTGCGGTAACCCTTTTTTGGGATTGGGTGTACCCCAACTCCACTAAGGCCTCAGCGAATTTTCGCTGAGCGTCATTATAAGCAAAGTCCACTTATTAAGAGATTAAGGTTATATTTTTGAACAGCCTTACCTAACTGCAAAGTACACAGTCCAGGGAAGGTAGTACTGGTCCGAACTCTACCCAATTCCGCTAAAGCCTCAGCAAATCTCTGCTGAGCATCATTATGAGCGAAGTCCACAGCCAAAAAGGCGTTTTCTCTAGGTTCAGCTAGCGCCGCAGCATCACCCAATCTGGCTCCCAAGGCCGCTGCTCGACTGCTGACCTCTCGGACTTCTACCTGCTGTTGGAGGCCTGAACATTCTGCTTCCACCTAGAAAGAAAAACAATCACATTGCTATAAGATGAAATACTGCATAATGCAATAGTAGTACATAATACATGTATTGTTCGAATGGGTAAGAGCCATTTCTGGCGTGAGGGAATTTAATCCTGTTTCAGTGGATGAGTGTGATTGCCGGCCAGACTTACATGAAATGACGATAGGCCTTTGGAATAGTAGCGTAACTTCAGACAAGATACAGGCAGACCAAGGGCCGCAGTGAACATTTAACACCACATAGTCTAAATGATCGCGTGCTATTTATTAGTGTACTTATTTCACTTATTTCATTGCTTAAAGACGCTGGAAGATGTTATCACAAAACTGCATTGTAAATTTTACTAAACCTCTACGCTAGAGTGCAGTTTTATTTCTATTTATCTTTATTTATTTTATTTATTTATTTTATGTGAAAAACCTTAAACTAAGTTTCACAAAGGGTTAAACCTAATGCCTAGTGGCATTGTCTACCGGTCGACCCTGGGTGATGTTGAGAATGTGAGGTAGGCTTTTAAAAATAAACAAGCTAAAAGAACAAAGAATTAGGTAAAATGACAATATGTAATGACAATGTACATAATGAAATATGTACTCTACACTAATAAATATAAATACTTACATACAAACATACATACATGAATACATACATACATTCATACATAGATATATTGGAAGGATATAATGACTACATATTTAATATAAATAATGTAGTTTAAAAAACTAAAAACACGCTTTTGTGAAAATACGAACTAAAAAGTAAAAAAATAAGAAGAAAATGTATTTTACTGTAAAAAAAAGCGTGGGGTGCATGGTGTCAACAGTAACAGTGGTAAAAACCACCCCCCGCTTTTTTTTACAGTAAAATACATTTTCTTCTTATTTTTTTACTTTTTAGTTCGTATTTTCACAAAAGCGTGTTTTTAGTTTTTTAAACTACATTATTTATTTTTAATTTTTTAGTTGGATTTTTATTCTCAAATTATTGCATTATCATCGGCCCTTGACCCCTATGCAAATTTTCAAGTTAATCAGACGCTTAGACGTGTTAAAGTACCTTAGGCCACGAACTTATCAGCCGCCCCTCGTATATTTTATTTTATCCTGATGATCCTAGTTACGACTTTAACATAAAGTTATGAGATTATTGTATTGTCATCGGTCCTCAATAAATCTACAAAGTTTGAACGAAATCTGGCCGTTTAAAGTGGGTCAAAATCGCGCCCAAAGAAGTCGGTTACAAACATACAAATATACAAACATACAAACATACAGGTGAAGCTAATAAAAAGCGTGTAATAAATAGGACTCTTGTTGGTAAAAAAAACTAGACTGAGGTAGGGATGCTCAAGAAATGCTCTCTGACCAATTTCTTAAATGCCAGTTTGCTGGGTGCCTTTCTTATATTTTCGGGTAGGGTGTTCCAGAGCTGTATGGCCTGAACTGTGAAAGAGTGATGGAAAAATCCACTGTTATGTAGAGGAAGAATGATACTAAGATTTTTGGAAGAACGTAAGCCTCTGTTATGGGCGGAGCAGAGGTACTGAAAGTTTTCCTTGAGGTACACAGGAGAAGATGGGTCATGCAATACAGAGTACAAACCGTCAGTTACGTCTTTGTCGAATGGTAAGCCATTTGAGCTGGCTTCGAAATTTGGAGATATGATCGTATTTGCGTAAATTGAAAATAAACCGAATGCAGTTGTTGAGAAGGCACTCTAGCTTATTTAGAAAATTTCTTTTCTAGTAAGACAACAATTTATCAAATGAGTTCTTTCTAATCTTGGTGGATAATATACAGCCCAGTGTTCATGTCCTTGTTTTTATGTGAGAGGCTATGAAAAAAAAATGTCACAATAAATTATTGCTATAGATGTAATCCTAAACTTTATAAAAACAACACTTAACACTACATGTACGGAAAATGTTTAAAGTGAAACATGAAAACAGCTTTACCTTTGCTTTCTCAGCATCAATCAACTTCAACTGTTCTTCAAGTAACTTCCGTTTATGTGTAGCAGCAGCTGCCGCAGCTGACTTGAGTTCGTTATGTCTCTTATCTAACGCAGCCCTCAATTCGTTGAAGTGTCTGTCTATCGCTTCATCGGCCGCCGTCGCAGCCGCTTCTAACCTACGCAACTCGCTGGCCACCGCTTCCCTAGCCGACCCGAGCTTGCTGAGGCACTCGTTGGCTCTATACAACAATATTTCGGACATCCTTTTCAACGCTATCGAAAACGGTACAACAGTGTGGTCGCACGGGGTATCGCTATGGGGACCGTCGGCGCAGTGTCGACAGAATACGCAGTCGCAGGTTTCGCAAAACAATAACTCTCGTCCGGGGTGAGAACTGCACTGGGGGATGACTTCTCTGCGCTGTCTCGCCATTAAATCCAGAAGCTGGTTGACCAGAAATGACGGTGGCAGCGCGGGTACCCCTCCTCGTGGGATGGTGATGAGCTCGCGGCAGATGGGACACCTAAAACTACCCGCGTCTCTCGTCTGTGAGGCGGCTATCCGTGTGAGGCAATGCAAGCAGACTGTGTGTGAACATGGCAGCAGTTTCGGCGTATGTTCACCTCCATCATAAGTGCCTGGAAACAAAAACAATCTCATTATGAATAAACTCAACCATGACTATAAGTCTTCATGCATTCCACTGCTGGGAACTCCTTAAAATCGGGGAGGCGTAGAGTTTAGCACATAGAGCTAACACATTGCTTCAATGCGTCTTGGAGATACGAGTTAGGAACCAACCAACCAAACCAAAACAAAAAAAGTCAAATGTTTTTTAACAGCACACAAGGCCTCCAGCTAAGTATAACAACTGCAATCAATAACAATAGGGACTGGAGGGCAAGTTCCGACGCCTTAACTTTTCCTTACTTCCGCCAAACTCATCCTGTTTGTTATTTATAGATAGCAAACATGTGTAAGTAATTTGCTACAAATGGTCAGACATTTTACATCCCACTGTACGCTTCAATTCGTACATCACTTGCGCTCACTCTAGTTGCAGGGCCATTCGCGCTTCACTATAGAATAAAAATTTATAACCCTCAGCAAAGTTTGTGCAAAAGCTTTAGCAATATGTGCCAAAGTGCTTACAAAAAATAAACAAACTGTGTACTAACATAGACATGTGCCGCAGGTGAGGAAGCTCTCGTTAAAGTCCTCATAGTTGATGGAGACGGTCTCGACGAGCGTGGAGCTCATGCTCGCCATGCCGACACCCAGCCGAGAACTGTGTGAACATCATAATAGCAACATAAACATCAAATATTAACATTCAACGGAAATGTGAATACCTAAGTTACATGATAATATAAGGAAAACAATATAGCTGGTGCAGCAAATTGAATTGAAATACATAGTATCGAGTTCATATACAGTGGATAGGCAAACACAAATATATGAATAATAGTCTCCCTAATAATAGGTTGGTAATTTATGGAATGATTCTTGCTTATGATAGCATAATGTTAGTAACTGAATGTAATGTGCTTATTTGTGTGATTACTTGGTTCTGTTTCAATCATAGGACAGTAGATAGGCTGAAGTTAAAATGCTTTTAATTTTACCAAGCTCTTAGAAAGTGGTATACAAATACTGCTTGAATATACTTCAAGTATTTAAATATTCAAAAACAATTTTGTTGAACCCTCTTTGAACCCCCACTTTCAAGCGTTGTGTGATTAAGCAACCATCGCCTGCCAATTTTTTTAACAACTAAGCATTTCAAAGACAAAATGAAAGTTATTGTTAAACATAAATTCTCCTTATAAAAAATATTACAGCTTTTTAATTTTGTGCAAGGAAACGTTTTAAAAATTTTGCAGATTCAATTAATATGGCTGGCTGCCTGCAACCCTATTTTGCGTCCCACTGCTGGGCACGGGTCTCTCCCCATTATTGGGGAGGCCTGGAGTTTACTCCACCACGCTGCTCCAATGCGGGTTGGTGGAGATATTTGATTAATATATTAGTTTTTAATTCTGTTCCTGTGGGAGAGATAAGTAAAATCATATAAACTCAAATAACCAGATTGAAGCCTGATCACTACTTTTGACATAAAAGGAGAGAACACAAATCTCATAGTTAACTCAGTCTGAGATTTCCCTAGCTATACAGATAAAAAGACTAAACATGCAAATGCTATCAATTAATGTACCCTGTTTTCAGTCATTTAATGTGATATAATGCTGCCACTCGCACATTGTGACTCACCAATCTGTGCAGATTGCTCTTGATTTATTTCATTGCTTTCAATTGAATGATGTCCAAAATTAGTTTTTATTATCTCCTGTACATCATTCGATGTTAAATCAGTTTTACTTAGGTACAAATTTAACGCGCTGGAGAGGGCTTTGCTCGGTATTTCTCTACGCGATAGAATTCGTAACAATGAAATCCGTAGAAGAACGAAGGTTACAGACATAGCTCTCAAAATATGCAAGCTAAAGTGCCAATGGGCAGGCCATATAGTAAGGAGAACCAACAACCGATGGGGACGAAAGGTCCTCAAATGGCGATCACATCTCAGCAAAAGGAGTACAGGCCGCCCTCCAACCAGGTGAACTGATGACCTGAAGAAGACAGCGGGTAGTCGCTGGTTTCAGAAGGCTCAGGACCAGGAGGCGAACGTTAGGGGAGGCCTATGTCCAGCAGTGGACTATAAAAGACTGATGGCTGGATGGATGGACAAATTTAACTGATAAAATATTTCTTAATTTACTCCAGCAAAGACCAAAAAACTTTAATTATTTTTACAACTTAGAACATTTTAAACAACTTACAGGGTGCAAAAAAAAAGATGAAGGAATAAAACACTAATAGAATAAAATTAAAAACTACATGTTTATGAAAAATTATATACCTAGTGCCTGTTGTTACATGCACTATATAATAAAAGTGTTCTTTAGTTACAGAATGTTACTGATTTTCTATTATCATAACATAGGATAACTGCTTTGATGTGAAAATGCATTTAATATTGAGTGAAATGTTTTATACAATATACACACAACAAAATAGATGCCTGAATTAGATAGAATTTTTTTTTAATAAATTGTGTAAACCTGAAGATTAGTTTAACATAATATATTGTGACACATATTTTATACCAGGGACATTACAATAAATTTAAGTTTCAAAAATTCTCATAATCCATGTGTATAATGTTCCAATTTATTGGTCTTATAAGCTCTTTCATTTAAGCTCTTAGTTCCTAACATTCTTAAGCACAGGTTAATCTTTCTATGGATTCATTTAAAGTGAAAGGTCAATGCAGGTGTTTCCAAATACATAGACTTTGGGATGGGGTTATGGCTTTAGGAATTGAGGGGTTCTGGGATAGCCTTCCAGCATGAATAATGATATTAGGCAAGTAAGCTAGGATTTTAAACATATTACACTGTTCTATCTCCCCTGAGACTAGCTTAAATTAGCCAGCGATCTACAAGTAGCTTACAAATCTGCACTTACCCCTAAAACATGGAACAAACAGAGTTTGAGAGTTCCAGCTACATAATACATCATAATCAAGAACAACTTGGCTTCCACAGTCTAAAAGGGTCTCCTCTAAAATGAGTATGGAATCCATTTCAGATATTTCAGTTTATAGCAGAGTCTATATTTTCTTTGGTAAGCCATTGTTTTGAATTGAGCAACTTTTGCATTGTAATAGAAGGATTGAAAATCCTAGCCTAGCAATTTTAAGTACAACACCCAAATTTACTACAAATTTAATCTAATGTAGTGATAAAATAATTGTGTTGTTAAGTAAAGAATAATGTGGAATTCACATAATGAATACTTACAGAAAGGAGCAACAATACATGGACGAAAGTTCCGAGAATAACTCCAGGTACACTTGTGTTACTTATTCATACTAAGCACGTACGCTTGCTTAAAATAAGTGCACTATTTTAAAAATTCCGATGAGCATTATCAAGTAAACTTTGAAAATCGTAACACAGCAAGTATATACGATATGACAACTTCGCGTGAAATACCCACACGAGCACTATATGTTATAAACATGTAGTTTATTTAAAATAGACTGGCCAAATCAACTAAACAATACAAAGCAAAATGCTCTTTCGTAATCGATCGATATTATAGGAAACTATGATCATGACAAAGAAATTCTATTCATAACCACTCGTATCTCGTTTCCCACAGTTTTTTTAAATTCTATCAATGAACTTTTAAAATTAGTTAAAGCTCCATATTAAATTTTGATGTGTTTGTTTTACAATAGTTTTGTTTCCAAATATTTATCACAACTATTTTTATGTCAAGTCAACCATTTAACCTCACCTAAACGTCAACTGTCATTTACATTTTCAAACTTCAAACATTCCTGTAAATTATTATTTTCTTTGCTGTCGTGCCTAGCTAAAGCTAAGCATGAAATACAGCCTATTAGAACTTTATTAAATTTATATTATTACTTAGGCTTTTCTCTAAGATGATAACAAAGCATTTAGAAAAATATAAGTTTTATTCATATTATTGTAGTAACTCCAAAAGCATACGGTGTTTTGAAACTATTGATGCTGTGGTAACAAAATTCCCAAATAACAGATAATGAGCCAAGGTCATATCAATGTAAATTTATCAGTTTTATCACTGAGGAATCTGTTTAGCTCTTATATATTCTGCTGTTTATGCATTTTAATATAATTGAGATTAACTATGATGAATAAAACTACTACTTTCCAATACTCATATTATATCGTTTATAAACGTTTACTAAATATTCAGCGGTAAGTACAAATTGCTAACTTCCTACTCGCTATCTCATTCAAATAATTAGGTTTGATTTCTGAAAATTATTAACATTTCGTCGTTTATTTTAAAGTTCGCAATTTATCACAGTGAAACATAGAGTAACTTATTTATTTATTTATTTATTTATTTAAACTTTTCTACCGTACATAACATCGGATAGAAGGCGGACTTAATGCTTAAAGCATTCTCTACCAGTCAACCTTAAGGTAGTGGGAGATCAATGAAGGCGGTAACAAAGAAACAGTAACGAAATGTTACAAGGAGGAAAAAGAAAGCAAAAAAATAAAAAATTGCCACACAGAAAGTAAAAAATAAAATAAAATACGAACTGTATAAAATATGTAACGAGGATTATAAAACATATAACAAAGATGCATAATAATCATAAAAATTATATACGCAGAAGTGTAACGTGTAACGAAAAACGTTGATATGATATTATTATATATTTGTAATATAAATATAAATGTAAATAATAAAATATAATAAAAATAAATATAAAATAAATAGTTACATATACGTAAATACCTACATATATATTTAGATTATACATATATAATTAATAAATATTTAATATATACGAGGGGGATGATGACCTTAAAGTTCACATTAGGCATAGCCTAAGGCGGAGGAGTAGTGTGCAATAATTCTCCGTTTAAAAGTAAATTTGCGGGAGTGTTTTCTGATATCGTTGGGTAATGCATTCCAAAGTCGAGAGGCTTGGACCGTGAAGGAGTGGGAAGTGAAGCCAGAGCGGTGAAGTGGGATTGAAAGAGATAATGTGTCAGAAGATCGCAGCAGTCTATTATGGTTGTCTCGAAGGAACTGAAACTTGTTTTTCAGATAACTGGGTGCAAAATCATCAAAGATAATAGAAAACAGAGATAAGAGTATCCGAATATGTCTTCGTTGACGAATCGGAAGCCATTTAAGCTGAGAACGGAATGAAGAAACATGATCGAATTTACGAAGACGAAAGATAAAACGGATACAGCTGTTAAGAAGACTGTCTAACTTATTAAGGAATTCTTCACTGAGATCAGGCGAACACACGTCAGCATAATCAATTATGGGGAGAATTAGAGCTTGCACCAGAACCAATTTAACCTTGATTGGTAAGAAATTTCTGTAGCGATTTAAAGCACAAAGCTTTGATATGACTGAGCGGCTTATATTTTGTATTTCAGATGACCAGTTCAGACTAGAATCCATGTAAATGCCAAGATTTTTGACACTGCTAGAAAAAGGAATTGTGTGGCCTCCAAGCGTGATAGGGGCAACAGACCCAATGTCAATCTTGGCAAGTTGTCGTCTACTGCCAATTATAATGGCTTGGCATTTACTGACATTGACTTGTATACCAAAATTTAAAGACCAGTTAGACAGGGCACACAAATCAGAATTAATTTTTTTGATGGAAGCGTTAATCATGTCAGCATCAGCAACTGTGTAGATTTGCAAGTCATCGGCGTAGAGGTGGTAAGAGCAGCTGAGACGTGTAGTGAGAGAGTTAATAAAGATTGAGAAAAGCAGTGGGGATAGTATTCCCCCTTGTGGGACACCGGATGACAACTGACACCAGTCAGAATAATTACGTCCCCAGCGGACGGCTTGTTGGCGACCACAAAGGTAGGAGGAGAACCAGCTTAGCGTAGAAGACGCGAAGTTAAAATGACGAAGCAAGGCACAGAGGATATCATGGTCAACTAAGTTAAATGCATTGGTGAAATCAATTAGAACGAGAATAGTGACCTTTCTATCCTCCATTCCTTCTCTAATATCCTCTGTGACTTTAAGAAGTGCAGTGGTTGTGCTATGTCCGGAGCGAAAGCCGGATTGAAATGGGGAGATTAAACCATTGTCGAAAATAAATCGTGTTACTTGCTGGTGTACAGTAGATTCTAGTAGTTTAGACATAACAGGTAAAATGGAAATGGGTCTATAGTTATTAAGTTGTGAGGGATTGGCCACTTTGGGCAGAGGAATAATGTGTGCTTTTCTCCACGAGTCGGGAAAAACCCCTGACTGCATCGAGAAATTTATAATATGAGTAATCACAGGTAGTAAATATTCAAAAACAGATGAGATCATCTTACGACTTATTTCATCACAACCTACCGCTTCAGACTTAATAGCAAAAAAGTGTTTACGAACATCGGCGGCTGACACGGCAGAGAGAGAGAAAGAAGAATTAATAGGTTTGGCCCAGGAAGATATTTCAGAGATAGTACGATATTTAACACTAGGAGAAAGAAAAGGAGTAGCAGCAAAGTGCTTGTTTAAATCATTTAGTGAAAAGTTGGTGTTTGGTGTAGTGGTGGGTTGTTTACACAGTCCCAAGGAGCGTAGGAACTTCCAGATATTGGCCGGTGACGAATTTAAAATATTATCATGGAAGTATCGTCTCTTAGCTGCCCTTACCATCTGGTTACATCGATTACGAGCAGCTTTATATAAGCACCAGTTCTCCTCGCACCTATCACGCTTGAATTTGCGAAACGCCCTGTCACGACGAGTCATTGCCATACGAACTCCTCGTGTAATCCAAGGAGCAGGGGCTCTCTTTATACGTACTGCTTTGACCGGTGCATGTTTGTCATACAGTCTTAACAGCAGAATGCTAAATGTGGACACTTTTAAATCGACTGTTGACGCAGCATATACCGGCGAGAAGTCCGTTATCGCAGCATCCTTATGCAGTGCATCTAGATTTAATCTGGCAAAGTTGCGCATAAAGATAATATCTGGCTTGTGCTTCTTATGTTTTAATTTAATTGCAAGGTAAATTAGATCGTGGCGCGAAAATCCAGGAACCGACATCTGACCATGCTTAATTACAAGTTGTGGTGAGGAGGTGATTATTAAATCAAGACAGGTGTCAGGAGTGAGGAGATTGTGGTGTGTTGGTCCGCTAGGGAGATAGGATAAGTTAACAGAAGATAGGATATTTAGCAGTTTAGTGTTTTGTTGAGAAGTTTTTAGAAGGTCAGTGTTAAAGTCGCCCATGATAATGTGACGTGTGTAGTCTGAACAGAGTGATTCCAAGACTGACTCCAAGGCGGAAAAGTAATCTACGGAGGGAGGACAGTAAACGACCCCAAGTACAACTTTGGAACACCCGACCTGAACCTCCAGAAACAAATACTCTGCTGAGCCAGAGTATTGGGAAGGTGACGACGTTATTACACTGTATTTGATATCTTATATTGCAGTGAAAATTCCGAAAGCCTGCTAGGTATCGTACTTGAGCATTTTAATAGCACAGGCGAACTGTATAGTATGTTGGGGTAAGTTCGGATGGTTTTTAGCTACATTCGTAAGATGTTGGCAATTATTTTTTTTCTCATAATCTATACCAGCCAGCGTAAAAAATAAAGTAAAAACTGATAATCAATAAACAAGCTATAAGAAAAATATTTTTTCGTTTGCACAGACATAACGACTACTGAGTTATGCGAGTTTAAAGTACGGACATACATTTCAAAAAACATGGGAAAGAACGGACGATGTAGGGGAAGACCGGAATACCCTCTAAAATCACCCAAATGGCTAAAAGCATAAGGTTTATAAAAATAAAATATCCGATCTTATACTTGCTACAACATACTTCTTGAATAATTTATTTTGTTTAAAAATATAGCAGGAACTATTTACGTTTTTAATGTTTTAAGTAACTGAAGGAAGTAGCAAAACAAATTGGCGCCTCGCACTATGTTGCGAATATAAAAATAACCACAAATTCGGTAGATATTTAACTTATACGTTCTTACCCCATTCACGATCTTACCCCAACGTACCAGTCTGGTACAGTCCGTACAGTATTTTATTTTTAGTAGTAGTGTGTAGTGAAAACTGAGAACTGTACAAATTTATCTGAAAATATAAAAGTTTTAATTGTACAGTTAACTGAATAGTTAATCCTACAACCTAGGCATACTATAGAATAAAATTTTACACATCCAATTTATGCTACATATTTAGATGTTGTCTACTTAAATTCATTATTATTATTTTATTCATTATTACTTTTAGTTGTCAAAATGGCTTACTTTTTTCAACTCTCCCAGAAGCTAACCCAAGACCATTCGAATCAATACCAGGCTTATCGACATTGCCCATAATTGGTCCACTACATCACTTCTTGCCTGTCATAGGTAAGATTTCTAGAGAATTTCTATATTGAATAGGTGCTTCTTAGAACAATTACGTTATTCTAAGAGGTCCATAAGTTATAATCGTCATGACTTGTTTTTAATTAAAATTTTCAGGTACTATCGGTCCCAAAGCAAATATGGTTGAATTAGCAAAAATTCTGTATGAACGTTATGGAAGTGTCGTTAAATTAGAAGGAATTTTCGCAAGGGCTAACATGGTCATACTATTTGAGCCCGAAGACTATGACCGGGTAAATGAATATTAAAGATGGGTACTACATTACATATTTACTTCTGTATGTAAAGTTTAAGAAGTTTAGTTAAATACCTACTTAAATACTTGTTAAAGTTTGTTAAAAACTACGACCATCAATGGAAGGAACAACTTAAGTACTTCTATTTCCTTATTATGGGAAGTAGCAGCGCCCTCTATGCACGAAACAGTCGCTGAGATCTTAAATACTAGGTATCCTATAAAATAGTACAAAACCTAAGGATTTCAAGGAAAACCACCGTATTTCAGGCAAATAATAGGATCCACATAAGGATCTGAAAGATTATAATGGATAAATTGTCCATGCACCCTAGTTTAGCTGGATCATAGTTTCAATGGTAAAAGTTGGTAAAAATAACACAAAACCACAGCAAATTAGAAGAAGAATCGCTGACTTATGTATAAATGACGTAAAAGTCGGGGTTTTTTCTCTACTCACCTTTACTGGAGTTAAAAGATCGCCAAGATATTCCGTGGGATTTAAAAATTGGCACTAATCTGTTGCTGAATTTACGATTTTTAACATGAAAAACGCACAAGCTACTTGCACCTTGTACTTGCACTTAGGAATATCATTTAGCGAAGATTTGCGCATTTAATTAATTATAGGTTTATTTACACATTTATTATAAGCACACGAGAGAGTGTAGGCAATGAAATGCAATTAACACACGTTGATGTGCGTAACTCCTATTTAGAACAGTGCCTTAGGGATTTGTCTACAATAACTGTTGCTTTCTCGTCTGCATGATTTTATATGCAAAAATTAAGGCGCAAAATTTTAAGCACAACAGACTTATAAATTTGATAGAACAATTATCTTGATATGAAATACAAGAAAGTTTTTTGCATACGTGCTGTCATTCTTTAGGTGTATCGATCTGAAGATGTTCTTCCATCTAGACCTGGATTTGATACCATCGTTTACTATCGGACAAAGTTGAGAAAATCTGTGTTTGAAGGAGCACAAGGTTTAACTAGTGCGTAAGTTTTCCATATAAGCAATTCATTTTCTACTAGGCTTTTTAAATCTTATCTTCTTTATTCGTAAACATTTTGGAACGTTTTGTACCTACCTAATCCTTTAGTATAAAATATATATTTTGTGTTCATTATTGGGAACTGTTATTGAGTTGAGTGATCAAACGTTAAAAGGCTGTAAACTTGAGAGTATGATGTTATTTATTATTAAGGGGGATCGATGACATGTATAAAAATTTTGCTGTTGCAGACAAGGTGCCGAATGGCGTGACTTTCGTACTAAAGTTAATCCAGCCATGCTAAAACCAAAGTTGATAAAATTGTATGAACCCGCATTGGATGAAATCGCACAGGAGATGGTTTCAAGGTATGAAGAGACGCCTACCGTCAATATTCTAATCTGGCTGGTACTCGCTTCAAGTTTAATGTCTAAAGAAAGTGGCGCCCTCTTTAGATAAGTTTCGATTGATTTAAAATTTTCAATACAAAGGTCTACATAATAACTTGTAATTGAACCTTAGAGCATTTAAGCACTAAGAATTGAACACGTAAACGATATTATTGACATAAAACGGCAAATGATGTTGAGATGTTTTTTTAATTTTTATAGATTGATAAGGCTTTCAGAAGACGACAGCTATCTCCAAAACAACTTCGAACTGGAAATGACAAAATTATCATTGGAATCTGTGGCTTTAATTTGCCTGGGAACACGGTTAGGTTGTCTCAAGGACAATCTTAATTCTGATCACCCAGGACTGCAGCTGATGACTTGCGCTAAAGATACCATAGAATTAGCATTTAAAATAGAAATGATGCCGAGCGTTTGGAAGTATGTTCCTACCCCTAACTTCAATAAGATTGTAAAAACACTGGACTTACAATGGGAGTAAGTTATGTTACATTTTTTATTTTATTTATTTAACAACTAGGTACTTAATTTTATTGCTTTATAATTGGCTGCAATTATTTAAGCGCTGGAGCTTACTCCACCACACTGCTCCAATACGGGTTAGTGAAGTTTTATAATTTTACGATCTGGTTATAGATTGAGCTCGAAATACATTGAGGATACTAAAAGAAAAATAAAAGATCGTGGTTATGATATTCCTGAAGAGGATAAAAGTATATTAGAAAAACTTCTTGCTATCGACGAAAAAGTAGCAGTTATGATGGCCACAGAAATGCTGTTTGCGGGGATCGACACGGTGAGTTTGTGTTCACAATCTAAATTAAGTACTATTTATTATCCAAAATTTTCACTCTTTTTTGTCCCACTGTTGGCACATGTCCGCTCTGAAGTGAGATGGATATAGGCCATAGTCCACCATGCTGGCCTAGTGCGGATGGGTGTACACCATGTCTTTGAGAAATTATGAGTTTCTCTCGTATGCAGGATGATGGAAATCGTCGTAAATAATTAAATATCACAATATTTTCCCATGGAGCAGCGATAAATACGCACTTCACAATTTTTATTGTCAGAGGTGCGCTTTGCGCTCCGAAGATTTGAACCCGCTATCTTCGTGTCGGAGACCGCGGTCTTTAATGTTTGGCTATCGCTGCTCTGTTGGCATCTACCACTCTTAAATCAATACAAATTATTACGTTATCTATTTTAGCATTAAGTATGTCTTTTTAATCTTCGTTCAATTCCTCCTTCCTCCAAATGATCAAAATAAATTTATCCTTCCACAGGTTGCATATTCCATCATAGGTTTACTTTACAACTTGGCAGTGAATCCAACAGTACAAGATAAGTTACGAGAGGAAATAATGTCAACAGAAAACAACCAAAGATATCTTAAAGCTTGCCTAAAAGAGTCTTTAAGGATGTATCCCGTCATACAGGCACACTTACGACGTACTACAAAGGAGCATGTCGTCTCTAACTATCTCATACCTAAAGGGGTAAATAAAGATTGTCTTATTAGAATATTAAATTAGCGTATACTTTAGATGTAAATGATGTAATTTTGCAACATGCGGTGATTGCGCAGCCAAGTATAGTCTAAGTGTAAAGTAAATAATTTAAAAGTATAGTCGAAAACTAGGTTAGTTAGTAGGCCCCTGTTTTCAAACTCTCCATATATCAGGCAAGCTTGGCGCATTTAGTAAATGCTCTAAGCAGGCAAGTTTTAACGACTGTTATCTATCGGTAACTGCCGAAAACGACGGCTTAACGTACCTGCGAAGCACGGTAACGGGCATGAATTTGCTAGCGGTCACCCATCTCACACCCGGCCGCACCCATTTCGGTTAGCTGTGTATATCACTTACGTTCTACGCCACCACAGGACCATACGCGCTTCTTGTCGACGTTATAAATTACTAACTATCATTATTTACTTGCTTACTGTTATTTATTTTTAGGTGGATGTAATAGCACCAAATGAGTTTCTTTCTCTGTCTGAAAAGCACTATCCGAGAGCAACTGAATTCATACCGGAAAGATGGCTTGTAGATAAGAGTGACCCATTGTACTATGGAAATACTCATCCTATGGTTACACTACCCTTTGGGTTTGGTATCCGAATGTGCATAGGAAGAAGAATTGCTGAACTAGAAATTGAGACATTCGTAAAAAGATTAGTGATGGAAGCCAAATTATCTTGGGATGGACCACCTATAAAAACAGTGACTAGAATTATGAATACATTTGTAAAACCATATCACTTTAAATTGGAGTCTATCAAGTAGGCAAAATTTTATTATTATACTCGTACTATAAGGAAAAATGTAATTTAATGTATATCATAATGCTTTTTTTAGTTTCTGTTTATGTGTTATAAATGAAATGAAATGAAATATTCTTTATTCACTGTACGGTTCCTTTACAAACTCTTAGTGAACGTTATTTTTTGTTCTGTCTGCTCTGGGTGCGCTTAGGCAATGCTGAGCTGAAGAAAAGAGCAGACGGAGAAAAACTTCAGCCCTGTTTTAAAATATGGGGTATACAATAGCTAACTTTCTTACAGAGTAGCTATAGTATAATTATTATTCTTTGTGTAAGTTGAGTTAAACATAATTTTATTAAGTTAGAAGTTCTAAAAGAGTTGCTATAATAAAAAAAAATATGTTCTAATATTTAAGTGCAAAAAGATAATGTTTATTTTATTTTTTATGAAATCAAAAAATCCATGTTATTATTTTTTGTAAACAATTTATTGTACCAATGTTATAAAATTACAAAAGTCACATTGTCTGTTTTGGTTTTCTGTATTTGCCCTGAATCCATATTCTGTACATGGTTAACATTTTACCTCTATTAACTTGCAATCTTCGGTCCACCAAATTCTGTTCTTCAACAAATCCAGCAGATTTAAACATATTTGTCACTTCTTCTTGTGTAAAAAAATATACCAATGTGTTATCACCACGAGCATAAAAATTATCTGAAACACACCTTCCCTTCTTAAATCTCAGTTGTGCCAAGTCATATCTGCCATAATCCCGGAATACAACAAGGCCTCCTGGTTTTAGGTACTTGTACATATTGTTGATCACTGTCTGCATTCTGCAAAACATTAAGAAATGTGAGTTAAATATTACTTTTTTAAGTTAGGATGGTAATAACTGTTTTATTAGCTATGCAGGTAATTTTTATTAGTATAACGTCATTACATAAAAGTCTAATGACCATCAGAGATAAAACATGGTATTACCTTTTTAAGAGGCTGTATACAAAATTTTGATGATTTTGCTGATTTTACATAGGAGATGATACAGTTAAAATATGTATAGTATTTCCATAAGTTTTATTGCACAATATAACTGATCATTTCAGTAATAAACTATTAAATAAACCATTTTTCATTTTGCCACACTCATACAAAAAATATTAAGAAAAATAAGAAAATAAAATAAAATTAATAATGAAAATTTGGCATTAAAAATCTTTTAAAGTAACCTAGTAGATTGTTAATGAAATGATCAGTTATTTTGTGTACAAATTTTGTGTTTAAATTACAAATTTAACTGCAAAATCTCATGTGTAAAATCAGGTAAATCAGCGAAATTGGCAAAATTTTGTATATTATTAAATTTTGTATTTTATTACATAAATGTGAAACACCTTAAATTACAAGTCATAAAGGGTTAAACTTAATGCTCATTGGAATTGTCTACCAGTTGACCCTATGTGTTGATGTGAATGCAAGGCTTTAAGTCAACAGGTTATTAGAAAAATAAATGGTTTTGAATTTACAATAAAGAATTTTATTCCTTCTTTATTAATTTCCTTCAAAATATTAAAATTTAATGAAAAAGGCATATTTACTTACTTAGTAGGATCAATAGCTGATAATACAAATATTAGCACTATAATATCTAATGAATTTTCTTCGAATGGAACATTCCATTCAGGCACTGTTGCATCCAAAACAAACACCTCACATCTTGTTGGGTTGTACAAGTTACTTTCCTTAATAATATCTATTGCTTTCGAAGAAAAGTCACAGCCATATATGAACAAATTAGAATCATTACTGTATTGTAGAATAGGAAAAATAGTGTTGCCCACACCACAGCCTATTTCAAATATTAAGCGTTTCGAATCTGTCCAAGGCTCCTTCTGTACTTCATTATTTGCGTTATCTTCGGATTTGCTGTTATTATTCCCATTTGGAAATACTCTTACAGGGACAGATGTGTTATCTGGCGCAAGTTCAGGGAACTCTGTAAATAACCAGTGGCGATCTTTGAAGAATCTGTAATTTCAAATATTATCGGATTAAACATTTATGCACATTAGAAATTACAGATAATCTTGAATAACAAGTAATGTTAACTAATTAACACCATATTCAAAGATCTTCCAAACATATATAGGTAGTGTATTTTTGTTATATTACTTTAATATAATATTAATATAAATATGAATATCATATTATATATCAATATTATATATGAATATAAATATTACTTTTGTTGACTTTAAAATAAATAAAAAAAACAAACTATTATAACTAATAATGATTTGGAATTACCTGGGTTTTGTATTAAATGAATATTTGTCCTCAAATACCTTTCATTGATCATCTTTTTTTTAAATTAAAAATTCCATTGAAAAGGTGTTTAACTTTCTTTGACAAAACTATAATAAAATGTATACAGTATTGCAAAAACTTACACTAATAAATTTATTATATGACTAGGGATCCAAACCAGCAAATGGAAACACTATATTTTGCCTTTTTCCAAGGTCCACTAGTTGCACACTTTGGTTGTTTTTAATTAAATTTGGTGCACATTTGTGTTTGGTATCTATCAAATTTAATGAAAACAAGTTTAGCATTTTAGATGTGAAAATATAAAAATAGAATAATTTCTTTCACATTTATAATATTAGAATGGATAATAGTTTAGCTATTGCAGACCTCACCTATTCTGATGTATATCATAAAATGCATCCCAATGTTTATCAGCATTTTCTTCTAGATCTTTAAGAGTATGTTCTGGGAATGTTACAACACTGTTTTGCCTAACTTTGTCCTCTGCAGCCTTTTCTTGCTCTTCATCCCACACCACATTGTCCCTGCAATTCAATAAAAAATATTTTGTAAGCTTCATTAAAAAATAAAGGTTTCTTACTGTCAGTCCAGTCTGTTTTAGATTTAAATGTACTGTTTACTGTTTCATATAACTTTCAAAAACATTAATTTGTCTGTGTCTAACATGTTTGGAGCTTTCCTTGCATGAAGGGGCGTAAATGGATTGTGATGAACACTGAACTCATTGATGTACATCAATGACTGAAGTATACAAATCTTGGGTGTCTAAAGAAAAGATACAGTATTGAACTAAGATAAATATTTCACTAAAATATGTACCACGCATTAAAAAGATACACCTGTTGTTTATCTGTTAGGCACCGTGTTCCGCCTGGTGGCTTTTTTCTATGCCTCGTTTTCTCTAATTCTTTTATTTTAGCACTAAAACTTTCAGAACTCTTTAGTCTTAAAAATATGGAGAAAACAGTACCAAGCATTGTGTTTGAAGACTTCGTCAGCATTTTCTAAAATTCTGCCTCCAAACTGAGGCCTAAGATTACTTTCCATTAATTATCAGAAAAGAAAAAATAATTTAATTAACAACGAAACACGAAATAAAAATAACCTAAATTTCTAGCCAAAGCAAGGAAGAAAGAATGACGAAAAAATTGACAGTTGACACTGTTGCATGTCAAGATTGTCAAGCTGAGTGACGTTTTCTGTATTTTTTTTCAATAATGACATTGCAAATATTGTGCATATTGCCAGCGTTATGTAATATTTTTTTGCATCACTTTTTTACCAGTTTTGTTGAATCTGGACGAAGTTTTAATAGATAAAATCAGTAAGTCGTCGGTAATCAGTCAATAAAGCGAGATGTCCAATTAAAGCGATGGCTACTTTACTAGACCGTGTTTAATGGAATTTTGGAGGCAACAGGTAAAACACATTTTCACACTGTTCTTTATTTTCACAACACTCGCTCACATTAATCAACCTATGTCGAACAAAATGCCATGAACTTCATCCGGTATAGCGAAAAAATACACTAAGACTATAAAAATAAAACACAAGCACAACATGAAACTTCCAACTTCCCGCCAAAACTCATTGAACTACAGCAATAGTATATTGTGTAGCAAAGGGTGAAACAAGACCATTTCTGACGAGGGTTAGAGTCATCGCCCTGGTCTGAAATCGTCTTTGTTTCATCCCGAGCCACACACTATATTTTTCATATCACATGTAATGAAACAACGAGTTTTGATTTCTGTAGCCAGTTGAAGCAAGACTATTTCAGATAAAATATAGCGCAGTAATATCTTTTGACAACGATTTGACGACAGTTGTCAATGCGATTCTGACAGACTTGAAATAAAGACGTATATAATAAACAAATGAAGGTACCGGATGGTACCGGGTAGAAACAACGTTGTTTCTCCCCTAGGGCAGAAACAACGTTGACAACTGACGGACACATTCGTATTGGTTTGAAATTGTCTTGTTTCGACTGGCAAAACAGGAATCAAAACTCGTTGTTTCATTATATGTGATATGAAAAATATATTTTTTGAGATGAAGAAATTATTCTGAATCCCAATTCACTCATTCATTGCAAATTTTTTACAATATTTTCATGGAAATCGGATTTTTGGTTTTGCTTCATAAGTAACGTATTCGATGTTGTTCGCTTAACAAATCAAACACGATTCTTCGGGGTAGGTAATCAATGATTCCCTGCAAAGGAATTACTTAGCTATAGGTCCTATCTACGTTGAAATTCATACTGTAGTATTATTTTCACACTGCCGCGATTTATTCGATAAAAAATATTTTTTAGACATTGTAAAGTATAGGTGAAGTAAGACAGAGCAGATAAATGTTATTCTGTTTGTAGGTACCTACTAGGTAGGTACATTGAATATTGCATATTATGGTATTTGAAGTGGACTGTATGAATAAAACGCTTCTTCGATTTTTTCTTGATTTATTTCTTCGTATTTTCTTCTTTAGGAGAGAGCCGGGCTGGAACTGACGACAAGCGGCTACAGGCCCCATCTTTATATAAAAAAATTCCCGGCCGCTGATTGGTCGACCAATCACGTGCGAGCATGCCGACCAATCAGCGCTCACTCCAGAAAGCTCCTCAAGGCCGAGCGTCATGCCGACCAATCAACGCGCACTCCAGAAACTTCCTCAAGGCCGAGCGTCTTTGTGAGATAGCCGCTTATCGCCAGTATCCCTATCTCGCTCATTGTCTGTCTCTCTCTTACATATAACAATTTACGTACTTAAAGTATTATTACAACAATTCGACATAAAAGTACGAAGTATCTAGAAAGAACAATAGAATAATATGAAATCTAAATAAAAACACACACATATAACACATTATCCTACAAACTAAGTACAAACTAAGTATTTTTAACGTATAACTAATCACTGGGCTCGTCGTCCACAACATTTCCTCCCCCCGACGCAGCCTGCGTAGTCTCCATCACGACGAGCTTCCTTACAGGCCGCTTGAAGACTCCAGTTCGGGTGCGGACGTCAGCCGTTCGTATTCCGCCGTCTGGACCCGGGAAGGTGCGCTCGACGATGCCCATTGGCCACACGTTTCGTGGCAAGGTGTGGTCGACGATGATCACGACGTCTCCGACTCGTAGTGGTCGCTTGATGCCCGATGACTCTCCTCTGGGTACCAGTGTGGGTAGGTACTCTCGAAGCCAGCGCTGCCAAAAGTGATCGGCGAGCGCTAGGCTAGCTCTCCAGGTTCTTCGATCTGTTTCTTCACACGCACCGTTGAGAGGCAACCCCATCGATGACCCCAGTAGGAAGTGATTTGGAGTCAATGCTTCAGGATCTCTGGGATCGACGCTGACGTGGGTGAGAGGCCTCGCGTTGATGGAGAACTCCGCTTCGGTCATCAAGGTGTACAGGACCTCTTCCGTCGGTTCTCTCTCGTTCAGGGTGGCGGACAGTGCGACTTTGACGGAGCGCACCAGCCTTTCCCACGCTCCCCCTTGATTCGGCGCACCCGGAGTTATGTAGCGCCACTCCATCCGATGTAGCAGTCCCTCGTCTCGCAGCACAGGTGCCCACTCAGCATAGGCAGCTCGCAGTTCTTTATCGGCTCCACGGAAGTTGGTGGCGTTGTCTGAATACATTGTTCGTGGCCACCCCCGTCGCGCTGCCATCCGTCGTAGTGCCATGATTGCTGAGCTCGAGGAGAGTGAAGGTACTATCTCCAGGTGCACGGCGCGGGTCGTCAAGCAGGTGAAGAGTGCTCCCCATCTCTTCTCGCGTCGTCGTCCGATCTTCACTATCATGGGCCCAAAGTAGTCCACCCCACAGTGACTAAAGGGGCGCTTGAAAGGCTCCAATCTCTGTCGTGGTAAATCTCCCGTGGCCGGTACTTGCGGTCTTGCTCTTCTTCTCTTGCACATGGCACAGTCCTTTTCTACTGTGCGTACCGTGGGCCTCAGGTGTATAATCCAGTATTTCTGCCGTAGGTCGTTCGTCACGCGTTCTCGGTTCGCGTGTCCCGCGGCGCAGTGTTCTCGTAGTACTAGAAGTCTGGTGACCCGGTGGCGACCGTCCAATATGATGGGTCGCTTCGTCTCTGCGAGCGCTGTAGCTTCTTCAATTCGACCTCTAACCCTCAGTATGCCGTCTTCTAGCACTGGATCTAGCCGGAACAGGCGACTGGTCTTCGGAATTGGCTTCATCTTCTCGAGTCGTTGTATCTCATCTGGAAAGCTATCTCGCTGTGCTCGTCGGATGAGTGCCTTTTCCGCTGCTTCCACGTGTCGGCATTCCAGGCGTGTCGCTCGGCGTCGGCATATGTCGATGAAGGCTAATACGCGCGCTGTCGTCCTCACCAGTGTTTCATACTTGGAGAAGCGGCTAGGATCGGGTAGCCACTCTTCTCTCGCGACTTCTGTGACGTGCAGCACCACCTCTTCTTCTTTGTCTTCGTACCCATTTCTTTCTTCTGGCCATTGGTCTTCAGGGAGTCGTAGAAAGTCAGGCCCCCGAAACCATCGATCTTCTGCCGTTATGGGTGTGTTCACGATTCTCGTGGCATCGTCTGCTATGTTCTCTTGAGTCGGGACCCAACGCCAGTCTTCTTTCTGCGTGAGTTCCGATATTTCTCCCAGGCGATGCGCGATGAACGGCGTGTCGGACCCAGTGTATCACAGTCATGGAATCCGTCCAATACGTTGTTCTCTTAACTTCGACGCGATGTTCTTTCTTGATTGTTTCTGCGAGTCTTGCACCGATGACTGCTGCCTGTAGTTCGAGGCGCGGTATCGTCTGAGTCTTTTTCGGCGCCACCTTTGCTTTGGCTGCTATTAGGCTCAGATCGTAGCTTCCGTCGGATCGGGCGATGCGCCAGTAGGCCACTGCTGCATATGCTTGTTCGCTGGCATCGCACAGTACGTGAAGCTCCAAGTTCTGGCAGTCGTGCAGTGCGTATCTTCTTTCCAGTCGCAGGTTAGATATACTGGATAGCTGTTTCATCCAGCAGGCGAAGAGTTCGTTTTCTTCTTCCGGGATTGGCTCGTCCCACGAAATCTTCAGACGCCACAGACTTTGGAGTACTATCTTCGCTCTGATGGTGTAGTGGCTGAGGAGTCCAAGTGGGTCGTAGATGGATATCGCGGCGCTTAGTGCTTCTCTCTTCGTCGGCGCTCGGCTCTGAGCGCGCACTTCTGCCGGGACCCTGTTCATGGACGTGTTGAACCCCAGCTCGTCCTTCTCGGGATTCCAATAAAGCCCCAGTATCTTGTTCTCGACGCTGTCTCCTCCAAGCTGTGTCGGCGTGGTTGTTCGCAATTCTTCAGGTACGTCCTGCAGCACGTCGGTGTGGCTAGTACTCCATGCTCTGAGTGTGAATCCTGCTGCAGTGTGTACCTCGCGGAGCTCTTCCACGGCGCGGCGGGCTTCGTTCGCGTCTTCATAGCTTGCCACCAAGTCGTCCATGTAGTGGTTCCGCGTGATTGCTTCCAGGGCTAGAGGGTGCGAGTCAGCATGTCTTCTCGCGTTGTAGTCTCTCACAAAGTGCGCCATGGAGGGAGAGCTTGCGGCGCCAAAAATCATACTCGTCATCTTGTAGTGGCGCGGTGGTATCTTCCGATCGGCTCCCCTCCACAGGAACTGTTGTGCTGGCTGGTCTTCTCTGCGTATCTTTATCTGCAGAAACATCTCTTGTATGTTCAGCCGTGACTGCAACTGGCTTCTCTCTGAACCGGAACAGGATCCTAGGTAGAGACATCAGCAGGTCGGGTCCCTCTAGCAGATAGTCGTTCAGGCTGACTCCCCGATTCTTTGCTGCTGCGTCGAATACTAGTCGCTGCTTCCCTGGTTTGTTCGGGTTTTGTACCGCGAAGTGTGGTAGGTACCAGCAGACGGGACTGGCTATCTCGCTCCCGTCGCAAGGCTCGGCGTACCCTTTCAGCAGTAAGTTCTCAATCTGCTTCGTGTATTCTCGTTCGAAGCTCTGATCGGCGTCCATTTTCTGCTCGATCTTCGTCAGGCGTCGTAGTGCTGCGTCGTAGCTGGGTGGCAGTTTCACATTGTCGTTTCTCCATGGCAACCCAACTTCATATCCCTTTTCTGTTTTCTTCACTGTTCGCTCTACGATCCTGATAGCGCGCTCATCTGCGTCGTTCACTCGCGGCTTGTGTGCGACTCCTAAGGCTTCGATGCAAAAATGATATTCCACCAGGTTGTGCAGGCTTTGCATCTGCTTCTCTTCGTCTGCGCCTTGTTGAGCGGTGTATACATGCAGCACACTATCTCGGTTCCTTATCATGCTGCGCGGTACTGTCCCATGGATGACCCAGCCCAGTTGTGTTCGGGATGCGGCTGGTAGGCTCGGCTTGCCGGTTCTCAGCTCCTGCGACACGATGTACTCCCAATGGTCCGCTCCAATCAGAAGTCCGGGTTTACTGGAGCCGTAGCAGACCTGATCTTCGGGCAAATCACGTAGATGTTCGTGCTTCAGCAGAGAGCTTGGAATCGATTGTTGTCGCAGCTTCATATCCTTGATGGTGTGCGCCCGTATCTTGTAGAAGTCATCCTCCCCTTTCACGTGCACCGTGACCAATCTGCTGTCTTCTTCTTGCTGCATAGTGCTAACCCCTTGCATGTGCAGCGGTGAGTGCGTTCCCTTCGCGCCGATGCTCCTTGCTATTTCCTCGTCGATCAGCGTGATTGTAGCCCCTTCATCCAGTAGTGCGTAAGTCTTCACCTCCCCCCGTGGACCGACGACGGTGACAGGACACATCTTCAGTAGCACCGTTGTGTTTGAAGTATTTAGTGCTAGTACCGACTCGGCGCCGTTGTTCTTCGTAGGCGGTGAGGGCTTTGAAGCTTCCTGATTTCCTTCCTTGTACGCGTAGTGTAGACTGGAGTGGTGAGGGCGACGACACTGGTTCACGCCGCAAGGCATCGCTCTGCAGTAGCTTCGGCGGTGTCTCTTCATTAGGCATTTGAAGCATAACTTTTCTTTCCGCACGAAGTCCCACCGTTGTTCGATATGTAGTGCCTTGTATGCGGGGCACTCGGGTAGCTTGTGATTCTTCTTGCAGCTAGGGCATTGGTCGTCCGGTCGTTCTTCTTCGGCGACGTTATAGATGGCGTTACTTTTCTTCTTGTAGACAGCTGCTGGTGCCGGCTTGACCTCTCGCTTCGTCGTCGATGTAGCGGGTGCTGTGTAGTTGTATCGCATCATCTGGTCTGCTTCGCGCATCAGAAAACGCGAAAGCATAACAACCTCTGGTTCCGACCCATCGTTGTCCCTGGCGTAGTCGCTCCATCTTGCTTGTAGAAGCGGGCTTAGCTTACCCAGCGCCTCTTGCTTCAGCATCGGATTGTAGAGGTAGGCGTGACGACCGACGCTCTTGAGGACGTGCACGGTGTTCTGCAGCTTGACGGCGAATTGGTTGACCTCCACAGCTGATGGTCCACATCTTGGCAGTTTACTCAGCTCGGCCATTGCTTGATTGATGATGAGATCCGGTCGTCCGTAGCACTGCTCCAAGGTCTTCATTATGATCTCCGGATCCGTAGCTGAGTGCAGCGAGGCAGCCACGTTCTCGCGTGCTTCTCCCTTTAAGCAGCTTCTAAGTCTCTGCAGGTTCTCCGCTGGCAGCAGTCTATACATTTTCGTGGTGTCCCGATACATCGCCTTGAAGATGAGCCAGTCGTTGGTGTTCCCGTAGAAGACAGGTAGGTCCGGGCACTTGGACCTCGGTGTATTCAATTTTTCTATCGCCTCCGTGAGTGCTTCCAATGTTCTTCCTGATACGGGATACGGCCTTTCTTCAACTGGGAACTGTAGTTGTCTGTCTTCCCTGACGCGCGGCTCCCCCCGTGGCTTGAGGGGATGAGCACGAAGCCATGCGTCGACCTTTCGGTTGTGTTCCGAAGGAGTTTCTTCGTGGTCGCTTTCTTGTTCTTCATCTCGTAGCGCCGCGAGTTCTGCCGCTAAATTTTTCTTCACAAGTTCGGCTTCGATTTCGAGCTGCTTCTTCCTAATTTCGGCGAGCTTCTTCTCTGCTTCCATCTCGGCGAGGCGCATTCGGGTTGCGGTTGCACTCCTATTTGACCGCATCGAGCGTGCCGGCGATCTGGCACGTGCGTTCCCTCGATGACCCTCAGCGTAGGTGGCGCGTGCGACCTCGTTCGTAGCCGCTGTCCACGCCATACGTGCCCCGTCGATCGTGGTTCCCCATCGGTTGGCGCGAGCGGCGTCGTTCGTAGCCGCTGACCACGCCCCACGTGACTCGATGGTAGCTCCCAGATGAGTGGTGCGGACGGTGTCGTTCGTAACCGTCGGCAGCCCAACATATGTCTCGTCGATCATTGTCCCGAAGCGGATGTTGCAGGCGGTGTCGTTCGTAGCCGCCGGTAATCCTTCACATGCCTCTTCGGTCGTAGTTCTGAAGTGGGCGGCGCGGGGGGCGTCGTTCATAGCCGCTGGCCACGCCCCACGCATCTCGTTGTTCGAAGCTACGAAGCTCGTAGTCTTTGGCCAGACGTCTACGAAGCGCGCGTAGTCGCTCGTAGTCATTCCTCTCGTAGACGTCGGTAACCCCATAGGTATTTCGTCGGTTGCAGCTCCAGCTCCTAAGGTGCGGGCAGCCTCGCTCGTGGCTGCTGGCCATACCGGTCGCGTCGCCTCGATAGTGGTACTCATGCGGTAGGCTCGGGGGGCGTCGTTCGTAGCCGCCTGCCGTGTCGCGTCGATCGTTGTACCATCGTTGGTGCCGCGGGTGGTAGCCATCGGTAGCGCCTTGATCGGAGTTCTGTCGCGGGAGCCGCGGGCGGCCTCTTCCATTGCCGCCGGTCGCGTTCTGCGAGTTGTGCCGCCCGGAGTTCCGTCATGTGTGCCGCGGGCGGCTTTCACGGCCGTCTGCCCTGCTCTCTCCATAGTAACCGCCGTGTCGACTGTAGCCTCCGTGTAGGACGTGCCGGGAGTGGCCCTGCCGGCGTCGGTCGTAGTCCATGTTTCCTGACATGTACTCGGTGATCTTGGCGGGTCTAGCGAGAATCTACGTTGTCTTTCTAAATCAATTTGACGTTCTTTTTGTATTTGACGTTCTTTCTGAATGAGAAATTCTCGCCTTTCCCGCCCGCGGTCATCCTGTGTCCTGTTCTTGACGCGGCATATCCTCCCGTTGTTCGGATGCGTCGGCTTGACTCCTTGTCACGACCATTTTCTTCATCCGGCAGCGATTACTGTAGCGCAGGCTTCTTTTTTCCTTAATCCGGCAGCGATGGACCAGACTGAAGTGGACTGTATGAATAAAACGCTTCTTCGATTTTTTCTTGATTTATTTCTTCGTATTTTCTTCTTTAGGAGAGAGCCGGGCTGGAACTGACGACAAGCGGCTACAGGCCCCATCTTTATATAAAAAAATTCCCGGCCGCTGATTGGTCGACCAATCACGTGCGAGCATGCCGACCAATCAGCGCTCACTCCAGAAAGCTCCTCAAGGCCGAGCGTCATGCCGACCAATCAACGCGCACTCCAGAAACTTCCTCAAGGCCGAGCGTCTTTGTGAGATAGCCGCTTATCGCCAGTATCCCTATCTCGCTCATTGTCTGTCTCTCTCTTACATATAACAATTTACGTACTTAAAGTATTATTACAACAATTCGACATAAAAGTACGAAGTATCTAGAAAGAACAATAGAATAATATGAAATCTAAATAAAAACACACACATATAACACATTATCCTACAAACTAAGTACAAACTAAGTATTTTTAACGTATAACTAATCACTGGGCTCGTCGTCCACAACAGTATTTTTTGTATAAGTATTTAATTTTGTACACAAATTAAAAGAAGAATACAATATGTACCTACCTACCGGCAGCCTACTGCTGATTTCTAAAGACAAAGACAAAGAACTTTATTTGCACAAATATAGGTGTTTACAAAAGTTGTTAATACATATTTAGTACGCCATATTTACCTTCATGAGGTATGCAAATATTACAAAGATAAAAGAAAAAACTTAATAATAACACAATTTATAAAAATTTACATTATTATCAATTTTATTTTTATTTTTATTTGATCCCATATTGCGCATTTTGAAAATTTAAATTTTATTTCTTCAAGTATGTATTTATTTAGTTGTTTGTTTAAAAGTAATAAGTAATTTATTTTCTTTACAATTCGATAGGTTAGTTAGTTATAGTTAGTTATACGTTGCATAGTAAGGTCCATATTATTATTATTATTCTGTCACTTGGTTACAGCAATGATTTCTGCGATCCAATATGCTAAAATATAGAAAAATAGTAGTAAGTACCTCAATAAAGTGTATCTTCAATCGGTTTTACTATAAGAAAGTTAGCTTTATAAATTATTTGATTTAAAGTAAACATGAGAAATAAAACAACATTACTACGAACATTTAAACGGTAAACAGCAAAAGTCACTACAACGTTTTGAAGCAGAAAACACTGAAAATTACCCCGCTGCAAAATTTACTTAATTATTTGATTTAAGATTTAAAGTAAAGATGAGAAATAAAAACAACATTACTACGAACATTTAAACAGTAAACAGCAAAAGTCACTACAACGTTTTAAAGCAGAAAACACTGAAAATTACTCCGCTTCAAAATTTATTTCATTATTTGATTTAAAGTAAAGATGACAAAATATTACTACGAACATTTTTTTAAACGGTAAACAGCAAAAGTCCCTACAACATTTTAAAGCAGAAAACACTGAAAATTACTCCGCTGCAGAATTTACTCTTGTTCGTAAAAAGAAATTGAAAGCAGCGCCCGCAGACGTAATTCCGACATGTCCACATAATATAGGCAACCTATTTCTAAACTAGACACCCCACTAGGCTCCATTAGAGTAGTGGTATCGGGTGGGGTGGGAGGGGGTAGGAGAGATCTACAAACAATCCTGGCGGATATTGAACGGCAATGCGTTCGGAAATGCACCGCCGCCGGCTGCGTGTACCACTGCTCCCCATCGGAAAACGTGTGAAGATATGAACGCCCTCAATTTCATTCATCTCGTTTGTATTCAGCTATTTCGTTAAGACAATGCCTGAATGACGGATCGTGCTATTTGTAAATGAACATTCCGACCTGGATGTACAGATCTGTCTCATAATGAAAGGAAACGTGATGTAATTGGAGAAATTGAATGATTGCAATAAAGGTTCAACAAATACCTATAATGAAATGTTTTTCCTAATCTACTTTTTATATCTAAGTGCCTGGATGTAGCAAGCAAATCGTTTGTATACAAGTCGTTTTTAAACAAATAATATTAACTGTTTTTTGACCTTTTTTGTTTTGATGTCCCACTGCTGGGCAAAGGTTTTCTCTCGGAAGCGAGTGGGATCTAGGCGATAATCCACCAAGCTGATCATGTGCGTATTAGGAGTAGGATCCAAGCCTCCTTAATTATAGGAAGAGAAGAACCGAAGAAGAGAAGGCCCTTGAGCCCCCTATGAATCTGGATCCGCTAGTGCAGGTGCAGGCAACCGAAAACCTGTCTGAGGTCGTATGGAGATGCGCTGGTACACCGGAGGCCACATTTACGTGAGTAATGAGGTACCTCGGACAAAAGACAAGCTTTATTTAGGTTAGTAATGAATTTATTTCAGTGCATATTTAGTATATTATAACATTTTTCTCATTTTGTGTACATTTATGTCCGTTCTGAAAGGTCTTTCACAGTTTTATACCGTTGTGTTGCGACGTTGAAGGATGAAGTCTCGTCCGTCGCGCCTTCACCGCTACAGATGGCGAGGACACGACCTTTCCATTATAACGTGTCTTTACGCAATATAGTATTTATTATCTACTATTGTCAATGTATTATTTAAGATAAATAAAAATAAAATGAATTTAATTGAGTAACATACAAATAAAAAAATCTAACCACGTAGTAAGTATGTACTGTAAAACAATTACTGATATTTAAAGCACTAATAAGTGCTTATGAGCGAGGTTATGCTGAAGAGCTACTTATTAAAGCACACTAGAAATATAGAACCAATGTCATTGCAAGTAGAGAAGTCTCACCTAGGACTCAGTTCAAGTGACACAGCGCTTATTTCTGCAGCGATCGAGGCAATTAGTATTTGGGTAAAATAAAGCGCAGTAAAAAGTATGTCTGATAAAAAACGAGCTTAACTAAGGTTTGAATTTTTATTTCTATACTAATTACTTCAATTTTATTGAAAAAAAAAACTGTAACAGTTTGGTGTCAGTACCTTTTTTGTATCACATCTTTCTCATTTTACGTTCATTTCTGTTCGTTTTGAGTGCTCTTTCAATTTCTTACCGTTGTGTTGCGACGTTGAAGGATGAAGTCCTGTCCGCACACCGCTACAGATGGCGACCGCACACCACATGACCTTTTCATTATAACGTTGCCTTCTACTGTGAAATGTTTATTATCTACTATTATCAATATCTAAATAAAGTGAAATAATTAAAAATAGTTAAAGCTTTTTATTCTTTTTGATGTTGAGCTCTACTTTCAGTTTTGAGAGTGATTCAGGCAGGTTTTTGACGCTGGACAAGAACGGGTTACGATAAGTAATTAGGGACATTTTTCTACATTTTTTTTCTACGTCAGTTCAAAAATAGTATGGTCAACAAAAGAAAAAATAATGACAATATTTTATTTATTAAAATGTTCGCTTTTTTATATATAAGTACTATTAATTATATTCATAGTGAATGCCACATAGTTTTATCGTGTGTGAAGGACGGATGTTCATTCCTCTTGAAACAAGCACTCTTGATGACAAAAGAATACTCTAGTCCCCACGGGCGACCTGCCTGTGGAGCCTCTTGTTTTCTGAATAACTTAGAGCTCTTTCTATGATTCTGTTTCCCGACGTATAAAAGAAAATAGGTGTGTTGTAAATAAACTTTATTTCGAATAGACACAGTTTTTATAAGGGGTTGCAATTATCGCCAGAATGACTATACAAAAGATGTAAATAAGATTCTTGTCTTTAGATCAGAAAAACTATAGAACAGACAGAACAACTTTAGGTGCCTCCTTCTGATAAGGTGGCAATTTTTTTTGGTTTTAATAGCTTTAAGTTGATTACTGAATAAATATGCAACAAATACTAGTAACTTCATTACAAAAAGGTTCGTAATTTTCACAGACAACATAAATAGCGAACTATTTATATTCATAGTTAGCGCCACATAGTTTTATTGTGTGTGAAGAACGGATGCTCATTCCTCTTGAAACAAGCACTCTTGACGAGAAAAGATGACTTCACTCCCCACGCAAGACCCGCCTGAGGATCCTCTCGTTTTCTTAATAACATATCTTAAAGCTATTTCTGTTTTACGGTTAAAGTTTTTTCTAACTTTTAGAATAAATATGCCATGCAACAAACCTACTAGTAACTTCATTACCAAAATGTTCGTTATTTTCACAGACAACATAGTAAATAACGAACTATTTATATTCATAGTGATCGCCACATAGTTTTATTGTGTGTGAAGAACGGATGCTCATTCCTCTTGAAACAAGCACTCTTGAGGAGAAAAGATGACTTCACTCCCTGCACTGTTACGAGCCTCAGGGTCGGAGGGTTTTTAAAAAAAAGATTTCGAGTGATTTCAAGACGCGACCGATTGGTGTGGAGGATGGACTGAGACTGACTGGGCTGGAAGGCTGAGCGGAGAGGAATGAGACAGAATGCTGAGGGTGCAAGAATAGGTGCGGAGTCAGCACAAAGGGGTGCATAGACCATCTGTAACAGCCCCCTGCGGAAGACGAAACATCGGGGTTGAAACGATGTTTGGGAAAAGAAAAATCATATATTTGTTCTCAAACTGGGAGCTGGAATTACTTTAGATTTTGAATGACATTCATTGGCATTGACGGGAATAACAATTTCGGGTATTGGTATGTCCTCTGGAGGAGAAACTCTAGGAGCTGTCGAATTTCTAGGAAATTGAAAGGATAATCGGCCTCGCGATTTAATAAAAAGGTAGAATTTCGAAATACAAAATACAAGAATGATAAAAGTTATAACTAGTAAAAGTATCGAATAATGAGTCCCATATTGAATTATAGGATGCTGATTTAATATTTTATCCGCTTCAACGGAAATTGAATTTAATTTGGATATTGTATTTTTCGAGAATATATCTAGATCTATATTATGTAATTTAATAGGAGACTCATGGTTTATTTTATATTTAAAATTATCAAAAGAACAGCAGGAGTCATTAATAATATTAAAGTCTGATTTTACAGTTGTTACATTAATAATAAAGTTATTTAATTTTGGAACTAATTTTGTGTTTTTACAATTTGCTTTGCAGTTAGTAGGTATATATAGAATACCTGTTCCTAAAATATTTAATTCAATCATATTTTTAGTAGGACATTCAATAAATACTTTATTATTCTTAGATTGTACAAATATATACTTATTATTGCTAATAGGTTTCCATAGATCGATATTACCGAAAATAAAATCTGTTTTGTACTGTTTAGGGAGAGCACTTATCACACTAGACATAATTTCACTTTCGCAACTGGGTTTTGCACTTGTGGGGAATACACTTAACACGTCACAGATAAAATTCCGCCGATTTATCGCTTTGCATTCTTGTAGTGATTCTATGTTACAATATTCGGATTTATCCTTGGTCATTGCTATATATTTCGAATTAGGAACAATATAACTAAAAGAGTTGGGTTCCCTGCTCTTATGAGGAATTGGTAATGCAATTGTATGAAACAAATTGAATTCTTTAGGAGAGACTAGCGGTAATCGTAATACAAAAACAATTTTGTTATTTATATTATAACTTATAACATTGGAAATATTCATAAGTAAATAAATTTCACTTAAAGCTAGGTTTACAGGAAGCTTATAATCTACAGGTAAGTATCTATAGTTATCGACAAGTTCCTGGTATAGTTGCGTGGGACGCAAAATCGCTGGATGCATAATGTTTTGACTGCTAAGGAGTATAGCATTTGTTACATCTTGCAGTTGGAATGATAGGGTGAGCATGGATGCTTCTAAAACATTCAGGACAGAATTAATCTTATTTTTTATACTCAACTCATTAGAAATAATAGTTAAGTTCTTTAAAGATGCAGAGAACGTGTCGATAGCTTCATTAAGGCTAAGTTCATTTAGCTTAATTTTATGTAAAGTAATATTAAATTCACTTAAAGTAGAAGCAGTAACTAAAACATTTTGCTTAACTAAGGATGCTATTCTTCTTTCATTATCCTGGATATTTTGAATTGCATTATCGTATTTAATAGCGTCATTTTCATCGAGAGTACCAAAAATGGTTTTTGCCAGGGTGCCTACACCACCTATCCACGCTCTTTTGATTCGTTTATTAACTAAATGGGCAAAAGAAGAATATTCAGAAACCATATCATTATATCGAATTGAAAGCGGATCTAAGACATTATTACACTCTAAGTTATTTGAAATTTCAAACTGAATTTTATTACACAAATGACGTGTTGTACCTAAGACAGAATTAATATTTTTAATGTGTGGTTCAATATAAGAAATATCTAAAGCAGTTACAACGTCTAAATGACCTGTATTAATTTGAAGTTCACCGACAGGATCAAAATAAATGCCAGGACTCGAGTTGATTTGCTGAACATAATCTTGACAGTGGCCTGGGGCCAAAACGCTGTAATGAGAGAAGTATCATAGATAAATACTAAAACAGTTTTAAACATATATAGTTTATATTAAAGAAATAAAATAATGAAACCAGGACTATCCTGATTTATCAGTATCTACGTGCTTAACCTCGTCGTAGTGATGACGAACATGTCGTCGATTTATCAGTAGAGACAGGGTATGGTTACCGTGTATTTTTACTACTTTGTATGGACCTTTCCATAGAGGTGATAAGGCCTTTCGTAACCTGAGATGATTCTTAAGCATAACAAAGTCACCTACTTTGTATTTAGCTGGGCGACTGTGGGAATCATAATAGTTTTTAGATCTTATTTTAGAATTATAGATGTATTCTAAGGCTTTATCACGCGCGTGCTTCATTCTATGTTGAAGCATTTTAACATATTCCGGATATGTAGCTGTAGAGTTTTCGTTATATACAGAATCTGGAATACGCGGTTTATGTCCAAATAAAAGTTCATAAGGAGAGTAATGTGTTGTAGAATGTACTGAGGTATTGTATGCTAACATCGCCGTATATAAGTACATAACGAGGCCAGTTGTCTTGATTCTCGTTGACATATGTTTTTAAATATTCTTTGAGAGTAGAGTGTGACCTTTCTAATGCACCTTGCGTTTGTGGGTGATAAGGAGAGGACCATAGTTGTTTAATTCTGAGAAACTCGCAGGTCCTTTTAAACAGTTCTGCTGTAAAGTTAGTACCTTGGTCTGTGAGTATATGTTTAGGAATGCCGAATAAAGATATAAAATGAACAAGGCATTCGCTTGATTCTTCTGCTGTGTTGCACCGGATAGGGTATGCTAATGAAAACTTTGTGAGGTCGTCCTGCATTGTTAAAATAAATCTAAGCTTTGCTGTACCGGCTTCAGGCAAAGGACCAACAATATCAATTGATAATTTTTCGAAGGGACTTGTTGAAGTCGAGGTTATTATCATGGGCGCTCTGTTTATTCTGCGCAGGGCTTTGTTTGCTTGACAGGATTGACATTTTTTGACATAATTTTCGACATCACTTCGCATATTTTTCCAATAAAAGCGTTCACGAATACGGTTATACATTCTTAGATTTCCTAGGTGACCCGCTATTGGGATATCATGATTCTCTTTCAGGATTTTCGGGATTTCACTAAGAGAAGGATATATTATGTTATTGTGATAAATATGAATCGTGATATTGGTCCCGTCGAATAAATAAGCTAACATGTTATAGATCTTTATAAAGGAATGTTTATCGAAAGGATTTTTAAAGTCTGATATGCTGACGTCGTTTATAGTCGGATAAGACATTATTATTTGATCTCGCGCGTACTTTAGAGATTTATAAATATCTGGATAAGAAAAGTCATCAAAATGATGTACTTTTGTGAATAAAAATAAGTAATGTTTATTTTCAATTGTGAGGGGTAATGTAGTATATAAATGTCTTTCTAATTTTAAAAATTCATCGCGATTAGGGTTCGGGCAGTTATCAAGTATTTCCTGAACGTAGGGCATAGATTCGTCCAGGTCTATGGAGGTAGGTATGACAATTAATTTTTGTGTACTTTTAAGTAAATTTTCATTATGTTCTATAATTGAAGTATTATATGATTTTGTAGGAGATTTTAGGAATTTACTGTAGGAGTCGTCAGAAGATCTGTTTTGATTTTCAGAACGTGGAGTCAGCTGCGGACTGGAGTCAGAGAGTAACGGTAAGTCATTTACAGGTCTCGAGGACACAGGATCGAGAGTATCAAATACAGGTGAGTTTTCTTCGGATAAAGGTAAGTTTTTAGTTGTTAATTTTTCAGGATTATGTTGAGTCGGCACAGGTAAGGTTTCAGGACTTTGCCAGCTAGTTGAAGGTTGCGGTTCAGACTGAGTTTGGATAGGAGTTTCATCATTCATAGAACTTAGATAATCTAATACTTCATTTTCAATTTCAGGATTTAGGAGACCAGCTTCAACACTTGAAGGTGGAGATACCAAGAGACTTTGCAAATCGTTTATGTCATCAGGTGAGTTTAAATTTTGTTGCATTTGCGCAGGATTTGAATCATTATTTTCAGGATATACAGGATTCACAGGATACCTAGAAAGAGCATCTGCAGCAGAGTTCAGCTTGCCTTTGCGATATTGAATATCGTAATCAAATTCCTCTAATTTTAGCCGCCATCGTTGAAGTTTGCTGCCTGGATCTTTATGATTAAATAACCATTTCAAAGGTCTATGGTCTGTAATTATCTGAAATTTGCGGCCATAAAGGTAAGGGCGAAAAGTTTTGCATCCGAATAAAATGGCTAGCAACTCTTTTTCGGTTGTGTTATAATTGACTTCGTTTTTATTTAGGGTTCGAGATGCATATGCTATCGGCTGCTCCTTGCCAGGATCTCCTTGAGAGAGAATTGCACTGATAGCATAATTCGAAGCGTCACAAGTGAGTAAGAACTGTTTTGTAAAATCTGGGTAAATAAGAAGCGGAGGTGAGATAAGGCGTGATTTTAACGTTTCGAAAGCTAGTTGGTGTTCATTCTGCCAAATAAAGGAAACATCTTTCTTTAAAAGAGAGGTTAAGGGTTTTGCTGTTTTTGAAAAGTCTGGTACAAATTTTCTGTAATAGGACATAAGGCCTAGAAACGATTTAACGTCTTTGGGACATTTTGGAATTGGAAAATCGGATACAGCCTTAATTTTCTAGGGGTCAGGTTTTACACCTTCATCTGTAATAAGATGACCGAGGTAGGACACTTCTTTGCGAAGGAATTCGCATTTATCGGGCTGTAATTTAAGGTTATGTTCTCTAAGTCGATCAAATATTAATTTGAGATTATTTATGTGTGATTGGAGATCATATGAATAAATAACGATATCATCGAGGTACACAAAACATCTCGTGCCTTGTAGACCTGTGAGCACCGTGTTCATCAGCCTTTGAAATGTGGAAGGAGCATTTTTGAGCCCGAAGGGCATGCGTTTGAATTCGAAATGTCCTTGAGGAATATTAAAAGCAGTTTTTGCCGCATCTTTCGATGCCATTTTGATTTGGTGGAATCCGGAGGCTAAGTCGAGAGTTGAAAAATATTTTGACTTACCAAGCTGGTCCAGTATTTCGTTAATGTTGGGAATTGGGTATGAATCTCCAATAGTGATGTCATTAAGCCGCCTATAATCAATTACAACTCTCCATTTTCGCTGTCCGGAAGCGTCTAACTTCTTCGGGACAACCCAAATGGGAGCAGACCATGGAGACATAGATGGTTTAATTATTCCATCTTTTAGCATTTTGTTAACTTGGTTTTGGACCTCTTGTTTATGGCACTCCGGAAACCTATATGATTTTACGTGAATTGGCTGATCAGTTGTAGTATTAATTTCATGCTCTAAAGTTTTAGTGAATGTTAGAGGATCTCCAGGTAAGTAAAATATATCAGAATAGTTTGAGCAAATTTCGTACAGGGCATTGGCTTCTTCACTATTTAAGTGTGAAGCTCTGAGTTGGTTTAAGACCTCTTGAGTTCGTTTTATTGAGTCATGGGATTGTATAGTATTGATTGGATATTCTAGGGATTTATTTTTAGAGACAGTACTGTTTGCGGAGTCCACTGGAATCAAGGTTAAAAGTAAATTGGAATTTAGAGATTTAGATGATTCAGAGGTATTTACGACAGATATATTTATTCTGTTGTTATTTTTTACTTTAACTAAACAATTCGCTATTAAAATGTCCTTAAATTGAGTTTGGTCTAATATGAGACCTTCTTTCATTTCGGGATTCGAAACAGAGCACTCGATTATCATTTCGGATCTAGCAGGGATAGTGTAGACAGGTTCATTAAAATACATTGGAACTTGAATTTTATTAATTTCAAGTTTACTTGACGTGTAATTAATATTACAGCTGAATAGATTTAGCATGTCTGTCCCTATGATACCATCATAAGGAAGATGTATTTCTTTAATAACGTGAAATTTGTGGGCTATAATTTTTTTTATTGAGTCAGATAACTGCATTTTTAAAGTAAAATGGCCACACGTTTTTGTAGAGCTTTGTGCGGGTTCGATGCCTTTTAATTCTATTTGTTCTTTAATTAATTCAATAGGTTTTTTAATAGAAGAAGATTTAATAAGACTAATTGCCGAACCAGAGTCTACAAGTAAACATAAGGGAATATCCGATATTTCAGATCTAACAAGGACATGAGGAAGGAGGACTTTAGCAGGATCTGCAGTAATTTCGAATATTTTATTTTCGTAATTATTTGTGGATACAGAAGATATAACATTATTTTTTATTTCAGGTTCAGAGGATTTGGTAAGTTTTTTATTTTTTATATTAGCTTTAATGTTTAATTTATTAATTAATTTATTTTCAGGTTCGTGGTGCACATCGGGCACGGATACAGAGGATACAGCGGGTTTATTGGATTCAGCGCATACGGATTGTGACAGACCAACGCTTCGTCGTTGCTGCACGGATATAGAAGAATTTGGCAGACATTGCTGCACGGACATAGAAGAATTTGGCAGACGTTGCTGCACGGACATAGAAGAATATCGCAAATCATGTAGCGACGCCATTGACGGTTTAGTGGCTTGAGTTTCATGTAGCGGAATCGACCTAGAATTTGATGTGCCGAATTTTAACTTATGAAGTCCCGTACGGCACGGGGACGAGACATTTACTCGTTTTTTGCTACATCTACAACATCGTGACCTTCTTCAACTTCACAATTTTCGGTATATTCATCGTTTTGATTTTCGGATACAAAATTAATATTTCTAACAGGAATATGAACATTTTGACTCTGATTGTAATTTTTGTATCGGTTATTATTAAACATTCGTTTACGGCATTGTTCTAGAGAATGCCCAGGTGCTTTGCAATACCTAAATATGTTCGAGTTTTTAATGGGAATCGGTGTATTTAAGAAGTTGCGTTGTACGACTCGATTTTGATTATTATTGATCGATGATCGATTATTGTGTTGATCACTTGGTTTAACAAATCTATCGGGTTGTGCTCTACGATGAACAGTCTGTAAAATTCGTTCTTCAGAAATAGCAATGTTTACCGCTTCATTCAAAACTTTTGGTGATTTACATCTGACTATGAGTGATAAGTTTGGCTTAAGGCCAGTGGTAAAATGATGAAGCGCCAGGTCTTCCATAGCAGCTGTACGACCTGCTATTTCTGAAGAAGTGTAGTTTGCTAAAGAGATCTCTGTCAGTAGATGTGAGAGACAGGTCTCTATTCTTAAAGCAAATTGACTAACTGTTTCAAATTGACCTTGTTTGGTCTCTTGAAGCTCGGTAAGCAAATGTGAATAATGTTTTCTGACAGAAAATTGATTTTTCAAAAATTGTTTTAATTGAGGCCAATTATAAAATTCTTTAATCGAACAGGCAGTCTCGGCTTTGCCTTCGAGTTGGCTTAGGATGTATTTAAACAATATAGGAACCTGAGTTTCTGAGGCTAGATCTATTGCATTGTCGCAATTAATTAAAAATGAGTTAAGTTTTTCCCTAGAACCATCATAGCTTTTAATGAATTTAAACAGAGTGTTGAGCTCCATCACAGATTTTGCGCCTGTGGATCTATCTACAGGGGATGCAACAGGTGAAGGTTGTATTTCTAATCCTTCCGGAAGTTGTAGTCTACTCAGGATGTCAGCTTTTGATGTAGTTGACATATTACTGTAATTATCCTATCGTAAATACACGTAAACAATAACACACAGAAAAAAAAATGCAATGATACACAGGATTTGAAAATTTAGAATCACTTACAAGAGAGCGAACAGAATGACCATTTCCAGGGAAACAGCGGGAACAGCGATGAGTTTCTTTCTTTTTCAGGGAAATAGCGGAAACAGCGATGGTTTTCATTCTTTTCAGGGAAACAGCGGGAACATCGACGACTTTCTTTCTTTTTCAGGGAAACAGCGGGAACATCGACGAGTTTCTTTCTTTTCAGGGAAACAGCGGGAACATCGACGACTTTCTTTCTTTTCAGGGAAACAGCGGGAACATCGACGAGTTTCTTTCTTTTCAGGGGAACAGCGTGACTTTGAGTATGCTCTTGTGTCCGAAATAGTAGGGTTACTGGCACTTTTATTTAAATCACACACACTTAACTAAAATTTTTGGTCACTTTGCACACGCGGAGACGAACCCGGGGATACCTGATTTTGTATCCCTTTACGCTGCCACCAAAATGTTACGAGCCTCAGGGTCGGAGGGTTTTTAAAAAAAAGATTTCGAGTGATTTCAAGACGCGACCGATTGGTGTGGAGGATGGACTGAGACTGACTGGGCTGGAAGGCTGAGCGGAGAGGAATGAGACAGAATGCTGAGGGTGCAAGAATAGGTGCGGAGTCAGCACAAAGGGGTGCATAGACCATCTGTAACAGCACGAACCCTCCGTGGATCCTCTCGTTTTCTAAATAACATATCTTAAATCTACATATTTCTGTTTTACGGTTAAAGTTAGAAAAGAGTTTATGATAGAAAAGTCACAGTTAAAATTAATAGTAGGAAGTAAATTTTTCGACCACTGTGGCGCAATAGTCACCATGCCGGACTGCCGATCGGAGTCGGATCGGATGAGTTTAAATTTCTGTTCTCAGTCTGAGAGTTTGTTTTTGTCTTCGTGTGTGTCCATGGTTCCCACGACGGTATATCTACCCTACTGTGGGGCTATGACTAGGAAACGTTAAATCGTAACTGTAACGATAAGTAAACAAAATACTATTGGTGGTTGATTGGTGGTATCAAAACTGCGTAAATAACTTCAAATTTTAGGGTGTGTAGCTTTCTCGTAATTTCTCTGAAAGTTAGTGAAGTTTACCAGCTACGAGGATAAAGCCACGGGTGAAAACGGCAATAACAATATTTTGCCTTGATTTTATTTTAACTGTAATACCGGATTTAAAAATGTAGCTAAAATTTATTAAAATTGATATAAATTTATTAATATGCTTTGAACACACAATGCATGTGCACTTTTTAATGGAAATTGGGGTTAATGAACCCATATTTGATGAGTTTTATTGAAAACTAGTCCTCTTCGCCCGCGTGGCGGGTCTTAAAGGTTCCCGTAGGATAAAAACCATCCTAAGTCCTTTCCCAAGATCCACTCTATCTGTGTTCCAAATTTCATTAAAATCTGTTCAGTAGTTTAAGAGGGAAAGCGTAGCAGATAGACAGACAGAGTTACTTTCGAATTTATAATATTAGTATGGATTGTAGAGACAAATATGCGTCAAAGTATTCTCAGACAAAATTCGTAACAAAATATTTTGAATTTACGATGGCATTACTGAGAAGAGAATTACTAGATATACGAATGTATTCTTGACGATAATGATCACATGAAACAAGAAATTCTAAGTAAGTTGCATTGGGCGTAAAGCGCAAATCTCTGTAGGTAGATATTATCGATTGTAAAGTAACAAAAGAGTGTTTAGTCTTTCAAGAAGTTCCATATTTAGAACTCAGATAGATTTAGGAGCAGAAGCGAAGCTGCGGCGTTCAGATAGAAACAGTTTACATTTTATGTACAAAATAAATTGGTTACCGAGCAGCTTACAAATGTGCTATGAACGCGGAGTAATAGATTCCTTCACTCCATAGATATTGCGTTCTTTTAGCGATACTTTGAAGGAGTAAAATTAAATGAAAACAATGTATGTGATGGGTTACAGTTTGAATGACTCCATGAATAACATAAACAGTTGATGTAAAGTCCTTACAGGTGCGGTCCGGGGGGAGAGGGTCACAGGGGACATTACCACCCCCTTTCCCCCCAAATCCATCTACGTATGACTGTAGATGGAAAGCGAAACAAGCCAATTTGGGACACCTCTTCCCCCCAAAAATTCTTAGTGACCCCCCCTGCAAATTTCTGGACGACCCCCAAATTGAAGGCTCCGACCGCGTCTGAGTCCTTATGTCTTTATTATATACTAGCTGTGCCCCGCGGTTTCACCCGCGTTAGAGAGGATCATTACCGGGACCGGGTTTTTTGTAGGATTATTTAAGTTATTTAAAAAAATCCAAATCATTCAAGAAGTTTCTGGAACTTTCTCGAACATTCTCAATAAAATTAAAATTAAAATAGTTTGCTAGATCATCCCAGAAATTTTGAGATCCACCCAGAAGTAAAGGACAGATATATTTTTTTCAGATTTTTCCACCCACTTCCACCCACCGCGATCAAACTCCCTTACTATCATCTACGTACTAAGGGGTATTTACCACCCCAACGGGAAGTTGATTGGAGTTAATTATAATAGAGAAAACCGTGTCTTTACGTACAAAGAAAACCCTTTACTTTTTATACTATATATATTAAGATTAAGATTACGAGAGGAAAATAATGCTTGATTCAATAGTCCGTTTCCTTCCTGGCTTAGGATATACTGACTAATTTTTTTCCATTTTTCCTTCATATAATATTTCTTTTTCGACACTTTAATATACCACTGCTGGCTACGGCCTCCTTTCCAAATAGAGAGCAATTTTTTGTAACTTTAAGGCATGCATTGCACGGTGATGGAAAACATAGCAGTAAAATATGTCAATGTTTTCCCACACCATGGAGCAGCGTTTAAAACGCATATATAATGTCTTAGTCAGAGGTGCACGCCGCTGATTGATCTGAAAAGTAAAACGTAGAAGCATATACAGTCTTATTTATTCTGTTCTCATTTTATTTAAGATATCGATAGCGCCTCACAACGTGTGGGTCTTAAGGTGAACATGGACAAGACGAAGATCATGTCTAACGTCCATGTCACACCTATACCGGTCGTTGTTGATGGCGCTACTCTCGAAGTTGTCGACGAGTACATCTACCTGGGACAAGCGATCCGTATGGGTAAGTCCAGCTTCAGGAGGGAGGTAACTCGTAGAATCCATTATCCAACTCGGTTGGGCAGTGTTCGGAAAATTACAAAGTGTCTTCTCGTCCAGAATACCTCAGTGCCTGAAGTCGAAAGTTTCCGAGCAGTGTGTGTTGCCAGTGATGACCTACGGCGCTGAGACATGGTCTATTACAGTTAGCCTTTTCCATAAGCTCAAGGTCGCTCGGTATTTCTCTACGCAACAGTATCCGTAACGATGAAATCCGTATACGAACGAAAGTTCGGTATAGCTATCAAAATTTTCAAGCTGAAGTGGCAATGGGCAGGCCATATACTCGTAGTTATGAGAACAGACAATCGATGGGGAAGAAAGGTTCTCGAATGGCGCCCACGTCTCGGCAAAAGGAGTACAGGTAGACTGATGACCTAAAGAAGACAGCGGGAAGTCACTGGATTCAGAAGGCGCAGACCGGGAGGAGTGGCAAACGTTAGGGGAGGCCTACGTCCAGCAGAGTACTACGAAAATCTGAAAAGAAGAAGAAGATATAGCTCGTGTCCTGTCATTGTCTTTGTCACAAGTATTTGCTGGTGAAAAGCGATATACAGGGTCGACTGGTAGACAATGCCAATAGGCATTAGGTTTAACCCTTTGTGAACCTTAGTTTTAGGTTTTTCACATAAATATAAATAAATTAAAAAAAATATTTATTTCAGTCTACCTCATTTTCAAATTTCAACGTTAAACGTACCTAATTAAAATATGCATGAATTACAATTTTTCCCTTTCTTGTCCTATTTCATTCAAATTTCTAAATAATCATACAAACAGATGCCAGATACCATTTATTATAATATTCTGGATACTTATATTATACTCGTACATGGAGCAATACAAAAGCGGAAAGAAATATTGCTTCCTTGGCGAATGGACAGCTTTTGTATTCTTCTATGCATATTCTTAGATCTTTATCTATAGGTACAAGAAAATATACATTGTATTTTAACGCAAGTTGTATCTCGCTGTTTCGGCAGTCTTTTCAAAGAAGTAAGACCTAACCACGGATATTATATAAAATAGTCCTTATTACTTTGAAAATTCAATTTAATTTCTTTTCGTTATTAGTGAGGCCATCGGTCTCGGTTATTTTCGATAGATAATAGTCGTTAAACTTTGTCGGAGGCCTTATAATGTAAAATATCCCCTATAATGGGGAGAGACTCGTGCCCAGCACTGAGATGCAAAAAAGATTGAAGTAATATTTATTTATTTACTAGCTGTGCCCGCGAACTCCGTACCGCCCTTAAATGTTCGGGGTGGGCCACCTTTATCAGTTTGGGGGGGGGGGGGGGGGATGAAAAATAGATGTTGGCCGATTCTCAGACCTACTCAATATGCTCACAAAATTTCATGAGAATCGGTCAAGCCGTTTCGGAGGAGTATGGCAACGAAAACTGTGACACGAGAATTTTATATATTAGATTAATTTATAGTTTACGAGTGAGTGACTATTATAAGACTTGGGCATGCGGAAAGTGTAACTTAGTACCTACTTTTATCAATGGGTAGCATGAAAATTTTACTTTTTGTACGAATTTCTACACTTCTATACTTTACGGAGCAAGTAAACAGTTGAAGGTTGAAGAGCGGTCCCAGCAGCGAATACAAGCACGTGCGGACACGGCCCGTTGGCGGCTGTCCAATGTAGGCAATGGCGCGCACTCGATACACTGTAATTAGTGCTGGTCTATGTGTAATATTAAAATTATTAGTTTAGTTTTATTAGACAGATTAATTGAGTTAGGTATGACTCTTAGTAGATTTTTTATCATTTTTATCTTCACGGTAAGTTAATAAGTTCAGTAACGGAGAGTACCTATTTGCGACGGGAAGTCCGAAAACAGGTTGTGTTGTTGTTTTATTCTCATTTTCTTGGTGTATTTTTGAGTTATATCGGATAAAGTTGATGGCGTTTTGTTCGATATAAGTTAATTATAGTGTACGAGTGTTGTTCAGTAAAATAACAGTGCGAAAACATGTTTTTTAGGCCTGCCTCCAAAATTCCATCGAACATCGAACGGTAACTGTTATATTATGGCCTACAAAATCTTTAACATATTACTAAATGATATAACCCAAATCCCAACAGGTAGAAATGGCCATTTCCTGAAGCTATTATTTGACTGGTTTTAAATGGGTTTTTAATCCATTTACACAAAAATGTTTTTAATCCATTAATTAATTACTTAATGATTAAAATATCTAATTAAATATGTATTGAATATCAAAAATATTTTACTGACATAAATCGCACTGCGAGAGCCAATAATTTATTTGACATAATTATAAGTAGAACTTTCATTTTATTACTTGACAAGTGGAATAATTAATTATTATATTTCCATTATACATTGGACATTGACTTGTTACTAACTTGACTATACTAACTTCATAATTGGCTTGTTGATTTATATTGATTATTTGAATTTTATTATTGTAGTGTCCGTCACTACGATAGGACACTAAGGAATCACTGGCTCACCCTTACACACAGTGCAGCGCAGGCGCACGTCTCACCTGTACCACGTCCGTTAAACGACTGACAGATCGACGTCTACCCCCCCACTGGTGTACATGAGACAATGTACATATCTATTTAATAGATACAAACACTACATCCCTTCCTTTGTATATTTTTTTTTATTTTGATTTAACGTAAGTAATCAATTTACAACACCTGATGAATTAGATAAGTTTTGATTTATACATTTATAAAATTATCTGTTATTACAATAATGAACATTGTTTTAAGGATTATATTTAAATCATTATTATTTTTTCCTGATCTTCAGCTCTCATTTTCTATAGCTTTCCATTCTCCTTCCACACTCTTTAAATAAATTACATTCCTTCGTAGTCTTTGTCACATTTCTTCATTTCGTACTGTGATGTCTCCTCCAATAGATTTTTACACTATGTGTGGTGTGTTGTAGTTGAAAGCTTTTAACTTTCCATTTCCTATACTTTCTCGCCTTCTGTAATTTCCAAATTCTGCTTCTGTTCTTCTTTTCCGGTCTCCATATTCCTTTCCCTTTTCTTTTTTTTAACTTGGCTCGATCTCTAACTTCCGTGTCGTTTCCCATTTCGTTTAGGTTTCTTTTTTCATTTTTCCAATATTCTTCGATGTTCGCTTTTCCCTAGTTTTTGTCATCATCGTAGTATTTGTTTGAGAGGTTCTGTCGTCGTGGCCATATTAGGCATCCACTTATTTATATAATTCACCAAACCCAGGAAGCTTTGTAATTTCTAAGAGCGTATTACTTCCATATGCCAATAATATATTATTTTACTCTTTCATTTGTTTACAGCAAATTATCCTATTCCTCTATAAATACTCCCCACTTTTATCAGTTATTAAATTTGGCTTGCAACCTGAATCAATTAACATTTAACTATGCCATATATAATTGTAGCGTCATCATTTAAATCATAGGTTTATTATGACTTTGACTACGTCAAGATAGATTAGCAAAACAAAGAAGAAAGAACATAGTAATGCTTGAGTTAGAGCAAGATAGATATGCGAAACCATTCATGTACACGATATCAGCCTAAATCGACCTAACATCATTTGTGGACGAAACAAATTCCGCTTATTGTCCTGAAATATCTGGTGTTAAAGGTTAAAATGGTGTTTATTGGACATACATAAATATCGGCACGTGTCCAATACCTGGATATAACTCATCTAAGAAAGAAAATCCAAGTAATTATACATTTCACATATAAGTACGAATAAAATATTTAGTAGTCTAAATGCAATGATTTACATCTGACATTAAAATGTTCTGTATGAACGGATGGCATAAATTATGACATTTTATCATATTAATGCTTTAAATGCATAATCATTATATTTGAGATTATTATAAATACGTGAATTTCTCATGTTTTTTTAAAACAACAATGTAAAGATTGACTGACATCTGACATTATCGATAAGCTTATTCGAAATGTCTCTTACCGTCCAAGATATATTACTTTTACAAATTAACCTCTGGTACAAATTTTGGTATTTCATAACCGAACACCACTATAATAAATATTCTTGAAAACAATTTAAACTTGACATTGTTTAAGATTTCACAAAATATTTATGATGGCTAAAAATGATGAATACAGGAAAATGGATTCCCAAAAAATATTCGACTACATATATTATTTTACGCAGCAAGCACTTCCATAAAATGTTTTTCTAATAGAGGAGGTTAAAGAGTTAAACTGCGTTCTGATATATGTATAATTATTTTCTATATTTTTTGTTTTGGAGGAAAATAATATTGTTTTGTGTGTATCTAGTTTTGTTTTAATTACTTTACTATTACATCTATGTCTTATCAAGATCGATAGGCTCTAATGTTTATAGAAAGTTAAATTCGTCGTAGTCACACGCAACAATATTTGTCAAACACACATGCGCTTCACACGCATACTGAGGTATTTTGTTTTTTAGTCTCGTCTAGTCATGTTTCTTCCAATCTTTACGTAGTATATATAGGTATATAAAATGCATGATTAAAATTAAATATGTATTGAGCTCTATCGTCTTCCAGAGAATTAATTGCAGTCTCATTCCGCGGACATTTATAATTATAGTTTTTTCTTTTTTCTGTTTCCGTTCCTGTTTACTCACGTTTTTGTAGATGCTTTTTTTTGGTTCAGCAACATCATAATTGATAATGATCTAACTTTCCACAGCTATTACATTATCTTTGGCCGGGCTGGCAAAACCTTGAGATAGGTGTGTAGAATCTCCACATTTAGTACACTTTTGTGTTTCCTTTTCTTCATTATATTCTTTTTATTCCCTGTTTCATCTATATTTATATTTATTTTTAAAGTTCAGTGCATTAACTACATTAGAATTTTTTGTCTCTTCTTTTCTTAGTTTTCCAGCTGGTAGTTAACAATTTTAAGAGTAGTATCTATAGTAATCACCTTGTCTAATGTAATTTTATCTCCCATCCCTCATTTTCTTCCTCAAATTCGATGAGAGCCATTTTTCATTATTTGATCAATTAGATGTTCATCCGGTTTATCAGTTTTACATTTCTCTGCCTGATGTCACTTTCAAACTGTTTAATAAGATGGAACATGTGCCTTTCCTAGTTTTGTTTTTAGTGTTGTTTTTTCTAGCGGAGGAAGCCGGAATCTAAATGATCTAATCCAGCGGTTCTCAATCTTTTTTGGTGACGGAACCCTTTTGGAAAGCGATATACTTGATGGAACCCTACAAAAAAAATGTTAAAGGTGTATTCTTTATTAATAAGAATAATAAAAGTACCTACCATATAACAGTTACTTATTACATACTTATAAAACCAGTCTAATAATAGAAGATATTGACAAAGAAAAAAAAACTAATGGGAGGTATGAAACTGTTTTTTTATTTTTCATCAATCGGTTTATCAGGTTTGATAGAGGACAATAATTAATTGAAGTCTCATATCAGGTTTAGCGTCCAGTCTATTGCGGTATATTTTTGTTTTCGTGGCTGCATAGGTTGAGAATCCTGTTTCCTGCTGTTGGGAACGGGAGAAGAATATTCAGAGCCATTTTGGCAAGCATTGGATATTCACCTTGGATTCTGCACCAAAAATCGTTGAGAGGCGTCGTTTTGAACAGTGACTCCATACTTGTGTCTAATGACATTTCTAAAAGAGATTCATATATCTCGTTTGACACACTTTCGGGCTTTTGTAAGTTGGGTAAAAAAGGATTATGAATCCATGAATTCAGTTTCATTTTTGAATTCTGTTTTGAAATACTTTCAAAAGATACGCGCAACGAAGTGAGATGTTGGACCAATTCCTCGAATACATCATTTTGTAACATTTCTGAGTCGTTATCGCTAACAAACTCACTGAGTGACGTAAAGCTTTCTAGTTCTCTCTTTCCAACACAAATAATCCAAAAATCTAATTTTCTTTTGAAGGCAGTTATTTTGTTACAGGCCTGGAACAATGTTGCCTATTTACCTTGCAATGATAAATTTAACCCATTCAGTTTTTTAAAGATATCTACCATAAAAGACAGTCGGAACAACCAAGTTTTATCATAAAAACGGTCTTTCAAATTAAAAAAAAGGATCTGAAAGAAACGTTTGTAATTCGGCTCTAAGCTCAAATAGCCTTCCTTGTTAAAGATTTACCCCGAGACAGGCATCACACTTCTATATGGAGCAGCAGTGTTTTATGTTTGCTGCCATAATCTTCATATACCTAATTCTCATAATAATGAGAACAAGGGATTGTAGTGGACGTGATTTGATAAAATTAATTATTTTTACCGCTTCATCCATAACTAATTTTAGACTTGACAGCATTTGCTTCATCGCAAGTGCTTGTAAATAAAAAGCTTAAATTTTTTTTTTAAATGGCCACAGTGTACGTACCGGCATAGTAAAATGATACGCCGCCTCAGAACGGTCGACTAAAGAGAGATGATTTGTTTTTTTTTTTCTAAATTGTTACGGAACCCTCACAAGGGTGTCGCGGAACCCTAGGATTCCGCGGAACACACTTAGAGTATCGCTGATCTAATCCAATTGAATTAAAATCAAAATACCTTCAATTGAATGAAAGTCAAAATACCTTCAATTTAATGAAAGTCAAATTACGTTCAATTGAATAAAAGTCAAAATACCTTCAATTGAATGAAAGTCAAAATACCTTCAATTTAATGAAAGTCAAAATACCTTCAATTGAATGAAAGTCAAAATACCTTCAATTTAATGAAAGTCAAAATACCTTCAATTGAATGAAAGTCAAAATACTTAGCTTCAATTAAATGAAAGTCAAAATACCTTCAATTGAATGAAAGTCAAAATACCTTCAATTTAATGAAAGTCAAAATACCTTCAATTGAATGAAAGTCAAAATACCTTCAATTTAATGAAAGTCAAAATGCCTTCAATTGAATGAAAGTCAAAATACCTTCAATTGAATGAAAGTCAAAATACCTTCAATTTAATGAAAGTCAAAATACCTTCAATTGAATAAAATTCCAAATATTTTCAATTGAATGAAAATCAAAATACCTTCAATTGAATGAAAGTCAAAAAACCTTTAATTAAATCAAAGTCAAAATACCTTCAATTGAATGAAAGTCAATAAACCTTTATTCAAATCAAAGTCAAAATACCTTCAATTTAATGAAAGTCAAAATACATACTTTCAATTGAATGAAAGTCATACTTCCAATTGAATGGAAGTCATACTTCAAATCGAATGGAATTACCTTCTTTCAATTTAATGAAAAGCTTGTTAAAAAGCAACCTCTTATTGAAAAGAAATCCAAATACTTTAAATTCAATTGATTGAATATCATACTTCCAATTGAATGGAAGTCCCACTTTCAATTTAATGAAAAGCTTGTTGGAGAGCAACCTCTTATAGAAAAGAAATCCAAATACTTTAAATTCAATTGATTGAATATCATACTTCCAATTGAATGGAAGTCCTACTTTCAATTTAATGAAAAGCTTGTTGGAGAGCAACCCCTTATTGAAAATAAATCCAAATACTTTAACTTCAATTGATTGAATATCATACTTCCAATTAAATGGAAGTCCTGGAGATTATCTAACAATTAAATGTAAACATTCTAAAAGAAAACTTCTAATTATATCTCCAATTTAATGGAAATCCAAAACTTTCAATTTATTTAATTGAATGAAATTAAGGACAATTCTATATAATCAATTTAATGGACACCTTTCTATAAAACATTTTTATATTTATACGCTTCACACTCACAGCCCCCCAGCAGGGCAGATACACGCCGTGGGCACCACGGACACACACAAAGACAGAAACACAACCACCGAGAACAGAAACCCAAAATCACAGAGTACTTTATTATATACGTTAACTTAAACTCATCATTCAAACCCCCGCCCCGCCGAGAATTGAACCCGGGACCCCCCGACCGGCAGCCCGGCACCGCAACCACTACGCCACGCGGGTCGTCTATTCACGCGGGCGGTTATTTAATTTTCATGTTGTGTTTTCATGTCACATAAAACGTTACACTATAACAGGTTTTGAAGAAAATGATTAAGTATTTAATTAAGTGGAGTATTTACTTAAGTAGACCTGTAAACACTTTATGCAAAACAACTTTAATTTACTAAATTTGTAAACATTCCATTCAGGAGACAGGTAGGTATTTTATTTTATAATGCCAGCATTTTATTTTATTTTTATTTTAGGATTGTTTTTAAATTTAAGTTAAGTAGGTACTTAATATGACTTACGTTATTAGTTTATAAAATAGTATTCCACATTTATTAATGAGTGTTCGGTAGGTATTTTTAAACTTAACATAATAATATGGAACTATAATGTAAATAATCATAGGAAGATGTGCAATTACTTCATAACGTACACAAATAATAAATTCAATACGCTTCGAAAGTCTTAAAATGTCTTAAAATTTAGATAGTTCTAGTAAAATTCTCAAGATGTCGATCACTTTGTACATCCATGAATTTGTTATTACGTAGTCACAAAGAATAGTGTAAAATCACGCATTATGAGGGTAAAGCAATACTTTTATTTTTATGCACACCCGCTAACTACTCAATATCTCAAATATGTTAGATTTCTAACTTTGTATGTATAATAAATCAGTATTTATTTTCTGTATGCCTGCTATTATTTAAGTTTGTAATTGTTATTGATTTCTCAGTAACTAAATTGTTGCTAATTCTTTATGGGAAATAATAAAGTTCTTAAACCATACATTTCCATAATCCTGTAGTAATATTTACAATTATAGTTAGGCAATATTCTATTTAATGTAATTGACAAGGATATTATTGATGTATAAACTTATATTTTAAATAATAATAGTTTTTTGTAAGTACAGGGAAGTTTATTATTTTACCCTTATATTACTTTGCCAAATAAATAAATGATATCACATTGACTTCGCTCGTCAATTCAATGTGGTGCCGTTAGTTAGATGACTTATCAAATTATTTTATAAACAACTGGCACATAATCCTTCTATTTTATTTGGTGTAATGTTATAACATTATGCTACAAAAATAATTCTAACTACACAATATTATAAGTACTTATAAAACATCAATAATTCCTTCTCCCTTTTCCTTTTAACTTTGTTTATTAATTTCAATTTTACTGACCTTTATCCTCGTCGCCACTTGTAGTGTCCGTCACTACGATAGGACACTAAGGAATCACTGGCTCACCCTTACACACAGTGCAGCGCAGGCGCACGTCTCACCTGTACCACGTCCGTTAAACGACTGACAGATCGACGTCTACCCCCCCACTGGTGTACATGAGACAATGTACATATCTATTTAATAGATACAAACACTACAATTATTAACTAGCTGTGCCCGCGACGTCGTCTGCGTGTATAAAGACTTTTATAAAATGGATTGATTAAAAATTAAAGATTATTTATTTGCATTGAATAAGTAGTAGGTAGATTATTATTACATTATAATGAAATCACTTATAATACAATGTTCATATGTTCAGAAGAAACCTAATGTATTTTTTCTAAATCCTTCAAACCTAAAACAGTAAGGAATGCTTACTGTACTGATCTTACTATCCACTTTTCTCACGTTTCGCTTTTCTCGCGCAATCAGATTCTCTTTACAAATATGTACCTCGTTTATTAAAGTTAAGATATACTGCTGTGCCCGTGACTTCATCTTTGTTAAAAGTATCTTTAGTAAATTGGGTGAATTTATACTGCAAAGAATGTATAGACTCATTCTATATACATAGCTTTAACCTACTGCAGAAAAGAGGTGCACTATACAACTACTTGTAGTTGGGAGATAAAATTTCTAAACATACACGTGCTTAGGATTAAACAATCGGAAAAATAAATGTAAGGTCAATTAAGAAACTATAGGTTTAAAACTTGCGGACAGCAGTTTGGTCATAAGTCATAACTCATATAACATTGTGAAAACTAAAGCAGAAGGCAGGGTCTCTACACATTGTGCTATCTGTATTTGGAAATAAAGAATATTTTTATAAAGAATCTTTAAAGAATCCTTAATATCTCCATCAATCAACGTGTGTGGATGAGCCCTCAGCCCGTACGCAATAAAGAGACGCAAAAAATGAGTTAAGTTATCATTGGTCCAATTAACAATGTTCAGCATCATACGTATACCTACCCAACGATGGGACAACCCGCGTGGCGCAATGTTTACCATGCCGGACTGCTAATCGAACTGTCCCGGGTTAGAATCCGGGCGAAGCAGAAATTTCAATGATGAGTTTAAACTGTTCTCGGTCTGGGTGGTTGTGTTTCTGTCTCTATGTGTGTTCATGGCACCCACGACACAGGGTATATCTATCCTAATGTGAGGCTATACGTGTGAAATGTTATTTTTTATTTTTTTTACACTATGTACTTACTTTTATTAGACTTAAGGCTTTTATTTGAAATTATCTCCATCGAATCACTTTGGAGAAGAAATGAATATTGCTCAATAACGCCATCTACCGTATGACATGTAAACTTTGTGGTTGATAAATCGAATGTCAAATTACCAAATAGGTAGATATTGAGATTAACAGTTGGTTCACTAAAAGTTTAACTATTCCTCACCTAGATGTCTGCAGTAGTCTCGTTTTGTTAAGGCTTTGTACATTCTGTATGAAGGTTTAGATTCCGTATCTTACAACCTTAATGCTGGATGCATTGATATTGTAAGATTAGGATTTCGGTTCATCGGAGCTAGAGGCCTCCTCAATATTGGGAGAGAGAGCTCCATGCTCAGCAGTGGAATGCTGAAAAGGTTGCAGCTTGATATAATGTAGCGATAATAATCGTTTCAGCTGCAGCCTGTTCATAATCTTCCACCCCAAAAAAAGACTAATAAGCTGAGCAACTAACTCAATGGAGCCTGTGATGTAAGGTTCGGCGGCGGTAAGGCTCGCGATGCGCTTATTAGGTACCTAGTCTAGCCATTCTCGGCCAACGAAAGAAAATACAGTAAGCTGATCTAAGTATATTTAATATAGTCGACAATATTAGTGAGAGTTCAGAATAATTTTAGGTACTTAAATTTAAACTTTTATTTATGGTTTTAAATGGGCTGTTACCGAAACTTTCATACAAATTCCCCAAAGTGCCTTTTAAGTTTATGTCGCGTATTGTGTAAATGAACATAACTTTTTTGTTTATCACCCGATTGATATGAAATACACACTAATGTTACGGAAATTCATTCAACAATATATCAGTAAACACAACATTCAAAGAAGGGAAAAGAATTTGAGACTTAAATATTAAGTTAAGGTTAATTATTGTACGCTTGAGATACCAACTTTCGAATCCATTTTATTTGCTATTGAGGGGTAGTTTTGAAAAAAGCTTAAATAGAATTCTTACTATGTTAGTAAAGATTACAAATACAAAATTATAAGTATATTACTCTGCACAAAAATATTCTGTACATCAAGTTTCGACACTCAATTTTAAAAGAGTTTCAAAGAAAATTGACATTAAAAGGGTGAATTTCGGGAAATGCTGAAACACGTATTCTTTTATTTTAGTTAGAAAATATTTATACCAAATTTCAAGAAAATCTATTGAAAAAATCCAAGTTTTCCATACAAATTTTCTTCGCTCATTTCACACTCTTAAAGGGTGATTTTTAAAATTATCTATAGTCTAAATGTTAGCGAGGACTAATATATATAAAACAAAAAAAGTTTCATCAAAATCCGTCCAGTAGTTTTTGCGTGAAAAGCTAACAACAGACAGACAGACAGACAGACAGACAATAATTTCAAAACTTATATTTTTAGCTTCTGTTACTTATAAAAAGACCCCTAGAAGTATTTTTTTAAATTTATATGCAATGTACAGAATTGACCCTGCTTACAGTTTTATTATATGTATAGATAGGTACCTAATTGATTTTAAAATGTGATTTTATGTGTAGGTATTAAACAATAAGGTAGGTATCTAATGTTCGCGAGTTCCCCGTGGACCAACCAATAGACCAACTGTTATTATTTATTAAAATGTTTTAATTATTATTTTAATAGATAGATATTATGAATATGTAACTATTTAAATGTTCATAACAATACAATTTGCATTCCACGCGGTGGTTAGAATTGATAGGTCATTTATAAATATATTTAATACCTTATATGTACTCAATTTTAAGACAAATTAATGAAATAAAAAAAACATGTTCTGGTAAAGTAGCCATCGCTTTACTTGAACATCTGACTTACTAGACAGACTGATTACTGAAGACTTACTGAGTTTTTTATGACTACTGAGTGATGCAAAAAATATATTTGACGCTGGCAATATGTACAGAGTTTGCGATGCCAATATTGAAAATATGAAAAAAAATTACGTTTAGTAACGTTGCGCTAATGTGTGTCCAGACGTGCCGCGTTGGCGCTTGTCCAACTGTCCAATGGCAGCTAAGGGACCAGGGATAGCTTAGTATGCCGTGTTGATACTGATACTTGATCAATTGCTATCATGTAGAATTGCTTACAGGAGTAAAATACAAGGTTAAACATCTGCAAAAAATATCTGAACTGTATCAGGCCTATGACACTCCACACAAACCGCCCGCGCGGAATGTCTCCTTCTACTTCATAAAAACAACGTGCTTACACGTGCTGCATTGTGCGTGAACTATGTTAGGATGTCGCATCACATTACCCTCGTACCAAAGTTTATTCAATATGACGTCATTGACTATGTATATATATATATATATATATATATATATATATATATATGTTATTTTACATATTGAAGAGCGTATTATAGTGGTATAGTGTTTTAAATAGTAATAATCAATAAGAAACAAGAAATACGTAAATGAAAGTAATATTCTACAAAGTGGGTAGATTTTTAATATCGCTAGTCTAAGCTAAGCCAAACGGGCGCGATCGGGTATGAGATGGGTGACCGCTAGTGGCTAATTTCATGCGCGTTTCCGTGCTTCGGAGGGCACGTTAAGCCGTCAGTCAGTCAGGTTGTTGTCGATAGATAACAGTCGTTAAACCTTGTCCGAGGCCTTATGGGCGGTTTGACAACATCCGACAGCGGGTTGGCCACCAACCCGCATTGGAGCACCGTGATGGAGTAAGCTCCAGGCCTCCCCAATAAAATGGGAGAGACCCGTGCCCAGCAGTGGGACGCAAAAAGGGTTGCAGCCAAGTGGCAAATTATATGCGCGCACAGAAACGTGCAGGGCAATAAGGGCACGTCAAGCCGGTGTTTCCGGTTGTTATCAATAGATAGCAGTCGTTACGTCGTTACGCCTTGCCCGTGCATTCCGATGTGCTGTCCAATGGCAGCTAACACCAGCAAAAATATATGATCTGTACTGTCTTATGAAGTCGCTGGCCGATAGAAAGCAGTCGTTAAACCTTGTCGGAGGTCTTATGGACCGTTTGAAAAAATCCTACAGACGATTGCCCACTAACTCGCTTCTGCACCAAGCCGCATTGGACAAGCGTAATAGTAAGATCCAGCCGCAATAATGGGGAGATACCCTGCATTGGTACGCAAAAAATGGTTGAAGGTAAAATAATCATAGAGTTGACCCAAAGATAAGTTCGCTGACGTCGCGCTAATGTGTGTCCAGACGTATCGCGTTGGCACCTGTTCAATGGCAGCTAAGGGATCTGGTGTAGCTTAGTAGGCTGTGTTGATACTGATACTTGATCAATGCCTATAGAGCATGCATTGAGGTGTTTATAGGAGTAAAACGCAAGACCAAAACAACCACAAAAATATTGAACTAAATTACTGTTTGTCGAAACGAGAATAGCTATGCGGTTGACGTAGAAGGTAAAAGATCAACGCAAATAAGCGAAACGGGCGCGGTTGGGTGTGTGGGTGAACGCTTGTGGCAAATTTCATGAGCGTTTCCGTGCTTCGCAGAGCATGTTAAGCTGTCTAGGTCCCGGTTGTTATCGTCAGATTGCAATCGCAATCCTTATCGTAGGCCTTTTGGGTGGTCGGCAGCTGGTTGGCCACTAACTCGCATCTGCACCAAGCCGCATTGGAGAAGCGTGGTGAAGTAAGCTCCAGGCCTCCCCAAAAATGGGGAAAATACCCTGCAGGGGTTCGCAAAAATTGGAGTAGCGTCGTGGAGTAAGTTTCAGACCTTTTTAAATCTTGAGCAACCTGTACCCAATAGTGAAACGCAAAAAAGAGTCAAATCACTCTTTAAATGACGTTAGCTCCGCAGACGCATGTCGCTAGCTTAAACGTGGTACTGTGAGCACCCGTCGGGTTGGCGACTGTCCAATGTGACGCTAACGGCTCTGGGGTTTACTTCGATATGCCTTGTTGTGCCAGGTCGTTTAATTTCTTTTATAACACGCTTTTATTAACTTGACCTGTATGTATGTATGTATGTATGTATGTATGTATGTATGTATGTATGTATGTATGTATGTATGTATGTATGGGTGAATGTGTGTATGTGTGTATGTGTGTATGTGTGTATGTATGTATGTATGTATGTATGTATGTATGTATGTATGTATGTATGTATGTATGTATGTATGTATGTATGTATGTATGTATGTTTGTATGTATGTATGTATGTATGTATGTATGTAATCATGTAACGGAATCTTTTAACTTCATTTTCACTTACTTCTAGGAGTCTGATTAACTTGAAAATTTGCACAGGGGTCAAGGGCCGATGACAATACAATAATCTCATAACTTTATATTAAGGTCCTAACTAGGATCATCAGGATAAATAAATAATTTAGTTTTAAAAAGTAAAAAACAGGCTTTTGTGAAAATACGAACTAAAAAGTAAAAAAATAAGAAGAAAATGTATTTTACTGTAAAAAAAGCGTGGGGTAGTTTTTAAGATACTATTGACACCATGCACCCCACGCTTTTTTTCAGTAAAATACATTTTCTTCTTATTTTTTTACTTTTTAGTTCGTATTTTCACAAAAGCGTGTTGTTTAGTTTTTAAAACTACATTATTTATTTTTAATTTTTTAGTTGGATTTTTAATCTCATATTACTGCATTGTCATCGGCCCTTACCCCTGTGTAAATTTTCTAGTTAATCAGACGCTTAGACGTGTTAAAAATATAAAACTTTATATTTGTTTCATTAAGTAGGTACCTTAGGCCACGAACTTATCAGCCGCCCCTCGTATATTTTTTTTATCCTGATGATCCTAGTTAGGACGTTAATATAAAGTTATGAGATTATTGTATTGTCATCGGCCCTTGACCCCTGTGCAAATTTTCAAGTTAATCAGACTCCTAGAAGTATGTGAAAATGAAGTTAAAAGATTCCGTTACATACATACATACATACATACTGGTCAAGTTAATAAAAGCGTGTTAAAAAAATATACGAGGGGCGGCTAATAAGTTCGCGACCTAAGGTACTTAATAATATTAAGGTACTTAATATTTTTAAACTACATTATTTATTATAAATAACGTTTTACACTCTTAACCCCACAATAAGGTAGAAATATCGTACTTCATGGACAAACAGAGAAAACACAAACACCCAGAGCGAGAACAGAAATTTTAAATTTATCATTAACATTTATGCTTCAGTATAATTCAATTCAATTTATTTATTTGCAAGAACATAGTTATACAATAAAGATCTTAAATGTATTAACATAATTATGTACTTAGTTTTGTTTTACCCTAACGTCACCGGGAATCAAACCCATCACTCTCGTATCGGCAGTCCGGAATTGTCAGCCATACGCGTCGTCAATCCGGAGTCACGCTTTTTTATGAAGCTTAGGTTCTATTTCGAGAGTTACAAATTTTCGTCGATAAGGCTATTAAGAACGCAGAAAACATAACACACAACACTTGAGGTATTAAGTGGTCGCTGCAGCAGACCCAGCGTTTAGCACATCCTCGTTACATCGGTTCGTCTGTTCGATATATATAACATTACGCTGCGACCAATAGGAGCGAAGCATCAGTGAAAAATGTTGCAAAAACTGGGAAAATGTATACTATTTAAATGTTTGTTTGTTTGAACGCGCTATATAGTTCAAATTAAAACATTATTTTTGTGTTCATTAGTACATTTATTGAGGAAGGCTATATATATCATGCTATGACTAATACCAAAGTCCACGCGGACGACCGCTAGTCAATAATAAAATTGAAATAAGAAAGTTAAAAGAACCCAGTAGCCCAGTAGCAACTAGTGTCACTTTTGCATCAAGCCACAGTTACCCATTAAACGTGATGTTTTAGGTACGCTGGCCGTTCGTGTTAAATGACTGGTGACTGCAGAGTCGAGTATACGTTGGAGCAATGCCAGGACCTCTTCAGGGTCCTCTGGTGCTTTTTGTTAATTGCACCAATTAAAAATTAATTGTTTTGATGACCCAATCTCAGAACTTGAGGGTGTTCTTGAGAGTGTAGGCCCTCTAGTTTGTTTTACTAAGGAGAACACGCGTATGCAACATATAACCCTTTTTATATACCTACCATTGATTAAAGAAATAAATAACGCTACAAATTCATAGCCCCACGCTAGATTTCCCGATGTCGTGGGTACCATAAACACACACAAAAGAAACACCCAGACCGAAAACAGAAGTTGAAATTCATCATTCCAATTTCTGTTTCGCCGGGAATCGATCCCGGGACCGTTAATTGGCAGTCCGGCATGATAACCATTGCGCCACACGGGTCATCAAGAAAGCCTTAATAACCCAGTAGCAACTAGCGACACCTTAGCACCAAGCCACAGTTACCCACTAAACGTGACGTTTTACCCTGCATACTGCATTAAGTTCGTGTTAAATGATTCGTGACTGCAGAGTCGAGTATACGTTGGAGCAATGCCAGGACCTCTTCAGGGCCCTCCAGTGTTTTTCGTTAATTATGCCAACAAAACCTATTATTTAATGACCCAATCTAAGTCCTTAGATTACCTAACTACACCCACGATTAATTCAATTCAATTCAATATATTTATCTGCTAGAACTAAGTCAATTTAACGTTTAAAGATATTGTTGAATTGTTAAAATATTTATTTTTGATTATTCTTACGTCACAATAATTTATTATTTGTCAAATAATTTTCATATTTCATTCCAATTATGTTTTATTTAAACATATTTTTTACTATATTAATTGTTATATTAATTTCTTTAATTTAATAACATAATATGTATTTAGTTATTACCATAATAATTGAATTCATATTTTAACTGATCGTTAAAATGTTAAAATATTTATATTTGATTATAATGAAGTCATACTAATTTATTATTTGTCAAACCATTTTAAAGATAATTCAAATTATGTATTATTTAACGTATTTAATTATGTATTTTTTTACAAATTTTTTTATAATGGCATCGCAAACTCTGTGCATATTGCCAGCGTCCAGTATAATTTTTGCATTACTTAGTAGTCATAGAAAAAATCAGTAAGTCGTCAAGTCAGTCTAGTCAGTCAGATGTTCAAGTAAAGTGATTGCTACTTTACCAAAACGTGTCCGATGGAGTTTTGGACGCAAGCCGAAAAAACATGTTTCCGCACTGTTATTTTATTTCACAACACTCGTGCACTGTCATTAACCCATATCGAACAAAATGCCATCAACTTTATCCGATATAACTCAAAATACACCAAGAAAATGAAAATAAAACAATTTTACACTAATTTATACATGAAGTTACTAAATACGGATATGACGTAGGTATAATAATAAAATATGCATACCGTAATAATAATAATTCCCAGAAAAATACTTTTAGTAGAGAATGCTTTTAGCATTAAGGCCGCCTTTTATACCATTTTTATGTATTGTTATAAAGTGTTAAAATAAATAAATAAATAAAATAATTTTGTCGAAATTGCATTCAAAATATTCATTAAGGTCATAAAAATTCCACTGAAGAGGCCACTTTTGCAATTTTCTTTTAAATATATCTAAATGTAAGTCATAAAGGAAACTCGGTAAATTATTACAGATGTGGATATAATAATATGTATAAGCATTTTTTTAGCATTTGAAGTCTATAGCTTGGAGTATATATTTAGTATTTATTTACATTACGTCTTGTTCTTTGTGTTAAAGTACCTGAATATAAGGCAAAATATTCTTTGTGCTCCCACACAAATATGCTTTCGCTTTTATGTACATGTAAGCAAGAATTAGAATTTAGGGCTACAAATAATGGGCGGCAACTGTATTGATAAAATCTTTTTGTCAAGCATTTTTTTTTTATCTGCTCTTCTACAGTTTTATCTGCTTTGATGTGACCAACCCGCAATCCCAAATAAAGGAGAGAGACTAGTGCCTAGCAATGGAAGTAAATAAGGTTGTAGCCTCAGATAAAATAAAGGTTGTAGCCAGCCCATGCTTTACACAGAGCATATACATCCGTATGTACATATGGCAAGATTAGCTTCTTAATAAGGCTTAAGGCTTAAGATGGTTTTGCATTTATCAGTATCAATTTAGGTAATGAAATTTTATTAAAAACTAACTGACCCAGAAAACTCTGAACCGTTATTCATGATTAATTTACTAATAGCTAGAAAAAATAGACATTGATGGTAGAAGGGTGAAAATTAGGGTTGAATGTATTTTTAATACCACATCATAAAAAAAATTAAGTTTTTAACAAAAAAATAGAACCGACTTCAAACGGTAAAAAATAAAATTGTTCAGTACCTACTTCTTCTTGCTAATCGTAATGACTCTTAAAACTATTTTTGGAGTCGGGCCCCTACTAAAATGTCGTACCATTCCTTCTAAATGGGCACCGACAATACAGACAGTGGGACAGTACCTACATCTTTTTGCTTATGGTAATGACTGTTAAAACTATATTGGAGTTGGTGTCCATTCAGAACGAAAGGTACACTATATTTACTAAGACAGGACATTTTACTAAGGGCCCGACTCCAAAAATAGTTTTAAGAGTAATTACGATTAGCAAGAAGAAGTAGGTACTGAACAATTTTATTTTTTACCGTTTGAAGTCGGTTCTATTTTTTTGTTAAAAACTTAATTTATTTCACTCTTTTTAGTAATTTTAATAATTCTTCACATATGTATAAGCATAATTGGAATTTTTTTCACTTAACTTCTAAACGTTAAAGATATACCTTTTATAATCATGTTTATGTAATAGCCATCTTATAGCCTGAAAGAATACTACTATCAGTCCACCTGAACGTATAAATTAATAAAGAATTTGCTCTCAGCTCCTAACCGTTGAGGAGTTGTACCTTCAATCATCAGCTTAGCAACATGAGGTGATAATTACCGGACATAAATATTTGTATTATGTAAAAAAATATGACTAAAAGAATGTGTGTGCCTATTAAGTTTCAGTGTTTCCCTCGATTTCCCTAATGTCACATCATCAAATTTTGCCATTGTGACAGTTGGACCACCTCAGGAATATAAGATTTCCAACAAAAAACTATTTATTGAAAGAATTTGCTCTCAACTCCTAACCGTCATAGTACCGTCCATCATCAGCTCAACAACATGATATGATGATAATTATACACAAATACCTATTTTGCTTTAATAAAAATATGAAAATCACTTGTTGTGCTATAAAATTTGAATGTTCCCTTCGATTTCTCTGGAATACCATCATCAGACTTTGACTTGGTGACAGTTGGACCACCTCAGGAATGTAAGATTTCCAACAAAAAACCATTTATTGAAAGAATTTGCTCTCAACTCCTAACCTTCGTAGTACCTTCTATCATCAGCTCAGCAACATGAGATGATAATTACTATGCACAAATATCTCTTATGCTTCAGAAAGTATAAGAAAAACAATGTGTGTGCCTATAAAATTTGAGAGTTCCCCTCGATTTCCCTGGGATCCCATCATCAGATCCTGATTTGGTGACAATGGGACCACCTCGGGAGTATAAGCATACGAACAAAAAAAGAATTTTTAAAATCGGTCCACAAACGGCGGAGTAATCGGTGAACATATATATAAAAAAAATAAATACATACAGCCGAATACAGTACCTCCTCCTTTTGGAAGTCGGTAATAAAAATAGAAGATTTTGTCAAAAAAATAACACTTACGAGTATAAAAAATAGATAATAACCTAGTCTCAGACCGGCTGAATGTACATATAAAATTTTATCAAAATCGGTCAAGTCGTTTCGGCGGAGTATGATAACTGAAACTGTGACGTGAGAATTTATTATATTAGATGTACTTAAATCGGCATATTATATTTCATACACCATAATTACTAAATAAATTAATACATTCCCGTGTCACAGTTACCTAGAGAAGGGTTCGTTTGCTACGTACAACAGAGTTCCCTGCTACAGTTGGTTCGTGCAAAGCGACTGTAAAGTCAAGTGCACGCTGGAGCACCGCCAGAGAACGCTGTACTCCAGTGCTTATCACTAATTATAATTTCAATAGCAATCGACGTAAAGAAAATGAGTTTTTTAATTTATTTATAAAACGTTTTATGTTACAATCTTACATGTCTTATAGGCGCAATAGTTTCTTTATATTGTCGCTTTTTGATCGATTTCTAGTTTCGATATTCAATGTTTTGAGTATATTGAATAGTTTTGAATTGCACACATAGCGTAGCAACGCGCTGAAAATCGGTTTACAATCTTTTATAGCTATAAAAATCGCAAACTTCTAGGCAGCGTAACCAAATTGCTCACATGGTCGTAATAATATGCTGCATATTTTAAGGATTGAGCACTTAAAAACTGAGTTTGACTTTAAACTACCTACTATACTTTAAATTCTTAGAATTTACATTGATCTCACTCGCGTTTACAATAAATCAAAGATATAAGGTGTATAATTAGACATAAAATGACATACCGACTTATTTAGGATACGTATTTAAAAAAAACAAGATTTTTTATGGAATCTTAGTTGTTCCCGAGAATTTCCAGTGGACTACCTTAGTACTTTGAAACCGGGATCTCCAATGGAACTCACTGGAATCCATTACGGGACAGCGATGCAGCTCTCCCAGATACTCTGGTACCTACGACGGCTTGTGTCCATGCACATACTGTCTCTTATTATCGTGCAGGGGATATCGTAACTCATATTCTTAATTCAAAGCTACAAGGATCCTTCATATATAAACCATTTTTTTGATATCGGAAGGGAAACCTTCAAAAGGTACCCGACACCTTGGGAGAGATATCGCGTTATGTGCGATTTGTACCGCACTAAAACCTCCTCGTTGACCTGCCTTTACACTAGGGGAGGACTCCGGGATCTCCAGTGGAACGCATCGGTGTCCTCCACGCGCGACGCCCCAGAACGGCGCTATCTTCGGGAGAGCAGATGTACTCTCCTGCACCTTCCGATGCTTACGGCGGCATACAGCCACGCATAGAAACCTAAGCATAATGTAACTACTCTACTTTAAACTGGCAAAACGCGCCTGTCAAAAAGCTTACAGTATTGAATTAAAGGGGATAAAATATTTGTGGGTGTTTAATAAACAGAACATGGCATATAAACTACACCCCAGAGCCGTTAGCGCCACATTGGACAGCCGCCAACACGCCGTGTGCACACAGCCGCGTTTCTAAAAAGCGACACGTTTTGACAGCGAGGTAATATCGAATCAAAGAGGATAAAATACTACAGATACTTCAACTCAGTTGTGCGCGCGGCGCTATGTGTGGGTAAACCTGTATATACACAGTGACTTTGTGTGCGTGACAAGAGGTACAATGAAATTGCTCGGACGATCACGGCCGCGTCACTGTCACACAAATTAAAGCTGCATAATTACTAGCCCACGCACACATAGCGCCGCGCGCACAACTGAGTTGAAGTATCTGTAAATATATACATGATAATAATATTCTTGAGTGTTTAATAAATATAATATGACATGCCATATCGAACTACCCCGGAGCTGTGCGCGCCGCTTTTGACAGCCGCCGACACAGTCACGTTTGAACAAGCGACACGCATTTGACTGCGAGTTAACATTGAATCAAAAAGGATAAAATACTAAAAAATATATACTATAAATATATATTTACATATAGTTTAATAAATAGAACATGACATGCTATATCGAACTACCCCTAGCTGTGAGCGCCGCTTTGGACAGCCGCCAACACAGCCGCGTTTGAACAAGCGACACGCGTTTGACAGCGAGCTAACATTAATATGGAGCATTAAAATAAGTTTTTCGTTAAAACTCAATGTGTTTCTCTTATCGTTAAGCAAGACCGTTATCAGCTGTTAGGCTCGCGTTATTAACAACAAAATCCTTTGGTCTATAAGAACTTGGAGTTGTAAGGATGTCGGATTTATTTTAATTCATAAAATCAAACTAATATTTTGTTATAGACTAATATTATTACTTTAATAAATTGGTGTCATATCTCACTGGGTACGAAAACCACGACAACCACGACCGGACCCTTTTAATAGGTTCCCGTAGGGTAAAAACTATCCTATGTAATTTCCCAAGGTACACTCTATGTGTGTTCCAAATTCATTACAATTGGTTCTATTTTCTATAGTTTAAGCGGGAAAGCGTGACAGGCTATTCGAACGATGAAGTTCTTATAGACCTGTTTCAAATTGACATTGTCATTAAGCCACATCCATTAAATTCAAACAAATTTAGTTTGAACGGCGGATGACGTTTAAGGGGGTGCGGGTTATTTGGAACCTTAGATTAAGAATAATGTACTTACGTGCTATTGGTCTATGTTTAGAACTCTGTGTTTGACAGCATCCTACGCCACAATATTATTAATACTCTCCAATAGATGTCAGGAAGAGGCATATTTTTCAGTTTATATTTAAGTTGATTATCGCTGAAAATACGGATAAAACGACAATTTCTAAAAATGAAACCCAAATGCATTGATTTATCAACCCCGAAAACCCTAAACTTCATGAAAATAGTTGAAGCCGTTTAAGTTTACATATAGGTGTAAACAAGAATTGCTCGGTTAAAGGTATTAGACACTATTGTGTTCTAACAGCCAAAAGTACTCGTAACTACCTTCTTCTAAAACAAAGATATAAAGTAACAATTTGTTAAGGTATATTATAAAGCTACAAGTTCGGAAAGTGTAAGCCCACCGTTTAGTGGCGATTTTGTGCTTTCCCTGAGATATTACCCACCTCATGCTTGAATACTAATGATGTCAGAAATATAATAGTGAGACTGAAAACTTTGATGAAAATTTTGATTGGTACAGAACTTTGAGAGAGTAGTAGTGAAAGAGAGAGAAAATAAAATTTTCCTTTATAATTTTAACAATCAATTTATAACCTCCTTATACACAATTATATGATCATAAAAGCTTATCGCTCGATTTCAGTTTAATAAAATACTTATAGGAACTTACGCAAACCAAGCGACAAGCTTTTATGATCATGTAAATTGTGTATAATGAGGTTATGAGTTGATCGAGTTGAGAAAAAAAAATATTTTCTTCCTTTTAAAGCTTTTAAATAAAAACATAAATTTTTTTTTGCTTTTAATTAATTTTTTACTTTTTAGTTATTCTAATTATTCTCGTCAACCCCTTTCATTTAATACCCATTTTGCAGAAGTGCATAAAAAATAATTATTCCGCCATCTTGATGTTTCGCTATAGGTATTGCATTTAGTATGACGTCACCTTGACGTCACATTATTTTTTCAATTACTCTCAACAAGTCCTTTCATTTGATAACCATATTGTAGAAGTGCATAAAAATAAAAACGCGTTTTTGGGCACTACATGTACTTAGATATAATATATTCATTTTTAGAATGACGTCATACAGCTCATCTTATATTGTCATCTAAAGTAAACGTGCGCATACAAAATTTCAGCTCAATCATTTGAAGATACCTGCTTCAAAATTGAGTAGCAAGATTCCACCCGAAGAAACATACATCATTGCAAGTTAAATAATAGCTTTTAAGAAGACATTTGCGTTCGTACACATAATATAATGACAGTAACATCATTGTACGTGTAGAAAAGTTTTCGCAATAAAGATATTTTCGTTTATGCATCAGGATTTCGTCGAGATTTAGAATTACACATGAATACATAGGTACACTATACGAATAATAAGAGTACAACCTACGAAAAGAGTGGTTTGCGTGTGATTTTAACAGAGATCTTTTTTTAAAACAACCGCAAAACTTACGGTAATGCACCGACTGCGCCTGACATGCATTATCTTAGTTCTGCCGTAACTTCGAGACATTTTACTGCTTGGTAATTTTCACTATTTCAGTTCACATACGTAATGTCGACAGATATAGTTTTTTTACGACATACGATTGTAAATGAGATGCGTGTTTTTGATTTGACTTTTTTTTATTATTACACGCTTTATATTAGCTTCATTGTATATTTATAACCGACTCTTTTTGGTGCCATTTTGACCCAATTTAAATGGCCAGATTTTATTCAAACTTTGTAGATTCGTCGAGGACCGATGACAACACCCTAATTTGATAAGACTTTTCCAGTATTTTCAATTTGCAAATAAGATTTTTGTCAATTTATATAATTTTTATCTATAATCGATAAGGCAGGAATTGATAATAGTATAAATAAGAAAAAAATGAATTTTATTTAAAATAAACCAAACTAAAAAGTAGAAAATAAAAAATAGTTAAAAAAAACGGAAAATTGTTTGTAAAGTAGGTTTACGATCGAGATGTTTACGTGATAACGTCCGCACGAGAAAATCTCCATTCGTTTGTATGCCGCTAGAGTGAGAGAGACGGAAGATCGGTCCACTCACTCGAACGCTATGCCAGCCTCCACTCGTGAGGATTCCGCGTGACAAGTTTCACGGAATGACTGGCAGCGCTCGAGATGGTGCCGTGTGGTGTCCGGGTGCCGTGTGGTGTCCGGCGTTAGAATAGCACCACTCCCACTCTTCCCACGGGAGGTCGTAGGAGGCGACCGAGGGACAAATACCAGGAGATGGGCAGCAGCGTCTTCCTGAGTAACATACCATCTACTGCGGTCACCAACACGCAATGCCAAGCGCGGTGACTATGGCAATAACCCCCCCATGATGAGTACACATATACCCCGGCCCCCAGTCCCCGGCGGCCCCGCTATTCCTGGCTATGACAGCGGCCACGGTCACGGCGGGGCAGGGGGTGCTAGGAATCTCCGGCAGAGATACGGCTGTCGCAAACGACGACCTCTGCACCTGGCAACATATAACACCAGGACACTGCGAACAGACGAGAAGATACAGGAGCTGGAAGAAGAGATAGACAAGTTAAACTGGAGCATCATAGGATTATCCGAAGTCCGAAGACAGGGCGAGGACACGGTAATCCTCAAATCCGGCAACTTGTTCTATCACCGGGAGGGCGAACATCTGTCCCAAGGTGGTGTCGGGTTTCTCGTACACAGGTCCCTCGTCAACAACGTGACGCAAGTCGAAAGTGTGTCAGCAAGGGTAGCGTACCTTATACTCAGAATATCTAAACGGTATTCGCTGAAGGTCATACAGGTATACGCACCGACCGCAACACACCCAGACGAAGAGGTTGAGGCTATGTATGAGGACGTCAGTAGAGCCATACATGCCTCTAAGACTCATTTCACGGTGGTGATGGGGGACTTCAACGCTAGACTGGGCACGCGAGACGGCGACGAGCAGAAAGTTGGGCCCTTTGGGTTTGGACAACGGAACCACCGAGGCCGCTTGCTCGCTAACTTCTTGGAGAAGGAGAACTTCTTCATGATGAACTCCTTCTTCAAGAAGAAGCCACAGCGCAAGTGGACTTGGATAAGTCCAAATGGTTCCACAAAAAGCGAGATAGACTTCATTTTGGCCGACAAACGGCACATATTTAATGATGTCTCCGTGATCAACAGGGTGAAAACCGGAAGTGATCACCGAATGGTACGAGGCACATTAAATATCAACATTAAGCTGGAAAGGTCACGCCTAATGAAGTCTACGCTCCGACCAACACCTGTCCAAATCCAGGGCTCCGAAAACTTTCAGCTGGAGTTGCGAAATCGTTTCGCGGGCCTAGAAGAATGCGAATCTGTGGACGAAATTAACACCAGGATGGTACAAACCGTCCACGAGGTAGGGTCAAAGTTCTTTAAGACCCCCTCCAGTAGTAAACCTCAAGTGCTCTCTGAACATACCCTCGGTCTCATGAAGGAAAGGCGTGAACTATGTGTCCGGTCCCCGGCTTCAATGTCGAAATACAGGCAGCTAAATAAACAGATCTCTTGCTGTAGACGACGTGATCTGCGTGCTCACAACACACAGCGCGTCAAAAACACTATTGAGCGGAACCAAGGCTCCAAAGTGTTCGCAATTCGCAAGGGATTTGATTATTGGGCGAAGCCAGTTGACGAGATTGAAGACGGAGTCTGGCGCTATGGTTACGTCTAAGCCTGAAGTTCAGAGAGAAATTGAGAGTTTCTACGGACGGTTGTACACCTCCTCACAGGCTCCCGTTCCCAATATGGCGAACGACAAGAGAGCCAAATTAACCCGACACTATACCGAAGATATCCCGGACGTCAGCCTGTACGAAATTAGAGGGGCCCTAAGTCAGCTAAAAAACAACAAAGCACCGGGAGATGACGGTATCACATCAGAGCTGCTAAAAGCTGTAGGCAAACCCCTCCTAGTGGCGCTCCAAAGACTGTTCGATACCGTCATCAGAAACGGAACTACCCCGGAGGCGTGGAGCAGAAGCGTGGTTGTTCTGTTCTTCAAGAAGGGTGATAGAGCCCTTTTGAAGAACTATAGACCCATCGCGCTTCTGAGCCACGTCTATAAGCTGTTCTCAAGGGTCCTTACTAATCGTATTGCGTGCAGGCTCGACGACTTCCAGCCTCCCGAACAAGCCGGATTCCGAAAAGGCTACAGTACCATAGACCACATACATACGCTGCGACAGGTTATACAAAAGACCGAGGAGTATAATCTGCCGCTATGTGTTGCGTATGTGGACTATGAGAAAGCCTTCGATTCTATCGAGACCTGGGCGGTGCTAGAGTCTCTCCAACGGTGCCAGATAGACTATCGGTACATCGAGGTGTTGAAGTGTTTATACAAAGCCGCAACCATGACAGTCCGAGTCCACGACGGAAGCACTGAACCTATTCCACTGCAGCGCGGAGTGCGACAAGGGGATGTTATATCCCCGAAACTGTTTACCGCTGCACTGGAAGACGTGTTTAAGCTGATGGAGTGGAAAGGGCTTGGTATTAACATCAATGGCGAACACCTCACACACCTTCGATTTGCCGATGATATAGTCATCTTGGCGGAGTCCCTGGAAGAACTCAGCACAATGCTACGTGACCTCCATAGCGCCTCCCAACGGGTGGGTCTTAAGATGAACATGGACAAGACGAAGATCATGTCTAATGTCCATGTCACACCCATACCGGTCGTTGTTGATGGCGCTACTCTCGAAGTTGTCGACGAGTATATTTACCTGGGTCAAGCGATCCGTATGGGTAAGTCCAACTTCGAGAGAGAGGTAACTCGTAGAATCCAACTTGGTTGGGCAGCGTTCGGGAAATTACAAAGTGTCTTCTCGTCCAGAATACCGCAGTGCCTGAAGTCGAAAGTTTTCGAGCAGTGTGTGTTGCCAGTGATGACCTACGGCGCTGAAATGTGGTCTTTTACAGTTAGCCTTTTCCACAGGCTCAAGGTCGCTCAGCGAGCGATGGAGAGGGCTATGCTTGGTATTTCTCTACGCGACAGAATCCGTAACGATGAAATCCGTAGACGAACGAAGATTACCGACATAGCTCTCAAAATTTGCAAGCTGAAGTGGCAATGGGCAGGCCACATAGTTAGGAGGACTGACAACCGATGGGGAAGAAAGGTCCTCGAATGGCGACCACGTCTCGGCAAAAGGAGCACAGGCCGCCCTCCAACCAGGTGGACTGACGACCTGAAGAAGATAGCGGGAAACCGCTGGATTCAGAGGGCGCAGGACCGGACGGAGTGGCGAACATTAGGGGAGGCCTATGTCCAGCAGTGGACTTTAAAAGGCTGATGGATGGATGGATGGATGGCTCGAGATGAGACGGGAGATCGGTCCGTCTCTCTCTCGTTATACCTGCGATCGCGCTCGTGAGGTTTTGGTGTGACACAAGTTTCTGAACATGTCACCCGACTAAAACGATTTTAAAGACGTTATCACGTCAAAAACTAAAAAACACGCTTTTATAAGAAATGCAACAAAAAATAGAAAGTAAATTTGAATTAAATATAGTGTAAAAAATGCATTTTATTGTAAAACACAACGTACACTATGTTTAATTCAAAATTTCAATTTTTTAGTTGGATTTCTTTTAAAAGTGTGTATTTTTTTTTTTGTAATTTAAATGCACACGAGTATTCTGGTCACGTAGTTTTAAATGGTCGCTTTTGTAATGGTTGGCTAGTATAAGTCAGTGACAGCCGCACCTTTCCATCGAAAGACAATAAAATTGCTGTGCCACATAGATGGGTGCAGCGGCGCGGTGGTCTTATCCAGGCAAGCCATTAATCTTCTAACAGCTAATATGTAAAAAAAAAATTTTACACAGTTTTCATTTATTTTTCAAATCTCAATAATGTATAAGCTATTGCTATTGGATTATAAAAATAAGTATTTCAATAAGTATTGCTTAAGCACTTGACGCTGTGATAAAATTTTATTGTTTTTATACTTTAAAGGCAGGATGTCTTCTAGACTCACTAGTAGCCAATATTAAAGGATGGGTCATAGGCATTTTTATGAACGACCATATACTATTGAGTGCCTAATCATGGCATCGAGTTTGGCGAGGATCCAGTATTGAACGCGGAGAATATTGCTTAAGAGTTGTGTGCGCTTCACTTGCTGTATCATGTAGAATCAGTTGATTAAAGCCTTTAAAAGCATATTTCTGACGTATCATTTTTAGTATTCTTTTTTTAAATTCCCCTAATTTTGGTACAAGTTTTTTTTTCAATAATGGCATCACAAACTCTGTGCATATTGCCAGCGTCAAGTATAATTTGCATCACTTAGTAGTAATGCAAATATTATAGTATATCAAACAAAATGCCATCAACTATCGCTAAAACTAGTGGGCAAGAAAAATAAATAATAAGTGCCGCGACGTTTAATCAGTTCTTTCATGGATATCTAATGATTTTATTACAAAAATATCAAGTTTTGTAACACTTGACTGACATGCCTGGGTACATCTTTTGCATGAGTGATGACCACAAAATTTATTTTATATTATTATATTACCAGCGAACCCTCCTCGTGGTGGTGTCGAACCCTTCAAAAATATACAGTTCACTTTATCTCTGGGACACTATTATACCGGTTTGGCCTTTGGCTGAGCCACAGTATGTCAATTATTGATAAGTTTCAAGGTCATGTGTCACGTATGACAGACGTTTTAACGTCTTAAAGTTGTTCCTTAAATATTTCCATAACTGATGATCAACTTTTTTGTAATACCGTGCAATAGTTAATTATGGATTTCAAACAATAAGATATTTAGCTGATGTGACATAATTAAAACAAAATGTTATTAGAAAATGGTCACAAGTTTTCATTGCTTAGCTCTCTGAATATTTCATGTGTGTCAAATTTTTGAAGGACAAAGACCAACGGTTGACAATACGGTAGAAGTTGTCCTGTCTTAAATATGAATATTGCGTTCGAATTGGATGGTGTTTAAGTATTCTTAATTTTTCTTACATAAGACCCTTCTCCTGCCAATAACAAATACAACAAAAAAAGAATTAGCGAAATCAGTCCCGCCTGACCAAGGGTCACATCATGTGTGAACGTGAAAGGGATTCATTTTTATATAGAGAAATAATTTAATTTTTTAAACTATTTGTGACTTATATAACGTTTCTTTATAAAATGGAAAGTCAAAAAGCTTAGGAATTCAACTGACAAAGGACTATTTCAAAATATGTATTACTTAGTCTTTAGTGGTAGAATAGGCATGATGACACTATTAAAGAATCAGAGAATAAACGGTTTTACAGAAAAATATATGCTAAAAATGTTCTAAAATATGATCCCGTTTTAATATAAACATTAAGATTAATAAGATTTTCAATAAAATAAAAGTATTAAATACAGCAATCGGCCATGTTATCTGAAACGCCAATCAAAAGGAATGACGTCACGTCTCAGTTAATGTCATCGTGTTGCTTGAAGTTTGACGAGCAAGCCGACGCCATGACACCTACGAGTGTTTTTGCGCTTAATTCAAATTACATAGCAGAAAATACATTAATTTACGTTAAAAGTTGAGTTTATTGCTGGAATAAACTTTTTTTCGAAACTAGGAGACATGTACCTACAATAAGGAAAGGTATTTAAAAATCTGTCATCATGCCCATTATGTGGATGCAATTTTTTGTTTTGTACTTCTCGGAATATATAAGAATTAAAGTAGAATTCTTGAATATAGGAGTAAGAGGAAAACTGGACTTTAAGTTCCTAGTTTTGGCAAGGCATTAGTCAATAGTGCATCCTTGCATAACTTGTCAAGTTTACACCAAAATATAGTACCTAATATGCAAATTATAAATGGTATGGCAAAACTCAAGCTGGCTTGAGTTTATGTGTAGATGTCAAAGGGCCGCAATGACCATTAAAAATAACTTGGCCTCCAGACTCGTTTCATTTTATAAAAAAATACAGTGGGCAGTAACTTGGAGCAAATCCAAAATGTTTGCTGTACATGTAAGTAGTGAATCGATTCCCTTACAGGCACAACTGATTTTATTTTGAAAACGATCCTTAAATGTAAAAGTTTTAGGATATTTAAATAAAATTAAAATGCCTTTTACGTCTACACTTATTATACTTATACTGTGTTTGCATTTCAGTGTCAAAGTAATGTGACGTTTAATATGCTTGTGTTCTATTACCATAAAATTCACAGACACTACACACGCGCATCATGTGATTGTGTGCTTGGTGCCACATAGACTTAGGACATACTGTGCTAAGTCTATGTTGTGCCAGGTAAAAGTAATCGATCTATACAATTCATACATAATCACAATGATCTCCATAAAAGTTTTGTGTTTGTGACCGTGGGTAAGTTTTCAGACAAGCACGCAGGCCTCATTTCGTGGTGTTGCTGCAGCCCAAGGATATTTACACACAACCACAAGCAAGCCTGGGTTTGCCAGAGGTCGTATGTAGTTTTGCTGTCATACCGGAGGCTGATTGACACCCCATTAAGTCTGAACGGCAACTACACCTTTCCGCCGAAACCCAACAGAACTGTTTTACAATAGAAATAGGTGCAGCGGTGGTACTTTCCTTTTAACTAACTCTAAGTCCCTCTATTCCTATCTCGACCTCTAAAAAGTTGGTGAAACTTCAATCATAGCGGACGTTTTACTCGTAGATAGCATAGAGTGTGAATAGTGGGCACTTACTTGGAATTCGTCCAAAATGTTTGTGGTACGTATAATCAAGAAATCGATTCGCTCAGGGATACTTTAGTTTTTTTTGTTTAATGATAATGTAACAAATACAAAGGGTAGCTAAGTATTTACTTATATGCTTATGTTGTGTCTTAGTTCAAATTCCGTCGCATAACTTTGAGAATATTCTTCATTGCAGTGAAGGAAAGCATCGTGATTTTTCATTGCGATATTTTCGATCACATTTGCATACTTACTTGATAGTCATGCCATAATATAAAATATCAAATAAAGTCTTCTTTCACAACAGACGATATAAGGTAGTGTCAAATGGGGAAGTGAGACGGCAATAAACTATTACAAAAGCTAAAGTTCAAGAATTTCAAAGATTTTTTGTAGAAAATTGATATCATGTACTTGGCAGAGTTACTTAACCAAATTGAATTGAAAAAAGATAGAATTATCTGTTTTAATGTTAATTTAATTTATAACTCGATATTAGTACTTACAAGAGTGTAATAACAGTGTTTTCGCATCGCAATAAATGCTGGACTGAAGAATTTTTGAGTACCTACTTATCAGTTACTTTTAGAATAATATGATTGCGCATTACAATGTAATTCATGAAAATAGCAATGTAAAACTAATATATACACCCTATTATATCGTACATATAATGGTAAATTAATTTATATAGGGATTTGGAGTGTAAACGAAATATTTTCTTATTTTTGAGTATGCTGGACATTTTTATTCTTTTTATTTGAATGGAGTAGCAGACGAGAACGAGTGGTGTTAAGTTGTCGTTGCAGCCCATGGACATCTACACACAACCTCAAGCAAGCATAGGTAAGCTGAGGTCGTATGCAGTTGCGCTGCTACTCCGGAGGCTGGTGTTCGCCTTATGTAATTGTGGCCGGCAACTGCACCTTTCCACCGAAACACAAGAGAATTGGTTCACGGCAGAAGTGAGTGCAGCGGTGGTACTTCCCCGGGCGAACGATAATAGTTCTACCACCTACAAATGGACTTTGCGATGAATTTTAATAGATTAATTTAAAAGTAGCTACTTTATATACGATTGAGATATGTTATGAATATCGTAATATGTTACCGCTTGCGTCTCTGTATACACTTTTTCTTTCATTAAATCATCTCTACTATAATTAAAGTTAACGTATACAAAATACAGTGTACAATATGAATATATGGACCGTAAATTAAACGGGTTTAATGGATATTAAAGATGAACTAGGGACGCAACAATGGGTTGTAGGTACTGTGTACACAGGGGACGGCGGTCTCTGTATGCGCGGCCCTCCACCGCGCTCAAACTTGAGTAGGTACCCAACTTTGTCGGCCGGCGGTGAAACTTCGTTTTTCATTTAATTTGGCCGAAACGAGTGCAGCTTACAATATTTTCAACGCTTGCAACTTTCGACTACGCTTTCGTTATAAATTTAGTAGTTAGTACCGGTACGGTAAGTTGTGATCTCGTTCAGCTCAGCGCTTGTAGTTTATTAAGTAGTCAATTTTGTTTTTCTTCGCTGGAGTAGACGGGGAAATTGGAAATGCCGTTTAAATAAATCGAGTCGAAAAGTCGGGGTAAGCGAGCGGTTTTCAATAAGGAAATCGGTCCGCGTGAGCGCGCGATGTTCGATGCGTGTCGTGTGGAATGTCTCGTGGAGTCTTTTTAGTCGGCTCCGGGTGTTCCGGCAGACGATAAGACCTGATCTGCGGAAGACAGCGTTGCAGCGAGCAGACGCGATCGATATTGCAACGGGGACCGCGCCCCCCTGCCTCCTACACCCCAAAGCCGGCGGCTGAAACTTTCGCGATAAGTACGGAACTAGCGCGTGGTGTACGCAATGCAATATTGTTAGTCGGTTACGAGTCTGAAACAGCGGATATTAAGGCTACAGAGACTCAGCCGTCCCGTTTTTACATTGTGCATGAGTTTGAAATGAATACGGAGTTACGGTGCATTGTATTAATTATTTCAGAGCAGAGATACTAATTTTAAATGACAATCGTGCATATGAAACACGAGAGCTGAATATTACGTCGGCGAGTTTGCCTCGAACAAACATGGGCTAAGTAATAGACCAAAGTACGTTGTTGGACTTGTTTATTTTATATGACTGCATCCTAGTGATTTATATACTTAGAAGATGTTATTTTAAAAGTTGCTGAATCGTTTCTTTATTTGACTTTTATTAATAAAGTTATTTTAAGCTATAACTTAGCCTGTTAGAAAGTTGTACTGAACAATACGGTTATCGAATAAATTGAAAAGATATTAATTTTCATAAACATAAACAGTGCATCTGTAGATCGGAGGGTCCCGAGTTCGAGCCCCGGCAAAGCAGAAATTTGAATTTAGTATTTCTGTTTTCGGTCTGGGTATTTGTGTTTCGGTCTTTGTCTGTGTCCATGGCACCCACGACACAGGGTTATATCTACCCTACTGTGGCTATGAGTTTGAAGCGTTTTTATTATTATTATTAAATACAGTGAAAATTTTCACGGTTCTAAGGGGGAAGTATCAGATCTGCGTCAATTTTTGCCGTGAAGTCAATTAGACAGACATAAGGCGACCATCAGCCTCCGGAATCCGCTACTATTCCGGTGCACAGGAGCTCAAACCTCGAAACTTGCTTCAGGTGGTCTAAAATACATAAGCATGAGTTACAGCGACCACTTAACATCTAGTGGCCAGCATGCTGGTTAGCTACTTGATTTAAATAAAAAAATAATTAAAAATACCCAGATCAGCGAACGGTCATAGGGTGAAACATTTGGTACCTACCGGACAGATCATTCCAAAGGTCAAATAAAATTTTGCCCGATTTTTATTCTGTTGCAACTAAATACAAAACAAAAGCAAAATTTTAAGCACTGTACGGTTATGTAGGTAATGAGATGGGTAATAAAATTGTAATGGTTCTAAAAAGCCCGTGGAGCAAGAATATTTGCAGTAACACAGGCTGAGCGTAATTACAGGCACTGTTCATATAAGAATAGTTTTTAACATACTGGCAAAATAGTGCCTTATTAATATTTTAAATTTAAAAACAGAATAGCAGCGAATATAGAGCGACTTAAAACATTTGGTGCTTTTTATTTTTCCTTTCGTAGATTTAAGGAAGCGATTTAAGAAATATTTTAGTTTTTATGTGATAAATTTATAAGTGTAGTAATTTATATAACATAAAGTTGCATAAAACTTTTATAATTAGTAAGGAAATCCACACTATGAAGTTTTTATTAATAGTTCAATCAGACTGGAGAAAATCTGGCTCTATTACCGATCATAACACACAAACTAGTCATAAGATCATTAAATTTTGTCGAGTTACGAAATCTAAGATTAAGATTTTAATATTTCTCACGAATTCTCTTTCTCTTTACCTTTATTTGTTACTAGCGGCCGCCGCGACTTCGTCCGCGTGAACTTTAGTTTTTTGCCCATATAACATTCCTTAATAAATGGACTATTCAAAACAAAAATATTTTTTTAATTCAAACCAGTACTTCCTGAGATTAGCGCGTTCATACAAACAAACTCTTCAGCTTTCTGTAATTTGTAATATATATTAGAAACTGGTTTCCGAAAGATATTTGCTCAATTATTACGTCTTTAGCTGGTTCACCAATGCTAAGTAATTATTATAAGTCAAATTGTGGAAGTTCCATCACTGTTACATAGTATCATTTTGATATAATTTTGTAGTTTCAAAACCTGTAATGCAAGAGCACGAATTTTTTCAGTAACATAAAAATAACTAAATTACAATGCACAGTGCTGCTCATAGGTAAGGGTAGCAGAAAGCATTTCATAATATCTTTTTTACGTTTTATTCGTTATAAAGCCATTGTAGTTCGCTTTGCCCAACTACGGGAAAACTAATATGAGAGAAGGGTTATGATTTTGACTTATATGTAAGGATGTATGTGGTTCATCTGTTCCCTTAAAAGGTCGCGTAAGAGGACACGTTAGATATCACGTAACAGGTCACTTAAGAGGTTACTCAAGAGGTCGCTTAAGAGTTCACTCAAAGGGTCACTTAAGAGTTCGCTTAAGAGATCACGTAAAAGGTCACTTAAGAGGTTACTCAAGAGGTCACTTAAGAGGTCACTCAAGAGGTTGCTCAAGAGGTCACATAAGACGTTACTTAAGAGGTTACGTAAGAGGTCACGTAAGAGGTCGCATAAGAGGTGGCATAAGAGGTAACGTAAGAGGTTACATTAGATGTCACGTAACAGGTCACGAAAAAGGTTACTGAAGAGGTCACTTAAGATGTTACTCAAGAGGTCGCTTAAGAGGTTACTTAAGAGGTTACTTAAGAGGTTGCTCAAGAGGTCACGTAAGATGTTTCAAAAGAGGTTACTAGAGACGTCGAATAAATAGTCACGTAAGAGTTAGATTAGGTGACTTTTTAAGTGATCTCTGATGTGACGTAAGAGTTCACTTAAGTGACCGGACAACAGGTCATATCAGAGGTCACTTAAGAGATCATATAAGAGGTCAAGTAAGAGGTCTCTTAAGAGGTTACTTTAGACGTCGAATAAAGGGTCACGTAAGAGGTTGCTTAAGAGGTCACATAGATCACATAAAGGGTCACGTAGGAGTTCGCTTAAGAATTCGCATAAGAGGTTACCAAGAGGAAGAGGAAGAGACCAATCTCGAGCTATCCAACTTAGTTTCTTTGAGAAACTACTACAGGGTAAAACTCTACCTACAATAATAATTAACCAATAAAGAAGTATTGATAAACTTTTTACGTGTCTAATAAACTGTCATGGAAGAAAATAAAATAATGATAGATGTCGTTTTAACGTTTTATTCTAAGAGCTATTCCGAGAGGTAAGCGACCAAAAAGTACAGAAAATTTCAAAAAAACATTCTTTTACATTCGGACAAATTGGCGGAGTATACAAATATTTTTTGTCAGCAAGCTTCCTTAACGTTTGACGCAGAAGGTCAACTTCAGGTTTACTTCAACGTGGAAATCTGCGAGCTAACATGTACCTCAATTTAAAAAGAAATATTCATTCAAGTACTTTACTAAAACCAGAAAACTAAGAAGCAAGCAGTATGTCGATTTAAACTATTTTGATTCGTTTGAAACTCTTTATATTTAAATCATGATATCATGGGAAAATAAATCAGTTCCGATAATACTGGTACTCCTTTATTACGAGTATTTTACTTTTGGAACTGAGACATTCACAGTTCGCTGGCTACTACTAGGATTGGCAAACTTGCAAAATTTTTGGTGTTTGTGTTACGAGCTGAGGTTACGAGTAGTTATTTAAAAAATTGCCTCCAAAACTTCATCGGAAAAGTTAAAAAAAAAAACTGTGTAATGTCCAAAATACAAGATATTGTGTAGTGGTTATTTTATAAGTTTAATCAAAGCATTTGAGTATAAGTTTCGTGATTAATAGTTTTCAATCATGTGACGAAATAGACAGCTTCACAGTTGGATTGTTTTACGGAAAAACATATACAGACCTATAACGACTTGAAAAAATATGAAACTTCTGACGGCCCTACACTGTTACCATCAGCCGTTACCATACTGTTCTATAAAATTAAGATTTTTTGCTTATCATAATTGAATACTGTCATTTTCAAATTACTTTGACAAGATTCCATCACATTCTCATCGCGCGCGGCTTATACATCCCTAATCCCTAACAATATTATAGATTCAAAAGTAACTCTGTCTGTCTGTCTGTACGCTACGATTTGTCGCTTAAACTATTGAACCAATTTTAATGAAATTTGGAACACCGATAGAGTGGACCTTGGGAAGGATATAGGATGGTTTTTATCCTACGGGTTCACGCGGGCGAAGCCGCTGGCGGAAGGCTAGTATACTATATATACGTAGTAGCTTTACTATATAATATAGTAGGTATATACTGGGAATTTAGAATACCTAGCAACTTGGAAGTAGGAAGGACAGCAGTAAACGTAGCAGCGTGACATAAAACTAAAAGGATTTTCATGACCTTATTATAGCTGTTTCCTCATCGAAACAATTTTCTTTTTCTTTTTAATTATAATAGTAACTTACTATTGAAACGATCACCTTAAGTGTGATAAAACAAAACAGACATTGCCAGTGTGTGATAAAATTAATGGAAAAAAATATTAAAATCGACGCTAAATTAACTGACTGAAAGAGATATTTTTTATTTACAAAAAAGGTTATATAGTGGCCTTAAAGAAACAGAGAAATTATTTTTAATTGTGGAACATGCATAAAGCAACATGATCTGTGGCGGTATGTGAGTACTGCAAGGCCGTACAATAGGTTTTTGCTGTAAAAAATGAAACATTTTAATCCCTCAGACGCGCTCTCCGCCTCAATCTTTCCTAGCCTTAGGCTTATGTGTCTAAAGTCTAAACAGTAGTAGAAGAACTATACAAAAGCTTCAAATTGAAACCCGAATTAAGAATGGGGTGAATTGATACAGATTATTTTCCTGGTCTAAGGTTTCTTAAAAAAATCTAAAAGTATGAAATGAGTTGATATTATGATACGCATTTTTTTTATCGATTCCTTGACTTGACTTTGTAGCTGTAACTACTAATACTTACATACATTTTTTTTTCATATTTTATATTATAGAACTAATCTTTCAAACAGTTCACTATAGTATAGTGTGATGTTACTTAATAATTTAAATGAACCATGTTTTATAGTTACGTCTACTTAGGAAGACATAAACTAGAGCAAAAGTTTTCGAAGTTTTGATGTCAGCTTACAAATTTTGAATAATTGTAAGGGACTCGAAAATACTTATTGTTATCAAATAATTTTAATGCCTAGGAATTGCTAACAATGAAATTAAAATTCATGACGCCAAACTGTTGCCATTGCCTGCGAAGCTTTTTATGAGATTGCCCACGGGGTGTATTTGTCTACAAAACTAAAAAAATAACACTTGTTTTACTAGTGTTATTAAGGTAGTAGCTAGCTACCAAAACATGAAGAATGTCAATGCTGCTTTCATTTTTGTTAGAACCTTAGAGCATCAAGGTATGACACCCGTCTGAGGAGTAGCCTTTACGGGCGAACCCCTCGTCCCAACGTCCATGCACTATGTGCCTTCTAGCTATACAACTAGTGTGTCTGTGTGTGTCGGTGTCAGTATTGTCAGTTAATTGAAATTAAAATATTTAGAAATGTATGAGTCTGTAGCGATGAAAGAATATTTGTGAATGTGTGACAAAATTAAAATATGTCCGCACCAGATTTGGCACAAAAATTATGTATCGAAGCGAGGTGCTATGCCGTCTCTACTGAAGGGTGAGTCAGTAACTTTAATGCTCTAAGGTTAGAACCTTTTAGATACCTACTTCTGATACTAGACACAATTTTGCGAAGACGTCTATGCTATGGTATTCTTGTCCTCCTTTACTATTTTGTATACGTTTTATTTTACGCAATGTTCGACTTACATAATGAACTTCAAGTAGCTGTACGAATTACAGACGCTTGCCAAATTTCTAGCTCAGAAGAAAATACATAAGACGTAGAAAATCTCTACATATTACTTCTTTGAACTCTAAGGATTGTTGGCGTCGTGAAGGAATACTTGGTCGTGTATTTATCATATTTTACGCAATGCAGCAATGGCGGGCGTTTAAAATGATTTGTTTGGTTTGCGAACGGCATAATTGCCATGTTCGTGGATGGAGTTGGAAAGTAATAAATGGCTGTCTTGTCCATCGCCTTGCAACGTTCCGTTGTACGGGAAAAGTATAAGCTGTCTTTATTACGTAAACGTGTACTTAATAACATGTTTCTAGTATCGACTAAGCTCATCGCTTAGCATGATGAAACTTTTTATGAAACTGGTCCTGCTGTAGGTATAAGGATGCAATAAAAAATTTAATAACGATTTTCAAGACAACAACAAGATATCGTTATTTTCTAATAAACATGTTTTTGTTTTGCATTGCCCGGGAAAGATTGTGACGCCATCTAATCCAAGGACTTATCAATGTTTTGACGTACTCTTGGTATAGTAGTTTGTTAGTATAGTTACTAGTTACCACTCGGGCGTGACTGATTATTCGGTATAAGTACTATGGCTCTATTAAGTAGATATTTATGTCCATTTTCACTAACGAAGAACAAGCTCTTCGGCTTCTGAGATCTTATCTCAGTGATAGGACTCAGAGAATCGAAGTAAATGGTAAAAGGTCGTCCAGGTCAAAAGTGGAGATGGGGGTCCCGCAGGGCTCGATATTAGGACCGTTCCTATTTTTAATTTACATTAACGACCTTCTTTATATGGTACATAATGGTCATGGGATAGTATTATTCGCAGATGATACTTCTTTAATATTTAAAGTTGCCAGACAAGCGTTCTCGTTGGTTCAATGTTAACAATTTATTGCTAAATAATTAAATAACTAATTGTATTAAATTTTCACCACCAAATATAAAACATTTTCACCACCAATTGTAAAACGAGAGTTAAATGGTGAGGAAATCAATTTTGTTGACACAGCTGTATTTATTGGAATAACTATTGATTCAAAACTTCAGTGGGGACCCCACATTTTCCGGTTAGCGAATAGACTTAGCTCTGCTGTTTTTGCCATTAAAAAAATTCGCTCACTTACTGATGTCGATACAGCAAGATTAGTGTAGTTCAGCTACTTTCATAGTATAATGTCCTATGATATCTTGCTGTGGGGAAATGCTGCTGATATTGGCACAATATTTACCATGCAGAAGAGGGCTATTCGCGCTATTTATAATTTTAGCTGTAGAGAATCTCTCAGAGAGAAATTTAAAGAGATAAATATTCTTACACTTGCATTGCAGTATATTTATGAAAACATAATGTACGTATATAAGAATAAACCGACATCTACCACATTTAAGGATTTTCATAGTTCGAACTGCGCTTCGACCAGGAACGGCCATAAGGTTGCATTCCCAAAGTGTCGGCTTCGTAAAAAAAGTCACTCTTTTATTGGGATGTCTGTTAGGACCTATAACAAAATTCCAAAAAATCCTTGCCTTTACACAAGTTTAAGAAAACTGTTAAACAAGTCCTATGCCGCAAGGCCTATTATGAAACCAAAGATTATTTAAATGATAAAAAGGCTTGGGATTAAACTTAACTCACATAAGGCTATTTCTATATTTATTTATTTTTTTTCCAACCTTTTTTATGTCCCACTGCTGGGCACAGGTCTCCTTCTCACACAATTGTTAGGGATTTAGGCCATAGTCCACCACGCTGGCCAAGTGCGGATTGGTGGACGTCATGCTTTCGAGAAATTATGAATTTCTCTCAGGCATGCACGGCGATGGAGAACATCGTAATCAATGAAATATCACGATATTTTCCATCACCGTGGAGCAGCGATAAATTCGCACATTACAAATTTCTTTGTCAGAGGTGCGAGCCGAGGATTTGAACCTGGGATCGGTCGCGTCGAAGACCCCGGTTTTCTACCACTCGGCCATCGCTGCTCATTTCTATATACCATGTAATAATTTTAACATTTTTAAAATTTGTGAGCGGATGGCAGTGTGATAGCATTGACACACACGATAGCTGTCTCGTGTGCTCCTTGTCGCCCCACAGTCTTGTTGCATAATAAATGCCCATTGTACCTGAAAATTTATTTAAAACCGGGCTGAAGTTTTTTTCTGCCCGCTTTTTTCTCCTAGCTCATATAAGCCTTCCATCCATCCATCCATCCATCCATCAGCCTTTTATAGTCCACTGCTGGACATAGGCCTCCCCTAACGTTCGCCACTCCTCCCGGTCCTGGGCCTTCTGAATCCAGCGGCTACCCGCTGTCTTCTTCAGGTCATCAGTCCACCTGGTTGGAGGGCGGCCTGTACTCCTTTTGCCGATACGTGGTCGCCATTCGAGAACCTTTCTTCCCCATCGGTTGTCGGTTCTTCTAACTATATGGCCTGCCCATTGCCACTTCAGCTTGCAAATTTTGAGAGCTAAGTCGGTAACTTTCGTTCGTCTACGGATTTCATCGTTACGAATTCTGTCGCGTAGAGAAATACCAAGCATAGCCCTCTCCATCGCGCGCTGAGCGACCTTGAGCTTATGGAAAAGGCCAACTGTAAAAGACCACGTCTCAGCGCCGTAGGTCATCACTGGCAACACACACTGCTCGAAAACTTTCGACTTCAGGCACTGAGGTATTCTGGACGAGAAGACACTTTGTAATTTCCCGAACGCTGCCCAACCGAGTTGGATTCTACGAGTTACCTCTCTCTCGAAGCTGGACTTACCCATACGGATCGCTTGTCCCAGGTAAATGTACTCGTCGACAACTTCGAGAGTAGCGCCATCAACAACGACCGGTATAGGTGTGACATGGACGTTAGACATGATCTTCGTCTTGTCCATGTTCATCTTAAGACCCACCCTTTGTGAAGCGCTATGGAGGTCACCTAGCATAGTGCTGAGCTCTTCCAGGTTCTCCGCCAAGATTACTATATCATCGGCAAATCGAAGGTGTGTGAGGTGTTCGCCATTGATGTTAATACCCAGCCCGTTCCACTCCATCAGCTTGAACACGTCTTCCAAAGCAGCGGTAAACAGCTTCGGGGATATAACATCCCCTTGTCGCACTCCGCGCTGCAGTGGAATAGGTCCAGTGCTTCCGTCGTGAACTCGGACTGTCATAGTTGCGGCTTTGTACAAACACTTCAACACCTCGATGTACCGATAGTCAATCTGGCATCGCTGGAGAGACTCTAGCACCGCCCAGGTCTCGATAGAATCAAAGGCTTTCTCATAGTCCACATACGCAATACATAGCGGCAGGTTATACTCCTCGGTCTTTTGTATAACCTGTCGCAGCGTGTGTATGTGGTCCATGGTACTATAGCCTTTTCGGAATCCGGCTTGTTCGGGAGGCTGGAAGTCGTCTAGCCTGCGCGCAATACGATTAGTAAGAACCCTTGAAAACAGCTTATAGACGTGGCTCAGAAGCGCGATGGGTCTATAGTTCTTCAAAAGGGCTCTGTCACCCTTTTTGAAGAACAAAACTACCACGCTTCTGCTCCACGCCTCCGGGACAGTTCCGCTACTGATGACGGTATCGAACAATTTTTGGAGCGCCACTAGGAGGGGTTTCCCTCCAGCCTTCAGCAGCTCTGATGTGATACCGTCATCTCCCGGTGCTTTGTTGTTTTTAAGCTGATTAAGGGCCCTTCTAATTTCGTACAGGCTGACGTCCGGGATATCTTCGGTATAGTGTCGGGTCAATTTGGCTCTCTTATCGTTTACCACATCGGTAACGGGAGCTTTTGAGGAGCTGTACAACCGTCCGTAGTACCTCTCAATTTCTCTCTGAACTTCAGGCTTAGACGAAACTACAGCGCCAGACTCAGTCCTCAACCTCGTTAACTGGCTTTGCCCTGCACTCAGATCTCTTGTGAACACTTTTGTGCCTTGGTTGCGCTCAATAGTGTTTTTGACGCGCTGTGTGTTGTGAGCACGCAGATCGCGTCGTCTGCAGCAAGAGATCTGTTTGTTGAGCTGCCTGTATTTCGACATTGAAGACGGAGACCGGATGCATAGTTCACGCCTTTCCCTTATAAGACCGAGGGTTTGTTCAGAGAGCACTTGGGGTCTACCACTGGAGGGGGTCTTAAAGAACTTGGACCCTACCTCGTGGACGGTTTGTACCATCCTGGTGTTGTATTCGTCCACAGACTCGCATTTTTCTAGGCCCGCGAAACGATTTCGCAACTCAAGCTGAAAGTTCTCGGAGCCCTGGATTTGGACAGGTGTTGGTCGAAGCGTAGACTTCATTAGGCGTGACCGTTCCAGCTTGATGTTGATATTTAATGTGCCTCGTACCATTCGGTGATCACTTCCGGTTTTAAACCTGTTGATCACGGAGACATCATTAAATATGTGCCGTTTGTCTGCCAAAATGAAGTCTATCTCGCTTTTCGTGGAACCGTTGGGACTTATCCAAGTCCACTTGCGATGAGGCTTCTTCTTGAAGAAGGAGTTCATCATAAAGAGATTCTCCTTCTCCAAGAAGTTAGCAAGCAAGTGGCCTCGGTGGTTCCGTTGACCAAATCCAAAGGGCCCTACCTTCTGCTCGTCGCCGTCTCGCGTGCCCAGTCTTGCATTGAAATCCCCCATCACCACCGTGAAATGAGTCTTAGAGGCATGTATGGCTCTACTGACGTCCTCATACATAGCCTCAACCTCATCGTCTGGGTGTGTCGCGGTCGGTGCGTATACCTGTATGACCTTCAACGAATACCGTTTTGATATTCTGAGTATAAGGTACGCTACCCTTGCTGACACACTTTCGACTTTCGTCACGTTGTTGACGAGGGACCTGTGGACGAGAAACCCGACACCACCTTGGGACAGATGTTCGCCCTCCCGGTGATAGAATAAGTTACCGGATTTAAGGATTACCGTGTCCTCCCCCTCTCTTCGGACTTCGGATAATCCTATGATACTCCAGCGTAACTTATCTATCTCTGCTTCCAGCTCATGTATCTTCTCGTCGGTTCTCAGTGTCCTGGTGTTGTATGTTGCCAGGTGCAGAGGTCGTTTTCTTTTGTGACAGCCGAATCTCTGCCGGAGATTCTTAGCACCCCCTGCCCCGCCGTTACCATGGCCGCTGTCGTAACCAGGGATAGCGGGGCCGCCGGGGACTGGGGGCCGAGGTTTAATTGTGACTGCCATAGGGGGTTTTTGCCATAGTCACCACGCTTGGCATTGCGGGTTGGTGACCGCAGTAGATGATACGTTACTCAGGAAGATGCTGCTGCCCATCTCCTGGAATGTGTCCCTTGGTCGCCTCCTACGACCTCCTGGGAAGAATCGGAGTGGTGCTACTCTAGCCGGACACCACACGGCGAACTCTTAGCGCACCCATATAAGCGGCGAACTCTTAGCCACACATATAAGCCTTAGCGCACCCAAAGCGGATGACGGTCAGCTGATGGCCGTACAACAATGACAAACATCAAGTGTATATAATTATGACGAAGTGACCGACGACTACGACTACGACAAGACGACGACCCAGGATGTTAATAAAGCATTTCATTTCATTTCAAGCATTTCATTTCATTTCAAGGTAGGTAGGTTTTGGTAGGTGGTAGAACTATTATGGTTCGCCCGGGGAAGTACCACCGCTGCACCCACTTCTGCCGTGAGCAATCTATTGTATTTCGGTGGAAAGGTTCAGTTGCCGGCCACACTTACATGAGGCGACCACCAGCCTCTGGAGTAGCAGCGCAACTGCATACGACCTCAGACAAGACTTACCTATGCTTACTTGAGGTTGTATGTAAATGTCCATGGGCTGCAGCAACCACTTAACACCACGTGGCCTGCATGTTCGTCTGCTTCTCCATTCAAATAAAAAAAGGGAACGCCTTACTAAGTAACTCCTAATTTAGGGCAATGCTTAGCATACAGTTCCGTTTCACCAAACGATATATAACAGGTTGGTCGGTTATATACGTAGGTAGTATTAGTTTATTCAATTACGCCGACAACTTTCAACGATATTTTCCTCTTTATTAATAACTAATAAAGCCTTAAACTGTTGCTTTACATATCATGCGCCTTAATTTTACACAAGCTGAGTGAAAGTAAATAAGTAACTAAAATTATGATGATGACGATGATAATCATTTACAATCATTCAGGTTTTCTTTTTTTATTCAGCATCCATTATTATGTTACACTTAAGTATATTATGCACACAATTAAAATTTGTCCGTCAAAACGGATGGCAGTAATTATTCGTCCTTAGCGACTCGACGCCTTATTCCTCACATTCTGCGGACAGAGGCAGTGCGTGATCAGAATACTGAACCAGCAGAGGAGGGGCGAGTGATCCCATTCTTCACTGAAATTTATAACCATCAGTTTCCTAGTTAGAAAGCAACAGATTTTATAATTGTTACGAATACCCCATTTAGTATCCCTTAGAGTTTAAGAACTGCAGATTATAATTATGGTCATTGGTATTTCAAGCCAACCATTTCGCAGACCTGAAACTGTGAAAACTACTGAACAGTAGGGGAGCGAATTATCTCCGTCTGTACTGAGATTTTTACTCTGTCATGACTAAGAATGAGACGTGCCACTTTCTCAAATAAAACAAAGTGCCTCATTTATTTACCATCTCATCAAAAAAGTGAACGGATATTTGATCCCATTAGATTTCATTGTTTTAATAAGCTATCGAGCTGTTCTACTCGTCTATTAAACGTGTTTAAATTTAGAAGATTATATTTTTTGCGTATATTAATTAAAGGATTCCAACCAAATGTACATAATTTTGTATGTGTGCATTGTTTCTATTTAGGCACGAGTGTCCACAAATTTCGCCGTTACTACTGGTCGGGTTATTACTGTTTTTATTGATTGGAATCATTTATTTTCTCTTGCTACGTTTCTTTGAGTATTTCATATATTTAAACTACAAAATTTTAAATTTGCAAGTCATGATGGGTGCCATTAATTATTATTAGGTTTTAGCGACATGGAATAAATGGGTGCGACGCCTTATTCCTCACATTTTGCGGAGCGCGTGATCAGAATATAGAACCAGCAGTACCTACTGGTGGAGCGAGTGATCCCCGTCTGTACTGAGATTTATACCCAGCTGTAACTGAGAGGAGGACGCGACAGGTTTTTCCAAATATAACAAAGTTCCTTATTCATTTATCATCTCGTCCAAGGAAGTCAATCTTCGATTGTATTGAGTTTCTTCGTTTTAAAAGGCCCTTAAAACTTCCTTTCGTCTTTTAACTGACTTCAATATAAAAAAAGATAAGTAATGATGTACGCAAATTATTAATTCATTTAAACATTCTTAGTCACTCTACATCCAATAAATGGACGGTATGCCTCATTCATCACATTCTACGGAGCGCGTGATCAGAATACTGAACTAGTAGTACTGGTGGAGCGAGTGATCCCCGTCTGTACTGAGATTTATACCCAGCTGTAACTGAGAGGGCGATGTGACAGTTTTTAGGGTTCCGTAACCGAAGGGAAAAACCCTATTATTAAGATTCCGCTCTACGTCCATTTCTCTGTCTGACCGCCTGTCACTAATATAATATAATTATAATAAAATGAATATTTTAGGGGGATCCCATTCAACAAATGTGATTTTTTTGCTTGTCTTTGCTCGATATAGATAACGCCAACAGGTAGACGCATATAATATTCACTGAATATTTAGTCAAATCAAATCGAATCAAAAATACTTATTTCATGTTAGGAATACAAAATATTCGCTTAATTAATGTAATTTTTTCCCGGTCATCGCCTTTAGGTGACCGTTTGGGCTAAATGTTGAGCAGAGAGAAAAAAGGCGGCGGAAGACTCCTAGCAGCACTCTTTCATTAATTTAATATCAAATATTAATAATTAATAGCAATATGGACTATATTGGGCACACGTGACAGCTGATCGTATGAGATACCATAAACCCACTTCCACCTGCTCACAAATGCGAGTAATTGTACATAAACTGCGAAAATAAATGGCTGCAACTCTTTTTGCATCCCACTGCTGGGCACGGGTCTCTCCCCAAAATTGGGGAGGCCTGGAGCTTCCTCCACCACGCTGCTCCAATGCGGGTTAGTGGAGCAAAATAAATAATTAAAGTAAAATAAAACAAATACTTGAGGAGGCTCGCGTACAACAAACGTGATATTTTGCCGTTTTTATAGTTAATGGTACGGAACTTCTCGTGCGCAAGTCCGACTCGCACTTGGCCGGTTTTTAAATTATTTTTTTATTTATTTATTTATTTATTTTTTTATTTATTTATTTAACATCTTTTCCAAAATATCACGCTTCCTTATTACGTGTGGAAAATGACACCGGCACTGGGTGAACACTTAGATTCTCACTTCGATGCTTTTTAGCGTTCGTGCCACAGCATGGCATTTTATAGAATACTAGTGGACCCCGAAGACGTTGTCCTGCCTTAAATATATTGCACGAGGATTAGTTTCATTATCATCTCAAAGAGTTTTTATGGTACTGGCAAATAAAAAACATAAAACAAATAGTGAGATGTTTTGTTATTCAGATAGAGGTTTTGGCGGGCAGTCTGAAGGGACAAGTTGTGCTCTTGTTTATTTTCCTTTTCTTAGTGTTTTTGAGTTATATCGGATAAAGTTGATGGCATTTTGCTCGATATAGGTTAATGACAGTGCATGAGTGTTGTGAAATAAAATAACAGTGCGAAAACATGCTTATTCGGCTTGCCTCCAAAACTCCATCGGACATGGTTCTGGTAAAGTAGCCATCACTTTTCTTGAACATTTGACTGACTAAACTATACCTGACGACTGACTGATGTTTTCTACGACTACAAACTGATGCAAAAAAAATACTTGACGCTGGCAATATGCACAGAGTTTGCGACGCCATTATTAAAATTGAAAAGTAAATATTGAATGGCTGAAAGGATTTTTATCCAATGCCGTAAAACGAAATATTAAAAAAAAAGTTATTCAGACAATGTCAAACTGTTTTTTTTTCAATTATGGCATCGCAAACTCTGTGCATACTGCCAGCGTCAAGTATAATTTTTGCATCAATTTTTTGCCAGTTTCAATGAAACTGGACGAAGTAATAACAAAGTCAGTAAGTAAGTCGTCAGTAATCAGTCAGTCAGTCAGTCTAGTCAGTCCAACATTCAAGTAAAGCGATGGCTACTTTACTAGAACGTGTCCGATGGAATTTTTGGGGGCAAGCAGAAAAAACATATTTTAGCACTGTTATTCTATTTCACAAACACTCGTGCACTGTATGTGTGCACTATTAACCTATATCAAACAAAATGCCATCAACTTTATCCGATATAACTCAAAAATATACCAAGAAAATGAAAATAAAACAAGAGCACAATATATCTTTTTCGACTTCCCGCCAAAACTCCAATGTCAAACTTCTGGACGATGGCGCGAAGAATCAATGTTTGACAGTTACTAACAGAGCGAATACGGCAGACGTTGTCCTGCCTTAAAATATCATAAATAAAATAATATTGCGACTATAAATTGAAATGTAACCTATCTTATCTTTCAAGTTGGATCAAACTGCACACGGTATGCAAATTTTATTAAAATCGGTTAAGTAGTTTAGGAGGCTTACGCGGACAAACACGTGACACGTAATTTATATATATTAAGATTACGAGTATTTCGATTTAACGGCTTCTTAACAACGTACATGAATCTACAAGAGTTTATTTTTTGTAAAGTTTAAAGATAATTAAATATACGAGTCGCTTTGCGATTATTTAAAAAAAATGTACATTTACATTAAGTTAAGTTAGCCATGTCAGAAAAAGACACCTTGCAGTGTTCCCTTGCTTTTCCTTTACCGCATTTATACCACAGCTTATTTTTCTATTACCTACACTGATACGGTTTACATTTCGCCCTTACCTACAGTAACTTTTTTAACCCTTAACTGTAAAAATATTTTCATTACTTTTAGCCATATTTTATTATTGAATAGGACTTTTATAGCCGAAGTTTTTTTTATTACCTAAGTACTAAATATTTTCAGAGCTTTAAAATTCATCTAAATTCGTATGTATGTATTGAAAAAGTAGCTTTGTAATTCTTCAATAAACATTATTAAATTTGTTAGTTCAATAACGTCTGTCACGCGTGTTCATTGTTGATCCATTCCTACTGTCCATGGATATTTGGAAGCAATCATCACCATGACTTAACCCAGGAGAACCGGTAAAACGAAAACTGGCCAAAAAGAAGAGTCTGGTTATTGTTTGGTGGACCAGTGCTGGTGTTATCCACTACAGATTCTTGAGATCACGCAAGACGATTACTTTGCAGACTTGTATTGCCAAAAATTGCAAACAATTATGGAAAAGTTTGCCATCAAACAACCGAGACAGGTGAATTGCTCTAGCCCACTGCTCCTTCAGGATAACGCTAGACCACATACTGCACATCAAATGGTCGTCAAGTTAGAGGATGCACGACTAGAACCTCTGCGTCATCCACCATACTTTCTAGGTCTTGCCCCACCCGATTACAACTTTTTTCAAAATTTGGATAAATTTTTACAAGGAAAAACATTCAAATCTTATGAGGCAGTCTAAACCGCCTTCAAACAGTTCAAAAACACAACACAAAGGAATCAATCAGTGATCTGCCTATAAAATAGTGGAAGTGTATCGATAACAACTGCGCATACTTCGATTGATTAAATAATAATTTCATTTAAAAAAATCTTCCACTTTTTTTATACTGAACGGCAATTTTATATGTAACGACATAATATTATATAACTAAAAGGGCCACGCGGTGTTCTCCTAAATTTTTCACAATTACCAGATTACCAGAATCAGATCCTGGAAAAGTAGGTATCCTCTGTCTTTCGTAAGAAACGACAAAAAGAAGTTGCAGTCTAACCAGCGTTCTCGTGAAGGACAACGGAGTGTGTGACCGCCAGTGTCGTAAGCTCAAGAGATGTAAGTGAGCCATAGCTCCCATGACGGACCCATGAGTGTTGCGCAAGGTACGTCCTAAGTAAGATCCTGGGTTCCTCCATAAGAGCTGAGGAATGCCACTATACCGTTTTAGCGAGGTTAAATCCTACGTAACGCGGCGACGGCGAAAATATCTGGAGAACCTTTCAAAAGTTTCCTCACTGGGACAAAAAGTGTTCCTATAATAAACAGCACATTCACTTAAATCTAGTCAAAAAAGGCGCTGGTCAAACTTACAGAGTAAGACATATCAAATTATCCTTTTTGTTTTGTATTGCAGTAAAGTAAATAATTTCAGTTCCTAATTGAAAATAATCACCATTCACAGTGGTGTAGATGTGGTTATAAAGTAACTGTTACATTTTAGCTATCAAACTGGGTTCTAAATGTTTTCAAAGTGGAGATGTAGTATGAATTTGAATTAGAATCAGTTTAGTTAAATATTCAATCGTTTGGCTGCAACCTTTTTTGCGTCCCACTGCTGGGCACGGGTCTCTCCCCCTTAGTGGGGAAGCCTGGAGCTGCTCCAATGCGGGTTGGTGGAGATATTTCTATGTTGTTCTATGTGTGGAAATTATGTTTACAAACTAATATAATATTTAAGTATGTAGCTTCAAGTTTTTACTCATCAGTTATTTTTAATAATGATACTTTGATTCTCAGAACGCATTATTGTTTAAATATTATATAATTTATTTAGAACTTTATTCTCTTTGTGAAAGTTGGGTGCGCAAACTTATTAAAAGTTCAAAATTTTCTGCAGCCTTAAGTTATTACTAGTACCTATAGAATCGTTTGAATAGAGCTTTAGATTCCTATATTTTAACAAACATATTTTATGTGACATATTGCATTATTTTTGTGATGCTGTATTATTATGATTATGAACTTTTATTAGATGGAAATAAAAACTAAGAAATTCTAGATATTCTATCGCATTTGCTATTGGCAGCTTATTTAAACTATTCTCAACCGAGGATGGCTTCTGACTCCGAATAGCTTTTAGGGCATTCTTTAATTCTTTATGCGAGTGACAGCCTGCTTAAAAAGGTGCAGTCTATGGCAATCAAAACCGATTTGGAATTCGAATTTTAAATTTTTTTTTTAATCGCAGAACTTTGTGTTTTTATTTATTTATTTATTTAACTAGTATTTACTATCCATGACTCGTATTGTAGAAAAATTTCTTCACTATTATGTTCTCGATAAAATGCAGATACATTTACTTACTTACTATTACTATATAATATATAACACCTTTGTTAAAACCCAGATTAGCGGCAATATAACACATTTATTTGTTTTCATTACTATAATGTAAATATAGTTAACTAGTGTGATGCGCTCTACAACTTTGCAAAGCTTCTTCTCTTCAATTATCCTTTAATCTTAAAACAAACGCCTTTTATTTTTAGCGGAATTTTTGATATTCTACAGGAATTAAACTTAATGGAACGTAATAAATCGACACGGTGTTATCATGCGCTACATATCTTATAGGAGGGGACTCGCATTGCGTATTCCAACCACATACGGAATACTTCGTGAAAATGAGATGTAGCTGAAATGCATAGCCATGAAAAAATTTATAATATGATATCCGGAACTGAACATTTTCGTTATTTATTGAGAAGATTCTTTTATATTTGAACGCCTTAAGACGGAAGTTCTAAAATAGTAGGTATTTTTGTGTTTCTGTTCATTTTTGTGTTTGTGTTTTTTTAGATATAACGCGAACACAAAATTGCTTATCAAGCAATTATCCCTTTTTCTTCATTATTATGATTTTACGATCTATGAATATGAATTACGATAAGATTATGTAAATCGCAATAGTAGACTCGGGCAAGAGCTAAGGGGATAAAAAAAATCGGTCTGTCCGTTTGTCAAAGCCCTTAATTTCAGGATTGCGCGGAGATACGTTATCAAGTTGAAATTAAAATCATATAACGTCTACAGTCCCTTGAAGCCTTACACTATAAAGTATAAAAAAATATCGATCCTGCTGTTCTGAAGCGCAGCTCTTGGTACCAACAATAATTCGTTATTGTATATGTTGTGTATTCGTACACTAAAAACCCATTTCATGCAGGGAATGTGATGTGTCGATGGTAGAGTGGCCACTAAGATTTTTTTTATGTGGTCATACAAGTGACACGTTCTCCTGTAAAGGGAAAAATTATAAAAAAGTACGCATGATATGAATTACCGAGAATTTTTAAATGTGAAGCACCCCCACTCACGATTGGCCAGCATAGATAACTTTGACCTAAACCCGACTTACTCGAGGACCCTATACCAAAAAAAGCAACATTAAAAGATTATTGATTTCGAAGAAAACATAATATTTATTTGAACATCAATAAGGATTATCATAAAAATAAATTTGTTTTCTACAATATTTTCCTTATGATCCATTTTATGAACGATACACTAAACAACGTCGCATAAACCTCTGTATGAGGGTAATACAATTTTTTCGCAGCGACAACTTGTACGCCATTTATTTACACGGTAAAGATTTTGTAGCTGCTTGCTTATGCATAGTTTTAGACAAGTTTTCATGAAAATGTTGTTTCCTTTTTCCTCTTTCGTCTTCACTAGTTCCATATTTATGGCACGCAAAATAAAATGTTGCTGCCTGTCGTCGATGTTGATAAAAATGCAAACCGTAGCCGCAGGCTCGGCACACGCTCACTGAATATGGGTATCATAGACGAGATAAGATTACGAGACGTGTGCCGTGTTCGAGGCAGTAAACAAATTGTTAAGTCGTAAGGTCGCTAATAAAAAGCGACCCCGTGCGTATTCGGGAGGGGGTCACTCACCGGCACAACTACAGGTAGCGTAGAGTAACGACGGATCTCACCTGACCGTCAGCCGGTCGCAGGTAAACATTGTAACGTGAACCAACCACGTGGGAAACATGTGATTCGTCGCTGCTCCACTGCTCGCCTCCCGAATGACATATGAGCGACGTGCTATCAGCGATCACTTACCGATACATTCCGTAACGAACACGTGAATTTAATGATTTTTACCCACTTTTATTTTATCGAATTTATAGTGAGAAAGCGCAGTTGCCGCGTCGAACCGGTGCGCGGTGGGCGGACTCCAGACAGTATTGATTTTGTTTGCTCGTTTCTGTCTATCAGCCATTAGTTTTGCGTGAAAGAGTGGGAAGGCAATAGTGGAAGGAGGACGCTTTCTAGTGTAGAGTTTCCGCGTAAAACCGGCTCCAGCTGTACAAGGGCGTAAGTGAGGGATGAATGAAAGCGTGGTGCTATCCTGAAGCGACGGACGCTGTCGACGCGCCCGTTTCCGGTAAATCCGCTCTACAACTTCGTGCACTTAGTTTTATTTAAAACTGCTCCTGTTGCCTTTTACTCTTAGAAGAATCACTTTGGGGCTAAAAACCTGAAATGTTTTATCGAGTCTTTTACAGTCGGATGTACGAAAACGATTATACTGAAACGGATTCTTTTAAAGCTGTCTCGCTTGACCGTATTCCGATGCCGTCCTTAGGGTCGTGCATTGTAAACGGTCTTTCGTAATTTAGATATAGATTCATAAACGTTACATATATTTTAAGCCATAAGCATAGAATGAACGTTTGAAAAATTGGCATTCATAAACATTGTTTAGAGTTAACCACCTATTTAATTTATGTCTTAAATAGCTGTCAATTACTCGTAGACACTGTTGAAGGGCTACTTAATTAATCAATTAAGTTGAATAAAAGGTAGGAAGTTATTTAACGAGTTTTATAATTAGTCTGTTAATATTTAATGCTAATTATATGTAGTTTGTTAGCAATTCAGCTGTCAATAATTTAGTTATATAAAATTTACGCATATAGTGTAATCTTAAGAAAATTTGTAAATGTTGTAAGTACTTGAGTCATTGAGTACACTTGCTTTGCGGTAAAGGAAGACATCAAATCGAAACTTGAATACCGACTTGAGAATCATTCAAATCTCAAGGACATATTAATGGCATATTTACCATTGCGGTGAAATTTGGCTTTGAAGAATCACATTTTGTATATGGGCATATAATTAGTAGAAAGAAAAAATTATAATTCATTTCATATTAAGAATACAAAATATTCACTTTATAAACATTATTTTTGACAACGGTAAAGGCCTTCTAGTCTTAGAAGTTTAACATTCCGTGATTTGGAGTAGGGAACAAATTGTTCGGTTGTTGTTGACTAATAGAACTGTACATGGCCTTCTCGCTATTGTCGGAGAGGCCTGGAGCTAACTCCACAACGCTGTTGCAATGCCGATTGTGGAGATTCGAGTTAGTGGCCAAACCGCTGTCGGATATTTACAAACCGACTATTACATGATGACATGACCCTCCCCCTCCCAAAATCCATCAGTCATGCGTAGATAGGCTGAAGACCGCCCCAAAATTTCTGAGTGACCCCCAAAATTTAAGGCTGCGACCGCGCCTGCGGTCATCCATCTCACACCTAACCGCACCCGTTTGGCTAAGCTGCGTAGATTGCTTGCGCTTTACGCTAGCTGGGCCATGCGCATTTCCTTGGCTAGCTGCTCGGCTATGTGCGCTTCAGTTTACATAATAAATACATTAAAATCGCTTTCGAATCCAAGTTATGCGTTTGTGATTACTTATTCGCCTAAATATATTTGTGGGGAAGAATTGTCGGAGAAACTCTGTCTCCTTAAAAGTTTGGAGATATTTCCACAAATATTGGTGCGAAGGGAAGGCGACGCCGGGGAGGTGGTGAACTTCGTCGCGTCTGTATTCACTGCTTGTAAAAATATTCCTTTTACCGCTTCTCCATTCATGTTATTGATGTCGCCTTTATTTTTACAAGGAAATAAGGGTTCGATCTTTTAATGGGTTTTCCTACTAAGAATTTCTGAATTCTTATTTTGGGTTTTGTAGTGCTAAATATCTATAGACCCGCGTGGCGCAATTGTTACCATGTCGGATTGCCAGTCGAGGGGCCCGGGTTCGATTCCCGGCGAAACAGAAGTTTTAATGATTAGTTTAAATTTCTGTTCTCGGTCTGGGTGTTTGTGTTTCTGTCTTTGTATGTGTCCATGGTACCCACGACGCTGGGTTTTAAGTTTAACGTTTATTTATTTATGCTACATATTCATAGCACACAAGGACTTCCTGCGCCGTGGATACCATGGACACACACAAAGAAGAGCCTAACAGCTTGACTGAGAACAGAAGTTGAAACTCATTGCAATTTCATAATTAGGGGTTCATTTGTCATATCAGTTTTATACGGGACATGAATGAATAATGGTATAACTGAGGCATATGTACTAGTGAGCGCCCAATTTTGGTCTAGACGGCGGTTGACAATCCATTAGGTATATATATCAGCTTCATGTTGCACAAAATCAATATCATATGCTTTGCTGTTAAACGAAAACTTTGTTTCAGGTTTTAAATACGGAATAAAAAAGAATTGAAAGCTTTTATTTTACTAAGGACCGCGTTCACCATCTCCAAGTAAAGTTGAAGTGGACTGTATGAATTAAACGCTTCTTCGATTTTTTCTTGATTTATTTCTTCGTATTTTCTTCTTTAGGAGAGAGCCGGGCTGGAACTGACGACAAGCGGCTACAGGCCCCATCTTTATATAAAAAAATTCCCGGCCGCTGATTGGTCGACCAATCACGTGCGAGCATGCGGACCAATCAGCGCGCACTCCAGAAAGCTCGTCAAGGCCGAGCGTCATGCCGACCAATCAGCGCGCACTCCAGAAACTTCCTCAAGGCCGAGCGTCTTTGTGAGATAGCCGCTTATCGCCAGTATCCCTATCTCGCTCATTGTCTGTCTCTCTCTTACATATAACAATTTACGTACTTAAAGTATTATTACAACAACTCGACATAAAAGTACGAAGTATCTAGAAAGAACAATAGAATAATATGAAATCTAAATAAAAACACACACATATAACACATTATCCTACAAACTAAGTACAAACTAAGTATTTCTAACTTATAACTAATCACTGGGCTCGTCGTCCACAACATTTCCTCCCCCCGACGCAGCCTGCGTAGTCTCCATCACGACGAGCTTCCTTACAGGCCGCTTGAAGACTCCAGTTCGGGTGCGGACGTCAGCTGTTCGTATTCCGCCGTCTGGACCCGGGAAGGTGCGCTCGACGATGCCCATTGGCCACACGTTTCGTGGCAAGGTGTGGTCGACGATGATCACGACGTCTCCGACTCGTAGTGGTCGCTTGATGCCCGATGACTCTCCTCTGGGTACCAGTGTGGGTAGGTACTCTCGAAGCCAGCGCTGCCAAAAGTGATAGGCTAGCTCTCCAGGTTCTTCGATCTGTTTCTTCGCACGTACCGTTGAGAGGCAACCCCATCGATGACCCCAGTAGGAAGTGATTTGGAGTCAATGCTTCAGGATCTCTGGGATCGACGCTGACGTGGGTGAGAGGCCTCGCGTTGTTGGAGAACTCCGCTTCAGTCATCAAGGTGTACAGGACCTCTTCCGTCGGCTCTTTCTCATTCAGGGTGGCGGACAGTGCGACTTTGACGGAGCGCACCAGCCTTTCCCACGCTCCCCCTTGATTCGGCGCACCCGGAGTTATGTAGCGCCACTGCATCCGATGTAGCAGTCCCTCGTCTCGCAGCACAGGTGCCCACTCAGCATAGGCAGCTCGCAGTTCTTTATCGGCTCCACGGAAGTTGGTGGCGTTGTCTGAATACTTTGTTCGTGGCCACCCCCGTCGCGCTGCCATCCGTCGTAGTGCCATGATTGCTGAGCTCGAGGAGAGTGAAGGTACTATCTCCAGGTGCACGGCGCGGGTCGTCAAGCAGGTGAAGAGTGCTCCCCATCTCTTCTCGCGTCGTCGTCCGATCTTCACTGTCATGGGCCCAAAGTAGTCCACCCCACAGTGACTAAAGGGGCGCTTGAAAGGCTCCAATCTCTGTCGTGGTAAATCTCCCGTGGCCGGTACTTGCGGTCTTGCTCTTCTTCTCTTGCACATGGCACAGTCCTTTTCTACTGTGCGTACCGTGGGCCTCAGGTGTATAATCCAGTATTTCTGCCGTAGGTCGTTCGTCACGCGTTCTCGGTTCGCGTGTCCCGCGGCGCAGTGTCCTCGTAGTACTAGAAGTCTGGTGACCCGGTGGCGACCGTCCAATATGATGGGTCGCTTCGTCTCTGCGAGCGCTGTAGCTTCTTCAATTCGACCTCTAACCCTCAGTATGCCGTCTTCTAGCACTGGATCTAGCCGGAACAGGCGACTGGTCTTCGGAATTGGCTTCATCTTCTCGAGTCGTTGTATCTCATCTGGAAAGCTATCTCGCTGTGCTCGTCGGATGAGTGCCTTTTCCGCTGCTTCCACGTGTCGGCATTCCAGGCGTGTCGCTCGGCGTCGGCATATGTCGATGAAGGCTAATACGCGCGCTGTCGTCCTCACCAGTGTTTCATACTTGGAGAAGCGGCTAGGATCGGGTAGCCACTCTTCTCTCGCGACTTCTGTGACGTGCAGCACCACCTCTTCTTCTTTGTCTTCGTACCCATTTCTTTCTTCTGGCCATTGGTCTTCAGGGAGTCGTAGAAAGTCAGGCCCCCGAAACCATCGATCTTCTGCCGTTATGGGTGTGTTCACGATTCTCGTGGCATCGTCTGCTACGTTCTCTTGAGTCGGGACCCAACGCCAGTCTTCTTTCTGCGTGAGTTCCGATATTTCTCCCAGGCGATGCGCGATGAACGGCGTGTATCTCTTCGCGTCGTGTCGGACCCAGTGTATCACAGTCATGGAATCCGTCCAATACGTTGTTCTCTTAACTTCGACGCGATGTTCTTTCTTGATTGTTTCTGCAAGTCTTGCACCGATGACTGCTGCCTGTAGTTCGAGGCGCGGTATCGTCTGAGTCTTTTTCGGCGCCACCTTTGCTTTGGCTGCTATGAGGCTCAGATCGTAGCTTCCGTCGAATCGGGCGATGCGCCAGTAGGCCACTGCTGCATATGCTTGTTCGCTGGCATCGCACAGTACGTGAAGCTCCAAGTTCTGGCAGTCGTGCAGTGCGTATCTTCTTTCCAGTCGCAGGTTAGATATACTGGATAGCTGTTTCATCCAGCAGGCGAAGAGTTCGTTTTCTTCTTCCGGGATTGGCTCGTCCCACGAAATCTTCAGACGCCACAGACTTTGGAGTACTATCTTCGCTCTGATGGTGTAGTGGCTGAGGAGTCCAAGTGGGTCGTAGATGGACATCACGGCGCTTAGTGCTTCTCTCTTCGTCGGCGCTCGGCTCTGAGCGCGCACTTCTGCCGGGACCCTGTTCATGGACGTGTTGAACCCCAGCTCATCCTTCTCGGGATTCCAGTAAAGCCCCAGTATCTTGTTCTCGACGCTGCCTCCTCCAAGCTGTGTCGGCGTGGTTGTTCGCAATTCTTCTGGCACGTCCTGCAGCACGTCGGTGTGGCTAGTGCTCCATGCTCTGAGTTTGAATCCTGCTGCAGTGTGTACCTCGCGGAGCTCTTCCACGGCGCGGCGGGCTTCGTTCGCGTCTTCATAGCTCGCCACCAGGTCGTCCATGTAGTGGTTCCGCGTGATTGCTTCCAGGGCTAGAGGGTGCGAGTCAGCATGTCTTCTCGCGTTGTAGTCTCTCACAAAGTGCGCCATGAAGGGAGAGCTTGCGGCGCCAAAAATCATACTCGTCATCTTGTAGTGGCGCGGTGGTATCTTCCGATCGGCTCCCCTCCATAGGAATTGTTGTGCTGGCTGGTCTTCTCTGCGTATCTTTATCTGCAGAAACATCTCTTGTATGTCAGCCGTGACTGCAACTGGCTTCTCTCTGAACCGGAACAGGATCCCAGGTAGAGACATCAGCAGGTCGGGTCCCTCTAGCAGATAGTCGTTCAGGCTGACTCCCCGATTCTTTGCTGCTGCGTCGAATACTAGTCGCTGCTTCCCTGGTTTGTTCGGGTTCTGTACTGCGAAGTGTGGTAGGTACCAGCAGACGGGACTGGCTATCTCGCTCCCGTTGCAAGGCTCGGCGTACCCTTTCTGCAGTAAGTTCTCAATCTGCTTCGTGTATTCTCGTTCGAAGCTCGGATCGGCGTCCATTTTCTGCTCGATCTTCGTCAGGCGTCGTAGTGCTGCGTCGTAGCTGGGTGGCAGTTTCACGTTGTCGTTTCTCCATGGCAACCCAACTTCATATCCCCTTTCTGTTTTCTTCATTGTTCGCTCTACGATCCTGATAGCGCGCTCATCTGCGTCGTTCACTCGCGGCTTGTGTGCGATTCCCAAGGCTTCGATGCAAAAATGATATTCCACCAGGTTGTGCAGGCTTTGCATCTGTTTCTCTTCGTCTGCGCCTTGTTGAGCGGTGTATACATGCAGCACACTATCTCGGTTCCTTATCATGCTGCGCGGTACTGTCCCATGGATGACCCAGCCCAGTTGTGTTCGGGATGCGGCTGGTAGGCTCGGCTTGCCGGTCCTCAGCTACTGCGATACGATGTATTCCCAATGGTCCGCTCCAATCAGAAGTCCGGGTTTACTGGAGCCGTAGCAGACCTGATCTTCGGGCAAATCACGTAGATGTTCGTGCTTCAGCAGAGAGCTTGGAATCGATTGTTGTCGCAGCTTCATATCCTTGATAGTGTGCGCCCGTATCTTGTAGAAGTCATCCTCCCCTTTCACGTGCACCGTGACCAATCTGCTGTCTTCTTCTTGCTGCATAGTGCTAACCCCTTGCATGTGCAGCGGTGAGTGCGTTCCCTTCGCGCCGATGCTCCTTGCTATTTCCTCGTCGATCAGCGTGATTGTAGCCCCTTCATCCAGTAGTGCGTAAGTCTTCACCTCCCCCCGTGGACCGACGACGGTGACAGGACACATCTTCAGTAGCACCGTTGTGTTCGAAGTATTTAGTGCTAGTACCGACTCGGCGCTGTTGTTCTTCGTAGGCGGTGAGGGCTTTGAAGCTTCCTGATTTCCTTCCTTGTACGCGTAGTGTAGACTGGAGTGGTGAGGGCGACGACACTGGTTCACGCCGCAAGGCTTCGCTCTGCAGTAGCTTCGGCGGTGTCTCTTCATTAGGCATTTGAAGCATAACTTTTCTTTTCGCACGAAGTCCCACCGTTGTTCGATCGGTAGTGCCTTGTATGCGGGGCACTCGGGTAGCTTGTGATTCTTCTTGCAGCTATGGCATTGGTCGTCCGGTCGTTCTTCTTCGGCGACGTTATAGATGGCGTTACTTTTCTTCTTGTAGACAGCTGCTGGTGCCGGCTTGACCTCTCGCTTCGTCGTCGATGTAGCGGGTGCTGTGTAATTGTATCGCATCATCTGGTCGGCTTCGCGCATCAGAAAACGTGAAAGCATAACAACCTCTGGTTCCGTCCCGTCGTTGTCCCTGGCGTAGTCGCTCCATCTTGCTTGTAGAAGCGGGCTTAGCTTCTCCAGCGCCTCTTGCTTCAGCATCGGATTGTAGAGGTAGGCGTGACGACCGACGCTCTTGATGACGTGCACGGTGTTCTGCAGCTTCACGGCGAATTGGTTGACCTCCACAGCTGATGGTCCACATCTTGGCAGTTTACTCAGCTCGGCCATTGCTTGATTGATGATGAGATCCGGTCTTCCGTAGCACTGCTCCAAGGTCTTCATTATGATCTCCGGATCCGTAGCTGAGTGCAGCGAGGCAGCCACGTTCTCGCGTGCTTCTCCCTTTAAGCAGCTTCTAAGTCTCTGAAGATTCTCCGCTGGCAGCAGTCTATACATTTTCGTGGTGTCCCGATACATCGCCTTGAAGATGAGCCAGTCGTTGGTGTTCCCGTAGAAGACAGGTAGGTCCGGGCACTTGGACCTCGGTATATTCAATTTCTCTATTGCCTCCGTGAGTGCTTCCAATATTCTTCCTGATACGGGATACGGCCTTTCTTCAACTGGGAACTGTAGTTGTCTGTCTTCCCTGACGCGCGGCTCCCCCCGTGGCTTGAGGGGATGAGCACGAAGCCATGCGTCGACCTTTCGGTTGTGTTCCGAAGGAGTTTCTTCGTGGTCGCTTTCTTGTTCTTCATCTCGTAGCGCCGCGAGTTCTGCCGCTAAATTTTTCTTCACAAGTTCGGCTTCGATTTCGAGTTGCTTCTTCCTAATTTCGGCGAGCTTCTTCTCTGCTTCCATCTCGGCGAGGCGCATTCGGGTTGCGGTTGCACTCCTATTTGACCGCATCGAGCGTGCCGGCGATCTGGCACGTGCGTTCCCTCGATGACCCTCAGCGTAGGTGGCGCGTGCGACCTCGTTCGTAGCCGCTGTCCACGCCATACGTGCCCCGTCGATCGTGGTTCCCCATCGGTTGGCGCGTGCGGCGTCGTTCGTAGCCGCTGACCACGCCCCACGTGACTCGATGGTAGCTCCCAGATGAGTGGTGCGGACGGTGTCGTTCGTAACCGTCGGCAGCCCAACATATGTCTCGTCGATCATTGTCCCGAAGCGGATGTTGCAGGCGGTGTCGTTCGTAGCCGCCGGTAATCCTTCACATGCCTCTTCGGTCGTAGTTCTGAAGTGGGCGGCGCGGGGGGCGTCGTTCATAGCCGTTGGCCACGCCCCACGTACCTCGTTGTTCGAAGCTACGAAGCTCGTAGTCTTTGGCCAGACGTCTACGAAGCGCGCGTAGTCGCTCGTAGTCATTCCTCTCGTAGACGTCGGTAACCCCATAGGTATTTCGTCGGTTGCAGCTCCAGTTCCGAAGGTGCGGGCAGCGTCGTTCGTGGCTGCTGGCCATACCGGTCGCGTCGCCTCGAAAGTGGTACTCATGCGGTAGGCTCGGGGGGCGTCGTTCGTAGCCGCCTGCCGTGTCGCGTCGATCGTTGTACCATCGTTGGTGCCGCGGGTGGTAGCCATCGGTAGCCCCTTGATCGGAGTTCTGTCGCGGGAGCCGCGGGCGGCCTCATCAGTTGCCGCCGGTCGCGTTATGCGAGTTGTGCCGCCCGGAGTTCCGTCATGTGTGCCGCGGGCGGCTTTCACGGCCGTCTGCCCTGCTCTCTCCATAGTAACCGCCGTGTCGACTGTAGCCTCCGTGTAGGACGTGCCGGGAGTGGCCCTGCCGGCGTCGGTCGTAGTCCATGTTTCCTGACATGTACTCGGTGATCTTGGCGGGTCTAGCGAGAATCTACGTTGTCTTTCTAAATCAATTTGACGTTCTTTTTGTATTTGACGTTCTTTCTGAATGAGAAATTCTCGCCTTTCCCGCTCGTGGTCATCCTGTTCTTGACGCGGCATATCCTCCCGTTGTTCGGATGCGTCGGCTTGACTCCTTGTGACGACCATTTTCTTCATCCGGCAGCGATTACTGTAGCGCAGGCTTCTTTTTTCCTTAATCCGGCAGCGATGGACCAGACTGAAGTGGACTGTATGAATTAAACGCTTCTTCGATTTTTTCTTGATTTATTTCTTCGTATTTTCTTCTTTAGGAGAGAGCCGGGCTGGAACTGACGACAAGCGGCTACAGGCCCCATCTTTATATAAAAAAATTCCCGGCCGCTGATTGGTCGACCAATCACGTGCGAGCATGCGGACCAATCAGCGCGCACTCCAGAAAGCTCGTCAAGGCCGAGCGTCATGCCGACCAATCAGCGCGCACTCCAGAAACTTCCTCAAGGCCGAGCGTCTTTGTGAGATAGCCGCTTATCGCCAGTATCCCTATCTCGCTCATTGTCTGTCTCTCTCTTACATATAACAATTTACGTACTTAAAGTATTATTACAACAACTCGACATAAAAGTACGAAGTATCTAGAAAGAACAATAGAATAATATGAAATCTAAATAAAAACACACACATATAACACATTATCCTACAAACTAAGTACAAACTAAGTATTTCTAACTTATAACTAATCACTGGGCTCGTCGTCCACAACAAAAGTGTTGATTAAATACGTGTCAAGTAAAGTTAATTGGCAAGTAAAAGCTATGAGTACGGGTCAGTTTATCACATGATTAGTGCTACTCGAACATCGTGAAATTGAAATTGAAGTTACGGGTGACTTTAACCGACAATTAGCGTACTTGTCACTTTACTTGAAGGTGGTGAAAGAGGCCCTTACTTAGTTAATTTGTAAGTTAAAAAGTAGAAATAAGTCAAAATGAATTTTTAAGTAATTTTATCGTCAGCTATGTATAACAATTTTGTATACCTACGTTTGGTTATATAGTTAGGTGGACCTTACAAAATAGCGGACAACGTACGTTTATAGACCCTCATGATATAGGAGGTATCAAATTAAGGGATTAAAACAAAAATTTAAATTTTTCTTTGAGATGACGACCGTTTGACGACCCGTGTGGCGTAAAGGTTACAATGCCGAACTGCCGATCGGAGGGTCCCGGGTTCGATTCCTGGCGAAGCAGAAATTTGAATGATGAGTTTAAAATTTCTGTTCTCGGTCTGGGTGTTTGTGTTTCAGTCTTTGTGTATGTCCATGGCAACCACGATACAGGGTATGAACGCCAGTACCTTACTGTGGGGCCCCACAGGGGCTATGACTGTGAAACGTAAACGTTATGTATGTGTCAAGTCCGACGGCTTACCGTGTATTCTGGAGCACGAAATCCTCTTATACTCCACTAGCAGTCACCCATCCAACATTTTATACAAGCCGTCAAGCTGTGCACACTTGTCTATCCTATATATAAAATTCTCAGCTAGTAGGTACTGATATAATAAAGAGGAATATTTGTATTTTGGATGCTAGTGCGAACTAAACGCGAAAATGACTTTCGTTCGCACTACTGTCAACGAGAAGGTCCACACAAAATGATTCCATTTTTCAGCGTCTCATTACTGCGCTTAACGAGTAGTGCCACGGGCAATAAAAAAGAGACTGAACATGCCCATGACAGTAGTGCTACGGGCAATGAACCACTCAAAACCTAACGGACAGATTTCAAATTTTTTTTTCAGCATTCACTACGATCAACAGGAGCGAAGCATAATATAGATGCTGCAAAAATGGGGGAAACTTATTATTTTAGAGTTTTCAAAAAGGATATAGGTACCTGTGTCGGAATTGTTTCTCTTAAAAAGTTCTTAAATAAACTCCAAACTTATAAGTTTAGTCTACTATAACCTTTTTCAAGTAACAAAATTTGTTCTTAAATATTTTTTTCGAGTTTTTGTGAAAATTATATTAATTAATCGTTATCGAAATAAATACGTTATTCATAACGTAAGTAATTAAGTATTTAATGTCAAAGATTTTTTTATGTAATAAAATGTCAACAAATAAGTAAACATGTCAACAAACTTGGAAGTTTTTCCCCGTTTCATTACAAATACAAAATACAAACCGGGCTATTTAATATAATAGTCAATGTCAAATCTGTAATAATTTAGTCAAGTCAGTCAGATATGTAAAGTGATGGCTACTTGAATAGAACGTGCCCGATGGAGTTTTGGAGGAAAGCGGAAAAAAATATGTTTTCATTTTTCATGCACTGTAAGTTAACTTAATATCGAACAAAATGCCATCAATTTTATCCGATATACTTACACTGCAATGCATTTTTTAAAATCTTTTATAACAATTTAATATTATTATTTTAATTTTTTTGTAATATTTAAAAAATGTATGTTTTTAAGTAGGTACGTGATCCTGTAATTATACTTGATTATTTCTGATACTTTTATGGTAGGATAATGTCTGCAAGGTCCGCTAGTAACTTATAAAGCAAAAATAATTAATCTAAAAACACAGTAGAAGCGTACATTTCAAGATTAGGTATAACACAACTATTACCACCAACATCTCTGTCCAAGTGCTGACACAGCAGTTTCAGTTTGCGAGTCCGAGTTTACAGGTAGGGACGTTTAAACTAACACATCTATAGCCAAGTTTACCAACTAAGATAGTTCCGTTCTACTCGTACTCGACTATTTGTGGTAAATGCTGGCTACAAATATTTAGGGTTGCATCCAATAAGCGATATCGCTAGGTTTTCACTATTTATCCACCTAAATGCTAAACTGTTGATGTGTGTATCTGAATATGAATAAAAAGAAGCAGATTGATTTGGCTGGCTGCAACCCTTTTTGCGTGCCACTGCTGGGCACGGGTCTCTCCCCATTATTGGGGAGGCCCAGGCCTCCCCAATAATGGGGTAGCGTATAATTAGAGCAGCGTGGTGGAGCAAGCTCCAGAGCTTGCTCCACCACGCTGCTCTAATGCGGGTTGGTGGAGATGCGGGTTAGTGGCCAACCCGCTGTCGGATGTTTTCAAACCGCCCATAAGGCCTCCGACAAGGTTTAACGACTGTTATCTATCGACAACAACCGGGACCGACGGCTTAACGTGCCCTCCGAAGCACGGAAACGCGCATGTTTTTTTATACCACTAGCGGTCACCCATCTCACACCCGACCGCGCCCGTTTGGCTTAGTTGCATAGATCGTTTGCGTTCTACGCTAACCGCCGGGCCATGCGTGCTTTTTTTAGATTCATTCAGATTGATTTACTTTACTTTTAATATTGATAACAATGTAAAAAATAAAAATGAAACGACATAAAAGCGCCGTAAGTTGTGTGATAAAACACTACCCGGTTCATCTTAATTTTAAATGAAAATAACTAATTAATAATTAAGTATATTAAGAATTACTTCCAAATATTTTTTGTTATTTAAAATTTACACACACAACATTACTTAAAGCAAATTGTACAAATGTAAAGTAAATCATTTACATTAGTTTGGCATAGGTTTCTCCTGATTAAAGATGACCAGCAGTGAGATATTAAAAGGGGTTGAAACATTCTTTGCTGTCACTTATAGTTAAGACGATAGAGGTAACGACATTGAGCAATAAAAATCATCCAAACATACCTACATCCAAAATTTCGCATTTATAATATTAGAATGAGATAAGAAACATATTTTTTTTTCATGAGGCCTTTTCGAATTTAGATAGCTATCTATTCATTAGGAGAACACGGATGATAAATTTTACTAGACATTCGTGGCGGAACGAAACTTCGACCTATCAACGGGACACAGGGGACAAAAAGTCAAATAAGGATTTGTGTAAATACTTTAGAGGTTGAAATTCACATAAATTAGTCTTTATTGTTCCCTAAAAGAGAAACACAACTGAACATGCCCATTAGGGTTGAAATGGCAGACTATTGCAAGGGAACGGCTTATTTCGGGCATCCTTCTGGTCGGAATCTAAGTAAGTATAGACGCATTAATAATAACATTTAGTTAGAATAGAACTTACTTAAATAAATAATGTACCTAGTTTAAAAAACAAAAAAAATACGCTTTTGTGAAAATACGAACTAATAAGTAAAAAATAAGAAGAAAATGTATTTTACTGTAAAAAAGGCGTGGGGTGTTTCCGAGATATTATTGACACCATGCACCCCACGCTTTTTTTTACAGTAAAATACATTTTCTTCTTATTTTTTACTTTTTAGTTCGTATTTTCACAAAAGCGTGTTTATAGTTTTTTAAACTACTTACATTACTTATTTTTATTTTTAGTTGTTTTTTTTTATATTGCATTGTCATCGGCCCTTGACCCCAGTGAAAATTTTCAAGTTAATCAGACACTTAGAAGTAGGTGAAAATGAAGTTAAAAGACTCCGTTACATACATACATACAAGTCAAGCTAATGTAAGCGTGATAAAAATAAGACTTTTATCAAAATTGTGTTTTAACGTAATACTAAACAATTTGTTAATAGAAATTGAAAGTCTTGAGTTATTAAGGTTTTAACAAAAAAATTAATCCCATTTCAAAATGCACAGAATAAAATTGTCCTATTACTCGTATGATACCTTTTCTTGCTAATTGCTACCATTAGGTAATACTCTTGAAACTATATTGGAGTCGGGCCCTTAGTAAAATAACGTACCTTTTGTTTTGAATGGGCACTAACTCCAAAATACTTTTAAGAGTCAAATTAGCAAGAAAAAGTATCATACGCCAAGTACTTAACAATTTAATTTTAAACCTTTTAAAGTGGGTTTTTTTTGTTAAGAACTTAATTAAATTACAATGAAACACAACGAACACGCACCGCACGCTCTAGCCCGAAACATTATTTTATCTTCCGTCTCCTCTTCAAAAGTGGCAGCTCCATTATCCAAATCATAAGTATTTAAATACTTTATTATGCAATTTCTTTCCGTACAGTCTTAGGAGAGAAACCGGTTATGATCTTTAACCACCATGGTTTTTCTCATGGATCCCATGATCACTACTAAACCAAAGTAATAAGGGATCAATCTATCAGAGGTGCAAGTATAGACATCGAAATCGAATAAGGTTTACTCTTTGGCAAAGGGAGATCTCCCGCCGGGCGAGGTAGTCATGCCCGGGGAGCGGCCGCGCTCCAACTGACTCAATTCGGAGCTTGTATATATGGTAGGATATTCCGAAAACTTCGATAGCGTGATTCAGGAAGCGGATAGCGGAAGGTCGCTACATCACCCCCTGCTCAGACCGGAGGTCGATGACTTCAGTAATCCAAGTGTAGTCTTCGCTTACAAGCGCCTGGAATGCCCTCTATCTGCGGTGAGTCGAGATGTGAGGGTGCAGACCTTGTGTAGCCCTCCGTCCTCGGTGAGTCGGGATGTGAGGGTGAAGCGAAGAGTGAAGATGCCCTCTATCCACGGTGAGTCGGGATGTGAGGGTAGGATGTGGAGGCGAGTAATGGCTACTCAAGCCGTCCATGAAGTCCTTGGAGGCAGCTGTGTCAGGAACAGGAAGCGTGTACATGGTGCGCTGCGATGAACCTGACGAGCTGGTGAAGTGATGCTGCAGTCCATCCAGGGAGTGAAGGTGCGACTGATGAAGGTCAGAAGGGACGTATTCTTGTCCGGGGTCTCCAGTTTGGCAAAGGGAGATCTCCCGCCGGGCGAGGTGGTCATGCCCGGGGAGCGGCCGCGCTCCAACTGACTCAATTCGGAGCTTGTATATATGGTAGGATATTCCGAAAACTTCGATAGCGTGATTCAGGAAGCGGATAGCGGAAGGTCGCTACAACTCCATCAAATCGGTGCACATACAAAAATCTTATTTGATGACATTCTTCTTTTTGTTGAAGTTGGTTAAAAATTTTATAAGACTCTTTGGATACAGTAATGTGAAATGAATAAATAAATAATTGAACAATTAAATAATATAGAATGGGTAGCAATAAAACGAGTGACTGTAAATTACACTTTTAAGTGTCAAAATTAATCAATTTGGGTTATAGAATTATTAAGTGAGCGACTGACTGCGAGTGACGAGAAATTAACAGAACAGTAACTTACAAACATTAATTTGAGTTACTTAAAATACAAATTGAGCAGCTTCATAATATTTGAGTGACCTAATATTTGTTTGCGATTTTTCCCATCAAAAATGGAGGTGGGAAGAAGCTCTGGCTCCGTGACTTCTCCGGCGCTGCGGGAAAACCACTCCCTCCACGCCTCCGGCTTTTTATATACACTCTAGGGGTAGTACAGATAAGACCACGTGGATACCCACTATCCACGTGGTCTGATTTGGTTTTGGGTATTTTTCAGACACAGAAGCAAAGGGCTTCGGAGACGCCATGGTAGTCAAACGTTGTGTGTAAACTTACAGAATGCAGAGTGGTTTTTTCCAGTCGCTCACTTAGTAATGTAGTCGCTCGGATAAAATTTTAATATCTGAAATGGATTAATCACAATCCACTTTTTAAAAGCTCGTTCTGGATTTTATTATTATCAATATTCGTCGTTAGTTTAGTATATTTTTCGCTTAATCTAATTCATACCGCTCAAGTTATTAAAACTCTATGTCATCATCAGTCGCAAAGTTTTTTTTTATTCGCTCGTTTTATAATTCCCCATATAGAATGTAGCAATGAAAACAAAAGCTTTAATTAGGTTAATATAAAGTAATTTTAATTGGGACGGAGTGGCGTACATTAGGGGAGGCCTATGTTCCGCAGTGGACTTTAAAATTTAAAGAAAAGAAAAGAAAAAGAAAGATTTTAAAATATTAAACGTGTTAATATAAGCAATTGGCTTACATTTTATTCTTAAGGAAACAAACAATTTTATAATTTTACTACATTAAAGAATCTCTCAAACTTTTCAAGCATTTGAACAAAACAAATAGCACGATTGTTGAAGGATCTTTTGCCGGTAATAGCTCATTTCCTGACAACAAGAAGTTCATTCAAGCAAACTGCAATGGACGAATAGCATTTCCTCGTTATCCTGCGAATAATTACGTTATTAAAGAGGATGACATTATTCGCTGTTTTAATAATGTTGTGATGGGTACGGTTGAAGGTAATTGTTTCAATTTTATTAAAAAAATGTGATAAGGGTTAACCAACCCGGCAACCAGTGCGGCACTGCACCGACTGGACACAACAATCTGCTGAGTCCCGCCATCCCAGCGACGTACATCTACGTCTCTCGACTTCACTTCACTACGAAGGCCTCCGATGTCGTGGAGTACCTGAAGGTGAAGACGAAATTCGTATTAAGTGTTGAGAAGTTGGAGTCACGCAACGCAGTGAACTTTAGTTCGTTTGCGGTGCGTGTCCCCACTGAATTTCTCAGTACTTTTATAGACGAGAAGTTGTGGCCAAAGGGGGTCGTGTTCCGAAAGTATCATGGACGTCGACGACCGCCAGAAGTCACCGGACCCGCGCTCACATCGCCGCAAAAAGTGTGACGTAGTCTTTAAGTTATAATTATTATGTATGCTAGTCTGTAAGGAAGGTATTTATTGTATGGGCCTTGATGCCTGAAATAAAGGAATTATTATTATTATTATTAACCTACAAATGATTTAAATATTTTCATGGTTCGTAACCTTTCGGTGGTTAGGTATTTATGGTTTCGGTAGTATATACAAGAATATTCATTGTCGGTACGTAAACGTAACAATACACAAACATACATTACAATAACCAGCGTTTTTCTGAATATATTTATTATTTACCTACGTTTTGAACTCACTTGTTTTCATCTTAAGTGCTTGTTACTTATTAAAACTACATTAAAACAATTAAATCAAGAAATAATTATGCAGCAAAAAGGAAGAGGATCTGATCTAAATCTTGAGAGCATATAAAAACTAGTCGTTTACATTTTTGTTCTCTACATATCTCTTCTACATTTACAAGAAATTGAGGAAAAAATATATCGTTGAAGAAAGTTGTTTCAGTAATAGCTCATTACCCGTTGATCAAGAGATCATTCTTGAAAACTGCTATGGACGCAAACTTTCTTGCTTATATTCTCGGATTAAACAATTAATGTATAGCATTATTTAATCTGATAATTTTGCAGGTACATTTTACTGAGGAAATGTATTAAAGTGATAGGGCTACCCGATTTTTTTGAAGAGGACACGACAGTGAAATTGTGCTTCCAGCTATAGCGTGGATGGGATTACTGAGTTCCATCCTTGCGCTTGATACGTCTTAAAACACCAAATAGTAGAAGCAATTAAACAGAAAGAAGGATGTAAATCGGATCTAAATCAATAAAAATCTAATCATATAAAACTTTTAAGCAATTGATTAACAAATAGATTGTTCAAAACGCTTTAGCTCATTCATTACTCGTTCACAAACAGTTCATTCGATGGATTCATTCAAGGCACTCAATTCATTCAATGATTTAAGCTGGCACTTTCTAGCCATTATTCTAATTAGCCTTATTAACAAGGACGTCATTTATTTACGGTGAGAATTTTGTGAGTATAAAAGTTTTTTTTTGAAATATTTTATAAGAAAGTATTTAAGTAATTATGATATGGATAACTAAAGCTGCCTCTTTTGAAGAGAAGACGAAGATAAAATAATGTTTCGGGCTAGAGCGTGCGGTGCGTGGTCATTGAGTTTCATTGTAAGCACTTGATGGTTTTTATAACACTTAAAAGAAAAACAAATGCAGTCATATAAACTATGAAAAGGAACACAATCATCGATGTCAGTATTTATTACAAGATTCAGAGGGTCAACAACCTAGTTATAATAAATTTTCAAGGGATTGAACAAAACGAAAACATTGTTGAAGAATCTTTTGCCGGTAATAGTTCATTACCCGCTGACAAAGTGTTCGTTCAAGCAAACTGCAATGGACGAATAGATGACAATTCCTCGCTGTTATTCTGTGACTAATTAATGCTATTAACGACGATATATATAACGTTATAACATTTCAGGTAAATTATTCACACCTTACAGTTGCTCTTCGCGTTTTATTCAAAGAAATATTAATATGATGAGTGAACCTACTCCGTTTTAAAGAGAATACGACGCTTTCATAAATTTTGTATTCATTTTAATTTTTATTGAATTTGTATTTATTTCAGCTTACATGTATTCTATCTTTTTGAGAAACTGTCCTTTTGCGAATAAACCCACGATAAAGTATAAAAATACACATCAAGAAGGCGGCAAATTGAATCTAAATCATTAATTTTATTTATTAAGAATAAAGAGAATCACCTTACCTTACCTTAGTCCTATTAAATTTTCGAACAGAACAAATAGATTGCTGAAATATCTTTTGCAGGTAATAGCTCATTACCCTATAACAAAGAGTTCATTCAGGCAAATGGAATGGACGAATAGCTGGCATTTCTTCGCGTTATCCTGAGACTAATTAACGCTATTAAGGAAGATGGCATTGTTTAAGGTGTGAGTATTAATTTTTAACAAATAATTAAAATTGAAAGGCGGTTTAGAGTATCTGTAGGCGGTATTCATTCAAGTACGTAATTTTACTTATATCAACATAAAGAGTAAAAAAGGAATATAATACTGTCTTAGCGTTGCCCATCATGTGCCTTTTTTTTCACTCTAAAAACAGGGGGCGTTGACGTGTTTATTATATTAGAGAAAACTTTCCATGTGTCTATTTTGTACCTTCATTTGCACATTCACTTTTTTTATTTGAATGGAGATTTGGAGAATGGAGATAATAGAACGGTCCCATTCAGGAGAGCAGAAGTGCTCTCCTGCACTTTCAGGTGTTCATGGCGGCATGCGGCCACGCACACACCGCCGTCCCTCCCGGGGCTGCTGGCTGGACGGGTCAAGCTTCCACTCTCACCGTCCGCAACCCCGGCCTCCTTTTAGTCGCCTCTTACGATCAGACAGTAGCCCGTAGACCGTAGCTCTATTCTTGATCCCGAAGCTACACCTACTTTATTATTTATGGCTGCAACCCTTTTTGCGTCCCACTGCTGGGCACGGGTCTCTCCCCAATATTGGGGAGGCCTGGAGCTTACTCCACCACGCTGCTCCAATGCGGGTTGGTGGAGATGCGGGTTAGTGGCCAACCCGCTGTCGGATGTTTTCAAACCGCCCATAAGGCCTCCGACAAGGTTAAACGACTGTTATCTATCGACAACAACCGGGACCGACGGCTTAACGTGCCCTCCGAAGCACGGAAACGCGCATGAAATTTTTGCCACTAACGGTCAGCCATCTCACACCAGACCGCGCTCGTTTGGCTTAGCTGCATAGATCGCTTGCGTTCTACGCTCGCCGCCGAGCCATGCGCGCTTTTTTATTATTTATACTTAATTCGAATCAATTTACACTATAGACTGATTAAAAATTATTGTTTTTAAATATAATATATACCCATGTACGAAAAAAAACAGTCAATAACACAGATCAGTATGTAAATTGTCTAATTATAATACCCAAGGGACTCTAGTTATTTCACAAAGTTTATAATATCTATTTCTAAGTAACCTGTTCATATATTTGTGTACACATTTTTTAATATATTTTTTTCTTTTTCTTTTTTTTTAAATATATTCATTGGTATAATAAATAATTTACAACTATATAAAAAAAGAGGAAAAAATTATATACATGTCATATTTTACAAAATGTATATGCCATCCAAAAGACCCGATTGCGGCATGGTCCCCAGAACGCTGGCAGCATTACCTCTTTGAATATTATTATTAATATTAATATTATGTTTTAATAAATACATTCTCAATTTCTTAATAAATACATACCCATATACATTGTATCGTAAAATCCTTCTCAGATTCTTGTTAGTACCGACATCACGTAACAACAAACTAAGTGTAACTTTATTACATAGATAATAACGTTACGTCATGGTGTGCCTAATAAATATGTCTTCGAGAATATTACCACTAACTTTAGAAGCATTATTACAACCTTGAACAATACAACGACGCTGGACCCTAGACTATGCTCCCTCGGGCATTCGGGCTATTTCCATGATTAAATTGCGGTAGACTCTGTCTTGCGGCACTTTAAAAGAATTATCTGACATTTTTGAAGTACGTCCTTTAAAATATGAACTAAAGGAAACAACTTTACGAATCGATATTATATCTATACTAATATGTAAAGCTGGAGAGATTGTTTGTTTGTTTGTACGCACTAATCTCAGGAACTACTGGTTCATATTGAAAAAATATTTCATCATGATATGACTAATACCAAACCACCAATCCACGCGGACGAAGTCGCGGGCGGCCGCTAGTTAAAGTATAATAATGGTGTTTTATTTGGCAGAGCATTGGAGTTAATGCCTTGGATTCCCACGCTAATGGTCCGGATTCAAATCCAATTTCAGAAGCTGAATGTTATATCACGCAGGTAAACAAAGTCAGACACAGTCGGGAACTGGATGGATAGATAATTTCAATCACGTTTCCGAGCAGTTTTTATGTGAACGGAGTAGATGATGAGCATGTAGACAACATGGCGCAGCTCATGGACATCAACACAGAAGCCTTAATTCTTGCCTGATGTCGCATGCAGTTGCGCTAGCATACATAGCCATGGACGTAGCGAGAAGAGGGCAAGGGGGAAGCTACCCTCCACCCCCGCATGCATCAAGGTCCAGATTCTGGGATACAAGAATCTCAAAAGATCTCCCAAACACCTATAAAGAATAAGCTGCTATATGCTATACATATGCTACATCCTGCTGTTTCCTTTGTATGTTTAGTTTTTTTTTACACGCTTTTTATTAGCTTCACCTGTATGTTTGTATGTTTGTTTGTAACCGACTTCTTTGGGCGCGATTTTGACCCACTTTAAACGGCCAGATTTCGTTCAAACTTTGTAGATTTATTGAGGACCGATGACAATACACTAATTTGATAAAATTATTCCATTTTTCAATTTGCAAAATATGATTTTTGTTAATTTATATAATTTTCTGGTTAACTTGAAAATTTGCATAGGGGTCAAGGGCCGATGACAATGCAATAATATGAGAATAAAAATCCAACTAAAAAATGAAAAATAAATAATGTAGGTAGTTTAAAAAACTAAAAAACACGCTTTTGAGAAAATACGAACTAAAAACTAAAGAAATAAGAAGAAAATGTATATTACTGTAAATAAAGCGTGGGGTGGTTTTTAAGATACTATTGACACCATGCACCCCACGCTTTATTTACAGTAATATACATTTTCTTCTTATTTCTTTAGTTTTTAGTTCGTATTTTCTCAAAAGCGTGTTTTTTACCGACTTCCAAAAGAAGGAGGTACTGTATTCGGCTGTATGTATTTTTTTTTTTTTATATATGTTCACCGATTACTCCGCCGTTTGTGGACCGATTTTCAAAATTATTTTTTTGTTCGTATGCTTATACTCCCGAGGTGGTCCCATTGTCACCAAATCAGGATCTGATGATGGGATCCCAGGGAAATCGAGGGGAACTCTCAAATTTTATAGGCACACACATTGATTTTCTTATAGTTTCTGAAGCATAAGAGATATTTACGCATAGAAATCATCATCTCATGTTGCTGAGCTGATGATGGAAGGTACTGCGACAGTGAGGAGTTGAGAGCAAATTCTTTCAATAAATAGTTTTTTATTCGAAATCTTACATTCCCGAGATGGTCCAACTGTCACCAAGTCAAAGTCTGATGAGGGGATCCCAGAGAAATCGAAGGGAACATTCAAATTTTATAGCACAACAAATGATTTTCATATTTTTACAAAGCAAAACAGACATTTGTGTATAATTATCGTCATATCATGTTGCTGAACTGATGATGGAAGGTACTACGACGGTTAGGAGTTGAGAGCAAATTCTTTCAATTAATGGTTTTTTGTTCGAAATCTTACATTCCTGAGGTTGTCCAACTGTCACCATGTCAAAATCTGATGATGTGATGTTAGGGAAATCGAGGGAAACACTGAAACTTCGTCATGGTCGTAGAACATTGACGGATCTGCTGTAAGTCATATTTTACGTGGCGGCCATTTAAAGTTTTTTCAACCGTTTTTTTGTCATATACCTTTTAATTTAAAATCAACAGCGCTAGAAATTTACATGCATCTAATAAAAAATGATGTTTTTAATATACAATAGCAACAATACAAAATAATTGCGTAGTTTTCAAGAAAATTCACATGTTTCGTTATACTTCGGAGTCTTATCAGTTGCAAAGTCTTAACAGACATTTTTCTTCGGAAACCTACTCTAATAAAATGTCGGATCTTACTTTACGTTCATGTTCTACCAACTTATAATGAAATAATGTTGACGGATATGAAATATTTTTTTTAAAATAAAAGAATTTTAATTATGTAATAAGTTTTATTATTTTATCAACTTAAGTAATTAGATAAATCAAATTTTAATTTTTTTACAATCACTTTTATGAACATAATAACTACTTAATATACTAAAAAAAAATAAGCTAAAGTATGAAGTCTTAACACTTCGTCATGATCGTAGAATAGTGTCGGTTTTGAAAAAATACCGAAAATGATATTTTGCTTTATTTCGATAGCAAATAATAGGTATTATTGTAACTTGATAAAAAAAATTTGATTTTACATATAGTTTTGAAATTATGCAACTGGTATACTGACGGATTTGATTAGCGATCGTAGAACAATGGCGGGTTTGCTTGTCCGACTATCTATTACGCGCGGAACGTCCGAAACACGCCGACGGACCTACGCATTCGTCACTTTTCGTCGAACTCCTACGAGGTCGGCGTGATTTTGTTATTATGCCGTAATAATTTACGTTTTCTGAATATTATATTTTTTGATATCTGCTATTTATTGCGCAAATTGTAAATAGGATTTAAAAATGAAGTCAAGAAGGTATGAACTTATGATAAGACTGGTAGAAGAACAATCTCAAAACGAGGAAAAAACACGATTGAAAAATTCTAACCAAGATTATTACGACAGTGATGAGGATTGCATACCAGGAACTCCAGGTAAGTAAATTAATTAGATGAAATAATTTATTTCGTTAATTTCAATAATTTGTATCAAAATATCAGAAGAGTATTTAAAAACGTCGGTTGTAATTACCCGTCACTCTTCTATGGAAGTTTATTAAACGTTTATAGATTTAATTTTTTTATAAAAACATTTGATACACTAATAGTAAAGTATAATTAGTAGTTTTGTAATGTTTTTATAACAATGATTGGTATTCGTAGTGTATGTAATTATACAGCGTTTTCCTACGGACATGGCAGTGACGGACGGTCACAATCGACGATATTCTGCGCACACGGTTTTGTATTTCTGTGTCGTATGTGTACTTCCAACTTTTTTTTTCGAACTGAAATTTACATCCGCCTTTTTTCTAACTCAAAAAATCTACGATTTTAATCTATTTATAATAATTTTTATGCACGAGCTAACTTCGTGTTATTAAATATATTTTCTGTAAATAAAAATATTTTTTCTCTTACTATACATAATTTTCATACCTACAACGTGTTTTAATGTTACGTTCACAGAAGACTGAAGATTTACAGTTTCACTTCACCTACACGTTATTATTTTCAGAATGCTTTTCACCATTACCACTAAGAGCGCACAATATAATTGAAAAAATGCATGAAGTTTATAAAGACGTTTTTGAAGATGACCTCATACTTGGAGGTGAAATAAGTAAAAAACCAGCAGATAAAGAAAATTTGAACATACAGTCACCGAATTCCATTCTAAAACAAGATCATTTTTTGCCAGTGGACCAGAAAGAGTCCCCATATTTACCCCCAGCAGAAAATCAGCAATGTATTGATATTGATAAATACGATGGAAGCACTTTGGTAGAAATAGACATGAGAGGGAAGCATAAAAACCACAAAAAAGTTATTAACGATGAGATGACAATGTCAGTTTGTGCTCATGTGAATTCTTTTGGGCCTGTAGAGTCTCATTATAATAGGGCAGCGTCAAAAAGACTATATTTGGATGGAAGTTTGAGCATCGCTCGCATGTTTAATTTTTACAAAGAATGGCCCGATCTTCAAAAATATTCTAACAAAGCTACAAGCCTCAGGCAATATAGGGATATTGTTAATAGTAATTTTAATTTAAGTTTCCACATTCCAAAAAAAGATACTTGCGACCAGTGCCATAGTTTTAAAAATGCATAAAATCCGTCCGAGGAGCTCAAGGAACAGTATTCTAAACATCAATTCAACAAAATTTTACCCAGGACCATAAAAAACAAAGACAAAACTGACGCACTTGATGGTCGTGTTGCTTGCGCTACGTTTGATTTCCAAAAGGTACTAACCTGTCCGCATGGGCAGATGAGTATTTTATATTATAAAAGAAAGTTGTCCTGTTATAATTTCACAATTTACGACATGGTCCAGAAACAAGGGTATTGTTATATGTGGGATGAAAGTATCGCTAAACGTGGGGCAAACGAAGTAGCCAGTTGCTTGTATGACTTCATAAAAAAATATTATTTACAAAACGGTATAAAAGAGTTTCGATTCTGGTCTGACAATTGTGCAGGCCAGAATCGAAACCGAATAGTTTTTTTATATGTATGCTCATGCAGCGAAAGAATTTGGTGTGACCATAACTCACAGGTTTCTGGAGAAGGGACACACCCAAAATGAAGGGGATTCCGTCCATAGCGTTATTGAAAGAGCCGCTGAACATAAATTAATTTACACGCCGGATGAATGGAAATTGGCTGTACGATGGGCAAAAATAACAGGGGAATCCTATGAGGTCATAGATGTAAACCAGTCAATGGTTTTTAACTTTAAAGAACAACTAAAAAATAAAAATTGGGTTAAGAACACCGACAATCGTAAAGTTACATGGACAGCCATTAAAGAAGTGCATGTCGAGGAAACGCAGAGTAATAAGATTCGTTAAAAGTACTCCTTAAACGATGATTATATGACGCTTGTCCTTAGAAAAGAGACTAGAAACTATAATACACCAATCTTACGCGAAGCTTACTCTAATCCGATTCCCATCAGCAACGATAAGTATAACGATCTTATTAGTCTTTGCAATTCGGGTGTAATACCTAACAAGTACCACGATTTATTCAAAAATTTAACTCATTCTGGAAAGGTTTCTAATAATGACGATGAATCTGAATAGGTAAATTTTATCGAATAAAAAACATTGTTACTACTTATTATTCATATTTTATTTAAATATATTATTAGGATTTTTTTCATGAAAATTCTGATCTCGTTGTTGATCTCTATTGATTAATTTATTGATGTCATACAATACATAGATACATAACTTTCTAGTGCTTAAGTACCGTATCATAGGTATTACTTACAAATAAGAATTATTATTAGTATCTTAATTAAATAAAAGGTACCAAGTGTTAAGACTTCATACTTTAGCTTATTTTTTTAGTATATTAAGTAGTTATTATGTTCATAAAAGTGATTGTAAAAAAATTAAAATTTGATTTATCTAATTACTTAAGTTGATAAAATAATAAAACTTATTACATAATTAAAATTCTTTTATTTTTAAAAAAAATTTCATATCCGTCAACATTATTTCATTATAAGTTGGTAGAACATGAACGTAAAGTAAGATCCGACATTTTATTAGAGTAGGTTTCCGAAGAAAAATGTCGGTTAAGACTTTGCAACTGATAAGACTCCGAAGTATAACGAAACATGTGAATTTTCTTGAAAACTACGCAATTATTTTGTATTGTTGCTATTGTATATTAAAAACATCATTTTTTATTAGATGCATGTAAATTTCTAGCGCTGTTGATTTTAAATTAAAAGGTATATGACAAAAAAACGGTTGAAAAAACTTTAAATGGCCGCCACGTAAAATATGACTTACAGCAGATCCGTCAATGTTCTACGACCATGACGACTTGGTACCTTTTATTTAATTAAGGTACTAATAATAATTCTTATTTGTAAGTAATACCTATGATACGCTAGTTATGTATCTATGTATTGTAAGCACTAGAAAGTTATGTATCTATGTATTGTATGACATCAATAAATTAATCAATAGAGATCAACAACGAGATCAGAATTTTCATGAAAAAAATCCTAATAATATATTTAAATAAAATATGAATAATAAGTAGTAACAATGTTTTTTATTCGATAAGATTTACCTATTCAGATTCATCGTCATTATTAGAAACCTTTCCAGAATGAGTTAAATTTTTGAATAAATCGTGGTACTTGTTAGGTATTACACCCGAATTGCAAAGACTAATAAGATCGTTATACTTATCGTTGCTGATGGGAATCGGATTAGAGTAAGCTTCGCGTAAGATTGGTGTATTATAGTTTCTAGTCCCTTTTCTAAGGACAAGCGTCATATAATCATCGTTTAAGGAGTACTTATAACGAATCTTATTACTCTGCGTTTCCTCGACATGCACTTCTTTAATGGCTGTCCATGTAACTTTACGATTGTCGGTGTTCTTAACCCAATTTTTATTTTTTAGTTGTTCTTTAAAGTCAAAAACCATTGACTGGTTTACATCTATGACCTCAAAGGATTCCCCTGTTATTTTTGCCCATCGTACAGCCAATTTCCATTCATCCGGCGTGTAAATTAATTTATGTTCAGCGGCTCTTTCAATAACGCTATGGACGGAATCCCCTTCATTTTGGGTGTGTCCCTTCTCCAGAAACCTGTGAGTTATGGTCACACCAAATTGTTTCGCTGCATGAGCATACATATAAAAAAACTATTCGGTTTCGATTCTGGCCTGCACAATTGTCAGACCAGAATCGAAACTCTTTTATACCGTTTTGTAAATAATATTTTTTTATGAAGTCATACAAGCAACTGGCTACTTCGTTTGCCCCACGTTAAGCGATACTTTCATCCCACATATAACAATACCCTTGTTTCTGGACCATGTCGTAAATTGTGAAATTATAACAGGACAACTTTCTTTTATAATATAAAATACTCATCTGCCCATGCGGACAGGTTAGTACCTTTTGGAAATCAAACGTAGCCCAAGCAACACGACCATCAAGTGCGTCAGTTTTGTCTTTGTTTTTTATGGTCCTGGATAAAATTTTGTTGAATTGATGTTTAGAATACTGTTCCTTGAGCTCCTCGGACGGATTTTATGCATTTTTAAAACTATGGCACTGGTCGCAAGTATCTTTTTTTGGAATGTGGAAACTTAAATTAAAATTACTATTAACAATATTCCTATATTGCCTGAGGCTTGTAGCTTTGTTAGAATATTTTTGAAGATCGGGCCATTCTTTGTAAAAATTAAACTTGCGAGCGATGCTCAAACTTCCATCCAAATATAGTCTTTTTTCGACGCTGCCCTATTATAATGAGACTCTACAGGCGCAAACGAATTCACATGAGCACAAACTGACATTGTCATCTCATCGTTAATAACTTTTTTGTGGTTTTTATGCTTCCCTCTCATGTCTATTTCTACCAAAGTGCTTCCATCGTATTTATCAATATCAATACATTGCTGATTTTCTGCTGGGGGTAAATATGGGGACTCTTTCTGGTCCACTGGCAAAAAATGATCTTGTTTTAGAATGGAATTCGGTGACTGTATGTTCAAATTTTCTTTATCTGCTGGTTTTTTACTTATTTCACCTCCATGTATGAGGTCATCTTCAAAAACGACTTTATAAACTTCATGCATTTTTTCAATTATATTGTGCGCTCTTAGTGGTAATGGTGAAAAGCATTGTGAAAATAATAACGTGTAGGTGAAGTGAAACTGTAAATCTTCAGTCTTCTGTGAACGTAACATTAAAACACGTTGTAGGTATGAAAATTATGTATAGTAAGAGAAAAAATATTTTTATTTACAGAAAATATATTTAATAACACGAAGTTAGCACGTGCATAAAAATTATTATAAATAGATTAAAATCGTAGATTTTTTGTGTTAGAAAAAAGGCGGATGTAAATTTCAGTTCGAAAAAAAAAGTTGGAAGTACACATACGACACAGAAATACAAAACCGTGTGCGCAGAATATCGTCGATTGTGACCGTCCGTCACTGCCATGTCCGTAGGAAAACGCTGTATAATTACATACACTACGAATACCAATCATTGTTATAAAAACATTACAAAACTACTAATTATACTTTACTATTAGTGTATCAAATGTTTTTATAAAAAAATTAAATCTATGAATGTTTAATAAACTTCCATAGAAGAGTGACGGGTAATTAAAACCGACGTTTTTAAATACTCTTCTGATATTTTGATACAAATTATTGAAATTAACGAAATAAATTATTTCATCTAATTAATTTACTTACCTGGAGTTCCTGGTATGCAATCCTCATCACTGTCGTAATAATCTTGGTTAGAATTTTTCAATCGTGTTTTTTCCTCGTTTTGAGATTGTTCTTCTACCAGTCTTATCATAAGTTCAGACCTTCTTGACTTCATTTTTAAATCCTTTTTACAATTTGCGCAATAAATAGCAGATATGAAAAAATATAATATTCAGAAAACGTAAATTATTACGGCATAATAACAAAATCACGCCGACCGCGTAGGAGTTCGACGGAAAGTGACGAATGCGTAGGTCCGTCGGCGTGTTTCGGACGTTCCGCGCGTAATAGATAGTCGGACAAGCAAACCCGCCATTGTTCTACGATCGCTAATCAAATCCGTCAGTATACCAGTTGCATAATTTCAAAACTATATGTAAAATCAAATTTTTTTTATCAAGTTACAATAATACCTATTATTTGCTATCGAAATAAAGCAAAATATCATTTTCGGTATTTTTTCAAAACCGACACTATTCTACGATCATGACGACTTAATAGGCACACACATGCTTTTAGTCATATTTTTAACATAATACAAATATTTGTGTCCGGTAATTATCACCTGCTGTTGCTTAACTGATGATTGAAGGTACAACTCTTCAACGTTTAGGAGCTGAGAGCAAATTCTTTCTTTAATTTATACGTTCAGGTGGACTGATAGTATGTCTTTCAGACTTTTAGATGGCTATTAGATAAACATGATTATAAAAGGTAAATCTGTTTAAAGTTTAGAAGTTAAGTGAAAAATTTTCCAATTATGCTAATACATACAGAATTATTAAAATTACTAAAAAGAGTGAAATAAATTAAGTTTTTAACAAAAAAATAGAACCGACTTCAAACGGTAAAAAATAAAATTGTTCAGTACCTACTTCTTCTTGCTTATGGTAATGACTCTTAATACTATTTTTGAAGTCGGGCCCTTAGTGAAATGTCCTGTCTTAGTAAATATAGTGTACCTTTCGTTCTGAATGGGCACCGCCTCCAATATAGTTTTAACAGTCATTACCATAAGCAAGAAGAAGTAGGTACTGTCCCACTGTCTGTACTGTCGGTGCCAATTTAGAACGAATAGTACGACATTTACTAAGGGCCCGACTCCAGAAATAGTTTTAAGAGTCATTACCATAAGCAAGAAGAAGTAGGTACTGAACAATTTTATTTTTTACCGTTTGAAGTCGGTTCTATTTTTTTGTTAAAAACTTAATTTATTAGTTTTTTAAACTACATTATTTTTTGTGCGTGTCTTCGGGTAACAGGTTTGGGATTTCTAAAGTATCGAATAAAAATCTGATCGAGTTTACCGTAATAGAAGACCAAGATAAGGGATAAATAGGTTAATACTAAAGTTTGGTATCCCTGAAGCAAATGGTTGACTTAGTACGGGACTTTAAAAATCTATAAATGCTCGGATCAGAGGGGGCTACAATGACGAGAAGATTTGTACAAAAATGACGGGGACGGGGGGTATAGATATGAAATGAATAGGGATACCGACTAATTTACGTAGAGATAATAAGGTGCGCAATTAGTAGGATGACCAGAATAAACGGGCTCCAACAAAAGAGCCACGCCAACCACAATGAAAATTTTTTAGGGCAATGTGGTTGTCGACTACTAGGGATCGAGGAGTCGTCAAAGCCCAAGATTTAAACGTACTAACTGCCATTTTGGTGCACACAGACAACAAACACATTGATCGTAAGTAGTAAACCAACACAAAAATCACAATTTTTTACACCACAAACAAGAAGAGGTTACCGAAAATATAAGAAAGGCACCTAGCAAATTAACGTTTAAAAAACAAGTTCGGGGGCACTTCTTAAGTAACCAATAATTAAGTACCAATAATGAATTAAATTCTTTTTTCAAAAAGGTTAAAAAATCTTTAAATAGTTTTATGCATTTTTTTTTCTTTCATTCAATTAATTTCATTAAATTAAGAACTTATAGGTATGTATATGTATGTTTATATGGACAAACAAGTATGGTTTGTATTTTTATATATATGTAGGTATTTATGATTCATATTTTGAATTTTCCTTCTTTTTATTCACTATAAAAATTATCATTGCTTTTCTTTATGACTTAATTTTTCAGTTCCAAAGCCTACCTCACATTTTCATCATCACCCAGGCTTGACTGGAAGACAATGCCTATAGGCATTAGGCTAAACCCTTTGTAACCCCTAGTTTAAGGTGTTTGCAAGAATATATAAATAAAAATAAAAAAATTACATTGTTTTGTACAAAAACTGTCGCTAAACACTGCAAAGTCCTCTTAGTATACTATTTTTGCAAATAATAGATAAAAGAATATAACTAATTGAATCAATCAATGAGAAGAAGACAAAGTTTCCACAAATATTTGGTATTTTCATATAAGCATATTAAATATGGACGAATATGTAGACTAATCTTAATATATATATAAAAAGTAAATGGTTTTCTTTGTACGTAAAGACACGGTTTTCTATATTATTATCATTAACTCCAATCAACTTCCCGTTGGGGTGGTAAATACCCCTTAGTACGTAGATGATAGTAAGGGAGTTTGATCGCGGTGGGTGGAAAAATCTGAAAAAAATATATCTGTAGGTACTTTTCTAACCAATAGGGACTTCTGGGTGGATCTCAAAATTTCTGGGATGATCTAGCAAACTATTTTAATTTTAATTTTATTGAGAATGTTCGAGAAAGTTCCAGAAACTTCTCGCATTTTGTAACCAGATGTTTGGTAAGCCTATTTTTATATATATTATCAGGGCGAGCGAAGTGAACCCTAACACAATCCCTTAAAAAAGTATCACTCCATCTATAGGCGCTTTATTTGTGCTTTTATAACCATTGAAAAAATGACGATTAACAATTTTTACCGACTTCCAAAAGGAGGAGGTAAATGTAGTCGGCTGTATGTATTTCTTTTTACCGACTTCCAAAAGGAGGAGGTACTGTATTCGGCTGTATGTATTTTTTTTGTATATGTTCACCGATTACTCCGCCGTTTGTGAACCGATTTTCAAAATTCTTTTTTTGTTCGTATGCTTTGCTCCCGAGGTGGTCCCATTGTCATCAAATCAGGATCTGATGATGGGATCCTAGGGAAATCGAGGAGAACTCTCAAATTTTATAGGTACACACATTGATTTTCTTATACTTTCTGAAGCATAAGAGATATGTGTGCATAGTAATCATCATCTCATGTTGCTGAGCTGATGATAGAAGGTACTACGACGGTTAGGAGTTAATCGTTTTTTGTTCGAAATCTTACATTCCTGAGGTGGTTCAACTGTCACCATGTCAAAATCTGATGATGTGATACTAGGGAAATCGAGGGAAACACTGAAACTTAATAGGGACACACATTCTTTTAGTCGTATTTTTTAACAATACAAATATTTATGTCCGGTAATTATCACCTGATGTTGCTAAGCTGATAATTGAAGGTACAACTCCTCAACGGTTAGGAGCTGAGAGCAAATTCTTTCATTACTTTATACGTTCAGGTTATTTTAACCCGAGCAACGCCGGGTTTCGCAGCTAGTGAACGTATATTTTTTAACTACTTATGGCAATTCCAAAAACGTGACTACATAAAAAGATTACGTAAATTCTTATGCAGCAATCAGCAATTTATAGACCAGACTTAGTTCTCCCACGTCAATGTGGGTTATAATACTTACGAGCATTTGGAGCAATTATTTATTACGTATTTATTTGTTAGTTGCTGTATTGCTTGCTGACATGATGTTATTTGACAGCCTCCATGGCGTATGTGGGTGATGAGCCGACTGCGAAGCGTGAGGTCGTGGGTTCGATTCCCACCCAGGATAAATATTTGTGTGATGAACATCACTATTTGTACTGTGTCTGGGTGTTAATTTGTATATTTAAGTATGTATTTAGAATTATATAAGTATGCTTATCAGCTTTCTGATTACCATAGTACAAGCTCTGCTTAGTTTGGAATCAGATGGCGTTGTGTGAATTGTCCAAATATATTTATTTATTTATTTTTATTTATTTTCTGTGTTGCTTGGTCGAGTAGTTAACCACGCTGGTTCAATGCGGGCTCGTGTATGTGCGGATTAATGACCAACCCGTTTTCGGATGTTTTCAAAGTGCCCATAAGGCCGCCGATAAGATTGATGTATCTAGTGGAGTATGAAACGGGGTTGTTAATTATGATGATGATATGAATTCCATTCCTTGAAACAAATACTCGTTGTATGTTTATCTAATAAAATAATTTATAAGTCAAGCGATAGTGTCTGCGAAAATTGTAAACTACAGCTATTTATATCTAAACTATTATAAATGCGAAAGATTGGAATCAAACAAGATTCGAAACATACGTTTGGATGTGTGTAAATCACGCAATAAAGAATGAACAGATTGGGATGAAAATTGATTTAAAGATAGATTATAGTCTGTATTTAAATAAATGCGTCGCATATATAGTCGTAGTAGGGCTACTCTCTCCATAGTAGCTATCCGCAGTACTTTATAACTATAACCTAATCCTCATTCTTTCATCCAAATACATCCACTTCTGGGTAAGATTTGTTGTGAAGAAGGTGGCCGGTTCGAATGTTTTGTTTTTTAGTGGCGTTTGGAAAGTACTTATTGATCATTGTTTTAGTTAAGACTAATGGTCGGCCCATGGTCGAAATTTGACCACCATAAAAATGCAATTTCGTATAATAACATTAAACGACCATATTACAATTTGGACGATCGAGCTTTGCTCAGATAAAAACAAATGATTTTCTTGGTCTAACCTCAAACAAAACATAGAAAATACGAATTAGATGCGTTGAGAAAGGGCTTCCGATAATAGTTTTTCTTACAAAAGAAGGACCTCAAAAAAATCGGTTTGTAGACATCTAGACTCGAACCAATATACGAGTACTTCTACTTGACTATTAGGCACATATCATTTTACACTATTAATATTTAAAAAAATGCATCGCCTGTAGCCGTAGAAGGGCTACTCCTGAGTATCTGGCGGCCGCAGTACTCTGTAACCTAACCATTCTTTCTTCTTCCATTCCAAATGAGCATGTACTGCCATTTCTGGGTAAGATTTGTTGTAAAGAATGAAGGGACGACGGTTCAAATATATAGTTTCTTTCGCGGCGTTTGGAAAGCACTTATGCTTCGTTGTTTTAATCAGGCTATTAATTTTTCACTTCTCTTTTAAAACGGATACTGAACCGGCAGCTCAATAATTGACTTCAATGAATTAAACAGTGGACTTTAGGTATTTATTATTACTCTTATGATATAAAAGTGATTAGGTATAATGTTTCTTTGCATGATGACATTCATCTTCACCAACCCGCATGAAACAGCGTTATGGAATAAGCTATAGCCTCACCAATTTATGGGAAGATACCCGTGCTTAGCGTGCAAAAAGGCAGCCAGTTAAATACATATTTGGGAGCTCCAATATATAATGTACTAGCTACTAGCTGTGCCCCGCGGTTTCACCCGCGTTAGAGAGGATCATTAGCATAAAGTGAACTCCCTTCTGAAGTGCCGCTGGACCGGCTTTTTTGTAGGACTATTTAAGATAAACATTTCCATCATACATTACATATGTGTAGCGGATTTTGCAGCGTACGCCAGAATAGCTCGCAGATGGTAGAATTTTTCCTACTTACTCGACACTAATATTTTGGACAATTCACACAATATCTTTATAAATTGTAGCCTATGTGTTATTCAGATGTATAAGCTTTATTATTGTAAAGTTTCATTAAAATCCAATCAGTAGTTTTTACGTGAAAGAGAGTAGGTTAATTAATTGTTACTTACTCATATTTTATTCAATTTATTTACACTTTGACCTTATATTACCTCTTTCATATCACCGGAGCAGTGTAGCTTATTTAATTAAGTACGTTCCCTATCATCACGGGGGGTTATTCTATCCGATAGATACCAACATTACTGTCTATCGTCTCAAGGGGAGACTGTTTGCTTTAATCTAAAGTTTTCCGTAATAAAATGTTTGTTTTACATGCTTACAAAGATATTATTCTTGTATTAAGTAAATGATTTTCATCTATTTGTGGTCACTAAATGGTTTAAAACAGAAAATAGAACTATAGGCTATTTATTTGTCGAAAAGTCACATATACTTACCTACTTCACACTTTTGACACAAATCTAATACCTTTAAACGAGCCATTCTTGTATGGCTGCAACCCTTTTTGCCTCCCACTGCTGGACACGGGTTTCTCCCCATTATTTGGGAGCCCTGGAGCTTACTCCACCACGCTGTTCTAATGCGGGTTGGTGGAGATGCGGGCTAGCGGCCAACCCGCTGTCGGATGTTTTCAAACCGCCCATAAGGCCTCCGACAAGGTTTAACGACTGTTATCTATCGACAACAACCGGGACCGACGGCTTAACGTGCCCTCCGAAGCACGGAAACGCGCATGTTTTTTTTTGCGGTCACCCATCTAACACCCGACCGCGCCCGTTTGGCTTATTTGCATAGATCGTTTGCGTTCTACGCTAACCGCCGGGCCATGCGCGCATTTCTTGTATATATACCTAAATATATTTTTTGAATCTCGGAATCGGCTCCAAAGATTTTGATGAAATTTAGTACTCTGGTTTCAGGGGTGATAAATCGATCCAGCTAGGTTTTATTGTTAGAAATAATAAATTATAAAAAAAATGTTTTCAGCGATAATCAACTTAAATATAAACTGAAAAACTCGACTCTTCCTGACATCTATGAAAAAAAATTGAGAGAATTTTTCGTGTAGCGTGACATATTGCACAAACTGGAACCGCTGCGAGCTGCTTCAACATACACGTTTGTAAAACCCAATAGCTGCACATCCCAAGTAACACGTTAGTGAAATTTGGAACTTATTTTTTAATACAGTTGCTCAAAAAGTGACGTATTGCAGGGACGTATAGCGTGCGGGAAGTGGGCTATTACACACTCGTGCTTTTTCTTTACCTTTGCCGCACTCGTGCGTTCTCTTTCCCAACTGTCAAAATAATGTCTATTAAAAATAAAAAAAACAACCACAAAGTTTTAGAAGTTTTTATGATTCATGCAAATATTTCTAAAAAGAATCTACTAATTTGTTTCAATATCAGATTTAATTATTTGATTCAATGAGTTAGGTTAAGTTTCATTTCATTTCATCATTTTCGTTTCATATCAATAAAAAAATTCTATTGAAGACTTGGCTGTATGGGCATAGTTCCCTTTGCCTACCCAGAATGGGTGAAGAAAACAAAAAAAAAATCTCTGCATATACCTAGGTATTCTTTTACCGTTGGCGCCATTTTTCAAAAATGTTTTTTGTGAGTTTTTATTATTTTATTAAAGTGCTGCATTTTTTCGCAACTGTTTTAAAAATAGTTGTTCAGTACACGTGCGGAACCGTCATTGGAAGGATTTCCGACTGTCAACCCTCACCTCACTTTCCACACTTGTAATGAAATATACTATTGCAACCTTAGGTAGCATATAAGTGATGCAAGAGTGTATGGCATTACTTATAGATGCAAACAGCACTCGAATTTGCAAATGAGTAACTCTTATCACTAACATTTGCTTCTGAGTGATTTTTGTTCCTGCTTTATTACTTGTGGTGGCATATAACTCTCAGGTCTCCAAGGTGAGGGGAGCATTGTAATGATATTCAAAGTTGCAGCTTACAATAAGGCTGCGATAAACACACATACAAGATATTTTCTTGATTATAAGGCGCACCGGGATTTTAACACGAGTCCGGCTCCGGTCTGGGCGCCGACACCCTATTTAATATGCCACCGTTAGGTACATTTCTCCTCTTGGAATTGAGAGGGAGTTAGGTTATAGTCCACTGCGCTAGTTACAGGAGGATTGGTGGACATGTGGACATGATATGCTTTTAAGAAACTTTATATACTTCTATATTCTTTGTAATTATATTCAAAGAAAAGTCGAATTCAAATAAGTGTGTATGTAAAAAGGAAAGAAGAAAAGAAAGAAAGAAAAAATATATATTTCATATTAGGAATACAAAATATTCGATTAAAGAATGTTTTTTTTTCCAGGTCTTCGCCTTTAGGTGCCAGTTTGGGCTAGATGTTGAGCTGTAAAATAAAAAGCGGCGGAAAAAAAAACTCCCAGCAGCACTTTTTAAAATAAAAGTACGTAGGTAGGTATATATTTTTAATAACAGTATGGCATGGGTCGATAGTAGCGGTAACTTAGACGCAGTTAGGACTGTGCAAGTCCAATGTGGTATGAATGGTATGGTAGTGTATTTCTCTTTATTTTCAAGAAAATATAAGAATATTTGTCTCTTTAAAATTTTCTTTAAGATATTCTTTTAGATGAAGTTACAAATTGCGCGAATAGCCCTTTTCTGCGAAATAAAAATTGATTCAACATCAGCCGCGTTGTCCAAAAGTAAAATGCCATGTCAGACCTAAACTGTAACATTTAAATGGTAAACAGACAAGATTCTCGAACGTTTCACGTAATTATCGGGACTTAGATGGGTGCATTAATACCTCATTGTCATCTTAATATTATAGTTTGCCAGTTGATTAAATTCCGTGCAGCCGCGCCATCGGTGCGTCGAAGTTCTTGATTGTTCTCTATGTATAAGGCTGGTTTATAATACGCGTTTGTGATTAATTCAAAAAGTCATTTCAGTTTATAGAGTGATAATTTCACTGATAGGTACAACTGATACAAAAAAGGAGCTGCCCCGCAGTAAAGTGAGGCCTCACTTTGTTGAGGGCTTCAAGCTTTTTTGACGCCAATTTAGCTTTTGTCTAATGACTCCGATACCTCACTTTACTCTTTACAATCTACCTACATTTAAATAATAAACACGTTGACTGTTCTACAACTTCAAAAGTTTATCAGGGTATATTGTATACTATGAATATCAAGTATATTTATTTTTTACAGCTGCTTACAGTTTGACTTGACGCTGACACTTCTCACACAAATGTTATATCAATGATAGTTAATCATAAATTAAGTTTTTAACAAAAAAATAGAACCGACTTCAAACGGTAAAAAATAAAATTGTTCAGTACCTACTTCTTCTTGCTTATGGTAATGACTCTTAAAACTATTTCTGGAGTCGGGCCCTTAGTAAATGTCGTACCATTCGTTCTAAATTGGCACCGACAGTACAGACAGTGGGACAGTACCTACTTCTTCTTGCTTATGGTAATGACTGTTAAAACTATATTGGAGTCGGTGCCCATTCAGAACGAAAGGTACACTATATTTACTAAGACAGGACATTTCACTAAGGGCCCGACTTCAAAAATAGTTTTAAGAGTCATTACCATAAGCAAGAAGAAGTAGGTACTGAACAATTTTATTTTTTACCGTTTGAAGTCGGTTCTATTTTTTTGTTAAAAACTTAATTTATTTCACTCTTTTTAGTAATTTTAATTCTGTATGTATTAGCATAATTGGAAAATTTTTCACTTAACTTCTAAACTTTAAACAGATTTACCTTTTATAATCATGTTTATCTAATAGCCATCTAAAAGTCTGAAAGAAAACTACTATCAGTCCACCTGAACGTATAAATTAAAGAAAGAATTTGCTCTCAGCTCCTAACCGTTGAGGAGTTGTACCTTCAATCATCAGTTAAGCAACAGCAGGTGATAATTACCAGACATAAATATTTGTATTATGTTGAAAATATGCCTAAAAGAATGTGTGTGCCTATTACGTTTCAGTGTTTCCCTCGATTTCCCTAATATCACATCATCAGATTTTGACATGGTGACAGTTGGACCACCTCAGGAATGTAAGATTTCAAACAAAAAACCATTTATTGAAAGAATTTGCTCTCAACTCCTAACCGTCGTAGTACCTTCCATCATCAGTTCAGCAACATGATATGACGATAATTATACACAAATGTCTGTTTTGCTTTGTAAAAATATGAAAATCATTTGTTGTGCTTTAAAATTTGAATGTTCCCTTCGATTTCTCTGGGATCCCCTCATCAGACTTTGACTTGGTGACAGTTGGACCACCTGGGGAATGTAAGATTTCGAATAAAAAACTATTTATTGAAAGAATTTGCTCTCAACTCCTCACTGTCGCAGTACCTTCCATCATCAACTCAGCAACATGAGATGATGATTTCTATGCGTAAATATCTCTTATGCTTCAGAAACTATAAGAAAATCAATGTGTGTGCCTATAAAATTTGAGAGTTCCCCTCGATTTCCCTGGGATCCCATCATCAGATCCGGATTTGGTGACAATGGGACCACCTCGGGAGTATAAGCATACGAACAAAAAAAGAATTTTGAAAATCGGTCCACAAACGGCGGAGTAATCGGTGAACATATATAAAAAAAAAAAAATACATACAGCCGAATACAGTACCTCCTTCTTTTGGAAGTCGGTAAAAATTATGAAAATGGTACGATTAATATCACATCCTGCTCTCAAGCGTGTAGGCGTCCTAACTTTTCCAACTAAACTCCTTGTAAGGCTGTATTAATCCTTAGTTACAGGTTTCGTTTACTTAGTGATTGTGGAAACTTAGAAAGCTTAAGAAAGCAAGATAATTTTCAAGATCCTGTACCAAGTTTAAGTTGCCAGCTGAAAAAGTAACGATAAATAACAACATGTCGAGTAGAAGTCGTAATGAAACGAAGAGGGTACAGTGTAATAAATACAAATATAAACCGTAGAAATTTAAGTAAAAATGTTTTTAGACAACATTTTTGCTGTAAATGTGCTATAGATAATTTCTTGTTAAATTTATGAAATAGAAATATCGACCGTCTTATATTTTCTATTTCATTTATGGATTGGACTATGAATCTGATCTGAAAGAAAAGCAGACGAGTTTGAAGGCTACGTAGGGTTAATAGGTCTTTAACCCATAATAAAAACAAGCATAAGTCTTGCCTGAAGAGTTATGTACTAGTACTGCTACTATGTAATCCAGTGATAGTAACGCCGGAGACTGGTTGAAATTAGAGCAGCGCGAGCGATTGAACTTCTCCGATCGAATCATAAAAGTAACTTTTACCTCAATTGTATGCCTTTTTAATAAAGTACGTAATTTTTGGAAATACTTGTTTCATTCATTTAAACTACTAATTACTTCCTTTTCAGTAATATATTTTGTAAAGGAGAGCAGTAGAATGTGAAAATTAGGGGACGTCGTTACAGGGCAAAAATTACGTTGATGATTAGCCTAACCGTCCTTTACGCCTTGAGTCTTTAAGAAATAAATAATGTAGTTTAAAAAACTAAAAACACGCTTTTGTGAAAATACGAACTAAAAAGTAAAAAAATAAGAAGAAAATGTATTTTACTGTAAAAAAAAGCGTGGGGTGCATGGTGTCAACAGTAACAGTGGTAAAAACCACCCCCCGGTTTTTTTTACAGTAAAATACATTTTCTTCTTATTTTTTTTACTTTTTAGTTCGTATTTTCACAAAAGCGTGTTTTTAGTTTTTTAAACTACATTATTTATTTTTAATTTTTTAGTTGGATTTTTATTCTCAAATTATTGCATTATCATCGGCCCTTGACCCCTATGCAAATTTTCAAGTTAACCAGACGCTTAGACGTGTTAAAGTACCTTAGGCCACGAACTTATCAGCCGCCCCTCGTATATTTTATTTTATCCTGATGATCCTAGTTACGACTTTAACATAAAGTTATGAGATTATTGTATTGTCATCGGTCCTCAATAAATCTACAAAGTTTGAACGAAATCTGGCCGTTTAAAGTGGGTCAAAATCGCGCCCAAAGAAGTCGGTTACAAACATACAAATATACAAACATACAAACATACAGGTGAAGCTAATAAAAAGCGTGTAAAAAGTGTTTTTGAGTGCGAAATAAAGTGTTTAAAGTAAAACTTTTTACTTACAAGACAGATAAAACCTAACAGCTTGGTCGGTCGATTCATTCAAATGCTTCCGATTCCGATGCTCTAAATTTTTATAACTAAAGAATGACTATTTTTGGGTAAATTAGGTAATTGAATGTTACTGAAATCTACCAATCCGCATTGGAGCAGCGTAGTGGAGTAAGCTCCAGACTTCTTTAATGTTGGGGAGAGACCCGTGCCCAGCAGATAGATGCTTATTGTCGTAGGCTTAGAGTCAGTAGGTTATTGAAATTGCTCATGTGTAGTGGGAGGATTAATTTCTCTTTCTTTTTAGATTCAGATTTTTTCACCTACCGGCATTGGAGCAGTGGTTAAGCGCTAGCCCTAACCAATTACGAATTATTAATAACCCATGCCCAGCAGTGGAATGTTATAAGACAAATTACAAAATCAAATCAGATAAGATCAGAATCAGATCAGAAAAGATTAGATTAAATATCGTTCTATCCAGTATGCGATTATGATTTTATTAAACCACTACTGAACACAGGTCTGCACTCAAAATAGGAGAAGTAGATATTCACTATAAAGTTTATAACGCTGCATTGGTCTAATGGCTTCATTTTATTCTTTTTAAGACTCTTCATGTTCTTAAAAAATTAAATTTGCATTCAAATAAAGGCATCATCTTTGTTGTAGCAAATCTTAGTGATAAATGCGCAGTGATTAAAGTTGGGCCTCTACCATTAAAATCCGACTTTTTTCTACTGATCATAAAATGTTTCCATTTTAAATTATTCTTAATATTAATATCTGTAATCTTGATTTTTTATAACTGACTATGAATTTGAAAACCTCGACATAAGCTACGTTAAATCCCTCTTTGAAGAAAAATGGCCATCAATTTTCGCCGCCATTTTGTTCATGTGTGGAAGGTTCGAGAGTTGTCACGATATATTCCAAGAAACGCACCTGTGACCGTGTGATTGGACTCTTCAATACAGAAGGTGTCAAGGTGTGTTAAATATATTTGTACAGTGCGATTTGCATTTTGATTTATCTTTTTCTTTAATATAAGAGCGAAGAGAAAAATCTAAAAAAACTTTATATGACGCAGGACTTTTTAATTTATTTAGATTTCCCTGATTTGGATTAAGAAGGCGTTTTTAAATTTGTGATTACAATAGGGTCTTGGACACTATGCACAAAAAAATTCAAAAACCTTACCTTAAAAAGGTTGCACTAAATCACGCTTAGAAAGCAATATAATTGTTAATTATTTTTTATACATGATTTTTATTACCGATTAAATCAATAATAATGAAGTCAATTGACTATATATAATAAGTGACGTCACTTATCATTTTCTCATACAAAATGTATGGGGATGTCACGTTTTGACAGCTCATTAAAAGTATCTCAATTGACTTGGTAGTCCACAAAGACCAATAATCCTAAAGTACATTATTCTTAGTCTAAGGTAGTCCAAGACCGGATTTCACTGACTATAGAAGAACATTAAGTTAAGCGTAGGTAAGTTGGTAAACTTAATCGCAGCTAGCAGTTTTTTAGTACCTATTCTTGAGCGCTTCTTTTTCCGACACTACCCGTAAGCTGCAGCATAAACATTATTGTATACAAATATGATATCTTTTAAAGCTAAGGTTATACAAAGCACAACTGTAGCAACGACAACTGAAAGAAAATAAGCTTCTCAAGATAAGCTCTTTTCTGCTAGGAACAAAAAACAAAAGTCAATTTATTTTCTAAAGTCAATTTATCTATAAAATTACGTCTAAGAAATGCGAACTACATTGTAGCTTTATTAATTAGATATAATGACTTACAATCATCAAAACAACATACAAACAACAACATAAACATGTTTTGTATGAGTTGTTTGTAATAGTAGATGTAAACTTTATTAACATTATTGTAAACATAATTTGGTTATGTTTATAGCAGAGCTTAAGCAACGCGTACTCTAGTAACGACTGGGTAATTCGTTTTTGATGTCTGTCGTACGTCGCAATATATGGACGGGCTCTAATCAAAATATATTGCCGTCCCTTATTGTAAGAGAGCTGCGCTAAGCGACGACTGACACGTAGATCTGTTGATCGGGAGAGGGTGTAAAAAAACTGTTTTGTAATAAACATTTAATTTTGATAACCGCTTAACGTCTTTTTCTTTTAGTTGATTTCCGACTGCACGCCTCAAGCAATTTTATTCACGTTTTTAGCATGTGAGGTGCTCATGGAAGAAGGTATTATGTGCGACCAACAAGCATCCGATAGCTTCTTGAAAATGCTACACTCCTGCATCATGCTGTAGGTACATGTTTCCTCCGATAGGTATCAATCCCAGAACTTCTTGTAATCGTATTGTTTACCTGCAAAGTAGCCACTGCGCCATGTATGTAGGTCGTTTTGTCCATAGCTGCTGAGCAGAAAGTTGTCTCCTGAAGAAGAGAACTTTTGACGTGACAACGTCCAATAAATCGATGAACGCCGGCTGCACGCACGAAAAAAGATGACTCATTGTACGTTACGCTCATAGTACGTTAATGTGGTTTTTATTGAATTGTTATGACGTTGTCACGTTAAACTATCGTCCGTAAACCGACTTTAAAGACAACCAATTAAAAAAAAACAGAGTTTCTTTTTTGCTTTTTATTTTTACGATTGAGCAGTCGAAAAGGAAATCAAGTAATGTTAAGTGGTCGGCACATTCTTTGGAAATTTATGTACACATTCAACATACAACCTCAAAAAAGGCTCCAGTCTTGTCTGAGTCTCTATGCAGTTGCACCGCTACTCCGGAGGAGGTTAATAATGGCCTTTGTGCCTCACAAGCTTGTTGAAAACGGTACGTTCTCGTAGATGTCCATGGGCTACCGCGTTCTTTAGCACGTGGCGTGCGAGCAACTAGTAGTATCTTACTTTTAAGACAAAATAAAATGAATCTTCTTATAAGTACCTACCACGCACGGTAAATGGTGATGGTTCAAAATCTCCTTACTTGGTAGCTTACTAAGCATTATGTGATTTACATATCAACTTTTTTAAACTCAATCAGATTAAGAGCTAGAAGTACCTAAGCATTAAAAAGAGAATTTGGCTCCCTATCTACCACGATATCACGAGCATAATATTTCGCACGTCGCTCTCATGTGTTTAGGTAACTGAATCTTCCTACGTTCTTGTTGCTACGATAAACCCAAGTTTGTACCCAACAAACAAATACGTCGTATAAGTCTTGACTTGTACGATCTAAAGTTGGATAGCAGTCTTACAATGGTAATGATATGACTACCAGGTCCTATAGATGTTTTTAATGTAATTAATTAGTCGTGCGACGAATATGTCATAGTAAAGTGGTCTTAGCAACGTTGGGGTGACTAAACTATATGACGTTATATTACGTCTTAGCTAAAACGTTTGTACGACAACGCAATAGTCATACTAACGTTATAGTCCGATAAATGTTTGGAACAGACCAAATTATGTCTTTGAAAAACCTTTATATGACATTTATATAACGTGCATGTTGTATAGACATTATCACAGAGACGTTTATATAACAATCACTATATTGTTTTACAGCGGTCAATTAAAGACTCTTAAATGACATGGTTGTTTACTGACGACTCAAATATAACCTTTATAATACATGATGTTCGTTTAATGTCATGTCCTGACTTTAATCAAACTTGCAGTCGCATTTAAATCAGGTTTTGACTTTATAATGACTAGGCGGACATATTTACGAACTTTTGATAAAATTTTGTTACGAAAATGGAATCAAAAAAATCGTGGAGACGAAGATTAACGAGAATTTTGGTGAATATTGGCAATATGAAAAGGGTTTTCTTTATGTTTTTTGCGGAACCCTAATAGCTAGCTGTCATGGCGACCATTATCATCATCATCAGGTCGTACAGAGGTAAGTTTGCGACAAAAGCAATATGTCGGACATTTTTAGAGAAAAACCTATATTTATTAATAAAAATCTATTGATTTAAACACAAAATTACGAGGGGGCATGAAAATCTTAATAGTATTCACATAGGTATATTATCATAAAACTTCAGTTCCCAGTCGAACTAAATAGCATGAGAGACAGATAAAGTAAGTAAGATATGAAAATAACATAAACTCAACTAGCATTTATTTCCTTGTAATTATTTATTTTACACTAAAATCTTGAAACGAAACTCTTGACGCAAATAAAACGTTTTAGTCATTCAGTAACACCTGTACGACCACAATACAACAAAGCGTCGAAAGTTATGGTTATCCCATAACATTTGTACGACTTTTGAATGACGTTAACGAAGTTGGCTGGAAACTTCTGTATGACCATTATACGACCATTTAGGTCGTATAACTGGGGCCATTTTCGCGTTTAGTAAACGTTATTATAACGTTAGTATGACTTAACTATTGCGATGTATGGTATAGAGATAACGTTTACTAAACCTTTATACGACGTTAAATTGTTACTTGGGTAGTTTGTTGTCGTGATGTTCAAGTCATGTTACATATTATTTGATTGTAAAATAGGTTAAATTATGAACGTTCTGTAATTGTCACCTTGATTTACATACCAAACTTCGGGAAACATTGCTTAACTTTCAGTTCTCTTAGTTACTTAAAAAGTGAGTTAAATTTGTTCAAAGCGAAATTCAGATCGATAGCAAACGATATTAAAACGCCATAAGTTATAAAAGTTGAAGTTTAACCTCAATTAAAAGTTTCACCATAAATTAGACGGTGGAAATCCTGCGAACATGGTAAGTTCACGGTAAAACCTTCTTTCATCGAAACGTTTTCCTCTCGCGCCTGCCGCCAATTTTCGCGCAGACGTAATGATTCGCGACAGTAGCGCCGCGCGGTGAAACTCGGAACTTTTTGACAGGCGGCTATAATGGCCGTGTGAACACGCGAACCGCCACGCTAAATTTTCTCACACACGGCACACGAAAAGTTTTTATTTACGTCAGTTCACCAAACTATGCTTTAGTTGGCTCGGCCTGACTATAATTCGGGAACGGTCCGCGTAAAATATAAAAAATGGCCCTCCACCTCGAAACAGCGTTGCAGCGAAAGTTAGACTTCAAGATGACCACGGTAAGTGCATGCCGACTGCCTATCGATCGACGTCCGCGTGGTCTGAACATATGTTTGATGCTACGATATCGTAGCGATGAATTAACTGCGGTCCGTGACCTTCGTAGTATGCCAGTACTACTTTTTTAACTACATTATCCAAGTTACATTGATACTTCGCGGAATACCGTGCTTACCGGCTTTTTGTTTGTAACTTAGTATGCGCAACGACGTAAATAAACACTTGTAGCGGCATGTTTTACGGATATTTTTGGCTCCAATTAGATTGTACATCTTACAAACAATTATTGTATTGGAACAATACATGTGGTACTCAGTTTTGCTTAAAGCGGAAGCGATATGTGGGTGTTCGGATGTTTAAAATGTTATAGGCCGCAAACGCCTACACATTCAAAAGGTTACACGTTTACGAGTATTACCCTTAAACAATTTAGTCTCTACATTTTATTTTATATTAATGCAAGTAAAAAAACGGAAACATTTATAGGCGCAACTTGAAAAAGTCTGTCGAGGAGCCCACTCGGTACAACGATAATAGCAGTCGTTGGTTCCTATTTCTTATCGGGAAAGTCATTAGGAGGGAGAACTTTGTTCCCTCGGCCTAATGCTTTGCAGCTGCTCATATATTTGGTACATTTGTTATGCAAGAATGCATAAGTTAGGAACGGCAAGTTAGCGTGGTCGTATATCACGAGATATAGTCGAATGTTTTACGACTCGCAATGGCGTGGTTTTATGTATCACGATTTGGCGATGCAGACGCGAGTCGCAGTGAAATCGGAATTACTGTTCACGTAATTTGTGAGTGCGTTATGACGATTGCATGCACCAGATTATAAACACGCATTACTGAAAATGATTATGCGTTATTTTGAGGAAACTGAATGACCGCACTTAAGACAGTTATATTTTGAATCAATTACGAATAGTTATATATTTTAAAGCAACTACAGTAGTCTTTCTCTTTTAATAGTAATGGCAAATGAAGTTATTGTCTACATTCTACAATTAGGCGAAACTTCATCCTCAGCTGAAGCTATTACTAGCAATGACGACGCATAGGATTCGAATCACAGGTATTCGTTGGATATATTGGTCGCCTTCTCTATATAATATATCTATATCAATCATTAAATAATTCATACAAAATATAACGAAACTATTATAAAAGTTAATCACTGTCCCAGTTCCATGATGATTATTTTTTGCACATATTCTTATAAATACGTTTTTGATCAAAGGTCTTAGTTCGAGTTGACAGTAAGTGTAAACTATGAATATCTTGTTTTCATTTTATCCAATACTTCACCTAGTATAGCCCGTATGGAGTTATTGACTACCAACAAATATATATTCAACCTTTTTTAGTACTTACAACTAGATTTTAGTTCATCTACTTCCTTTGATGTGAAATATTTAATGACCGGGCTTCACCGATATTCGCCGCAGCGATGTGACTTCCCAAAGTAACTAATACAACCTACGTAGTATCATCTCTAGCGTTATTCAGAAATCGGTATAACGCCATTTAACATGACATATTTTAACAATAAAAAGATGACCTGGTAGTGCCATCTAGCTTGTATTATAAATATACTACCGGCCGCTCGCGACTTCTTCCGCGTGGACTTTAATTTTAGAATTAATCTAAAATAAAAGTACCTAGCCTAAGTTACTCCTTATCCTTATTAGCTACCTGCCAGTGAAAGTTCCATCAAAATCGGTCCAGCCATTTCAGAGATTAGCCGGAACAAACAGACAGACAAACAGACGGACAAAAATTATAAAAATATTATTTTTGTACGAGTATATGTAACGTATATAATATACCTATATATGGATGTACTAAAAAGCGGTTATTTTAATATTACAGACACTCCAATTTTATTTATTTGTATCTATAGATAAATTATTAAAGAGAACGCGCGGAGAAGGTATCCAATTGTTTTTACCACATGCATATAATTAAGGTAATTCACTTCTTCTAGGGGACCTGCTAGGCTCCATTTTTTTAGTTTACGTACGAAGTCCTCAAAAATGGCCAGTCTACCCAAACCTTTAGTAGTAGTTAGGCCTTTGTTGGCAACTATTGCGAACGTCCCTAGTGCAATTCTGGAACCCTAAGCCTATAAATCAGACGAGCTGTTTAAATCAGTCTGCATAAATAAGGAAGACTAACTTGCACTGTTAAATTACTTGGAAAATTTCGTGTTTTACTTCAACTAATACAGCAAGTGTGATGTACTTATCTACGATATAAGATTACCAATTCGGTTATCTTTTGTTTAGGTAAAGTAGTGAAACTTTTCAGTTTTGATTTTGAATGTTTTTACAGGTTGTTTAGTTTAACTTTTGGAAAACCTGATTGAAATTGCGTTTTAATATCCAATTCGTTTTAATTGGGTTAGAAAAATATTTTTATTTTTAGCAATAAAATACTTTTATGATTTTTTACTTCTTAGCTTTCTATATGAATTTTTACTTCCGCTTTTGTTCAAATCAAATCAAATCAAATCAAAAATATTTATTTCATATTAGGAATACAAATTTCTTCCCGGTCGTCGCCTTTAGGTGCCCGTTTGGGCTAAATGTTGAGCTGAGAGAAAAAAGGCGGCGGAAACAAATTCCCAGCAGCATTCTTTTAAAAAAAATACATATATAATTGAGATAACAGTATGGCTATGGGTCCATGGACCATATATATATGGACACTATAAACCCACTTCCACCTGCTCACAGATCCGAGTAAGTAATTACTAAAACTATGTATAACATATAATTTAGAAATAGCCTTGTGTGGGCGAGATTCATTCCCATTAATAATCGTTAGTGTTGTAGTAAGTCTTGCAGCAGAGGACTTGTTTGACTGTCTTCTTAAAATGTTTTAAAGACAGGGATTGAATCTTTATTGGGATTTTATTATATATCCTTATGGACATCCCAATAAAAGAAGAGCTTTTTTTATGGAGCCGGCATTTCGGAAATGCCAGCTTGTGGCCGTTCCTAGTTGAGACACAGTTAGGACTTTGGAACCGTCGGTTGCATGGTACAGAATATAAAGTTATTTACGATTTTACTAACCAAAATGTAGGGGACTGTAGTATAACTTCCATCCATCAGTCTTTAAAAGTCCTGCTGGATATAGGCCTCCCCTGTCCTGCCTCCAAAAGAACAGAAATTTTATACTTACAAGAAATACTTCTACCAATATTAACATGTTTAAGTTTAAGGTAACAGTGTGCAGCATACGAAACGTAGATTTTCCCATGTTTACAAAAATTATGTTAATTTGTATTATGTATGCAGAAAAACAGGATTATTTCAAACATGTTTACGAAGGAGGAATATTTTGTACATGTTTACGGATTGTAACTAACTTTGTTTAATGCTCTTTAACACTCTGTGAGTAGGATTTATTTGTTCTCCTATATATTTTGTTTACATTGGAAAAATACAGAGATGGAGAACAGATGAGGCTAAAAAAATATATTTGATTTTTTGTTGACATATTTAAAATTTTGTGGGTTTCCAATATTTTTATAACCTACTAGTGGTCCCCGCAGACGTTGTCCTGCCTTAAAAGTATTGAAAGATTAGTTTTCTTTTTCCTCAAAGAGTGTTTATGGTACTGTCAAATAAAAAATATAAAATAAATAGTGACAGATGAATTGTTATTCAGACTATGTCCAACTTTTGAGCGATGGCGCGAATAACCAATGTTTGACAGTTACTAACAGTTTATAAGAAAATAAAATAAGTTGGTTTACTATTAATTTCGCAATATTGTATTTTCCATATTTTCTCACCGTTTAAAGTTTAAACCTTTCCTGGACTTCTACTAATTCTTCAAGACCAAAATTAGCCACATCGGTTCAGCCGTTTTTGAGTTTTAGCGAGACTAACGAACAGCAATTCATTTTTATATATGGAGAAAAGAAGCTTAGTAAATTTATTTCAAAATGTTTTGTAAAGACTTACTATGGTGGCATATTTTTCAATGAGGTACTATCTAATAGGTTGAATTTTTATGTAGTAGTAAAAAAGAATAACAATTTTGGGATGCAAAATGTTGCAAATTTTTGCTTAATGAATGTCAATTATTTCAAGATAGAAAAAAATCGACGAAAAAATACTCCTAGCAGCATACTTTAAAGAATTTAGACAGTTGTTAGCAATTGTGCCATTAAAATATAACTTAATAAAGGTAAAATTTTAATTAAGAACGTTAAAAACCCGATTGTAAAACAGAACGAAACATTGATTGATTTATTGATTACAAATTAATGATGTTTTGCTTTGAAATCACTAACATAACGGACACAACTTACAGATTATTATTTTAAGCGTCTTAACAGAGTTTATTTCTAAACATTGTCGGCAGAAGCCAAAAGACAACCAACACCAAAAAACCGTATAGAAACGTTATGATAGGCACGAAAGCCCTCAATGTAAAAAATGGCTTCTAATTTCATACGGCTCATTGGTGCCAAAAGGTTCTTAGAGGCTCCATCAATAGTTTTGTCACGTTGTAGAGCTATTTGCGTGTATCAGAGAGCTTTTTCAATCGAATGCCCTTAACAAGGAAAGCTTCGTAAATCACTTGAGCCTTTTCCTTATGAGATGTTACTTGGTGGACTGGAATGGGCTTTTGAAGGATTTGAGTCTGAATTTGGGTGTAATAAGTACCTGAAATTGATCTTGGTGAGAAAATGTTTTTCTGCGCGATGTTAACGTTATTGCTTAGGTACTAAGTACTTACTTCGTAACTTTTTACTAAAATTAAGTAGACATAATTAATATTTGTATCTTCGGAATTAAGAATAGAGCAACGGTATCCCCTGCCTGATCGTAAGAGGCGACTAAAAAAGGGCTTCCGGGGTTGTGGGCGGTGAGAGTGGGAGCTCGGTCCGTCCAGCTAGGAGCTCCGGGAAGGACGGCGGGTGCGTGGCCGCATGCTGCCGTAAGCATAGGAAGGTGCAGGAGAGCACATCTGCTCTCCCAAAGATGAGCCCGTTCTGGGGTGCGCGCGTGGCGGACACCGGTGTGTTCTACTAGATATCCGGGAGTCCGAAGCGGCCAGGCCACCGAAGGGTTTTTAGTGCGGTACATATCCCACATTACTCGGTATCCTCTCCCAAGGTGCCGGGTACCTTTTGAAGGTTTCCCCCCGATACCAAAAAAAGGTAAGAAAGTTTTAGGTATTCAATGTTCGAGAGAAGTTTTGACATTATTTAACAATTAGCCAATAACAATAACCTTATTAGCTTACCTCCTTTGCCTTATTTGTAAGTGTAATTATTTTTTACACGACTACTCAAAAATATTGTATATTTTTAGACTTAGTGCGTGCGTAAAATTCACGAGAAGATTGTTTATAACTTTTTGATAACTTCTAAATACTTAAACAGATTTGAATGTATAATGTATAGAGTTGAGTAGATTCCTTAGACCATTTTGATTGACGATATGATGTATTGTATTGAAAAAACTACGTGTAAAGTTTATTGCACTATGTAAAAGCAAGTAACAAAATTTAATACAATATTTTCAAAGAACACATAATGAGTCAGTGACAAAAGTGGACCTTTACGTGGACATTATGACATCGCAAACTCTGTGCATATTGCCAGCGTCAAGTATAATTTTGCATTAATTTTTGCCAGCTTCACTGAAACTGAATGAAGTAAATATTATCTATTTACTACAGTCAGTAAGTCGTCAGTAATCAGTCAGCGTAGTCAGTCAAACATTAAAGTAAAGCGATGGCGTCTTTACCAGAACGTGTTCGATGGAATTTTGGAGGCAAGCAGAAAAGCCGTATATTAACACTGTTATTCTATTTCACAACACTCGTGCACTACAAGAAACATCGAACAAAATGCCGTCAACTTTATCCGATATATCTTAAAAATACACCAAGAAAATTAAAATAAAACAAGAGTAACAATACGTCTTTTCCGACGTCCCGCCAAAACTCCGGAGTGTACTTTTAGGTAAATGAGAGTTTTAAGAGGAGTTGATTAGGTCCTCAGCATTCTTATGCCTCAGCCTTGTTATTTGTTAGGTACCCTAAAAATTTATACGACAACTCGAAACGGAATGTAAAGTTTTAAGAGTTCACCGATGTATGTACATAAGTTTCTTTATTACACTATTACTTTTAAATCCCTGAACTGATTTGGATAAACAAGGTATTATATAGAATCCTTCTATCATTTTGTCTTTGAGTATAAATTTAAACTGCTTAAGATAAATAATGAATGCTATATATAGCGCAGTGGTTACCATGCCTGACTATCAATCTAGGATCCCGACTTCGATGTCCGGGGAGGCAAAAAAATCCCTATTATCTTGTTAGTTTGTTAGTATTTTTTTTGTACGTTTAAAACGAGTACATTATCATTATTGTTAGTGGTCTTAGTATTTAGTCCGTTGAGACCCCGGTGCCTAAATGGTTCCGGGCCCTAATTTGAAGGTTGGACATAGGCTACCTTTACCCGGGAAAATCATATCAATTCTTTGGAGAAAAAACATAGCTCACGCGAGCTTATTCGCGGGCCGAAAGCTAGTTAAACAATAAAAAGGTACAATACATTATAATGTCACACTATGAATACACAAATCCCGTAAAAAGTGACTCACATCAACAACAAATTATTGTTGTTGTACTCACTCTTTAAGTGGCTTTGTACAAGTATAACGAAGCGAAAACCATTACGACTTGTGTTTTAGGCTTAATTGAGGCGAGAACTTAAGAGTTGGCAGCGTTCATTAGCGACAAACAAGTGGCTAAGTTCCATCTTTGAATAACCCGGAAGGAAGTATTCAGGCTTTGTTGTGAAATTTTGTTAAGTTTTTTGTATAGCAGTGCATAGAACAGTGCAGTTTGGGTCATAAATAGCATTAACTCTTTTTACATTCCACTGCTCGGCACTGGGTCTTCCTTACTCCACCACTGCTTCAACTACGGATTTAATTTTCCTCTTGACCTGGGCGTTTGTGTTTCTGCCTTTGTATTTGTTAATGGTTCCCACGATACAGGGAATCCTAGCGTAGAGCTACTAGTAGGAATCTGTAGCGTTATTACCCGACTGCGTCAGAAGGAGGGTTATGTTTTTCTAGAGTATTTATGTATGTAGAATTGTTTGGCACGCTCTGCAGCTTTAACAACTTGATTGATTTTAGCTTGAGAGGTGTCGTTAGATTTGTATTTATTGTATAAGTGACACTGGGTATATCAAAATAAAAAAGGAAAAGAAACGGTACTTTAAAAAAAATGTTTGGTACGCTCTGCAGCCTGACTACTACAATTTTTCTTGTATTTAAACATATTGTTAAATATACAATGAGCTCCTGTTCTATAATATACCTACCCCTATTAATCAATTTTTAAGATAAGTGCAATCGGAGATGACGACTTCCTTGTTTGAGGGGTTTTACATTTCGAAATTACACATAAACGCAGTCGGATTTTTTAGTTTTTAGTTTTTTAAATTAACTTTTTTTACTTATTTGTGATGTTGTCTGCATGCTTTTTAATCTGTCACAAGACTGCGTTTTTCAGGAATGTGTCGAAAAGTATTTAGTTGAAAAATTTCTCATTTGTAAAATACATGAAGATTAAACGATTTTTTATTCCTTTTTTGGTCTTGGCAATAAACGATTTAGAATTTTACGCGTTTGAAATTAATTTCTTGTTCTTGAGGATATTCGCATACCTCATGAAGTTAAATATGGCGAACCAAATGTATAAGTACAACTTTTTTTTAAATACCTATATTTGTGCAAATAAAAGCCTTTGTCTTTGTCCTTTTTTATTCTTTGAATACGATTTAACTTTAATTACTGCGCTGTTCTTAACTTTTTAATTTTAATGAGCAGTGGAAGCTTTCCACGGCCTAGTTCACAATGCCAAAGTTCAGGTGGCACTCTCTTACATAACGTTTGACAGTCAAGTCAAAACTATACTTATGCGTAAAGACCGAGAATTGCTTCACTGATTGATTTCGTCCTTATAATTACAGAAGAATTAGTTGTTTTATGAGTTGAGATGTTAGCAAAATTGTAGGTACTTTATAAGTTGATGTTGATAAATTTTTACTCAGAAAGTATTTTAAGTGATCTCTTAAAGCTTTAAATTAAAGTACATAATATGACAATGCTTTTTTAAGGTCTTGTAAAACACAAGAGTAACTGATATGAACTTTTTTTTATTAATCCAAAACATTTTAAGAAGTTTTTAACTATTCAAATTTTGACATCAAGTTAGAAAATATTTCGATGTAAGCTGTAATTCTCCCTTTCTCTTTGATTGTAAATACAATTAAATTTTATAAATTTCTCTAACTATTTAATGAGCAGAGGCAGCCAACTCCAAACTAGTTCATAGTTCACAATGCCGACGTTCAGGTGGCACTCTTTAGAAGGTTACATAACGTTTGACAGTCGAGCAACAGTATACTTGTCCGAAGAGGGTGACAAAATGTTCCATCTTGACTGTTTGACTTCGCCAAGAGTCCTTATAATTACTAAAGGGTTCCTTGTTTCATAACATCAAATATAAAGCTCACAGTGCCAATGTTCAAATTGCACTCTCTACAATGTTATGTAACGTTTGACAGTCAAACTTGTACGATGAATTGTTCTAGCTTCACTGTTTGATTTCGTCCATTGGTCCTTATTATTACAGAAGAATTCGTTGTTATATGAGTTTAAATTGAAATGTTGGCAAAATAGGAGCTACCTATCTCAAAAGTTACTGTTGCTTAATTTTAAATCAGCTTTTTGAGTGATCTTTTATAGCATCAAAAATTAAACATGTCAAAAAACATGGCAATGATTTTTGAGCCGTCTTGTAAAACACAAGAAGATATTTCTTCTTCTTATACTTCTTATACGAAAAATGTTTAAAACGTTTTAAGCAGTTTACATATAGTTAGAATAAAATTCAAATTTCTACTTTACTTTTGCTTTTCTCTTTTAATGTTCTCCATGTTTCTCCATTAAACGTTAACTACTTCGCTCCAACTATTTGTTCTTAATGAGCAGTGGCAGCCAACTCCGGCCTATCTCGCAGTGCCAATGTTCAGATGATACTCTCTACAATGTTACACAACGTTCGACAGTCAAGCATAAGTATACTTGTACGAAGAGGGTGACAATTGTTCAAGCTTCACAGATTCACTTCATACAAGAATAGGGTTGATTGTTTTATAACCGGAAATAAGAGCACTTTTAACTTAAAGTACCATCAATATTTCATTAACGAACGTTGACATTATTTTTAAATTATGGGGATAATATAAATATATATTTCTTACTAATATATACTGTAAAAATATATATACTTAACTGAAGCAACTTAAATTTACAATAAAATTGAATCAAGTATCTGTCAGCCCATCAATTTTAAAATTGCTGAATTTGTGATGTGATGTTTTGTGATGCGTTAATTAATCGTGACGAGACGGTAGCAAAGTGACGAAGATACACATTTTGACTCAGATGTAGAGTAGGTGAAGTTAGAGCTGGTAAACTGATATCTTTTTCACACAGTAAAACTATATGTACTCGTTTTGGCAACATTTTACGTGAATATGTTGTTGGAGAGATACATTAATCCAGGATATACATAATAATATTATAATTAGCTTGAAGGTGCAGGTTTCCGATTCGATGTTATGAAACTCAATATGAACGTTTTTTATAGTACTTCTAAACACTGAAAAGCTTAAAACGTAGTAACTTGTTCGTGTTTATCAGCCGGCTTCAATGGACGCCTAAATGAACCTTGAATGTTGAGTGTTTCCTCGTCCTCTGATACTTTTTGGAGTGTCACATAATGCTCGACTAGAGTTGAGGCGAGCACTTCACTGAAGCAACTTTAATGTACGTGTCAAGCGTTCACGACTTTGGAGGTTACTTGCATACAGGCGTTATTACATTTTTATTAAGCGTGTTTGCATTTTAGATAGAAAATTATAAAAAGCTTATTGTGTTAAATATAAAATTTGAAGTAAATATTGTTTTACGTACCTTCTAATATTCATATTTAAAATATTCATAAGATGCTAAGATGAAACCAATCCTTTTAAGACAATTGACGAACTGCGTGTCGGACTGCCAATCGAAAGGTCCCGGGTTCGATTCCGGCGAAACAGAAATAAAAGTTTAAATTTCGGTTCTCGGTCTGGGTGTTTGTGTTTCTGTCATTGTGTGTGTCCATGGTACTCACGACACAGGGTAGATCTACCCTACTGTGGGGCTATGAGCGTGCAATGTTTATTATTATTAATATACATTAATAAATGCAAGAGATCCGATCCGATCCGATCAGATTGAGGTAACAAACAATCGAAAACCCTTATCCTTTCTGAAGTCCTTTAAAATTTCCTAAGCCATACCTACTTAAGCTAAGTTATCTGGTAGACTTTTCAATTTCAGGAGGTATATTTTCAACCGTCTCAAAGTCTTTTCTGTTCGTTTGTGTTTCTCTTGTTTGAGTTTCAGACAACTTCGGACTGCCGCTGCCTTAATTAAGTCCTAAAGCTGAGGATCTGTGACGTTAAATTGTTTTTAAGAAGCTTTTAATTCTTGAAATAACATGCGGAGATGTTTAATAGGTACCTTATCTATATTTGAATGGTTAAAAAAGCGAAATGAGTCGCTGTGTCCTTTAAAGCTACGAATCATCTCTTTTCAACCATTTTCGTAACTTCCTTCGGGTAGAACGTTAAGCCGTCGGTGCAGGAGATCTACTCGTTAAATCGATAATCGATATATCGTGAATTTTTCAGCACATTTTTCACCCTGTTCTGACCTTTCTGTTTGTGAACACATAACTATATATGTAGGTAGTAAAGTTATCGAGAAATTGTTGCTATTAAACGTGTATCATATAACCTTCTTCTTTCTTCATTCTTCAAACTTCCATAAGACATCCAAAAATGTAGCGTATTGAGACATTAAGTAAAGTTTGCCAAACATGAGAAACAATCGTTCTTCTGAAGTTGATGGTAATTGCGATGTCGGATGTGCTGAAAGTCACTACAAGTGTTGGAGTTTACGCTCACTGGTGAAGTTCAGATTTTAATTAGTACCTCCTAACTGGTATAATTAATTTTGATTGTATTGTATGTCTTGGTTTTGCGTTGCAAGACTTCAAAAAGTAGCGTAAGGAAAATCATGAACAATGTTTAGGCACAAAAATGATGAATTTTACGTTAAAACCATCAAAAAGTAGAGTGAAGACAACAGAGTTTTAGCAAACATGGGAAACGATCGCTGTTCCGAAGTTAATAATATCTAAAATTGTGATGTCTGATCTGCACATAGTCGCTACAAGTGTTAGGGTTGGCACTCACAGGCGGAAAACAGCTCCTCAATAAATTTTTTCGGTGTGTTAATTTAATTGGTTTTACGATTAAAATCATGAAAAAGTAGACTGAAGTTAAGCTCGCAAAAAGTTTCGGCAAACATGAATAGCGATCGTTGCTCCGAAGTTAATGGTAATTGCGATCACGGATCTGCACAGTCACTATTGCACTCACCAGGATTTGCGAAAGTCGCTACAAGTGTCGGAGTTTGTACACAACAGCTTTTAATTAGAATAATTCTAAACTCCGCATTAGGTACTTCATTTAAAAATATTTGATTGTATTATTTTGCATGCATTGATACTCGTATCTTTATTAACTAAAACTCTTTAGAAATTAGTAAGTTTAACTATCATAGTTAACTACGGCAGGTACTGAAGTGAAATGTACCTCACAAATTTTGTTAGGAATTAGTGGCAGATCGTTTTTTCTATCTATACCACAAATTCATTCTCATTCTCAATTTTTGCATTTTGATGCGAATTTTGATGGCTCTGACCGAATTATGAATTCATTTATTGAATAAGATTTTATACATTATTTTTTTAGTGAAAGTAAAATGAAAGTCTGCAATGTCTAATGTTTTGGGTATTCGGTATAGGCACAGGGTATAGTCTATCAAAGTGTTTTGACGTGATAACGTCTTTAAAATCGTTTTAGTCGGGTGACATGTTCAGAAACTTGTGTCACACCAAAACCTCACGAGCGCGATCGCAGGTATAACGAGAGAGAGACGGACCGATCTCCCGTCTCATCTCGAGCGCTGCCAGTCATTCCGTGAAACTTGTCACGCGGAATCCTCACGAGCGGAGGCTGGCATAGCGTTCGAGTGAGTGGACCGATCTTCCGTCTCTCTCACTCTAGCGGCATACAAACGAATGGAGATTTTCTCGTGCGGACGTTATCACGTAAACATCTCGATCGTAAACCTACTTTACAAACAATTTGCCGTTTTTTTTCTTACAAGTCATTGAAGATAGACATAATCATCAATACAGATTACCATTTAATAATATTTAACATCCACGTTTTGCAAAACATACATCGCTACGAGCAAAGATATTGAAAAATATTTTCGTAAAAGCAGTAGATAGACATAAGCTAAACAGAATAAAAGAAAAATAAAAGTCAATTCAATCGCTTGATATTCACGGAAACCGTAAACAATACAATTTGCGAATAAAAGCAATTTCGGTGGCAGTCCGCTTACGGCCTGTCCCGATCGAGTATCGGTTATCGATATTAAAATAGCATTCAGCTCGCCGATACTGATTGATATTTCATTTACTATTCTCGATACTAATAGTTGTATCGGATTGTTTTGTATGTTTAGCTTGGTAGAGCCACAATACTGATACATTACTTTTAGAATATTTATAGCTTGATTATAATTCATTTTAATTTTGCAGTATTAACATATATCTCTAAAAAAATAATGTTTGAATATTTGTTATGCTTGTTATACTTCTGAATCATTAGAAGAATAAAATAACGCTATAAATACTGCTACATACTTATAGTCCCACACTAGGATACCCTATGTCGTGGGTACCATAGAAACACACAAAGACATGAACAAAAACACCCAGGTAAAATTTTCCCCCCGATCCAAAAAAGGATAGATTCAATATTTTACGCTGACTGCACGACATAAAGTTTGTTCAAGATAGACAAGCTCTATTCAACTTTCAATCATTTTGTTGAGCAAAGAAAACTAACAAATAAAACCAACGAGGACATTTTGACAAATGTCATGGCCCCCGGTTCCGTGCCTATTCTTTTTCTGAACAGCCTCTACAAACAAACATTTTAGTGGGAGAGCCCAAGAGGGGATTTTAGGATTTACTCGAGCGCGTCAGAATAAGATATGGGGTACACCTTGCACCCTGTTGAGTACTGCATCGATTATAAAAACCTTCTATATAGCTAGAGTACTTTTTTATTTTTTATCTTACTTCCGGATGTCAAAATTATCAGATTAGAATACCCCGTTACCGTTAAACAATTACTTTTTAAATAAATAAATTATGAAAATTCGAACTGCCATTTCCAGTATGCTGTTTTTTATTTCGCGTTTTGTATAGGTACATTAGGATTAGTATTCATAATTAAATTATCAGATAACTGAAACATGATTTACCATGCATTTAATTTATTGATTGATCTATTGATATATTGATCGATATTTATACATGTTTTACATGTACCATTCGTATAACATTTTTGAAAACCTGTAGGCGCTCTCCCCACCGGTGAAACGTAAAACGTCATTTAATCTTTTAATACTCGTATTCCTACTACCCAGCCTATAAAATTCACAAGGTCCTGATGACGCTCAAGTGAATCCACAATTAGCAACGTGGGCTCCCCTACTATTTCATTAGACCATGTCATTATATTCGCATCCCCGGCGCTAAACTCCATAAGGCCTCCAACACACAGCCGACAAAGTTTGCGAACACAAACCACATGGCTGTTTATACGGCAATAGAAAAGTGGAATTATGAGCGTCGAATGCCGTTACGGGTGCGGCGGCTGTTTGCACGTGGATTCAGAGCAAAGACCCCGTCTGCGGACCTCACAAGACCATTAAGATTTGTGTTTTATATACTTATGTATATCCTTTTAAACGCTTGTTTGCGGCAATTGTGAGTGGAAAACCCGTAGTAATGGATAGTCTTTGTGTATAGATTTAGGTTGTTTTGTTAGGTTTTTTTAATTCTTGCATATTAAAGAGATATTAATCTTTACTAAGTCAGCGTGGTCATAGTTATTTGTTTTTATTGTTAAGAGAAGATTCATATCAACAAGTGAAACATTAATGGATTGTTAATATGTATTTCTATATATCTTTAACGTTCGCGAGGAAAATAAAAACAACATAGTCTTATAGTTTTCTAGTACAGATAGGCAGATGCAGATCAATATAATATTTTTTGTTTAATCTAAAAGTTTAATTAAACTTAAAAAGAGTACACACAGTTTTCACTGACGTAATAAGTGTAGTAAAGAATTTTGGCACAACTTTATATGGAAATATAAATAATTAATAGTACATGAAAATTATTCTTGTACAACATTTGTCTTCCCAAAACTTTTTAGTTTGTTTGTTTCTTACTTTTGAATTCAAAATTCCAATAATAGGACTTATCCAAAGAGTCAAAGCTTCTTTCGTAGCATAAACGCATTAGGTAGGCACTTTTATACATGAAGAAACCTAGTTTTCTGTTTTCTCTAGCTAATGTACCTATCCTGGCAGGGTCGCCATCTAGAGACGTAGCAGGCTCGGTTTGGAATGAGAAGGCGTGTTGATAGATCAAAAGGTTTATTATTAGGTACTAACTAACATTACAAATCTAAGGCTTATATTAAAGGATTCTTAACTACGTAGCCTGCACACCACAGCAATGTCAGGTCTTATAGAGAGAATGTCAAGTTTGACGAACTTCGTGGCACAATAGTTACCATGCCGGACTGCCAATCAAAGGGTCCCGGGTTCAATTCTCGGCGAAACAGAATTTGAATGATGAGTTTAAAATTCCGTTCTCGGTCTGGGTGTCTGTGTTTCTGCTTTGTGTGTGTCCATGGTACCCACGACACAGGGTATATCTACCCTACTGTGGGGCTATGAGTGTGAAGCGTTATTATTATTATTATAGGGTCCTTTCATACTTTGTAAGTTGTTTTTTTAAATATTAACGTGCATGTAAGGGCAATCATTATCACCAGCCGTCCTCATAATCTCGGCCAATGGAATTTATTTCTTACAAGATAAATATTTTAAAGCGCGTGTTAGCACAACTATGTAATCTCGATAACATTTTGATCTCGATAAACTCGGTAACTCTCGCCTCGGTACGTGAAGGTTTTGCCATGTTTAGAATAGATGAGTGCAACTATCTATCGATACTTCTATAGTTATGGTTAAGCTGAAGAGTTTATTTGAAAGCGCTGATCTCAGGAACAACTGTAGTTGAAAAATTGATTTTTGTGTTCCATTTATTGAGGAAGTTTTTAGTTTAGTAGTTAGTATTTTTTTTAAATAAAAAAGAACTTCGCACTCACTAGGATATACTGTGTTGTGGCACTATGCCCATACCCGAAGATGTGATATAGAAGGGACAGAGACACCCAGACCAGGAAGAGACTTATAAAACAAAAAACTTTTTCATGCAACGACGACGACCCGCGAAGCGCAATGGTTACCATCCGGCATGGGGCATCCGGCATCCTGCCAATTGAAGGGTCCATGATTCGATTCCTGGCGAAACAGAAATTTGAATGATGAGTTTAAATTTCTGTTCTCCGTTTGGGAGTTTATGTTCCTGTCTTTGTATGTGTATGGAGACCATGGGGTGTACCCGACACAGGGTATTAATCACCTTACTGTGGGGCTTTGAGTGTATCATGTTTAAAAAAATGCAAATATCGTCGAGACCATACCTCTAAATCAGTTTACATGTAGAACAAAACTTCTAACTCTAGATTACATGTCCTAATTCTAGAAGCCATAACTTCACTAACACTATCTCCTTGTCAAAATTCGTAGCTTGGTCGTTTTATTGACTGTACTTCGCTGCATGAATTGAGGTATGGGTGTTACTTTTCAGATAAATCTCGGGTTGTTCCTTAGTACCCTAAGAATACGTTTAAACTAAAAATCTTTCTTTAACATTAAACATTAAGAATTGAGTTGATTACATTATACATTAAAGTGCGTCTTCAGGTAGAGAAATGCTACTTCTCTTGCTTGCAAGATTTTATTTTCTATGAATCTAATAAATTTAGTTTAAAACACACGGAAAACACGGAAAACAGTGTATATTAAATATTTGTAGAACATAATTTTATTTTGTAAAGTCGTCCTGAATGCGTCGAAGCTTCATGTATAACGATCCAGTCACTCAGCGTAATGCAATAAGTGAAGCATGGGATCCGTTTGAGATGTGATGACGTAAGTAGTTTTAATTAGTTCCAAGAAAATTCAACATTGTATGTCTGGAACCTTGAAAACATTCAATTTTGCGATACAAAAGAACGTTACACATTCATAGCCCCACAGTAAGGTAATTAATACCTTGTGTCGTGGGTACCATGGGACACATACAAAGATAGGAACACACTCACACCGAGAACAGAAATTTAAACTCATCATTCAAATTTCTGTTTCGCCGGGAATCGAACCCGGGACCCCTCGATTGGCAGTTCGGCATATTAACCATTGCGCCACGAACAGCAAAAGGGATTTGAAATTGATTTTATTTAAAAGCTGTTATAGTTGTATAATTACGAGTAAAAATGTTATTAATTTAAATTAATGAAATGAAATTAATCAAAAATGTTTCATTAAAATCCATTAATAATTAAATTGCATGTTATTCAAATGATATAGGTACTCGTAGTTATTGTAAACTGAACTGTAAAATTAATTTTATTTATTATTATTATTATAATTTTATAGTACTGATGAGAAGTATGATCCCACAACGTTATGAAGATTGAAGACCAGTTTTCAGATCGAATAGAATCCTTGCTATCTGCCTATTTATCACTTCTGGTGCGACAAATGAAAACATTATGATGAAACCTGTTGCTCTAAGAGTTCCACCATTTTTCTCATAACATAAAATAAGTCAGCCCTTGGCCTTGCCCTTAATTTTTCTAACTAAGCAGGAAACCGAACGCAGCAATGATAAATATAGCGTTGGCCATAATGATGAACGCAGTATAATATCAGTGACATTTTAATAAATCTTTGTAAAAGGGCTCTTAAAATAATCGAGTCACTCAGCGTAATGCAATAAGTGAAGCACGGGATCCGTTTGAGATGGCATGACTTGATTAGTACCATGAACATTCGAGACTGCATTTCTGGAATTTTGAAAAGTTTACCTTTTAATTTATAAGAAGGATTTGAATTTTATTTTACTGTAGGGTTAGGGTAAACCTCTAATACAGTAATTAAGAGAAGATTGACACTTTGACCTTCTATGGGTAATCATTAATCTTAATCTTAATATATATATAAAAAGTAAAGGGTTTTCTTTGTACGTAAAGACACGGTTTTCTCTATTATCACTAACTCCAATCAACTTCCCGTTGGGGTGGAAAATACCCCTTAGTACGTAGATGATAGTAAGGGAGTTTGATCGCGGTGGGTGGAGTGGGGAACTGATGATGGAAGGTAATGCGACGGTTAGGAGTTGAGAGCAAATTCTTTCAATAAATGGGGTTTCGTTCGAAATCTTACATTCCTGAGATGGTCCAGCTGTCACCAAGTCAAAGTCTGATGATGGGATCCCAGAGAAATCGAAGGGAACATACAAATTTTATAGCACAATAATTGATTTTCATATTTTTACTAAAGAAAAACAGGCATTTGTGTATAAATATCATCATATCATGTTGCTGAGCTGATGATTGAAGGTACAACTCCACAACGGTTAGGAGCTGAGAGCAAATTCTTTCATTAATTTATACGTTCAGGTGGACTGACAGTAGTATTCTTTCAGGCTATAAGATGGCTATTAGAAAACATGATTATAAAAGGTAAATCTCTTTAAAGTTTAGATTAAACATGCGACGTATTTTAACCCAAGCAACGCCGGGTTTCGCAGCTAGTAGTTAATATGATTTAAAATTGAATTCTAACGCGTTATGACACTCGTGGACGAAAAAGTTGAACAATTTATCACAAAAGGCATGTGAAATCTGCAATCCTGCTTTAGGCTTTTTTACCTTGGCCTTAGGTTATCTATTTACACCCTGAGAGACAAACCAAGCTTATCAGTGTGATATGTGGGTGAGCAACGATGGCCAAGTGGTAAAAAGCTACGGTCTTCGACGCGACCGTTCCCGGGTTCAAATCCTCAGCGCGACCTCTGACAAAGAAATTTGTAATGTGCGCATTTATTACTGCTCCATGGTGATGGAAATTATCGTGATATTTAATATATATATTTAATATAAAAAAAAATTAGCGATGAAGAAGCAATTTCTATTTCCGACATTTTACACATTTAAATAGTCACATAATCGTAGGTAATGTGAAAACATTACATAAAATTAATGCCTTGAAATTTTACGTAAAATGATCAAATAACTTACCCGTAGTCATGCAATAAATGAAGCTCCAGATCGGTTAGACATTAACGTAATAATAAACAATTATTTCTAAGAACACCAGAGATTCTAAAAATTTATGTTATTTTATGTTACCGTTTATCGTAGAATCTATTTGAAAATTTTTGATGATTTTCTTGATAGGAAAAGTAAATTACATGACGTGTTTGGGAAGATGTCGGGTATGAGATTTAACAACAGTGATTTTAAGTGTTTTATATTCCTACTAGCGGACGCCCGCGACTTCATCCGCGTGGACTTTAGTTGTAGTTTTTTTCTAAAATATAAGTAGCCTATGTTACTCCTCATTACACCACAAACACAAAGAAAGCTCTCTTGGTTGCAACCCTTTTTTGCGTCCCACTGTTGGGCACGTTTCTCTCCCTTTCTGTCCCCATTTTATCAGGACGGCCTGGAGCTTACTCAACCACGCTGCTCCAATGAATGTTGGTGGAGGAGAAATATGTCTAATGTGACTTAATTTTAAAAAAAGCTATTAGAAAATGTTCGCAGGATTGCCTCTCTAAATATTTCAAGTGTGTCTAATATTTGAACGATACGGCAAGACGCATCAACATTTGACAAATAAAGAACATTTATTTTTAACTAGCCTTCCGCCGGCGGCTTCGCCCGCTTGGACCCGTTTTATAATTCCCGTAGGATAAAAACCATCCTATGTCCTTTCCGAAAGTCCACTCTATCTGTGTTCCAAATTTCATTTAAATTGGTTCAGTGGTTTAAGCGGGAAAGCGTAACAGATAGACAGTCAGAGTTACTTTCGAATTTATAATATTAGTACAGATGGGATCAAAAGCATTAAGGAGTTTTGAATCACCCCCAAAATAAATTTTTACCCCTTTTTAACCCCGTCAGAAGTTGAGTTTCGGAAATACGAAATACGTCTTAGATCAATTGTGTTAAATAATGTTTATGCAAAATTTGAAGTAGAAAGAATCACGATGTCCCATACAAACTTTAAATTGCCACCACCCAACCTACCCTTCGTCATTCAAAGAACACTACCTCCAAGTTTCAAGTCTCTACGATCAGCGGTTGGGGCTGTGGCTTAACCATCGACCACTCATTCAGGACAAAGGATTTTATATGTATGTACCTATATAAATATTACAAAAAGTCAGAACTACGTTTCTATAAAATTATTCTTTAGCAAGAAAGAAAGAAAAATTTCTTAAAAACCTTACATATTTACTCCTTCGCGAATTCGGAAGCCTCTTGTGTATTTAACTAATTCAAAATGTACATACGGTATGTATACATGAATAAATATCAAGATTCGATGGAAAAGCAATAAATATAACCTATATAATTTTTACGATAACATCATAGTTAACAATCAAATGCTATTGATATTAAGCCCGCTTTATTGGACACTTTAAAGAATACAATAGTGTTAATGAGATCTAGTAAAATAGCTAAAAGATGGACAGAAATATAATAACCATCAAAAACATTCGCTCAAATACAAATCATAATGAGAATGAGAAACAACTCGTAATTATTAACGGAAATACCACAAAAGCGATAGATCTTACTAATTGCTTAATTAAACAACAAACGGTTAACCAATGAAATGTATAACATGGAATCTGTTCTTGGAAAGTTTTGAAATTGTATTTTGTGTAAGTATCAATTTCTTGTATTAGTAAACCATGGAAAGTTATGGTATCTAGTCAATTTTTAAACTAAAAAATTTACAATTAATAGTATGCAAATAATATTAACTCTTTTTCCAGCTCCCTGACGCGATAGTGAGTTTGTGTGTTTTTGAATTATATTCGAAGGACACATCTTTGCCAAAAATTTTACCACTATTCAAATCCTTAGATTTTTCTCATATTCCTTGACCTCTAGGAGAGTAATCGTAAGAGGCGACTAAAAGGGCGCTCTCGGGGCTGTGGGCGGTGAAAGTGGGAGCTCGATCCGTCCAGCCAGCAGCCCCGGGAAGGGCGGCGGTGTGTGCATGGCATGGCCGCATGCCGTCGTAAGTATCGGAAGGTGCAGGAGGGCACATCTGCTCTCCCGAAGATGGGATCGTTCTGGGGCGTCGCGCGTGGAGGTCTCCGGTGCGTTCCAATTGAGATCCCGGAGTCCTCCCAAGCGTAGAGGCAGGCCACCGAGGGGTTTTAGTGCGGTACAAATACCACATAACCCGGTCCTCCATCCTCCCAAAGTGCCGGGTACCTTTTGAAGGTTTCCCCCCGAAAAAGGAGGGTAAATAAAAGGTATTTTTTTCATTTTAATGAGATACTTTGGAAACAAAATTATTATGCCTAAGTTTTTGAGTGTATCTATGTATATTCAACGGAGCAAACCTTTTTATGTATCTAATGATAGTACAGTTAAAGATTTGATCACTGCATTCCAAAAGTTAAAACGTGATTAATCACCAAATCAAATAAGGAATCTGGCGAGCATCATAAGGAAGTTGCAAGTTTGTCGAGAAAGCGTTACGATTGTAGCTATAAGATTCGTCTATAATAGTTATTTTAAGTTGCTGAAAATGGATTTACTCGAGCGTAATGAGAACCAATGTCGTAATTCATAAAAGTTTTTATTATGTTGTTACCGTTTTATGGTTGACGACAGTGTCAATAGATTAACTTTAAAAAAAAAAGGGACAGGTCAAAATTTTATGTTGGGCTTGACTAAGTTCTTTTTCTTTTTCTAATTAAGAAAATCGAATAATTTTAGCATACTCTTATTGACTCACTCTAGAAAATCTAGAAATCCCTTCCTGGGCTCTGCTATAAATAGCGTTATTAAAATCCGATCGGCTGTTGACCGCGAGGCGCCCACGAGGTGGACTCGTGTCGATAGTGTGATGATAACAAATGATTTAATGGTTCATTTATTGGACATCTTCTTTGTGGTTTAATTTAACATCATTATCATCAGTAATAATATAATATAATAATTAATAAGTAATTTGTCTAATTGACTACCAGGGCACGAATTACAATGAGCAGGAAGAATTAAATTTACGATTACGCAGGAAGGGATACGTCCCTGTCAAAATTTTGAGTCCCAGGTATTTTCTTCCTCGTGGTTTTTGTAATAAAATGCTGATAATTAAATATAGTTACAAAAACGCCTATTTGAATCACATCAAACTAAAAAAAATGAAAATTAATTCTTGATATAAGCAGAAAATAATAATGAACAAAAAATACTAGAATTTTTGTGATAAAAATGCAGGTTGCTCGATATACGAAAAGGAATATGAATTTCCAGGAACACAAGCTAGCTTCCGTGGGTGGATGCTCCCCTCCTCCCTGCAGTGACGTTACAATCTGCAAAGGTTAAGGGCAACTGATCATGCGCATTGCAAACATTCACGTACTATATTATTTACAACTTATTTTGTACATTATAATGATATCGCTGAAAGCTAGCAAAGTTAGCTTTATAATGTTAGTATAGATTAGCGTTCTAAATGACAGCTGACATTTAAAAAAAACTTAATCTTAGACCCTTCGGTAGGTCTACATTGGTAGCTTTATTATCACGATCTTCTCTAATATTGAGGTCACTCGACTTTAGTGACTCCTGATTACTAAATGTCGCCCAAATACAAAAAGGGATAAAATATAACAGTAACATAACGTCACACAAAAATGTTCAGACGCTGCTAGCATTAGTGCTCATAACTCATAAAGACAATATCAGTTACCTATGGGTGGTAGGTTTTATTAACTCAAGACTTCTTGATAATCATACAAACTACAATATTCCAATTATTTAAAATATTCCAAGTATATAAAAAGATTTGCTACAAATATATATAAGTAAGTGTGGATGATCGACAGTTTTCAACCCTGAACTTTTGCGATGCGTAGGCGTCCCATTTCATGGAAACGAATCCGTATATTACATTCGCAGAATAAACGAGAATACTGTACGATACTTTTTGCAGTTTGTGTTAATTCTCTAAAAAACATACAAAATCTATACTTAATAAGTACTATATAGCTAAACCGGCAGACGTTGCCCTGCCTTAAAGTATCAGGGATAAAATAATATTGCGGCTCTAATGAGATGTAAGCTATCTTATGTTTGAAGTTGGATCAAACTGCACATGGTGTGCAAATTTTAGTTATTTAGGAGGCCATCGCGGACAAATGTGACACGTAATTTATGTATACATATAAAGATTATAAAGTAGTATGTTTCTTTGAAAACGCTTATTCTGTTAAATACTAAATTAACGCTACACACCGAAAAAATATAGAAGTGCCGAAATAAAGTTTGTAAAGCCGGTTAGTAAAATCATGTTTGTCTTCTACACGTTTTGTAAAGGCCTATAAATATATAAATTTAATCCCTACTATAATATTATCAATTCGAAAGTAACTCTGTCTGTCTGTTTGTCTGTCTGCTACGCTTTCCCGCTTAAACTACTGAACCAATTTCAATGAAATTTGGAACACATATAGAGTTGACCTTGGGAAAGGACATAGGATGGTTTTTATCCTATGGGATCCCATAAAACGGGCCCACGTGGGCGAAGCCGCTGGCGGAAGGCTAGTAATCAATACCTAAATATTACACAGGGTTATAAAAACTGAAAGAACATAGATATTTTGTGACAGTATCGAAAACTGAACTTAATTAAGTAAAAATAAATATTAACTTCGAATAGATTATTCTTTCCATTCTTATTGCTATTCAGATATAAATCTTCCTATTTAAAATATCAACATATAAGAGTATTATAACAGTTCAGGAATTTCAATATGGTAGCGTATCTTCTCGTTTTCCAATAAGTTCCAACACAACTGGCAGTCGCGAAGCGCGTATTATGCTCGCATCTCTGTGGCCGGTTATTCTCCGTGTTATCTGCAAATGTGCTCCTATTGTAGATATCAATAAACAAATCTAACAAAACTGCGTATGTCGAATTTTATTTCATCATTATCATCATATTTTTCTGCGTCTTTTGTAGAGTTTTTCGCTGATCAAATGCGCTCACTAGACCTTCGACAATTTTCAATGACTAGTAGTCGACATGAGGTTACGTTTTCGTTGCTTTGGAGACATAGAAAAACGCACGTAATTTCATTAGGGTTAACTAAGTAACTTCTAACCGCAGTCGACAAATCGTAGTCACGTAGATCACTACCGTTCTCCAACTCGAAGATACCCGGCACCTTGGGAGAGGTTATGTTGGATTTGACCACACTAAAACCCCCGTAAGTGGCCTGCCTCTGCGCTAGGGGAGGACTCCGGGATCGGAACGCACCGGTGTCCTCCACGTGTGGTGCCTTGGAATGGGCTCATCTTTGGGAGAGCAGATGTGCTCTCCTGCACCTTCCGATGCTTACGGCGGCATGCGGCCACGCACACACCGCCGTCCTGCCCGGGGCTGCAGGCTGGACGGATCGAGCTCCCACTATCACCGCCCACAACCCCGGAAGCCCCCTTAAAGTCGCCTCATACGATCAAGCAGGGGATACCGTAACTCTATTCTTAACCCCGAAACTACAGGGACTTTGGTGCCTACCATATGGATTAGAAGCTAAAGAAGATTTTAATGTTAGATAGAACATGTGGATAGAATCAAATAGGTATTTGTATGTTTTTCCATTTTCCTAATTAAAACAAATATCGTGTTTTGGTTCTACATACCAAAGCCATGCGTAGCAAAACGAAATTTCTTTAGAACCGACAGAATTTTATACGTTTAGTGTTTTGAAATTAGATGTAATATTAGTCAATATTATTTTTTACCGTATCTCTATATATAAAAATGAATCCCATTTTCCCTTGGTCACGACATCACGCGTGAACGGCTGGACCGATTCCGCTTATTTTTCTTTTGTTGTGTTTGTCATTGGCAGAAGAAGGTACATGTAAGAAAACATTAAGGAAATTGCAAGAAAAATTAGAAAATTTAAAAATACTTAACCACTATCCAATTCGAATAATATTTACATTTAAGACAGGACAACGTCCTTCAAATTTTGACACACATGAAATATTCAGAGAGCTCAGCCATCAAAACCTGCAACCATTTTCTAATACATATTTAGTTTGATTTACGTCACATCAGCTTAATTTATTGTTGTTTGAAATCCATAATGAACTGTTGCACGGTATTAAAAAAATAAGCGTTGATCATCAGTTATGGAAATATTTAAGGAATGGTGAAAGTTGTGAATGATTTTTTTTATATGAAATTTCTTGAACTTGCAAAATGTTAGTTACTATTTTTAACGAATTTCATACTTGATACACCGAGTTACAAGTTTTGCATGACTGAACGCTGTGAAACTTATCATTAATTGACTGCGTGCTTCTTATTTTTTATGGTTTTAGAAAAGTTATTGCAGTGAATATTTCTTTTTAAATTGAGGTAAGTACCTTCTGCGCCAAACGTTAAGAAATCCTGCTGACTGACAAAAATATTTCTATACTCCGCCAATTTGACAGAATATAAAAAAATTGCTATTAGAAAAATTTTGTACTTTTCGTCGCTAACCTCTCGAAATAGCTCTCGGAATCAAACGTTAAAACTAGATATGTCATTATTTATTTTCTTCCGTGACAGTTTATTGGACAGTAACCTAAAAATTTCATAGATAAAATACTTAAAAAATACTCTTAATGCATTTGTTGTAGGTTTATGTACAATGTAGGTAGTTTTTCAAAGAAACTAAGCTGGCTAGCTTAGATTTGGTCTCCGTAGGTGGAAGTTATAAATATGAGTTACAATAAGACTAGATACAGTAAGAACAGATCAGTTGCCTAATCGTAAGAGGCGAATAAATGTGAACATCTGGAGTTGTGGCCGGCGGTATGGAGCACCGCGCATGGAGGACATCCGTTCTTCGTCGGACGTTCTACTGGAGATTTCGGAGTCCTCTGAGCGTTGAGGCAGGCCACTGAGAAGGTTTTAGTGCGGTATAAATCCTACATAACCCGGTATCACTCCTCAACCTGACACGTACATTGCGAAGATTTTGTCCCGAAAACATAAAAGTTACCTCGGCATTAACAATATGAGATATGTTATCGTACTACGTAATCATAAAAGGCCACTAAGTAGAGGATTTCGGGGGTGTACACGGCTGTAGTGTGAGCTCGGACCAACAGCCACGGGGAAAACGACCGCGAGTTCGGCCGCACGACTCTTGGCAGAGCTACCTACATTGCTTACCCAAGAGCCCATTTGTAACACCGCGCCACAGAGTACGTCGCCGCGCATGGAAGACAGTAGGTTTCAGTGAAAATCCTGTTCAGTGAGTTAGTGTGGTTGAAATGTTAAATAATAAACTAACTGTCTCTCTCGGGCTACTCGGCTACGCCCATGTAATGTAATGTAGATTTAAGTGAAAATAATTAATTGTTGAATAAAGTTATTAATTCAGGAGATGGCTCTGCAACACGATACTAGATTTACTATTATTATAATATTTTTGAGCCTTTAAAAAGTAAACTTACTCCTACGAGAGTGAAATAGGGGGGTGAAGTTTGCATGGAATTATCTCATTTCTGAACTTGGAAGTATAAGTAGAGCAGGTTTATATGTGCTTGATTAAAATTTAAAATGATTTGTGCAGGTGAAATGGACAAAATTTCCGCCTAAAAGGGTAAAAAGGCGGGGGAAGGGTTAAGTTTGTATAGAAATTTTCTCATATCTGAACTTACCAGCATAAAAGTTGGTGTATAGGACCTGACTTTCTTATTTCTAGGCTTAATAATATGATTATGACAACCTGTATAATTAGCCGGACTTAATTAAAAAGGGGGCTGTTTTTCTCACGGTTAGCTTTATGTGACTTGCTAGCGGGTATAGTGCATAAAATAAATTGGTCATTCTAGCACCAGCTTCAAAACGAAGTAGGTACTGTAGTAAACTGTTACCTATTGTTTATAGCAGACGCAGAACAGATACGTATGTCACAATTATAACGGGGGTTAATTAAAACTGTGCCATAACTAAAGTACGTGCGGAAGAAGTCGCGGGCAAAACCTATCTCTATATTTATAAAAATGAATCCTTATTTCCCTTGATCTCGGCATCACGCGTGAACGGTTAGACCGATTTCGATAATTCTTTTTTGTTGTGTTTGTTAATATCAGGAGAAGGTTCTTAACAATGAAAAAATTAACAAAATTGCGCGAAAGACTACAAAATTTAAGAATACTAAACCACCATAATATTTTTTTTACAAATTCGATTTCAATATTCATAGTTAAGACAGGACAACGTTTGTCGGGTCAGCTAGTATACCATAAATATATCGGCAAATCACATTAGTTTGGTAACGGTACAAATACAATGAATATACCGCCCGTTTCGCCTATTATTCACATACAATTATATCACACAATTCGCACGTATCGTATTTGCAAAGCACGCGTAATAAAATTAATACATCTGATTAAATTATCCGGTGGAGATAATTCGCGTGAAATTATTATTTTCCACCGCTGTGCTTCATTACGATTAACCGTTGTGTTGATGACAATGTTTATATTACCTGAAAACGTTTATTCGAGTACAGTTTGTTTTATATGTAGGGGATAGTAGTTAAACTATAATGTTGTGGGGTTATGTATAAATAAAAGTATCAATCAAGATGCCTATCTATATTATTTTTGCTAAAGTCACAAGTCCCTTTCCTTCCAGTTGATCTTGTTGACTAAAAATTTAATAAATTTTTGCTTAATTTTAATTTGTACTTAAGATATTTTTCTTGGGGACAAAATTTACCGTTTCGGAGATCAGGGTAGGAGTGTTCTTCGAAACTACTGAGCCTAAAATTTGAAAAAAAGAAAACAGTTCATTGCTTGTAGATTAGAGTTAGTAGAGGATAATCTATTAGAACTAGTGGGCTGCCCGCTATACACTCGCGTTTATTCAACAGAATTTTGAAATCTATGACAGCCTTTGTTTTGATTTTACTTCATTGTAGACTAGACAGTCTAAAATATAGACTAGACACTCAGAATTGTAGACTAGACAGTCTACAATGTTGTAACAGTAGACACTGCTATTAGATTGTGACATTGTCACTATTTTGATAGGTACATTTGGCGCGAAAATTAAGAACCCTTTTTTATATTATTTTTATGAAAACAGTTTATATGATTACAGTTAAAATTGCAGTTTTCCCATAACAACTTACTTCATTTTTTTTAAAGAATTAATTTCATAATTTATAACTTAAAAATAACAATTTGTTTATTAAATCCAGATCAATACAATGAACTGAGCATTGTATATGAACAATGCTATAAAGTAAAGTACCTACAATGTAACATCTAGTGTGCGACAACATTTCTAGTAAATGGTCCTTCTTCATCAATGACACAATGCCGCAAGTTGTTGCCATTTTAGATGATTATATCTTGAGTGAGTTTTCAGAACGGATTCAATTACTATAGTAATTGTAAACTATAGTAGTTTATAAACTACCTTCATGTCAAATTTCATCATTATACGTTAAGTGGTTTTTGTTATGTGTGGGTGAGTCACCTTTCGCTTTTGTTATACCTACTTATATAGAAGATCAAGAATCGCGTAACAAAGTCCTAGCCGGATCCGGTTAATTTAAATAAAAAATCCATCATATCATAAGACATCTATGTGAATTAGGTACTGAAAGAGAAACTATTACGATGTTAAAAAGTACGATTAAAATATTAAAGAGTATGTAATGACAACCCAACTTTGACATTGGCAAAATGTTAATCACCGAGCCTATTCGACAAAAATAATACTTTATACATGTGTCATATTTTCTGACTGACTGATAACTTAATACATTATTACTTCGTCCAGTTTCATTGATACTGTCAAAAAATAGATGCAAAAAATATACTTGACGTTGGCAATATGCACAGAGTTTGCAATGCAATAATTGAAGAAAAGAAAGAAAAAGAAAGAAAAGAAAAAGTGACGTTAATGTGCTACATTGCCTTAGACTAAGAATAATGTACATTGCTCTATGTAGCTAGTAGAATGTAAAAATTTAAACTTACATGTCATGCTTTAAGTCATAATCAGATTAAGCAGTTCTTATCTATCTATACATATAATAAAACTGTAAGCAAGGTCAATTCTGTACATTGCATATAAATTTAAAAAAATACTTCTAGGGGTCTTTTTATAAGTAACAGAAGCTAAAAATATAAGTTTTGAAATTATTGTCTGTCTGTCTGTCTGTCTGTCTGTCTGTCTGTCTGTCTGTCTGTTGTTAGCTTTTCACGCAAAAACTACTGGACGGATTTTGATGAAACTTTTTTTGTTTTATATATATTGGTCCTCGCTAACATTTAGGCTATAGATAATTTTAAAAATCACCCTTTAAAGGTGTGAAATGAGCGATGAAAATTTGTATGGAAAACTTGGATTTTTTCAATAGATTTTCTTGAAATTTGATATAAATATTTTCTAACCAAAATAAAAGAATACGTGTTTCAGCATTTCCCGAAATTCACCCTTTAAATGTCAATTTTCTTTGAAACTCTTTGAAAATTGAGTGTCGAAACTTGATGTACAGAATATTTTTGTGCAGAGTAATATACTTATAATTTTGTATTTGTAATCTTTACTAACATAGTAAGAATTCTATTTAAGCTTTTTTCAAAACTACCCCTCAATAGCAAATAAAATGGATTCGAAAGTTGGTATTTCAAGCGTATAATAATTAACCTTAACTTAATATTTCATTCTCAAATTCTTTTCCCTTCTTTGAATGATGTGTTTACTGATATATTGTTGAATGAATTTCCGTAACATTAGTGTGTATTTCATATCAATCGGGTGATAAACAAAAAAGTTATGTTCATTTACACAATACGCGACATAAACTTAAAAGGCACTTTGGGGAATTTGTATGAAAGTTTCGGTAACAGCCCATTCAAAACCATAAATAAAAGTTTAAATTTAAGTAAAATTATTTTGAACTCTCACTAATATTGTCGACTCCTATACTTAGATCAGCTTACTGTATTTTCTTTCGTTGGCCGAGAATGGCTAGACTATAGGTACCTAATAAGTGCATCGCGAGCCTTACCGCCGCCGAATCTTACATCACAGGCTCCATTGAGTTAGTTGCTCAGCTTATTAGTCTTCTTTTGGGGTGGAAGATTATGAACAGGCTGCAGCTGAAACGATTATTATACTACATACATGCTACATTATATCAAGCTGCAACCTTTTCAGCATTCCACTGCTGAGCATGGAGCTCTCCCAATATTGAGGAGACCTCTAGCTCCGATGAACCGAAATCCAAATCTTACAATCTCAATGCATCCAGCATTAAGGTTGTAAGATACGGAATCTAAACCTTCATACAGAATGTACAAAGCCTTAACAAAACGAGACTACTGCAGACATCTAGGTGACGAATAGTTAAACTTTTAGTGAACCAACTGTTAATCTCAATATCTACCTATTTGGTAATTTGACATTCGATTTATCAACCACAAAGTTTACATGTCATACGGTAGATGGCGTTATTGAGCAATATTCATTTCTTCTCCAAAGTGATTCGATGGAGATAATTTCAAATAAAAGCCTTAAGTCTAATAAAAGTAAGTACATAGTGTAAAAAATAAAAAATAACATTTCACACGTATAGCCTCACATTAGGGTAGATATACCCTGTGTCGTGGGTGCCATGAACACACAGAGACAGAAACACAACCACCCAGACCGAGAACAGTTTAAACTCATCATTGAAATTTCTGCTTCGCCCGGATTCTAACCCGGGACAGTTCGATTAGCAGTCCGGCATGGTAAACATTGCGCCACGCGGGTTGTCCCATCGTTGGGTAGGTATACCTATGATGCTGAACATTGTTAATTGGACCAATGATAACTTAACTCATTTTTTGCGTCTCTTTATTGCGTACGGGCTGAGGGCTCATCCACACACGTTGATTGATGGAGATATTAAGGATTCTTTAAAGATTCTTTATAAAAATATTATTTATTTCCAAATACAGATAGCACACTGTGTAGAGACCCTGCCTTCTGCTTTAGTTTTCACAATGTTATATGAGTTATGACTTATGACCAAACTGCTGTCCGCAAGTTTTAAACCTATGGTTTATTAATTGACCTTACAATTATTTTTCCGATTGTTTAATCCTAAGCACGTGTATGTTTAGAAATTTTATCTCCCAACTACAAGTAGTTGTATAGTGCACCTCTTTTCTGCAGTAGGTTAAAGCTATGTATGTAGAATGAGTCTATACATTCTTTGCAGTATAAATTCACCCAATTTACTAAAGATACTATTTTTAACATAGATAAAGCCACGGGCACAGCAGTATCTCTTAACTTTAATAAACGAGGTACATATTTGTAAAGAGAATCTGATTGCGCGAGAAAAGCGAAACGTGAGAAAAGTGGATAGTAAGATCAGTACAGTAAGCATTCCTTACTGTTTTAGGTTTGAAGGATTTAGAAAAAATACATTAGGTTTCTTCTGAACATATGAACATTGTATTATAAGTGATTTCACTATATGTAAGAATAATCTACCTACTACTTATTCAATGCAAATAAATAATCTTTAATTTTTAATCAATCCATTTTATAAGTCTTTATACACGCGGACGACGTCGCGGGCACAGCTAGTTTTCTAATAAAACTTATCGATTGAACCGTTATAAGCATTTCAGTCGAATTCCCAATATTTTTTTATTGTTACACAATGAAATTAATCCCGACACCAATACATACAAAAAGAAGTTTAAAATTAAACCCTGTAAAATCTTCATCATCTTTGCTTATTCTTCAGAAAGCGTTTATAACAAATAGATAGAAAAGTGAGCATTAAGAAGAAGATAAGGAACATAAAAATTTTGATGTTTATAGATTTCGTTATTCCCTAACCCGAATTGGCGACGCGTTTTATGTTTCGACAAATATGTTTACGATCAGTGACTGCGGCCTTTCAGTTATTGTTGTCAGATTTGTGGCGATTAGACATGTTTCAATAACAACACGTCGAATAGATATTGATAGCTGAATTTTGAGAATTATTTTGAAGTAGATTCGTAGGGTACCTACTTAATGGGTTAAATATTTAAATAGGTAGCAAAAACATGACAATAGTACCTAAGTATGGTACTAATTACGCAACCTATGCAAACTCAGGGTATGTTAGTGCTAGATATATATTATGTGAGAGATATAATCGTTACCATAAGTTGCATTCTAGCAAATGCAAGTCTAGCTGCGTTATAACTCTTTTTCTCGCTGACCGCATATTACTCTTATAGGCAAACGCTATTTCTGAAATAATACTCGTATCTAATTAAACGTAAACAGCACGTAAACAGCATTCCTTCTCGGTATGGTAAAAATAGTAGACCCAAAAAAAGGACCAAAAGTACTGTTGAAAATCACACCGTTTTAACGGCAATGGCTACGTCATGAAAACTGCGGTTACATTGGTGGTTAACCCGTGTCGAGCTTATACTGGTTTTGATCTTACAATAATATTTTTTTAAATATTTGTCTTAAAAACAATATATTGTACAATAAACAAGAAGTTATTAAAACATGTTAAACTAAAATAATGAAAATTACTTAATCACAACACGTAAATAACATAATTGTTGATCAAAACTTTATGCCAAGTCCAAGTATGTAAGTATATGTATATGTATAATCTACTTATAACATTTCTTATGAAAAAGTTTTATTTTATGCTATACAAATCTTTTCTGATTACATGAATGTAAATCAATTGTAACATACCTACTGTTTTGTGTGGCTTTGAGCAGAATTGCTACGGAATGATATGAATACAATAGAATTTTCATCTGAAAGCTGTGGCCTTCGTGTAGGGTTGCCATCAATCCGGGTTTCCCCGGATTTGTCCTAGTTTAGAGGGCGTCCGGGGAGCGTCCGGGCCGGACTTCATTGGTAGTCCGGGCTTAAAAAGAATTAAGTCTTGGGCCGCCCGCGACACACGCACTGTGCCCGCGAACCGCGGTCAACCGACGAACCGACTCGCTAAATTCACCGTCCCCCCGCCGTTGTCATGTCCGGGTTTTGGGCTCTAAAATCCGGGGTTTTAACGCATCTTGTCCTGGTTGACAAATTTTAGAGATGGCAACCCTACCTTCGTGGCACAGTAATATCATATAATATTCCTTTGACCTATAGCGTAATGAACAGCTACTATAACTAGGTTTAATTTTTGGGGTTTCGTACCATAAACATAAGATAGATTAGGTACGTAATTGGGTATGAGATTTTAATTAAATTTTTCAAACTTTTTTAATTTCCCACTACTGGAGACAGGTGTCCTCTTGGAAGCGAGAGCAATTTAGGCCATTATTCATCACGCTTGCCAGGGACGGATTGGTGGACATCATGCCTTCGAGAAACTAAGAGTTACTCTCAGGCATGCGTGTAAATAAAAAACGTCATAATTAATTAAATTATCATGATATTTTCCCTTACTGTGGAGCAGCGACTAACATCATTGGTGCGCGCCGGGGATTTTTTCATTTATTTGAATGGAGTAGCAGAGAGCATGCAGGATACGTGGTGTTAAGTAGTTGCTGCAACCCATGGACATCTACATACAACCTCAAGCAAGCATAGGTAAGTCTTGTCTGAGGTCGTATGCAGTTGCGCTGCTACTCCGGAGGCTGGTGATCGCCTTATGTAGGTGTAGCCGGCAACTGCACCTTTCCACCGAGATTTGAAGTCGGTATCTCCGTGTCGGTGATCGCGGTGTTACGGCTCTGCCACCGCAACTCTCATATTTTAATAATTAAAAACTACATTAAAATATCAACTCCCTCACTCACTTCATTACTAACTTCGTTTGCCAAGTTGCCCTCAAGGCACTAAAGTAACCTTCTCTCATAATATTCCGCTATAGCGAACCAACTATTCTTTTCATTTCGCTGGCATTTCAGTAAGCGACTTCAATCAACTATGTACAAAAGCGCAGTAAAATTGGTAGCGCAATCAATACCTTACAAAAGTATATGGAAGCTCTTTATATTTTCCATCGACAGTGGTTTTTAAAGATAATAGGCATTGACTTACAAAAGAAAAATTAAAAACGTTTGCAGGTTTTTTAAGTAGACAATTAAATTATGTATTACTAAAGCTTAGAGTATGTATCGAAGCGAGGTTCCATGAGGTCCTTACTGAAGGGTGAGTACCTTTGATGCTCTAAGTACTAAAGGGACATTGCATTTGTAATCTGTGGTATGTGAAAAGGAAGGCCGCAAAATATAGTAGCGCCACTACCGCTAGAGGGAACGGGAATAAGAAGAGAAACACGGTGAAGGTGTATTGATCATTTCATTTCATTTCATATTTCATTTCATATTTCATGATTTGGCTTACAAAAATTTTGTAGTTCAGATGAATAAAAAGCCGTTGTAAATTCATCTTGTTTTGATAATCCTGAATCTATTTTATAGTATACTAGCGGCCGCCCGTGATTTCGTCCGCGTGGACTTTGGTGTCTTAGCATAATGTTATATAGCCTAAAGCCTTCTTGATAAATGGACTATACAACACAAAAATAATTTTTAAATGCAAACCAGTAGTTCCTGAGATTAGCGCGTTTAAATAAACAAACTCTTCAGCTTTATATATAGATATAGATAGTATAGATAATGCTGTAACAGTCTTTTTATCTCGATTTGATGAGTTGATATTAAATAAAAAAATTGAAACTGATGTCATACAATACTTAACAAGCAAGTTAGTACTTGCTGGTTTAGTACACTTACATATATTATAACCATGTCTTGAAATGGTAATCAATAGGTAATATAAATAAATAAATCACGATACATACTCATAGCCCCACCCAGTATGGGGCTATGTATTCCCTGTGTCATGGGAACCATGGACACACACAAAGACAGAAACACAAACATCCAGATCAAGTATAGAAATTAAAATTCATCATTTCAATTTCTGCCTCGCCGGGAATCGAACTAGGGACCCTCCGATCGGCAGTCCAGCATGGTAACCATTGCACCACACGGGTCGTCATACATAATATCTTCATACCCGTGCCTAGAAGTGGGACCAAAAACGGTTGCGGCCATATTGTTCATTTACAACTTTCTTATAATGAAAGAAGCTAATATAGCTTTTATCTTAATAATGTCCAAGCAAATGAACATCTTCTAAAATTCTTCTCTTGTTATCTTCTTCAGTTACCTAGCAGGTTATCATTAAAGCAAAAAGAAACAATGATTAGCACAGTCACTGTAAGAGTAAGTAAACTCCGATCCGCCCAACACTAGCTTCTTTCTCCGACTTGTCTTGAAGGCTCTACAGGAATTTTTTCTCATAATATTCCGCTTTGGACATTTCCTTTTTCATTTAGCTTGCATTTTTATTGAACTATGTACAGTAAAATTGGTAGCATTCAGTGCTCGGCGGGAGAAAGATCTCAGCGCAGAGCGCTTTTTATTTTCCATCTAGAGACAGAAGGATTTCAAAGATCGACGATATTGAATATTGAAAGGAAAATTAAAACAACGATTGCAATGCGCTTTTGTGCATACCTGAATGAAATACGTTACAGCCAGTCTAGTGAATGTTATGTGTCTCAATAAGTTAAATAATAAAATCTAGGGATACATCGATACGCATTTTTGCTTCTACGATACTTTATGTAATTGTGTAAGTACATAAAAAGTATCGTTATACCGATGCCGATGCTGTGGGTTTTAAAGAATGGCCAATTTAAACAGCCCTGGTCTATTACCTAAGATCATCTATGATGTAAAGCGTAGATATGTTTATGTGAATCTCACAATAATGTACATTTCTTGGTACACGTTGAAAGAATAGAGAAGTTTGAGTAATTACAACAGTTACGTGACTCACTCACTTGTCACAAAATACTAAAAAACGCCTAGCGGTTTTTAGTATAGTATAGTAGTGTAGTATAGGGATGAAATTTGGCAGGGAGGTAATTTATACGATATTGCGAAAGGTAAAAATTAAGGAAGTCTATCGGCTCTTGACCCGGCGGTTAGCGTAGAACGCAAACGATCTATGCAACTAAGCCAAACTTGCGCGGTCGGGTGTGAGATGGCTAGTGGCAAAAAATTTCATGCGCGTTTCCGTGCTTCGGAGGGCACGTTGAGCCGTCGCTCCCGGATAGATAATAGTCGTTAAACCATACCTTGTCGCAGGCCTTATGGGCGGTTTGAAAACATTCGACAGCAGTGGGACGCAAAAAGGGTTGCAGCCAAACAGCTCTCAAGCTCATATGAAAGTCCTTAATTTATTGTTCTACAAATTTGAAATTTTGATAGAGCGACGTAGTTAGTAGACATCAACTAAGAACAGACTAAGCACCAGGACTGGATTAAGAAGGTCTAAGAGCTATATTATGATATTTTTAACGCGCACTTAGCCGTGAAATAATATAAAATTAATAATAATAAACGTTACACACCCATAGTCCCACAGTAAGGTAATTAATACCCTGTATCGCGGGTACCATGGACACATACAAAGACAGGAACACGAACACCCAGATCGAGAACAGAAATTTAAACTCATCTAGGTGCATAGCCAGTTTTTGAAGTGAAAACTTATTTAGCGGCGTTGTGCACTTGTTTTGGGATGGGTAAAATATGTTAAACTCGCGTCAGGACACGTGGCCTGATCGAAAATTCGTAACACGGAGGGGTGACAGCTGATGACGGCTCGACTGTCTATACTTGTAAAATTCATTTATATCAAGTATTTAAAATATGGACATTGAACAAAGTGCATCTATTAATGAAAAAATTAACGAAGAAATAGTGAAAGAAAATGAGCGAGTACTTTATAAAAGTACTAGATGAAAACCTACTGAAAATAGTAGATGAAAAGTAATACTGATAATAAAAGCAATTCGTGCGAAATTATTCCCTAACCATTCCAAAATATCAAAAATGCACAACGTTAATGTTCAAGTTTTCACTTCTGCCGGCACTACCGGAGTGTAATTCTTTTTTGAAGTGAAAACTTCTTTAGCGGCGTTGAGCACTTTTTGTGGGATGGGTAAAAACTATGAAACTCGCGCGAGGTCACGTGTGCTGATCGCAAAATTTCGTAAGATAGTAGAGGAGACGAGGAAGATCGACCTTCACCGATCTGATAATTCGATGAGACATATTGTTTACCAAATACAATTTATAAACATATATGCCTATGATAACTTGACTATCGAAAAGTGTTCATAGCTATTTTTAATTTAATTAATTTTAATCAATTTTCTTTCATATCACCTTCACTCTTGTAACAACCGAACGAGTGAATATCTTCACCGGCTCTTAGACCAAGACGGAGGGGTGACAGCTGATGACGGCTCATCTGACGGCTGTCTATACTTTTTTTCTTCAATTATGGCATCGCAAACTCTGCATATTGCCAGCGTCAAGTATAATTTTATCTTAAAATTCGTTTATATCAAGTATATTTAAATTATGGACATTGAACAAAGTGCATCTATTAATGAAAAAAGTGACGAAGAAATAGTGAAAGAAAATGAGAGAGTACTTTGTAAAAATACTAGATAGAAATTAATAGGTACTGATAATTCAAGCAATTCGTGCGGAATTATTCCCTAACGATTCCAAGACATCAAAAATGCACAACGTTAATGTTTTCACTTCTGCCGGCACTCCCGGAGTGCAACCCATTGTTTTTTTTTTATAAAAAAATCGCTGTTACCGATGAAATATTACTATTATGGTCGCTTCAAGAGTGTAAATTATAAAAGGGTGTAGATTAAAGATTGAAAGCTTAGATACGAATGACATTATACTTGTTTATGAAACTCAAATACATTTATCCACCTACACCTACGTTGAAAGAATAAAAAAATAAAAGAATATAAAAATTTGAGTAAATCACTGCTATAGCATACTACTTAAAATTTCCATATAAAATTGCAAACGTAATTTAAATCTTCCTTTCAATATGCAATAATGTTAGTCTTGAAAAACCACCTGTCTTAAGTTGAAACTAAATAGAGCTCTTAGGTCTTTATTCTGTCGAGCATTGATATCTGCCAATTTTACTGTGCTTTTGTACATAATGCCAGCCAAGAAGAAAGAAATGCCAGCGAGATGAAAAGAATAGGGTTTGCTATAGTGCAATATTATGAGAGAAGGGCCCTGTAGTGCATTTAGGGCGAGTCGGTGAATGAAGTTAGTGCAAAGAGATCGGAGTTGATAATATTAAGGCAGATTTATGAGGATTATAAGCTTATTAAAATATATGGTGGTGGCAGATCGAATAGGCCTTCGGTGCACAGTTCGGAAGTATCATTATACTAACAGTAACATTTACACATGTAACATTTACACATTTTAGGGCCTTCATCGCATCAGATCATTGAAGTCACGTCTTTGGGTATGCGTCCATTTTCACATAATGAAAAAAATACCCTAAAGTCACTATATTTCTATTACTTGTCATGTAACCCAGTGGGTTCATAGGACATAAATATACTTTGACATGTGAAGATTAAACCTCATAAATACTAGGGATACATCAATACGCATTGCTGTCTATAAGGTGTCGCTTGTGTCAATAAAATAAATCAATATAACACTAGAAATATAACAATATAAATAACAAACTTTGGATTTAAAATAGAAAGTTTAATTTATTAAAACACTTGCTTTTCACCCGCGATTCCACCGACATAATCTTCATGTTTTTCCTATGGCTGCAACCCTTTTTGCGTCCCACTGCTGGGCACGGGTCTCTTCTTCTTATTGGGGACTCCTGGAGCTTACTCCACCACACTGATCCAATGCGGGTTGGTGGAGATGCGGGTCAGTGGCCAACCCGCTGTCGGATGTTTTCAAACCGCCCATAAGGCCTCCGACAAGGTTTAACGACTGTTATCTTTCGACAAAAACCGGGACCGACGTCTTAACGTGCCTTCCGAAGCACGGAAACGCGCATGTTTTTTTTCCACTAGTGGTCATCCACACCCTATCGCGCCCGTTTGGTTTATTTATTTATTTTACACTTTATGACACCACTTACAAAATGGTGCAAAAAGCTAGACTTAATGCTAGAAGCATTCTCTGCCAGTCAACCTTTGGGCAAAGAAAGGGCAGAGATTGTTGTACCATGCCCAATTTAATAATTTTAGTATGTATGATTTTGGCCATCTTATATTGGTTCAATGTTTATTGTTTGAATCAAAGATTTGTTTAAGTGCTTTAGAGAAAGATGTCAGAAAAACTTAATGTATAATTCAACAAAATCAGATAATAATTTAGATCTTTGTACTAATGGTCATTCAGCAAGTTAAGCGGTATTTACCGGATGGGTGCCGGCGACAGTGCCATCTGCTCACCCCCTACCCTCAGCTTAAAGGTCAAGGATTACATACTCGTAAAGCTTTAATGCAATGAATATGTTGAAAATTGTACCAAGGATTTCATAACAAAATGGAGAATACTCGTGTATAGTTTCCTTGGAAAAGAACATAGGGTGGTTATTATCCTATGGAAACCTATAAAACGGGTCCACGGGACTGGCGTAAGGCTGGCGGAAGGCGGATATATAATGGATAACTAATCGAAAAGGAGAGTATCTATTTATTTCATGAATATAAAGTACCTGGACGACCGACCGTTTCTCGGATATAAACAGTTTATTTTCTTGGTTTAATTTCAAACGAAACACTCATTTGCTTAGTGTTATTTAATAACGTCATCTGAAATAGCTCCCAATAAAAAAAAAAACACGAAAAATAAAAAAATAAACGCAATGTAGTTTTGCTTGAGGTTTGAACCCGGGCCTCTTGGTGCGCGGTTAGACCGGTTAAATGTCAGGAAGAGTCGTATTTTTCAGGTTATATTTAAGTTGATTATCGTTGAAATTTTTTGTATAATTCAAAATTTATAAAAATAAAACCTAGATGGATCGATTAATCACCCCCGAAATCAGGGTACTAAATTTTATTAAAATCTTTGGAGCCGTTTCCGAGATTCAAAAAATATATTTAGGTGTACACAAGAATTTCTCGTTTAAAGGTATTAGATTAAATTACTTAGGTAGAAATAGGAAATAAGTAATAAAATATTTCGGATACTTCTTATACAATATTCGATTTTAATTTATAGCTACGAGCGACGTATCATAGCAGTACACGTCCTTATTTTACAAAACTATATGTACATGTAAAAGATTAAGGGTATTGTCAAAAAGAAGGAAAAAAGGTTTTGTTACCTGATAGCATTTAATAGTATAATTTATTGAATTATATTTTTGCTCACTATTATACGATAAAGAGTATGCATTTAGTGTAAGTAAATTAGCACTTCAACACAGACTGCATAAAATGTAATGCCACAACTTTAGATTAGTGACGCTCTGAGCATCATGTTTCCTAGAATGTTAAGATTTGAGTAATTAAATTACCATTTCAGGGTATCACCACATGACATTATTCCTGAAAAGCTAAGTTAGCATAGCTTATAGATAAATAGACAAGATAATATGATGTAGACAACTGCCACAACGTGCATGGGCATGGTTAGCGTAGAACGTAAGCGATCTATGTGACTAAGCCAAACGGGCGCGTACAGGTGTGAGATGGGTGACCGCTAATGGCAAAACATTTCATGCGCGTTTCCGTGCTGCGAAGGTTAAGCCGTTAGTCCCGGTTGTTGTCGATTGATAACAGTCGTTAAACCTTGTCGGAGGCCTTATGGGCGGTTTGAAAACATCAGACAGCGGGTTGGCCACTAACCCGCATCTCCACCTACCCGCATTGGAGCAGCATGGTGAAGTAAGCTGCAGGCCTCACCAATAATGGAGAAAGACCCGTGCCCAGCACTGGGACGTAAAAAAATATTTTATACAATAGTATTAATAGACCGTCACCGCATTAAGCGATATTTATCCGTTTGGATGGGCGCCGGAGACATAATATCGTAGATGTCTGCCCGCCGCCTACCCGCTGAGTGAAGGTCAAGGATTTCATACCCGCGTGGGGTTTAATGTATGTAATGAGTAAAAAGAGATGAATAGAACAGCTCTTATTCCTGAAAGCGAAGTTGAAGCGAAGGCTTGCGGATAAAAAGACAAATACATTATATGACATACTTAGTATGATAGACTGTCAGCGCATGCGGTATTTATCCTTTTGGATAGGCGCCGTTAACATAGGTACTTAGCTGTCTGCTCGCCAAGTGTCGGCCTACAATTTTCGTTAAAGCATTTTCTATAAAGTTAATAGTTATCGAAATAAACGTGTAAAACCTTCAAAAAGTATATTTATTTATTGACATAAGTTTTATTGCACATATCTACCTAATACTTACAAAAAAATAAAAAATAACATAACGGAAAATTATGAATTTGCGGCGCTTGCAATGGAGACGTTGGGTCCATGGTCGGCTGACATGAAAACTTTCTGCAAAGATATGTCGACCAGACTTGTCCTCGCTTCGGGTGACCAGAGGGCTGGCAGTTATTTTATACAAAAAATCAGCCTTTTGATTCAAAGAGGTAATGCTGCCAGCGTTCTGGGCACCATGCCGCAATCAGGTCTTTTAGATGGCATATACATTTTGTAAAATATATATAATATTTTTTCCTTTTTGTATTAGATATTCAAAAAGTTAGATTTAATATTAGTTTAAATTTGTATTTTTAAATTTGACCTTGAAAATGAAGGATGCTGAAGCAAAAAGAATTTTGCTTTTGATATTCGTTATCTAATTAAAATTTAAGCGTTCATTTTTTTCAACCTACGGCGTAGTAAACGGAGACTTGATTTCTGTACAACTCCGACTCCCAAAAATATTTAAAATAAATAATATAGTTTAAAAAACTAAAAAACACGCTTTTGTGAAAATACGAACTAAAAAGTAGAAAATAAGAAGAAAATGTATTTTACTGTAAAAAAAAGAGTAGGGTGCATGGGGTCAATAGTATCTTAAAAACCACCCCACCGTTTACCACCCCCACCATTTAGTTCGTATTTTCATAAAAGCGTGTTTTTAAGTTTTTAAAACTACATTATTTATTTTTAATTTTTAGTTGGATTTTTTTTCAATAATTCCGTATCCCATTCAGCAAACCCTTTCATTTAATACCCATATCATGTGGGTGCATTTAAAATAGCCAATCCGCCATCTTGGATGTCCGCCATGTTGGATTTACGTCACGTGACTATTTTTTTCGTATTTCTGACAGCAAACCCTTTCATTTGTTACCCAGTAAAGCAAACCATTATAGTTTATTCATTACAAACATACAAAAATACAAATCTTTCCATATATACAAAAAGCTAGAACTAATCTTAATAACTAACCTTAACAATATATACAAAACTTAAAGTAAAAAAAAACAATAAAAAGGCTTATAAATAAAATACTTCATCTAAAAAGTCCGTGTGAGGCATGGTACCCAAGACACTGGCGGCATTGCCCCTTTGTACGACTAGACTGAGTCGTTGGGCAAAATAGCCGCCAGCCCTCAGGTCACCACAGGCAAGGACAAGTCTGTTTGACATTTCTTACCATATCATGTTATTATGTTATTTGTTACCCATATCATGGGGGTGCATTTCAAATAGCCTGTCCGCCATCTTGGGGAGGCCGCCATATTGGATTTGTAATGACGTTTCATAGCTAGTCATGTATTGTCATCAAAATGAGTTCTGATGCACACGCTCTGAGGAGCGTGTGCAAAATTTCATCCTTATCGAAGACCGGGAAGTGGGTCAAATTAAGATTCCAAGATTTTCTTACACACATAGTTACAAGTGAAGCTAATAAAATCGTGTTAAAAAAACATGTAGATGTGTTATAGGCGCTCAAAAATTGACCCTTAAAATGTGGAATATGACACATGTGATATGACAATGTTAGAATAAAATATCATAATTATTGTTCACGCTTTTTTGTTTATATATTGCCATTGCCAACTCCATACATTTTAATTTATGTTTGTTTCGAAATATCGTCTGTTAATTCTTCTATAGGTAATGCCAAACTCTTATTAAAGCCTTATATAGCCTACGTAAAAAATATGTCTTTTGTTTTGTCGCTAATTCCATTTAATTACACTCAGAAGCAGCAAAGCTTATTAATGTGCGAATAAACATAATAAGATAATGAGGGAAGCCATAAAAGTAATTTAGATCGCAGAACAGACTGAGTTATAGACCGTCATAACTGACTAAGGAGCATCGCTAGCCAAGTATTGTGACTATACTGAATGTTCCGAGGAAGTACAATTTGATGCCCAGTCACCACTATACCACCAGACGAAGATTAAAATTCCACCGACACCATCTGGACTCGTGACGGTCCTCCACAGTCCGCTTTCCACGCTCCCTTTATCACGGATGTGTAAGTTATGGGACAACCTTCCCTAAAGCTGAGGCATTTCCAGTGGACTATGACATGGGGTTTTTCAAGAAAGCTGTAAAAAAAGCTCTGTTTCTAAGCCGGAAATGCTCGGGTGGCTCCTCTGGGCTTGCCCGTGTCCATAGGCTACGGTGATCGCTTAACATCATGCGGCCCGTCTGCCTTTTTGTTCGGTTTATTTATTTAAAAAAAACGTGTCAAATTCAAAACATAATTTTTGAAGTCAGTTAATAAAAAAAATATATCAGACCTCATAATATTCTGAAGAAGTAAAATAAAAGCAAGCCCATAAATGCATAATGTGCTTAATAAATACGCATTTCTTTCCTGTAGTTTAATATCCCGAGGCTTCGCCGCCAGAGGTCGCTATCAAACTGCGATTTACTTCTGAGGTGGGGGGTATAGGGTGCATAGGGAGTGTCGCCATATGCCGCGGTTCATCGTATTTAATAGAGGGTGGGATATTTTTTTACTATAATGTATGGTTAAGGAAAGACAAAGACGGTTTTATTTTGTAGAAATATGGGTATAGATATTCTATTTAAAGTCCAATAGGCTCTTGTGATGTGTAATGAAGAGCGCGCTTTTGTGCGTAAGTTTTTGAAGCGTTATCAAATAAGTCTAATTATCTCTGTCCATTAACAAAAAACCTTTAAAAATTAACCTTACTCACACAACTTTTTTACGTTTAGTGGTCATGCTGACTTTCCTGTGCGTGGTTACGCACACCAAAACAATGAATGTGCACGCCTGACACCATTAAAAGCCAAACGGACGTCGTGAAGTAGAAAATCTACAGCACAATCATATCACCATTCTTTGAATTATCTTTGAGTATATTAGTTTTTTTTATTATTTTTTTTATTCTATTACCTGCTATGTCATTTTCGATACCTAATGCGACTCGCGAACATTAAAAAAAATAACGTTACTCACTATTACTCAGTAAGGTAGATATACCCTGTGTCGTGGGTGCCATGTATACATACAAAGACAGAAACACAAACACCCAGATCGATAACAGAAACTTGAACTCATCATTCAAATTTCTGCTTCGCCGGGACACGGTACACGGGACCCTCCGATCCGCAGTCCGGCATGGTAACGCCACACGGGTCGTCATTACTACACATATTTGGATGTGCCCCGCGGATTTACCAGCATCATAGCGAGTTGTATTATTGCCTAAAAGCTTCATCGAGACAGGGACTATTCAACACGTAAATAATTTACAATTCAAACCAGTAGTTTTTGAGATAAGCGCTGTCAAACAAACAAAAAATCTCTTAAGCTTTATAATAATTATAATAGTTTGTTTGCATGAATCAACAATAATAGTCACTACGAGTATTACTTCTAATACTGAGCACATTAGCATTGTAAAATGGAAGACGTATGCTTAAATGTAATTTACGATACGAGATCGATAAGCGAGGGGAGACCCATATCTTTCAAATAGAAACTGCTGATGGATTCTCACTGTCACCAGATACGAGTCTACGACTATTTAATTCGAGTTAGCGGAGTTTTTGCTGGATTTTGTTCCACTGTTTGATCCATTTCGGAGTTGGCGGCGACCTTTTTTATGGAATTTTCCCGTTTTACGACAAATTTGCATTTCGTTTTTGTGGCTGCGCTTGACAGGAATGTGGGTATCGCACATCTCTATTGCGAGGGGTTTCATTTATGCAGAGTATTTTTTTCTATGAATTAAATTTTAAACTGGTTGGTCTGAAATCTTAGTTTAATGTGTATTGTTTGAATTTGCTTTTGACAGCTAAAAATCCTAATATACACATCAACACGGTCTAGAGATATTTCATCTAATACCTTTAAACGAGCAATTCTTGTATGTATCTAAATATATTTTTTGAATCTCGGAAACGGCTCCAAAGATTTTGATGAAATTACAGTACACTGGTTGCGGGGATGATAAATCGATCCACAAATTTTTATTGATAAAATTTGTAGTTTTTTTTAATGTTTATGCAGTTAAATATAAAATTACTCTTACCGACATCTATTGGAAAATATTAATAATATTGTGGCGTAGAAAGCCGTCAATTGTCCATCATTTGACAATCCACCCTTCAAACAAATGACAATGTCGATAATTATGAAAGACCTCTATAAAAATTTCGTCAAGGGAATTAAAGCTTTCTTGGTCGAATGGTTCCGAAAGCCGACTACGGAGCTAGATACCCGGGTTCAAATCTCAAGTAGGCAAGTTGCGTTTTTTATTTTTTTGTGACAATATTTTTTAACTGGGAGCTAGGTATTTCAAAAGGATTTGTAAAGTAACACTAAGTCAATGAATGCTTTGCTTAAAAATAAACCAAGTAAATAAATTGTTTTTATCCGAGCAACGCTCGGGCGTCCAGGTACTACTCAATTAAATAACTCAAAATATTTTAACACTTATATTTTGTTAATGCATTAGAGTTATCCTACTAAAAATTTTATCAAAAGTCTGAGATCAACTAGTCTGTCTTATCATCATTTTATATTTGTGTGTTATTTGTATGTATGTATATATGTATGTATATATATATATATATATGTATATATGTATGTATATATATATATATATATATATGTATATATGTATGTATGTATATATGTAAACTAGTATTATAATATGTAATCTTATATTTTATTTATGTATTATATTATGCATCATATATTTACTTTCTCAGTGTTAGTTCTTTAGATACAAGCTTACCACAAGAACAATTTTCCTTGTAGAAGTAGTGCTATTGTTGCCACCTACTTAAAATTCTCACCATCAGCCAGGGTTGACTGGTAGAGAATGCCTCACGGCATTAAGTCCGCCCTTTGTACAACATTTTTATGTTGTAACAATAAAGAATAAATAAATAAATAAATAAATAAATAAAAACATTTTCATGTAAAATGTTGCCAAAGCGAGCGTATAAGGCTTACCCACTGAAAAATGTATCAGATCTATTATGTTTATAGTTTGAATTTGAAATTAAATTACTTTTAATAAATGAAGTGGAAGTATATCAAGAGAAAAGGACTATTTAAACAACTAACCCGCAACGGTCCAACTCGTACCAAAAAGTGTAAATTCAACATATTATTTTCATTGTGAAAATTAGTAATACATATAAGGAGTCCGCTAGCAGATAAATCATATAATACTATGGCTGCAACCCTATTTTGCGTCCCACTGCTGGGACCGGTCTTTCTCCATTATTGGAAGGCCTGGAGCTTACTCCACCACGCTGCTCCAATGCGGGTTGATGGAGATGCGAGTTAGTGGCCAATCCGCCGTCGGATGTTTTCAAACTTTCCATAAAGCTCCCGGACTACCAGTTTAACGACTGTTATCTATCGATAACAACCGAGACCGACTGCTTATCGTGCCCTCCGAAGCACGGAGACGCGCATGAAATTTTTGCCACTAGCGGTCACCCATCTCACACCCGACCGCGCCCGTTTGGCTAAGCTGCATAGATCGCTTGCGTTCTATGCTCGCCGCCAGTCCATGCGTAATACTATAATGAACTTTAAATATTATTGTGCAGTAAAATAGTAAATAATCTCCGCCTACAAACTATTTGATAGTTAGGCGGGATGTTTATATTATTTATGCATGTAAATAAACGATTAAAAAAACTAATTTTAGAACTAAGCTCCTACATCTACACGCCATAACTCTACAAGCCCTATTTTTTCTTGGTGGAACTTTTGTGTCCCACGTACTATCTACTTTTCACCTCATTTTTTTGGCATCGGGGGAGAAACTTTCAAAAGGTAACGGGCTCCTTGGCAGAAGTGTTACCGGGTTATGTGGCATTTGTTACCGCACTAAAACTCCCTCGGTGGCCTACCTCTGCGCTTGGGGAGGACTCCGGGATCTCCAGGTGTCCTCCACGCGCGGCACCCCAGAACGGTCCCATCCTCTGGAGAGCAGATGTGCTCTCCTGCATTCTCCGATACTTATGGCGGCATGCGGCCACGCACACACCGCTCTCCTTCCCGGGGCCGTTGGCTGAACGGATCGAGCTGCCACTCTCACCGCCCACAACCCCGGAAGCCCCCTTTTTGTCGCCTCTTACGATCAGGCTTCTTCTTCATTTCTTAAAATAACATCGTTATATTACATGAAATTTATCAAAATTAAGAATCTTCATGTTTTGAGACCATGTTATCTATATCTATATATACATATAATAAATCTGTAACAAGTCGGTTTCTGTACATTGAAGATATTTGAAAAAAACTGTCACTAGGGCTATTTATTAGCGTAATAGAACCCAAAACAATGATTTTTAGAATTATTGTCTGTTTGTCTGTTTATCTGTTTGTCTGTTTATCTGTTCGTTTGTGCGCGCTAATCTCAGGAACGGCTTAACGTAGAAGGATGTGGTTTTCACTGATGTATTGGTATTTTTTTGGATTAACATTTAGGGTTTGTTTTATTTAAATCGGTTCACAAACAAAAAAGTTATGTCAATTTCAAGAATGATGAAATGGATGAACTCCTGCTCGCTGACTTTGCGCAATGAATCAGCACTCCGGTGCTAATGCATTCGTACAGGAGCTCTCCCCTTCCCCTATCGACGTCTCGCTTCAATTGCGCCACTCTGCTATGTTAAAAGTATATATAAAGTACTTATAATTAAACTGTAAGCAGGGCCAATTCTGCATTGCAAATTAATTTAAAAAATACTTCTAGGGGTCATTTTATAAGTAACAAAACCCAAAAAAATATGTTTTGAAATTTTTGTCTGTCTGTCTGTCTGTTGTTAGACTTTCACACAAATACTACTAGACGGATTCTAATGAAACTTTTTTCGTTGTATATACATTGGTCCTCGCTAACATATAGGCTATAGAAAATAAACAAAATTATCTTTTAAGGGTATGAAATAAGGGAAAAAAATGCATGGAAAACTTTGTTTTTTTTCAATAGATTTTCTTGATATTTAGTACAAATATTTTAACTGAAATAAAGAAATACGTATTTTAGCATTTTCCAATATTCACCCTTTAAGTGTCAATTTTTTTCGAAATTCTTTAACAACTGATTGTTGAGACTTGATTTATAGAATCTTTTTGGGAAAAGTATTTCACTTGGAATTTTGTATTTTTAATTGTAAATGTAAATAATACGAAAAAAATATTATTTCAATTAAAATGAATTATCGTAACATTAAGTGTGTATTTGACATCAATCGGTCCATAAACAAAAAAAATTAAGTCCATTTAAATAATACGCGGCATAAAATTGAAACGCGCGTTGGAGGATTTAGATGAAAGTTTTGTTAAAAGCTGTTTAGAAAACCATAATTAATACTTTACAATGAAATCAAAATTATAAAATAATTTGTGGTTCCGAAGATATAGGAGAAGATAGAGGTCAAACGTAAGATGAACTTTTATCAATATTGTCAACCATATTAAATAGAGATCAGTGTGATCAGGGTTATGCTTCGTTGGCCGAGAACGGCTAGCCTACAGGTATAAAGCGCACCGCGAGCCCCGCCACCGAGTCTTACAGAAGACTCCTGAGCCCTACAGAAGAGGTCGATTGCTCAGCTTCTTCTTGGAGCTGAGAATCGTGAACAGGCTATGACTGAACCATTACCGATACAAGCTAAATAGCTGCATCCTTTTAACGTCTCGCTCCTCTCCTGGGCTTCCCATTATTGGGGAGGCCTGGAGATTACTTAACCAGGCTGCTCCAATGCGGGTTGATATGCATATTGTAACTATTAAAGAAATTCTAACAAAGGAATCTTTATTAAAGCAACGGAAGAATAAATTTAAGTGTGTAACATTTGTGAGAGAATAAAGTTAATGCGAGCGGTCACACCACAAGTTTCGATAATGACTAACATCTCTTAATATTCTGATAGCAAGTTTTCAATCACTTATGCTAGATTTCATCTCGAAATATTTAAAAAAACCATACATATCACCACATATTCAAAGAAATCCTCAATACAAAATGTACAAAACCTTAACAAAACGAGGCTACTGCCGACATCTATGTTCATATTCAGAACTATTTAGTGATATGTTGCAAATTCGGTATATCGACGATTTAGTTTACACGCTATACGATAGATGTCGTTGTTACCTAATAACGCTATTACAAAGTGGATTGGTGGAGATTATTTCAAATAATTAATTACGAGTATATTAACATAATAAAATATCTAATAAAAAATTAACAACTTAGAGAGCTTTGGAACTGGCGCTGATATTGTACTCATTGTGGTAGAGCATTATGGAGGCGCGGCGCGGTGGTTACATCCAGATATTATTGGTATCGACTTTATTGAACAGGTGACGCGGTAGATGGCGTTGTTGCTGAATAACACTATTCCAATGCAGATCCAAAGAGATAATAATTGTCGCCTTGCGCAGGCGTGCTCCCAGGGGGGGTCACAGATCGCCTGGACTCGCGTGGCACAATGGTTACCATGCCGGACTGCCAATCGAAGGGTCTCGAGTTTGATTCCCGGCGAAGCATACATTTGAATGATGAGTTTAATTTTCTATTCTCGGTTTAAGTGTTCGGTGTACCCTACTCGGGGCTATCAGTGTGAAACGTGAAAAAAATCCAAGTGTTCTACCGACTTTACTATGCTGAGTGATCTTTTCAAAATGATACCTACGTCACCATATCATGATTACACCACCGGTCGAAGGTTAAAATTCCACAGGCCGCTTTGCACGCTCCTTTTGATGTTTGAACGGATGTGTAAGTTATGGGACAACCTTCCAGCTGAGGCATTTATAGCTGAGGCATTTCCAGTGGACTTTGACATAGGGTTCTTCAAGAAAGCTGTAAAGAAAGCTCTTCTTGAAAGCCGGCAGTGCTCGGGTGGCTCCGCTGGGGTTGCCCATTTCCATAGGCGACAGAGATCGCTTAACCACGCGGCCTTTCTGCCTCTTGGTTCGGTTTATTTATAAAAAAAGTGATATCGAATAAACGAATAATCAATTGCCGAGGGTCTAATAAAAATGTTATTGAAATGAACAGAGGTTTTCAGTGGTTAATTTAATAAGAGCTATTACATACATACGCAGTACTTGCACTGGTGTTACACTAATATTCTAAAGCGTCACGGCAGCAACACGGCATGGTGGTCACGCCCAGAATAATATTAGTAATCGATATATTTATTTCTGATGCTGTGTGAAGGGTTGTTAATAGGACCAATTGACTCTTTATCGCGTACGGCCTGATCCTCTCACGATGCTCCAATTCAGTTTGATGGCATCTTCATTGTTAGTGGCCTAACTGCTGTCGCAAGTTTTGAATCGCTCAAAAGACCTCCATTAAGTATGAACGACAGTATGTTAACGACAATTGCAACCAACGTGTAAGCAACCAAGAATTTGACTCCCAAATACTAACCACGCCTGACATAGCGTAGACATTTCACCACAATGATAATGAATCTATGCATTATTTGCAGCACAAATTATTTAATTATAATGATAGTTACTTTCCGCGGGCACAGCAGTACCTACTATTTAAACACTTTAAAAACAGGCTATTATAATATTTAATTTGTAAAGAGGAACTGATGATGTCGACTGAAAAGTCGATATTATAAGAGGAGTACAGTAAGAATTGTAAGGACTCAGGAAGAATGTATGTACTCAACATAATAATATGAACTTTTGTATCATAAGTAATTTCATAAAAGGTAACAATTATCCAAGGGAAAGTGGAGGGCAAGCGGTCACGAACGAAATTGCAACCTCATCAGCCACGACCAGTCTGTCAAGAGTGAACGACTAAGGAGGAGGAGGAACAAATAATACAAGTCTAATCAAGCCTTTTGTACAAGTCTTTATCTACGCGGACGACGTCGCGGGCACAGCTAGTCATAAATATGTTTTTGTTTGTACTTTAATTTTCTTTCCAAAAAGTTACAAAAGGTACTACATTTAACATGTTGTATGTATTTTCAGGAACGTGTAATTCTCACTTTACGAAAGCCTTCGCGCCCTTCGCCCTTTTATTGAATTCCGCATTTGTTCGCTCGGGGCATGTTCTTTGCCTACTCTTCTCGTAACTAAATTCCAAAAATTCCTTACAACCTGCTACAGAAACATACTTAGTGATGTTGAACCATTGTTTTATATTGTAATATTTATCGTAGTTGCCTTTAAGGTTTGTAGATTTACTGTTGATAATATTCAAATCAAAATCAAAAATATTTATTTCATATTAGGAATACAAAATATTCGCTTAATGAATGTCATTTTTCCCCGGTCATCGCCTTTAGGCGCCCGTTTCAGCTAGATTTTGAGCTGAGAGAGAAAAAGGCTGTGGAAAAAAACTCCCAGCAGCACTCTTATATATATATATATATATATATATATAATTGAGATAACATTATGGATATGGTTCCATAATGGGCACACCTGACAGCTGATCGTATGAGACACTATAAAGCCACTTCCACCTGCTCTCAGATGTGAGTAATTACTAAAACTATGTATTACATTTAATTTAGAAATAGCCTTGTGTGAGCGAGATTCATTCCCACGCTCCTTTATCATATCATTTAAGATATTCCTTAGTATTATAGTACCTTGCGGCAGAGGACTTGTTTGACTGTCTTCTTAATAGGTTTCAGCATTCATTCATTTCAGCATTTTATTAAGTAGTTAAATAAATGAATACATTGAGCAGTGACACTCAAGTGATTAAAACATTGGACTTGAATGACAGTGGATTATGAGAAACGTCAAACGGCTCCTCTACTTAGAATAATTATAATTAGAAACCAAGTTCGCGCGCCCAAATCGAAGCATGTTGATTGGTACCATTAATGGCACCAAACGCCGGGCCTCTCTGTAAGACTTAAGGTTAAATTTTATCACAACACTTTTTTAAAACAAAAGAAGTCTAATGAAATAACTTTTCACAGTGTTTTCAATATTTTGTAGTACTTTATAATTAATTTGGTCAAATAAAAATATTATGTTTGTCAGATGTGACAGCTGTTTAGTGCTTCAATTTTGACAGCGCGCTTTTATGAAGACACTCATTCTATACGTATTTATTCTAAGCTCCTCTACTTCCATATTATTATCATTTCCCTTTCTAAACAGACTCCACTTTTATGTTCTTTACCTACTCTTAACTAAATTCATAAAATTCCTTACAGCTTGCCACAAAAATACAATAGGTGTGTCGGTACCCGAGTCTCTTTGATGGAAAAGTATGTTTTATTTTAATTTTCAACAAAAAGGAATAAAACTGACTTTAATAGGTTAAAAACATTTATTAAATTTTATTTATTTAAGTAGTAAAAGAATAAATGACTACATTGAGCAGTGACACTCAAGCGATTAAGACATTGGACTTGAATGGCAGTGGATTATGAGATGAGAAACGTCAAACGGAAAAAAGTAAAAAGTAAGTAAGTAAGTAAAGTAAGTAATTAAGTAAATAAGTATTAAGTAACGTTTTAATTTTTATTTTACCCTTTGTTACTTACTTTAATTCATTTTTTACTTGTTAAAAAAGTAAAACTGTTAGTAGTTAATTATACTTTTCTGGCTAATTGAAGTATAGTATAGTATAATCTATATAATTGAAGTCTCAAAATCAGTCTACAGTTTGCGGTATCATATCAATCTCATAAAAATACAAACAGCCGAATGTAGTAGCTTTGTGAAAGTCGCTAAAAACTAAGACCCTATTTTTTACAGCAATCTACACTGAATCAACTAGGCAATATTTTCAAGGTTTTTAAAAACCTTCAATCAAGGGTAGAACAGACCCGTGGTAATCACATTGGCTTACCAAGATATAGCCATGCAAAGTACAACGTGTTTCGTGACAAAAATAAACAAATCGGATGACATTCCAATCCAAGGCACGCTTTCTAGGTGCAACCTGATAAGCGAATCTTGCTTCATTATCTGCATATTTGATAAATCAATGACTGATTACCTCTGATGCAAACACCGCTGTTATCTCTATTGCAGAATAAAGAAGCTGATATTCCTATTATCATGTGTCAATCGTAAAACGACTTTGTAATAGCGGACGCATGTGCAGGTCAATGACCTTCTTGCAGTCTTTTGTTCTTTTAAAATGATTCCGAAATGTGAAGATTTAAAAAAATGGTGGTAAAATCTATTAATTATTGGTCACAAAGTAATCAAAACGTTTTAGTATTTAATTTTTTATTACATTTGTTTCGTTACTAATGAACTACTCGTTAACAGTTAACCTACATGATTAATTGACAGATGCATTCCATATCATTCTTCGAACCTAAACGGTTTCAATTAACGTTACTCTTGCGAACGGTAGCATGAAACCAAGTAGGTACATGAGTACGTTCGTATTGTTATAGGCATTTTTTTTTTGTTATTATGCATGCATCCTTTGACAAGACCGGTGTCGTAAAAATCGTGAATTGTAAAAAACGAATAATATTTATTTAATAAAAAATAAATACTGCTTTTTACTTTTTTAAATGTCCATAATATGGAGCCCGTTTAATGGTTAAGCCGTTGGTTTCAGTTGTTATCGATAGATAACAGTCGGTAAATCTTGTCGCAGGCCTTACAACCGCGACTTCCGGGTTTGCGGGCGGGGAGAGTGGGAGCTCGATCCGTCCAGCCAGCAGACCCGGGAAGGACAGCGGTGTATGCGTAGTCGCATGCCACCGTAAGTGGACCGGGATCTCCACTTACGGTGGCATGCGGCAGTCCTCGCCGCGCGCAGAGGCAGGCCACCGAGAGGGTTTTAGTGAGGTCAAATCCCACATAACCCGGTATCCTCTCCCAAGGTGCCGGGTACCAATAACTAAAAAAGGTCTTACTACCGATTTGATAATATCCTACAGCGGGTTGATTACTAACCCGCATCTGCACGTACCGCATTGGAGTAGCGTGCAGTAAGCTATAGGAACGCAAAAGGAGTGGCAGTCATTTTACTCTTGGCTGCAACCCTTTTTACGTCCCACTGCTGGGCACGGGACTCTCCCCATTATTGGGGAGGTCTGGAGCTTACTCCACCACGCTGCTCCATTGCGGGTTGGTGGAGATGCGGGTTAGTGGCCAACCCGCTGTCGGATGTTCTCAAACCGCCCATAAGGCCTCCGACAAGGTTTCACGACTGTTATCGATCGACAACAACCGGGACCGACGGCTTAACGTGCCCTCCGAAGCACGGAAACGCGCATGAATTTTCTTGCCACTAGCGGTCACCCATCTCACACCCGACCGCGCCCGTTTGGCTTAGTTGCATAGATCGCTTTCGTTCTACGCTAACCGCCGGGCCATGCGCGCTTTACTCTTAAATCAAACTTATATCTAATCCTAAACTAACGAACGAACTTCGAACAGTTAAAATGTATTTAAATATAAAAAAATGTTGTATATGAGGGGGTGAGTGTATTAGTTTATGTGAAAATCGTATACCTATTCACATACTGCATAAAAAAATCTTGTTTCTTGTATGTCGTCTTGTTAGTTACTCGTATTTTACCTAACAATTGTGTTACATTTTCAGTGAAAATTTAATTTATCATCTAACTACCTTATTATCAAAAGGTAGTCCTCAAACAGGCCGACAGAGAAGTTTTATGAATAGGACTTGTTGACATCTTTTTCTTTGTGTGCAGAATGCTGAAATTATGAAAACCTTATTACTCGGACCAAATGATTCACGTGTTTTCTCAGCAATAGTAGGGAAGCCCGGGAAGCTGAATTTGCAGTTGCTAAAGCGTCATGGAGACCTGAATTGTGAAGATTAGGTCGTAAAATGAAAAAAAAAATTTTGCTAGGTTTGCCATTTTAGTGGGGGTGAGAGCATGTACAGATTTTCAATTTTTTATAAAAACGGAAAGGAAAATTTATAGCGAGTGTCAATTTAAGGGCAAATGGATTAAATACATTGTAAGAAGTATTTTAATATTCTGACGGTGTAAGTATATATGTATAAGAGAGTGGGTTGGACAAAAATCTTTAAAATAAGGAAAATATATTTTGATATTTTTGGGCGAAGTCCAATGTTTATTATTTTTTATTTTAAAGTAGGTAAATTGCACAAACGATAATTTTATATTCTAATGTGACAATTTTGACAACTGGTAGTGAGAAAAAAAATACTAAAAGTGTTCCTATATAGAGTAGAGCTTTTTATTCTGGGAATAATTAATAGAGTACAAGTATACCCCATATCTTAATCTGACACGCCCGAGTGTATCCAAAAATCCCCTCTAGGGCTACCCCACTATTCATTCACTTGTAAACAAGTGACGTCCTTACTCAGTGCATTTGACGTCATGTGCTCAATTCATTATTTACCTTTATAAAGATCACAAAGTGTTACGGTCCTTACATCGCATCGTTAGCGATTTCAAATGAAGGAAAAATTGTATAGGTGGTGTATAGTATTTTTCTATTTTTGTGTAAAATTACTATTATTTATAATAAGGAATAACTCATTAGAATAAAATTCCCTTCATCCAAGCGTTCTTTTTATAACAGAATTTTCATTAACAAAACAATTTAAAAAATCATAAAGTGGTATTGGCAATCACATTATTATTATGGACTGTTCATTACAACCCATCTATTAATAAGAGCCTAGTACTTAAAACTCTTCAAAATAAGACCTTAAACCCATAGAATGTTTCAAAAAAGGAAACGAGTTAAGTATTTAATTTAATTATGAAATTTGTAACCAAGTAGGGGAAAAGAAACATACCATAAACTAAAGATTTAATAACCGTTAAGTTAAATACTAATGTTTCTGACAGTACCTATTTACGTTCGCCTATACCTATTCATTTTGTAATAGAATATCCAACGAACGAAGATAGAGATTTGCTAAGGAAATAACACCTGAACGTTCATTTCTTACAAAGGAAATCGTGCTTACGCTGACGTAGACTTTGTACGGAGACTACAGCTCAAACGAAGCTATTGTAGGGTCCGATGAATGATCCACTTAATACTGTATTGTTATGAAATATGGAATGATCATTCTTACTTATGTCCCGATTTTACTCAATAACATCGTCGTTGCGATCATAACATTCAGAGCAAATTGTCGTGTCGTTTAACTGACGTGAAATAATTATTGGGTAGCTTTGTTTATTTTTTATTAGTATCTACTAAAGTTTACTTATTATTAGTATCTACTAAAGCTACCCGATTATTGTTTTTAATTACTTGGTTTAGAATAACTAAATAGCAACAAATTTAAGCCCTTTGTTTGCCTTTATGAACTCGTAAGGGAAAGACCAAACATAAAATAACAATCATAAGCTTCTACAACGTTAATTAGTGAGTTTAGAGCTACGGTATCCCCTGCCTGATCGTAAGTGGCGACTAAAAGGGGGCTTCAGGGGTAGTGGACGGTGCGAGTGGGAGCTCGATCCGCCCAACGCGCGGCCTCGGGGAAGACGGCGGTGTGTGCGTGGCCACATGCCGCCGTAAGCATCGGAAGGTGCAGGAGAGCACATGTGCTTTCCCGAAGATGGGCTCATTCTAGGCGCCGCGCGTGGAGGACACCTGTGCGTTCCACTGGAGATCCTCCACAAGTTCAGAGGCAGGCCCCCGAGAGGGTTTTTGGTGCGGACAAATCTCACATAACCCAGTATCCTCTCCCAAGGTGCCGGGTACCTTTTGAAGGTTTCCCCCGATACAAAAAAGGTTCTTATAGTAGGTACCTACCTAATAAAAATAAGATAAAGACATATGTCAACCTAACGTCACATTTATAAATATGTTTTTTGTTCCTTCCGAACTTTTTATTTTGTACCTTTGAAAGATTATAGGTAGGTACTCTGAAATACATTCCTTTATTCCTATCTGAAAGCGACATTCAAACCGAATATGTTTCTATGTAGGCTATGTAACTTTGACTGATGCTGCATGTAAAAGTGAAATAATTTGCCATGCCTAATCAGTTTAAATAAGATTTTTTGGATCTTAATGTTAAAGGGAGAGTTGCGGGTAACCGTCGTAACCCTGATGATGCTCTGTTTTGGGGCGAAACACGTGTTGGTGGTGGTGCGTATGTTGGTGTAATTTTTTTTTGTTGCATGTGCATGTGTCCTATGTGGGAGGGAGGGAGGGAGGTGCTATTGCATGAAAAAAGTATACAACATCATACGCTCTAATTGCTTATTGTTGCAAAGTAGTTTTTACCTAACTTTATAACAATGGAGTTTTGCAAAGTGACCCCTGATTCTATTAATTTTAACTAGTATAATATTAGAAAAATTGTACAGTGATTAAAGAAAGCGTCTAGCTCATAAAATAGCCCCATGAATTCTGGCGCATGACATATTTGACCTCATATTAAACGTGTCAGCTCCCTCGCTATCTTGAGGACGCTACATTCAAGTAGCAATTTTCATACTCATAACATGTCTACGAATTTTTTCACTTTTTATGTCATTGGCTTACAAGACTCTAAAATTCATTGCACTAAATCCGTAACTGATATTCTAAGCGAGCCGGATAAAAGCGAGTCAAAATGTAAAAATGTAGCGCTAGGCCGGCAGCTAGACAAAAATATCGTAGTGTGCGATCTAAAGGCGATTTGTCATCTATCACTAGAGCGCGGGACGCCGAGTGCACTCTCGTGTCGACTTCGCCTCATTAGACAATCGATCCTCCATTTAAACCGACCATGTTTCTATGTAGCTTTAGATATTTCTGCATTTAAAAATGACAATATTGTCGTAGTGTGCGATCTAATGACTCACTCACAATGAATGATTCGTCATCCATCATTGGAGCGCAGGACGCAAAATGCACTCTCGTGTCGACTGTGACTCGTTAGAAAATCGATCCTTCACCCAAACCAACCATGTTTCTTTGCATCTTTGCGTGTCATTTTGTGCTATAATGTTAAACATAGAAATATGAAGTGAAATAACTTACCACAATAGATATTGTCTAGCTAGAGTCTTAAAATCTTAATATAATTTAGAAAGACTCAAAAAAACGTAACAGGTTTATATTACATGTAAGCTTTCTTTGTTTCCAAATTGTTATTTCATGCGTCTTAATATTAAAAGAGACTTAAATATATACATTCCACTAAATGCCTAACTCTACCTAATGTCCAATGATATAACTTGCTAGTATTGCAGTAGTATAGATTTCTAAGTGTAACTATAATTATGAACGACTTAAAGAAAATACGTGACATGTTCTCTTCTGGGTGGTGCTCTCATAAATTTGGTTTTATTTATTTTCCAGTTTTCAATACCGTACTCGTGTCAGAGTTCAAAGGGACTCTTTAATACAATAAATGTCTAACTGGTAATTCTAACTGAGCTGGATGAAAGCGAGTCAAAACGCGAAAAATATTCGCGTCGCTCAAAAATATCGGAGTGTGTGATCTAAAGGCGATTTGTCATCCATCACTAGAGTTAGGGACGCCAAGTGCACTCTCGTATCAACTGTGACTCATTAGACAAGCGATCCTCCACTCAAACCGACCATGTTTCTGTCAATAGTTCACTTATTTTTTCATTTTAGTCATGTAATTTGCTATATTCAATAGTCTATGAAGTTAGTTTGAGAGTATGGAACAAAATAACTTGTAATTTATTCTATCCTATTTGAAAGCAGATGATTTATAATATTTTTGACCCTGTTTTTAATAATGCGTATAGATCTCTACTTTTGAGTGAGTTTCAGGCCACAGTCGACGCAAGATTTAAGAAAGTCTTGAAAGAGGCCTGTGAAAAATGTTTCTCCCGTATAATTTAAAACGTTCTTAAAGGGAAAATTTTTGATCTACTTGAACAGTTACTCTGTTCGATAATGACACATTAATTACATTCCAAGAGTACTAAACGTTACGACCTTGATAGGCCGCGCAGACACAAAACATGACTCACTTTTGCATGAACTCGTTTTTGAAACAATGGGTTGGTCGAAAAGTCATTTCATTGTTTTATGTTCCAAATCTGTGAAGGGTTCACGCGTTTTCATTATGTAGGAGCTATCAATATCAACTTAAGTGGCCCATTGAGAGCGGTCCCCGCTTTTTTCCCACAAGTAAAATGATCTGGCACGCCATACCATGAATGTATAACAAAACGGAGGGAGCGAAAACAGTTGAGAACTGAAATTACAATTGAGCCAAAGCGTCACCTTAGTAAAGCTTAGTGCCTCATTTCGTCGATCTCCTCATGTCATCTCATCACGTCATCATGCGTTCGCTCCCAGTTTAATTAATATGCTGCATGCTGCTGTATGCCGGGATATTAATCATACTTCCACAAATTTCCCAATGTCCCAGATACTATATTATTCTACGTTAAAGTCTTTAACTTTAAGTGTCTTTTAAGTAACTAGGAACTTACTTCATTAATTTTATGTTAACCCCCATTCGATAATAGATGCGGTGATTTCTATAAAATAATTACTAAACTTAAGTATATGTATTCGGATTCATTATCGAATATTCATCTAAAGTACTACTAGAAATAATATGTAAGATATACGCCGCTTGGTTAGTCCAATGAGAAACAATTAGCGCTGGATTCCAAAATCACAACAATCATGAAAACCTACAAAATAAAAAAAATACAGTAGGGATCAACCAATCGAATTTTCTCAAGAAGCAAAGTAACGAATACGGCTCATTGAAGCCGTTATTGCAGTACCTAATGCCATCCAGCACACATAAGCTGAACTACGCCGTTTTATCAATACCTACAAATACACATTACATTAAAGGTAATTAATACCCTGTGTCGTGGGTACCATGGACACATACAAAGGCAGGAACACAAACACCCAGACCGAGAACAGAAACTTGAGTTTAAGTTTCTGTTCATTCTGTCCATTCAAATTTCTGCTTCGGACTTCGGACGGGAATCGAACCTGGGACCCTCCGATCGGCAGTCCAGCATGGTAACCATTACGCCAAGCGGGTCGTCATCTACTGCTACTGCACAATACAGAGAGCATTTTGACGAAAGAAGGTCAAATGACGAGAGAGGAAACATTACGTCCTCAAGGCATTGCATATAAAAGGAGCCCTACAATCAGTCCACTTCGTTATAGGTCTATGTGCCATGCCAACATAATACGGCGATGGTCATTGACATGGACTAACTTGCGTTTGGTCTAGATCGTGTATTACATTTCACTAATGTCTGTTATAATGATGAAGGATATTTATTGGGTTATTTATACGTTAGTAGGAATTATTTGGAACTACGCCTAAAGTGGAGATGAAATGGCCGACAATTTAATGTAGCCAGCAATCAAGTGTGAAGCGTTATTTATTTATTTAAATTTATTTATTTACTTTACGATGATGAAATACACTGAAACATTTTCATAACGCTATTTTGCTTCACAAACTTCAAGTTTATCTAGGTATACTTTTCTTCTCGTTACATGTTTGGAGATATACAAATTTCTTAAAAGCATCAAGCTTTCTTCTGTGCGCTGTTTTTTTACTATGAAACTGTATAGTTGGGGAGCCAAGGAGCATAAAATCCCGCCTAAAATCTTTAAAGGGGTACTTAGGGTGCGGCTGAAAAACATCGCTGCGTGAGATCACGTCACGTCAGCTAAAGCTGAGCCGCCTCCTTTTGCCTGCAGCTATAGCAACATTATATTGATAATTTTAATTATTAGCCATTTACATAATTTGTTTTAAGGCAATTAATGATTTTGTTATTATTATTATTTTACTATGAACTACTTTCTTGTGGATACGTAAATATGATTATCAAAATAGCTGGCCTTACTTACGCTGTATTTCGTAGAAACCAAGTGTGGTTTCTAAATCTATCGCTAGTCAGTTTCAGACCAACTATTTTGATCGAGATCTTTCTAGATCAGGCAAGATTGTTTTTCCTATTCTCTTAATAAATAAGTAATTCACTTATAAGAAGAGAGTATAACTTATTTCATACTAGATTTCCACACGTGGCTTCGCCCTCGTGGACTGCACGTGTTTCCCACAGGAATGGCATATTTTCCGGGTAAAAATTAGCCTATGTCCCTCTTCAACCCCATTTATTTCTATACAAAAAAAACGCTCGTTCCCCGTAAAAACAGATCAATCCATTGCAACCATGCGTAGTGAAAGAAGAACACACAAAGAAAAAACACTTTCAAACTTTTTAGTATGGATTAGGACACAACTGAATTATCTCCATGTATTGTTATTTACACCAAAGCCAAACTACATTCGACCCTCGTCTATTATGCTTACCAATTAGAATTCCAGCTGAAACCTGATTTATTGCTCCATAATTATATGGCTATCTCCAGGAAACAATGCAACAAATGTGTCATGACGTCACAATTGAGTTATGACCGCACGGACTGACCCGTCTGTCTATATCTACGTCCTCATAATAAGTGGATATGCTGACTAATTCACTAAATTATTCTTTAATTTGCCTAAAAAAACTGCATTTAGATTTTTAGCAGATGAATATTATAAATTCGAAAGTAACTCTGTCTTTCTGTCTGCTACGCTTTCCCGCTTAAACTGCTAAATCAATTTTAATGAAATTTGATACACAGATAGAGTGGACCTTGAGAAAAAACATAGGATGGTTTCTATTGTTATTTATAATGAATATTTAAGCACATTTTACCCTAAGCCATTTACCTGATGATACCAGCTTTGACACGCACTTTGCACGAGCGAGCTTCTCCGAGCTGATCCTTACTAGCCGGTTATTATCTGCAAAGCCGTCAACTGTTGATGTTGACATTTTTATTATATTTTAACATGGACCCCAACTTTTTACTTTTGAATATTAATAATGAGGCAACAAATGCGCATATATTTAACGCAAACCACATTATACGAAAAATTGTAAGGCAGGTTGGCATTCACACTATCCAAGCGGAAAAGGTATTACTACTTACCTTTTACTTAACTACAAGAATTTCTCAGCTAAAATTGTACTATATTTTATTTATTTATTATATGCCATTGTAGTGTTATACTGCTGGACTAACTTTAAATTTTTATGCAATACTGTAGCAAATAATTTAATACAAAAACATAGGCATTTGCTATATCTCAAGGTTGAAAATTGCACCATCCCTCTATGGTAAATTACGTCTAAACTTATACTTTCATTAAAATCTAATCCCACCAAAACATTCTGTAAAAAACTAGCCAAGTCTCGATGGAGCTGCTTGTTTATCTCTAAAAAGTAATGAAATCTAGAGAAAGTCGTGCCAAGTCTAAGGTTCCTTACTGCGATTTCTTTATTATTATAGTTAATGTTGTGTGACTTGGCCGTTGAACATTCTTTTTGTTTACACGTAATGTTATATCTGTTTTAACTACCTATGTTCATGTACGTACCATGTATGTACCATGTTAAGCGAGATAATAGCCCATACTGGTATTGGTAATTGGACGCTAGTGTCTCATTTTAGGCTGTTGTTGATTATGCAACACATGCATTCAGCATTGAGAATGCTGACTTCTGCGCACTTCTTTTTGGAGCGTCAAATCGACCACCGATCTAACATAAAATAACACTTGTGTATCCTTCAACGGCCAAGTCACACAACATTAACTATAATAATAAAGAAATCGCAGTAAGGAACCTTAGACTTGGCACGACTTTCTCTAGATTTCATTACTTTTTAGAGATAAACAAGCAGCTCCATCGAGACTTGGCTAGTTTTTTACAGAATGTTTTGGTGGGATTTCACTTCTTTTTGTAGAAACGTGGGCATATTGATTTATTTTATTAGATTTTCTTATTTGACACAGTTTTTTTCTTTTTATTCGAAGTACTGCCTAACTGTAAATTAAACCTAGAAAACTAAGAGTACTAAATAAGTAACAATTAAATAAAGCATTCAATTAAAACTTCTTTGAAATCTAATACCTAATTAAGTAATAATCAGTAATACGTCACTAATCAGAATATTCCTAACATAGGTACCTATTCAAATCTTAGAATTGTTATAATAACAACCTGCTAATTAGGGGCATGCATTAATAAAAAAGGAGTAGGTATTGTAATTGAATATATTTCATTTTGTAGAAACGACTGGAGAATAGTTTTTACATAATCTGAATTTTCTTTATATTTACTAAATTTTTATGCAACAGAAAACACGATGCCATAAAATTTTCTCGATAGAATTATTTTTCAAAATTAGGACAATATTTTCAATTTTTATCATTTTATGTCAAAACGAGTTTGAATGTAAGTATTTATCATTATTTTTTTACAACAAGCTAATATTATTATAAAGCTTTCTATGCAAACAGTTTTCTATGTTTTGTTTTAGTTTTTTAACGAAAAATGTTTTTCGATTTGGCGCTTACGACATAAATAAGATGATGCTATCATTTCCTCGCGAGCGCTGAAGTAACACATGCTATCACTCTCTTCTCTTCACCACTCCCATCCCACCATAATACGATAATACCACCCGTGACCACTGTCAACGATGGACGCGTACTTACTTATGCCCGAATCGCCCGCGAAATACGAAAATTTCAAATTTTATTTCATTTTGTTTAGTTTTGAAAATATATTTTGTTTCTTAGTATGTAAGTAAGTATTAGGTATAAGTTATTATTTTTAGTAAGAATAAGTTAATTTTAAAGTTTAGAAAATGGGAAATAAAAGTAAAAATAAATTATCAAAACGGAAATATTTACAATTCAAACGACAGCAAATAGCTTAAATGAACGAAGAAAAAATGTAAGTAGAACTCTTGCACTTGTATATTTAGTTAGAAACAATACCCGATATATCGATTACATCGATAATCGATTTACAATAATTTTATTCGTAATATATTTTATTTTAGGCTAGCTGTCTATTTATGAGCAAAGAATATTTATGTTACTCGGTAGTCACACTTGGTCCTTATTTCATGATTTGGAAAGTAGCGTCTGTAGTCAAGTTTTTGAAGTCTTGTTTCACTCACGTTTGCAATACAACTCAGGTTCGATCCCCAGCGTAGCATATGTTTTTTATTATATAAATTTATGTTTTTTTTTACTATTTTAAAATTACAAATAATTTTTACAATAAAAAAGCTTATAAAAAGACAGACTGAAAACATAAATATTTGAAATTCTTACGGCGGAAAAAAGTCTACATGAACAAAAGAAAAGTACATAACCTAGGTACAAAGCTATGATTCATTATATACTTTAGGTGTTTAATTTTTTACACTGTAATCAATTTTGTTTCATAAATAAAAACCTACAATTACACTGCCCCTATCTATATCGACTGAGTCGATAGACTGACGACAACGAGAAATCCTTACGTAATGTGTAGCCATACTGATCCTTTATTTCACTTATAGTGAAATAGTGAGCGTAGCTCGTAATAAAATCTCGTGCATTACGTAGGAGTGTTCTGGGTTCGATTCCCACTTGTATAGTTTTTGTAAAATTAGTCCTCAACCACAAATATATTTTTTACAGTGAAAACGTTTTTCCGTTTCTTATTTTAAGTATCGATTTTTTTACTTTATTTATAATTTTACATTTGAGCTGCGGCTCACTGTACAATCGTAGAACAGTCGAAGCTGTACATTCGTATTTTTTGCAATGTTTAAGTACTGTAGGTCCACCAATCCACATTTGGCCAGCGTGGTGGACTATGGCCGAAATCCCTCTCAATTGTGGAGAAGGAGAAGGAGACCTGTGCCCAGCAGTGGGACATAAAAAAAGGTTGAAAAAAAAAGTACTGTAGGTACTAAGTACTTATAATAAATATCAGCAAAGGTGACGAATTACTAATTTTTTTAAATTTATCTTTGTCTATCTATGTGTATATCTGTTTGCCTGTGCGCGCATCACGCAAAAGCTACTAAACCGATTTATTGAAGTCTTCATAATAAGCCGGGTCAACATTTAGGATTTTATTTATACCGGGAAAGTGTAAGGATAATAAAACAACTGCCACAAATCTTAAATCCACATGGACGAAATCGCGGGCAGAAGTCAAGTCTCCGCGTTGCTGATAATAATATATTATACGTACATATTTGTTCAAAATAATTTTGTTACTAAATGACATTGTTGCAAGACAGTTATTTGAGCTTCTTCGTTGTATAAGAGCTTCTTCGTTGTTCCGCTAGGTGACGCTGGCTCGTAATTTAGAAATCAACTTATTTTTTACTTAAAGTCACCGATAGATGGCGAATCCCCGCAAGGGCAGCAGCATCACCCCGCCGCAGGGTAGAGGCGTGGCTTGTGATTAGGTATTTCGCATTGATGCATGCCCTAAACCTTAGCAAACCTCACGAAATAATAAGCGAAATCAACAAAATGCAAATAATCCCTCCTAATCCATAGCAAACGTTTTCAAGCGCAGTAGAAGAATGTCGTAAACGAGTCGACTGTAACGCGGCCGCAAGCGCGTTTTAAAATACAGTCAGCGCCATCTAGCAACGGCGGGTATCATCGCCACTCTTAGTCCAATGCATTATATTTTGACCAAATGAGCGAAATTAATATTTTAGTGTAATTTGTTTATTTAATTTACCTATGTAATGTTCGAGTAGAATAAAGTTAATCGTTCGACTGTTTCTTCTTGTATACTTGTAAGTATAAGTATAAAAGCCAATCTTGTCTTATCCAGAGTTTTCCTTTAATTTTATTTATATGCGTATTAAAAGCAGAAGGGGAGGCATTCGCTCAGCATTGAGACGCAATAGGCTAGATTAAATTTGATCTTAATAAAAAAAAACTCAAAGAAAATAATACTGAACCTACTCAATCTATACAAACTATAAACATACCGTTAACTCTTTATCTTTATTATTAGACAAGTGTTAATATAATTAATATTAATAATTACATAATAAAATCAATGAACTTTCTACCAAAGAAATTACCTACTGTCCTGCCTCCTGGAGGACTCGAGGAGAGGGGGTTGAGGTTCGAAAAAACTTCGGGTCACATATTCTCGGAGTCGAAGAAAGGATGTGACTTCGAGCGTGTTGTATTTGCGATTGCTTTAAAAAATTTCATACACTGGGTCTTATACTATAGGTACAAGTTTGACAATCCACCCTTCAAACAAATGACAATGTCGATAATTATGAAAGACCTCTATAAAAATTTCGTCAACGGAATTAAGGCTTTATTGGTCGAATGGTTACGAAAACCAATTTCGGAGCTAGAGACGCGGGTTCAAATCTCAAGTAGGCAAGTTGCATTTTTATTTTTTGTGACATTTTTTTTAATTGGGAGCTAGGTATTTCAAAAGGATTTGTAAAGTAACACTAAGTCAATGAATGTTTTGCTTAAAAATAAACCAAGTAAATAAATTGTTTTATTCCGAGCAACGCTGGACGCCCCCAGGTACTATCTAACTAAATAAACAAAATTTTGCTTTCGCTTAACTTCGGAACTAAATGACCTACAGACTTGAAATTTTGGATTTTAAGTATGTATTTATAGCTTACTAGATGATGAAAATTTCAGCGCTCTGGTCTTATCCAGAGGTTCTCAAATAGGGGCCTGAAAATGCGGCGAAATGGTTCCAGTAAAGGATGGACTAAGAGTACTAAATAATCCTAGTTATCCTAGTTTTTATAGTTTTCCCTTTATGTGGCCATTAAACCCTAACTCTGTACCAAATTTCAGCTCTCTGAGTTTATGGGAAGTACTAGTTCTATTTTGATTTTATGAGTGAGGTGAGTGTCGTAAATGCGAACGAAAATGCGAAACTTTGCTTTCCCTTAACAGCGGAACTAAATGACCTACAGACTTGAAATTGTGGATTTTAAGTATGTGATTATAGCTTACTGGATGATGAAAATTGCAGCGCTCTGGTCTTATCCAGAGGTTCTCAAATAGGGGCCTGAAAATGCGGCGAAATGGTTCCAGTAAAGGATGGACTAAGAGTACTAAATAATCCTAGTTATCCTAGTTTTTATAGTTTTCCCTTTATGTGGCCATTAAACCCTAACTCTGTACCAAATTTCAGCTCTCTGAGTTTATGGGAAGTACTAGTTCTATTTTGATTTTATGAGTGAGGTGAGTGTCGTAAATGCGAAACTTTGCTTTCCCTTAACAGCGGAACTAAATGACCTACAGACTTGAAATTGTGGATTTTAAGTATGTGATTATAGCTTACTGGATGATGAAAATTGCAGCGCTCTGGTCTTATCCAGAGGTTCTCAAATAGGGGCCTGAAAATGCGGCAAAATGGTTCCAGTAAAGGATGGACTAAGAGTACTAAATAATCCTAGTTATCCTAGTTTTTATAGTTTTCCCTTTATGTGGCCATTAAACCCTAACTCTGTACCAAATTTCAGCTCTCTGAGTTTATGGGAAGTACTAGTTCTATTTTGATGATCCATGAGTGAGTGAGTGTCGTAAATGCGAAACTTTGCTTTCGCTTAGCTTCGGAACTAAATAACCTACAGACTTGAAATTTTGTATTTCAAGTATGTGATTATAGCTTACTGGATGATGAAAATTTCAGCGCTCTGGTCTTATCCAGAGGTTCTCAAATAGGGGCCTGAAAATGCGGCGAAATGGTTCCAGTAAAGGATGGTACGGCAGTGTTGCTTTGCGCTCGACTTGTCGGGGGCACTCCGTGCCCCCAGATTTTACACAAACTGAATATCTTTTATAGAGAATATTATGTTAATATATTCCTGTAGCGCTTCTTAGAATTATGCTCTCAAAGATATTAACAACTTCAGAGACTGCGTTTCGAGGACACTTTACCTGATGATACCGGCTTTGACACGCACTTTGTACGAGCGAGCTTCTCCGAGCTAATCTTAACTAGGCTGTGATTATCTGCAAAGCCGTTGAGTGTTGGCGTTGATATTTTTATAATATTTATTTATATAATCTATCTATCTAACCGTAACAGAAATAATATACAATACAGTCTTGTTACAGAAATTTATCCTCATTTGATTTACTTTTTATATAATTTCAACCTCCATATGCATGCAGTGTCAAAACTTCAGAGCTGTGTTATTTTTAAAGATTTTTAGTTGGGAATGTGTCTAAACAAAGATTGAAAAATTATGGCATCTGGATCTGGATCGCACTACCAGCAAAAAATTATATTTAGTTAAAAATATATTCAATATACGTTATGTTATGATTTATTCCATTCCTTTAGATATTTTTCACGCTTGTGCCTCCATTATACAGTCTAAGGGAATTATCGACTTTGCAATGTTAAATTTTTTTAGTATAATTCTGAACTTTTTTACATATGAATGAAAATAATATTATTCTATGTATACACATTTGTAAGAGAGTTATCCACGATAACTTTTAAATCACTGAAAATGCATGAACAAGACCTCATACAAAAGTTAGACCACACCGTTGTTATCGGTATGAAAATTTGAAACTCTATTTTAGTAAAATTGATGATAAATATGATGTGTAAAAACATCAATAACATTTGTATCTGTAAAAATCCTACTAATAATATGAATGCGAAATTAAGTTTGTTTGTTACTCTTTCACGCGAAAACTACTCAAGCGATCATCATGAAACTTTGTACATATATTCTTGAAGTTATCAGAAGTAAAATAGGATACTTTAAAAAAAATAACGCGGGTGAAACCGCGGGGCACAGCTTGTATGACAATAAATTAATATAATAGGTAGCGGTATTCAATATTACACCAGGAAATCCATAATGACAATGCATCTTATGAAAAGAATGAGCTGGAACTCATAATAGCATGATCCATTATTACAGAGCACCATTATAGAATCGAAGACGAGAAAAGAAATAACTGGAAATTTTATAAGTTTTAGACGCAGACGTAATTCATTCGAGAATTTTAAGTTCCGTCTAAGTTATTAGTTCACTTGAATCCTTCTCAAAGCTTGGACTTTGTCCGAGCACAATGAATTAATGAGTTTAGATGTAGGCATTTGCAGAAATTCACGGCTAGTTCCAATGAACTAGCCGTGAATTTCTCAATATGACTCAATAGTCAGAAGTTTGTCATATCTCCAATGAATTGAAAATCTGTAGTATGTATTCTAGAATCAACTATATATTTTCTGCATTACATGAATTAAGCTTCCTTTAGCTATAAGCTTGTTTGTCGTGATTTTGGATGTAGGATCCATTAGCCGTTTCAACGGTTTAATTCTATATGTTCAACATTTTTGTTTGAAACTTCTTTAAAAAAAAACATTTAATTAAATTATTATGCCACAGTTTCATATCGTAAATGGCATTTAAGTTACTATAATGATGGTTAGCACTATTAATTATTATAGCCAGGAGTTCGTAATGACAATGCATCCTATCGCCCTTGCCATAAGATGCATTTGTGACTTGTGTCATCTCCCTTGGGATCTGGCATCATTACAGAATAATCCATTATTACAGAGAGCTATAATAGAATCGAAAACGAAAAAAAATAATTGGAAATATTTATAAATCCAACGTAGTTCCTTCAAAAATTCTAAGTTCCGTCTAAGTTCTTACTCACTTGAATCCTTCTCATAGCTTGGGTTTTGTTTGATCATATTAAAGCAAAGTGTGATTGTGTAGAAATGCACGGCTATTAAGAGGCGTAGCGTACAGTAAAGGTTTGAATATTTGTGGATTTAAACACGACCGCATGTTTTTTTTTTGTATTCATAATATAAGAAGCGCACGTAAGCTAGGTGTAAATAATTATGGTAAACTAATAAATTAAAATTTACTCTTTACATTACATCCGTATAATTAAGCCCAACTTCAAGACAGAGCTAACTCGTACAATCCAACTCGATTGGGCAGCGTACGGGAAATTAGGAAGTGTCTTCTCGTCCAGTACACCTCAGCGCTTGAATTCGAAAGTTTTCAAGCAGTATGTGCTGCCAGTGATGACCTACGGCGCTGAGATTTGGTCTTTTACAGTTTGCCTTTTCCATAAGCTTAAGGTCGCTCAGCGAGTGATGGAGAGAGCTATTCTTGGTATTTTTCTATGCGATGAAATCCGTAGACGAACGAAGGTTACCGACATAGCTCATATAATCTGCGAGCTGAAGTGGCAATGGATAGGACATATATTTAGTGACTGTCAACCTATGGGGAAGAAAGGCCCTCGTAGGCGACCACGTCTCGTCAATAGGAGCGAAGGCCACCCTCCAACCAGTTGGTTTGACGACCTGAAGAAGATAACGGGAAACAGGTGGCCGGACGGAGAGGCGAACATTAGGGAAGGCCTTTGTCCAGCAGTAAACTTTAAAAAGCTGATGGATGGAACAATTTTATTCACGTAAGGATTTTATCATGTCATGTATTTGGCGTGAGTTTGGATGCTGATATCCATGGGCAGTAGTTTTAACACCATATGACCTACATGTTTGATAGGTATTTTTTTATAAAATAAAAATATCTTTGATAAATTATTATGCTATGATTTCATTTTGCTAATAGTACGTAAGGAATTTCGATGAAACGTAGTACTATAGTATATACGCACTAGTATATATGGCACCAGGAAATCCATAATGACAAAGCATCTTATGGCAAGAAGTGATCAATTATCATAATAGTAGTTACGTCGCATTATTACAGAGCACCATTATAGAATCGAAGACGAGAAAAGAAAGGACTGGAAATATTTATAAGTTCAGTAACGTCTACGACGTGGATTCCTTCAAGAATTTTAAGTTCCGTCTAAGTTCTTAGTTCACTTGAATCCTGCACTATGCGCTTGGGCTTTGTCCGAACACAATTGGAATGCTCGACCAGTTCATTGAGTCAAATATTTGTCGTGTCTGTATCTCTATTATGAGGTTTGAATATTTGCGGATTTAAAACTCCAATATGTTTTTTAGAACCCGTAAGATTTTAGGGACGCATATTGGCTATGTGGAAATGATCGATCATACTTTATGAATAAAACTAACTTATCTTTTTGGTCACACTAGTTTCCGCCCAGCGCTCTGCCCGCGTGTTCAACTCGTCTTTTCCCGTAAGAATGATTTGTTTTCCCACAGTAGTATAATATAGTATAATATAACAAGTGCCCGCCCGCGACTTCGTCCGCGTGGACTTCATAGCGTATGCATATATAGTATTCATAGCATAATGTTATATAGCTTATAGCCTTCTCCAATAAATGGACTATTCAACACAAAAATAATATTTCAATTCGAACCAGTAGTTCCTGAGTTTACCGCGTTCAAACAAACGAAATCTTCAGTTTTTCCCCGTTTTTGCAACATTTTTCACTGATGCTTCGCTCCTATTAGTAGCAGCGTAATGTTATAGGTATAGCCTAAAGCTTTCTTCGATAAATGGATTATCCAACACAAAAAGATTTTTTAATCCGAACCAGTAGTTCCTGAGATTAGTGTGTCCAAACAAACAAACTTTTCAGCTTTTATATTTGTATAGATAAGCAGCCTATGTTACTCTCCAACTCCTTAACTATGTCCATACAAAAGATCAGGTCAATCCGTAAAATAGTTGCGACGTGAAAGAAACACAATTTAACGTTTATAATATTAGTATGGATATAAAAAAATCTCATCATTCAAATTTCTGCCGCACCGGGAATCGAACCGGTCCCTCCTGAGGTATGGTAACTAATGAATAATTAGGGTTGAATATCATTCAACGTTATCTTTAATACTATTATAACAGTCTACAAATTATTCTACAGAGATTAAAATATCACTTACGAAATTATGTATCTTCCATTTTATAAGTTTTAAGTAAATTTTTATGGTATGTCAAAATAATTACGAGCACTTTAAATTCATAAAGAGTGGAAGCTCTGATAAAATCTCACTTGATTTGTCTATGCTAGGTAGAGTGCATTGGACTGCATCTCTCTGGGAATGCGGTGTTCCATCTAAAAGAGAATTACTTTGAACTGAAATTACCGCAGTTTTCCTTCTCAAGCGGTATTCTTTGAGCTCCATTACCGCCTGGCCGAGTTTTTGTTAGTATTTGTGTTTCAGAAAAAGTAAAGATTCATTTTGCTTTGCCAAAGTATTTTAGACAGGAATAGGTAGAAAAAGGTAAAAAATAAAGGAACTTTTAAATACTTGTTTTTTTCGTTGATTTTTTACACCATAATGAACTTTTTCGAACAAATGTTGGATTCTTTTAATTTCTAAGTCTTAAGTTTTATTAATTAAGAAATATATTTTTATCTATTTCAGGTTATTGGTTACTTTGATAAATTAGGCAAGATGTTATCTAATACCTTTAAACGAGCAATTTATTATACCTATACATATAATCCGAATCTCGAAAACGGCTTCAACGATTTTCATGAAACATAGTATGCGGGGCATTTCGGGGGCGATAAATCGAGCTTGTTAGGTTTCTTTTAGAAAATGTAGTTTTATCTCTGCCTCTGGACTCTGCTCGACATCTATGTAATACTAGTATATTTTTTTAGTTGGGAGCCACTTAGAGTTAGCAGGGAATTTGATCCCGAACTTTTTTTCTAGCCCCGGGATTTCGGGATTTTTTTTACAGACAATCCTGAGATCCCGGGACAGTTCCGAGGTTGTGGGTATATAATTAATTCAGAAAATAGCTACGTAAAAATCAGGTTTTTACTTATATTTGGAAAATTACATTTTTATTAAATATTCAGACTTACAGACACACTTTACATGTTACGAGTATTTATATTGCGAAAACAAAATCTAATAAATAATAACGCATCCAATGTTTCATCTCCAAGTCTGAATAGAATTAGGTGGAATCGTTTGTAAATATTTATAACTTTGTCCCAAATTATATCGATTGTCAAGCTAAATGAGTACTTTTCGTTTCGTGAAATTTTTGTTAATCCTAATCCCAGGAAATGTAAAATTTTATCCCGAAATTTTCAGGACCGAAATACACCCGGGATTTAAATGATCGGGATTTGATTTGCTACTAGCCACGCTTGGTCATCCGGGTACTATCTATTTATTGGAGCAACACTGAGCTAGTACGCCACGAGATTCGAAAGGGTTGCTGCAGCCCATGGACTACATACATCCTCAAGCAAGCGTGTATGCCTTGCCTGAAGTCTTATGCTGTTCCGCTGCAACTCTAAAGGGCGATGGTCGCCGTAAAACTAGTCGATAAGCGAACATTTCCAGTGAAACACAATAGATTTGCTCAATAACAAAAATGGATGCAGCGATTATACTTTCCAGTTCGAATTCTCCTGGTACGATAAGTTCTCGTATTAATAATTTCATTATCTTTTTTTCAAAGCATTTACTAGGCAAGACGGTCATGACAAACGAAACGAACAGACAGACGCAAAAGGGAGTGATTATAGAATGATAGAATCACATTTTCCTTTTTGAGGTATGGAATATAATGTTCCATTTTAAATGAATGCTCTAAATATGGGCTTCATTCAACACTAATTTGTGAGACAAAGAAATGAAACATTGAGCGGCAACAATGGGTATGTTTTAGAGTACCTAATATGTTACTATGCCGCTAAAATCTGTTGTTAGTGACGAAGTGTACTAATGTTTTGTATTTGTTTACATTTAAACATCTTCAAGAGATGTAAGTTTCTTCTTCAAGAAAGATGAATACTAATGTTCATGATTAAACAGAAAAAAATATCTATTTTTGATGTATCTCTAGACTAAGACACATAATAAAAACAAAATATCGGCGCGCCTCTGCTGATACGTAATTTGTGACTAAGAGGACTAGTAGTAACATAGAAAAAATAATGAACCAAATAAGTGTGAGTTAATCAAACTACTTTCAAGATAATAAGCGCTGTGTTTTTATAGTACCTATATCACCACACAACATCCTACACATTACCAAACATTAACAGTATAATTAGAACATGTGTGAACTCATACTAACTCTATATATAACTGTGAAACACAACTGCACTTACCCAATTTAATCTTGACACAGAAAAAATAACCTCAACCACTAACTTGATACAGTTACTGAATTTCACTTAACTTATAATGACAACACCGTTATAAATCAATACTTATTTGAGCAGAGCTTTAGCGTACTTATTTTACTACCTAATTCCTTGAAGTCTAGAACAGTAATTATTCTATGATCTCACTTTGCCGGTATTTATACAGAAACTTGAATAAAATAGAAGGTACTTTATAAAACATGCATTAACAACTACCCGTAAATATATAATAAGTAAAATAAATGAACATAATTATTTTTCTACCCAAGAATGTTGCTATTTTACTAATTAAAGTCGTTGGCGACAACATAATTAAGTAAATAAATATCGACTTTCTGAAGTAAGAAATCTATGACTTCACACGCAAGGTCCCTTTTAATGTATCTATCTCATCATCAGGTCTGATTAGGATGTGTCCAGGCTGAACATTATCCGAAAATCAGCAAAAATAAATAAGTTTAATTGATATTGCGAATTAATAAAAGAAGGAAGATCTTTTTGATTAGGTTTAATAAGAAAATTCAGGTTTCTTATTAAAGAACCCAAATTTACTGTGGTATAAATTAATTCTCACAGGACAGTAGGGAGTAGAAGCTTAACCCAACATGAATTCGCAGGACAAAGAAATGAATCACTGAGCGGCCACAAAGATATGTTTTAGCGTAATGTGTTTCTACAACCTGTGGCCTTAGTGTAAAAAAATATTAGTATAGTTTTAATGATTGTACGTAACTTTTACTCTGCAATTACTAAGCTTGCTTATTGTATGTTTTGAAGTTCCTTAAACCGAATTCTGCCACACACAAAATGACGTAATGTAGTTAGAATAACCACAAAAATGATTTTATGAACATTCCAATTTGTACATTGCATGGAAAGTTGTAGGTGCATGGTTCGACGTGGGAAGTACCACTTAATCACTGATTACTTTTAAGAAGTAATTTTAATGTTTCGCGGCGGTATAAAAATGTGTTTTTCAGCCACATTTATAATAACGGCCTTTGAACTACTAGCAGTTGCGTACGACTTTCAGCAATACTCAAGCTTGCTTGTGGTACCCATATGCCTTTTTTATTGGTATCGGGGGAAAACCTTCAAAAGGTACCCAGCACCTTGGGAGAGGGTACCGGTTTATGTGGGATTTATACCGCACTAAAACCTCCTCGGTGATCTGCCTCTGCGCTTGGGGAAGACCCCGGGATTTCCAGTGGAGCGCACCGGTGTCTTCCACGCAGCGCGCCCCAGAACGGGCCCATCCTCGGGAGAGCAGATGTGCTCTCTTGCACCCTCCGATGCTTACGGCGCATGCGGCCACGCACACACCGCCTTCCTTCCCGGGGCCGCTAGCTGAACGAATCGAGTTCCCACTCTCACCGTTCACAACCCCGGAAGCCCCCTTTTAGTCGCTTCAGACAGGGGATACCGTCGCTCTATTCTTAATCTCGAAGTTACATCTACTGGACTTTTTGCCTAACATGCAAAAATAAAATAAAAATTGTTAGAAAAAAAGTATTTTAGTAAAGGACGAAATCTCCTAACTTTATCGACAGCTTTGAATCCATCGAACGTGGAAAAGTAGCAAAATTTTCATCTACATTCTATCTTTAAAGTCGGTTCGCAAAACGCTAGAAGCAGTTTGGTCGAGAGTCGTTCGAAAGAGTCCTCGAGACAAGCACCGGCGGAGTCGTCTTTGTGAACGCCCTCCTGCACTGTGGCCTTTGAAAATCATTACTTATTGTTATTAAAAAAATAAAAATTAGAAACTTAACTGCAGTTTTAACGGAACGTCGACTTCACAGCTCTATATTTTATTTCTATTTTTTTCTCGCTTTTTATTTTTTATTTTCTCTTTTTCTTGTCTAATGTTTGGTGTAAGTAAATATTAGTAAGTAGATATCAACAATTTCATTTTATTTGATTATTATTTTTTCAACCTTTTTTTTATGTCCCACTGCTGGGCACAGGTCTCCAACTATTTTATTAGTTTCAAGTAATATAACTGCTTTATTACATAATAACCGCACCCTAAATAGGAGATGACGCTTGTCTCTCAGTCTTTATATATAACTCAGGGACCAGAGACTTCATAATATATTTATGTCAATACAGATTTTTGTGTTGTTATTATATTATTAAGATTCACTGACGGTTTAGCTAACGAAGAAGTACTCTTTGCGTTGCGCGGAGGGTCCCGGGTTCGAATCCCGGCAAAGCAGAAATTTGAATGATGAGTTTAATTTTTTTTTCTCGGTCTGGGTGTTTGTGTTTCTGTTTTTGTATGTGTCCATGGTACCCACGACACAGATTTATTATTTATATAATGTAGTATATAATATAACAATAGTATATCTTTCATGTAATTTTATGCAATATTTAACGTCTCGTTATAATTAAACATGTTCCTAAAATAGGATTCCTCATTTCCTTCATATTTGAGTAAGTACATTACCTTTACGTTATACTTTACTTATCACTTAACGCATAAAATTATGTTGTTATAATACAGCACGTTATCACAACAATATGCAAATCAACTTATTTGTTACGTTAATAAGGCATCTGTGCTTATATTAGTGCTTAAAAATAATGAGACTGATAATATAACACGAAATTTGTTCAAATAAAGTTACTTTGAATTCACAAGTACGGTTACTATCACCTTGTCTTTAGTGCGGTTGGTGGTTAGCTTTAAACCCATTCTAAAGGCGGTCTACCACATTTTTATCTCTATACGAAGCAAACGCCGATGCTGCGTTCCCGTAAGAGATTTAATCTAACCAAATTGCAAAAGTGTTTCCGTGGCGGTGTCTAGCGTTTAACTTATTCGGACTTTACCTTCGATACACTAAAGTGTAAACATCTTGTAACAAGCTAACTGGGAGGAATATTGAAATTCTGTAGGTTTAAAGATTTTTTCCGTTTTCTAATGCTAACTGCTAACAAAAAGCCGCTTTCTATATCGAATTATTCTTTAAGAGTCTATAAAATTATTGTATTTACAACACGCTAATTAAACTGCACATAGATTACCTGGTTGAAATTTGGGGCACCGCAGCCAAGACCAATTTAGAACTGATTCAAAGAGCACAGAATAAAGTAATTAAGGCACTTTTTAACTATATCTACTCGACACCTACTACAACAGTATATAAACGAACAAAGTTGTTTCATGTTTTGCAAACCTATACCTACATACAATACTTGTTTATTAATAAGAAAAATTATAACAAAAGACATTCATACACAGATTACTTTTACAAAAAAGAAACAAATACAGAAAATGCAGTTAAGAAGGGCCAATAATTTAATCTTGCAACCCTCAAGAACAAGTTACGGCAAAACAAACATAATGTATGAGGGAGCAAAGCTTTATAATGCACTTCCTTCAGATATTAAAAACGCACAATCCTTAATATCTTACAAAAAGCTCAGCAATACGTTCTTCGCAAAATTAAGTAAAATAAAACGCGCGTTCCCCGTGGACTATCCGTTAAGGTAAAATTTACTCAACCCAAAATAAATATAAATGTTCACCACAAATAAATAAACATAAATATCGAAAGATATATTAATGTTAAAATATATATTACTTATGAATTAAGAATATTAATTTCATTACAACATAAATAATGCATTGCATTAAAAAAAACTATTAGTAAAATATAAAGTCGTTAAACATAATCTAATAATAGATAAATAAATGTGTTGTTTTGTTACTTACTTGTTAAAAAAAATAAAAATCCATAGTAAAAATATTTAAGTCAATGGTCACTTCTAGTCATCTTGTATACAGTGTTATATCTTTGTATTTACTTATGCATTCCAACTACACCTGAGCGAAATAATGTGTATTGTGGGTAAAATGTAATATTTTGTTTAATAACACCACCGCAATTTTGCATGTAAGTTCCTAAACACAATTATCTTAAAAATTGTTTTTACGTTCTCATGATAAGTGAATTTATGTATAATTCTTAGTGAGAAATGAAATGAAATGAAATGAAATGAAATGAAATGAAATGAAATGAAAATATTTTATTTGCACAAATATGGGTGAAAAAGGTTTTACAAAATATTTAGAGCTCCATATTTACCCCTTAGGGTGTACAAATTTTATTATTATATAGAATAAATGTCTTAAACCATAAACCATAAAAAGACGTAAATCACCATAAATATTACGTATAAATAATAACGTAATAACGCTTTTATCTCCATAATATGGTATTATGCACAAATATATCAGACCTGCTCAGACCAGGAAATTCTCTTATCCTGAAAATAGAACCTTAGATCCTTATGTGACATACATAGGTACCTTCTCTCCTAGAAGTCGACACTATTAATAGTACGACACATGGTAATAGTAGCTCTAGGTACTAATCAAATAGTCCCTGTAGCTTCGGGATTAAGAATAGAGCTACAGAATTCCCTACCTGATCGTAAGAGGCGGCTAAAAGCGGGCTTCCAGGGTTTTGGACGGTGTGAGTGGAAGCTTGATCCGCCCAGCCAGCAGCCCCGGGAATGACGTGGTGTGTGCGTGGCCGCATGCCACCGTAAGCATCAGAAGGTGCAGGAGAGCATATTTGCTCTCCCGAAGATAGGCCTATTCTGGGCGTCGCGCGTGGAGGTCACCGGTGCGTTCCACCGGACATCCCGGAGTCCTCCCCAAGCGCAGAGGCAGGCCACCGAGGGGGTTTTAGTGCGGTCAAATCCCACATAACCCGATATCCTCTCCCAAGGTGCTGGGTACCTTTTGAAGGTCCCCCCCCCCGATACAAAAAAAGGTAGGTATACGAGCACAATAAATTAACAAGTTACATTTTAAATATCGCACTGCCGGTATATTTCAGCATTCGTTAAAAATGAATTCAATTTATATTTACTCCATAGCTCTTCAATCAATTTAAAGTGTAGTTAGTATTCGATGAACTACTTCAAAAGCTGAAGTGATAAAATATATTTATTTTGTGTTCAAGACTGGTTTCTGTGGAGCCAATTAGTTGGAGTGTTTTAAGAACACTATCAGCAAAGAAGGAGATATTCGCAGCAATTCTTAGATAAACAGTGGCAAACTATAGAGGTCAGTGCAAGCATGAAAAGTATTGATCAATACAATATTATCCAAGAGCTTAAGTGGTACGGGTAAAGAAGAAATTTAGGGCCCGCCAAGTCCTTCATTTCAATGCAGATCGAAGACAGGTGTTCAGTTGTGTGAAAATGAAGATGTTATGCCCGATTATTAGTACCTACTCATGCTTACCTTTAGAACTCTGTTCACTTATGCAATAGTTAGTATTATGTGCTTATACTTAGCTATTGTTAATAATGTTAAACTGTACGTGTCATTGGAGTATTACTAGGAATTACTTCAAAATATATACTTTAAAATTTAAAAGTATTATGTCAGCTAAGCTTAACGCTTGCTCTATAGCTTACCTATGTACCCTCTAAGGAGCGAAATAACCGCAAAACTACGAGTAAAGATTCCGTCTTACCAAAGGGAATGTAACGCAACTCGACGCAAAACTTTAAATTGCATTTTAAATTTCGCCCGTTAACATTACGTTCCATTCAAATAACATCACTTAAATTATTCGCATTGCTTCTAAACCACGCGAGTTCTTTAAACATGCTGACTTGGAATCACATTAATAGCTGTTTAGTAGTTATTTCTGTTAGTTTAGTTAGTTAGTTAGTTTCTTACATAAAACAACATCTTGCATACTCACTAGTCACATTTGGCTACAACTGTTAAACTCCTTACTGACTGTGGAACTTATTGATTTGAATAAAGAGAAATACAAATTTAAGATTTTAAGTCCGTGAACTTGTCGCTAAAGCGCCCTGTAACGGATCAAAATTTGTTTGCCAAACTTGTTTGTAAAATACGACATCATGATTGGAATCTCTGCAACAATCCAGATTTTCAACAATCACTATCAAATAATTTGGCAAAAACGTTAAATTTGACAAAAAATTGATCGTTAAGGGCGTTTAGGTATTTAGATTTTGTGATACCTCTGTCACTTAATGTCATAATGTCGACCTCATCCCTTAAGGTTTGACGTAATTTATAGGTATCCCCTTAACAGTTCGTACGTTTATGGGCGATTATTGCATACAACAGTTAGCTATATAATGAGTCGGGAATGTTCAAAATACCACAGAAGTAGCAAAAAGCAAGTTTTAACGGTACTAAATCATATCTATCGATTGGTGTCGAGTCTAGGTTAGCCATTGCAGTCTTACTTGTGGAACTCACGATGCTGATTGTGGATTTACTCGAGCGTCGTGGAGACTTATCAGAAATCAGTCAGAAAATCTAAATAGGTGAAGATGAAAAAGGGAAAAGCAATGGGATGATGTTACCTCGTCACCAGTAATAGAGCGACCATAGTTTTTTATTAAATTGCAAGAAAAAACCGACCAAGTACAAGTCGAACTCGCGCGCGTAGGGTTCTGTACTATTATCTAAAAAAATAACGTTTTTTGTATGTGAGCCTCCTTAAATATTTATTTTATTGAATTTTATTACTATTTATTGTTATAGCGGTAACAGAATTACATCATCTGAGAAAAATTTTAATGTCGAGCCATCACGGTTCATGAGATACGCCCATTATTTAAAAAATAAATCACGTTTATTGTATGAGAGACCCCTTAAAAATGTATTTTATTCTATTTTTTTGTATTTTTTGTTGTAACGGCAACAGAAATATATCACGGTGCATGAGATACAGCCTCATGACATAGACGGACAGCAGAGGTAGTAATAGCGTCCCGTTGGCAACCTTTGGGTACGGAACCCTAACATTAGATACTTTGAAAAGCTTTACCCTGTCAGTTTAACGTAGGATGTGAGTATATATGTATATAAATGCATGCATATATCATAAATCTATCAATTAAAACGTAAAATAAAGTTTTTGTTAGTCGGTCACAAAACTAAAGAAAAAAGGTGTCATTTTGATATTCTCAAGTAAGATTAAATTTCTCCTAAAAATTTCCCCAAAAATGTAAGCGATCAACTATGTAAGATTTTAATAATATTAACGTTACTCAACAGGGTGTAATCCACATCTTTCTTGTATTTCGTTAAGTATGTGTCGACGTGCTCGAGCAAATCCCAAATCCTCTTCCTGGGCTCTACGATCTCGTATGTGTTCTAATTGTGGCGTGCGGCTGACGTAACGGGCTGAGAGACGGTTGAGTGGCCGCATAGCATGCTACCAAACGGAATCCCGAAGTAAATACGAGTAGGCACCATCGTTGGCCATCGTTTTTATTTTAATTTTAATCCATACTTAGCATTAATAATATAAATGTGAAGCTTAATATTATACATTTAAATGTGTTTGATTGTCATTCTTTCAATCTAACCCGAGGAAAATATCTTATCCCTATGAGAAAAAATTATGAAGCCTAGTGGAAATACTATTTACAACACAAAGCTTCAGCAGACTTGTCTATAGCGTACAAGGCACAACCTCGGTAAGGCCCGACTGATTTCGTGTGCAGTTGTATGGGTACTCTGGAGGATGGTCGCCTTATCTGGCAACAGCATCTTTCTACTTGGACTTGATAGATTACTTGATGGTAAAAAACGCGCATGGCCCGGCGGTCAGCGTAGAATGCAAACGATCTATGCAACTAAGCCGAACGGGCGCAGTCGGGTGTGAGATGGGTGACCGCTAGTGGCAAAAAAATTCATGCACATTTCAGTGCTTCTAAGGGCACGTTTAGCTGTCGGTCTCGGTTCTTGTCGAGACACAGCATCGAGAGCATCGTGGTGAAATAAGCTCCAGGCCTCCCAAATAATGGGGAGAGACCCGTGCTCAGCAGTGGGACACAAAAAGGGTTTCAGCCAAAAAAGGGGTGAAGCACTGATTGCTTTCCCGGTAACTTCCCCGGTCGAACCTGCAATTTCTAGCACCACTTGACAACACTTGTTTCTTTTAACGTTTATGTTAATATTTCCATCCATCCATATTGCTAAATATGTCATCGTCTAACTTTCACCTCAACGTGCTTTCCTCAGTCTTCCGAATGTCGTCGGTACATCTGACAGGATAGTGGGGTGCTCCGTTTTTACTTACAAAAGGAGAATGTACTGTATTCGGCTGTATGTATTTTTTTATTACTCCGCCGTTTGTCGACCCATTTTCAAAATTGTTTTTTTGTTCGTATGCTTATACTCCCGAGGTGGTCTCATTGTCACCAACTCAGAATCTGATGATGGGATCCCAGGGAAACTGAGGGGAACTCTCAAATTTTGTAGGTACACACATTAATTTTCTTATACTTGGGCCCTTACTTATTTATTTTTTATTTGAATGGAGTAGCAGACAGAAGTGGGTGCAGCGGTGGTACTTCCCTGGGTGAAACGATAATAGCACTACCACCTTCAAAATATCATTCATTTCGTTCTGAACTGAGTTGGTACCCCAACTCCAAAATAATTTCAACAGTCATTACCATAAGCAAGAAGAATTAGGTACTGATTTTTTTATTTTTTACCGTTTGAAGTCGGTTCTATTTTTTTGTTAAAAACTTAATTAATGTAATTCGTGGTTGCCATTCAAGATGTCCGAAACAGTTTTATGGGTCAACTTTTAACATCAGTGACATATTATTATTGTGTTTTTTACTAACGTTTTTTAAGTAAGACATAACAAATTAATTTTATTGACGAATTTACGAGTTTTTAATAGTTTTTCATATTGAATACAGTACTTTTATCACTTTGAAACAAATGAAATTAAACTGTTGTTTCTTCATAGGTATAAGCTTCCTAACAACTTCACAACAATAAAATCTTGAACTAGGGAGTTAATAGCGTGAGTTACCTACGCTACTATAACATGACTTGCAAATGAAGTCTTACCGACTTTGTGGCCTGTTACAATGATTAATGACTAAAGTTTGACATGATTATGATGTGAACGTGATATTTTAATTTGATGGTTCCATGACGTAGGTATGAAGCGAGTATAGTGCTGTGGTTGGTGAGAACGCAAGCCACAGTTGTGCAGTCGGGTAACATACTCGTATATTTACATGTTATACATGCGTTAATGCATGTAAATGTCGCAGCCATCTGGTTAAATCAGACATTCAATTGAATAGATAGCTCATAAAATAAACGCCGGCATTTAATGAAGTGGCTAAATGACAGTTTATTAGACAAGTTGTTGAATGTAACGCCCAACGACTTGGATGAACGTCACATTGCCGTTTTATTAAATGCAATATATTATAGGAGACTGTAATGTAATGTTTGGCTGTGTCCAACCATCAGTACGCAACTTAAATGATTACGAGTACATGACATAAAACACTTATTAAACACTATTTATTTAAGATTTAAACACTATTTTTTTAAGATTCAATTTATTTAATTAAAAGCTAAATATTTAATTTGAATAAAGAAATAAACTTTAATTTTTTGACTATTTGGAAATTTGTAGCCGACAGTATAATATTATGCACATTCATGTTGCCAAACTTTCTTTTATCAAGAATCAAATTTTAAATTTAAGAAACACAAAATATTGCTTGCATTGCATGCTATCTGGTGACATACTTTTTTGGTGACCTGCCTGATTTTATGTCAGCCATCTTCAAAGGCTAACAATAACTAACTATGAATTAGTAGGTAGTTGAACGTTAATTGAGTGATGCTAATTCAATCAGCTATCGTCCAAGGCATTCAATGAATCGCCGGCGTTTCATTAACGGGCTAGCCTTTCAATTGAGTGGCTGATTTGACCAGATGGCTACGACATGTATATTACCCGACTACACTCATAATGCTTGTGTGACTACACTTGTAGTAATGTGTACTGAATTGTCTTACCGGCGTCACTTAGAAGAATCGTGTATATCTATCAGCAAATAATTTACAATGATAATGTCGCTTTCTTTACCTTGAAAACACATTGACGACCCGTGCGGTGCAATGGTTACCATGCCGGACCGATCGGATGTTTCCAGGTTCAAATCCCGGCGAGGCAAAAATTTAAATTCATCATTTAAATGATGAATTTAAATTTCTGTTCTCGGTCTGGGTGTTTGTGTTTCTGTCGTGTGTGTGTGTCCATGGTACCCACGACACAGGGTAAACGGGTGAATCGTTATTTATTTAATCTGACACGAAAATAATACTAGAATCTACATAATACTACCCTGTAAAGCCATATTATAAGTACAAATATTGCAGTGGAAATGTCTTGTTACTGCTTTCATTCAGATAAGGTCACATTTGATGCTACCGTCACAGGTGTATTGTTCTTTTATCCTTTATCTTCTGCCTTTATGAGGCAGGCTACACCGGAATAGGTAACGCACACCGTGTCTTTTATTCAATATATTAAATCGTTATACCTATTAGCATCATAAACATTAAAAAAAGAAAATAAAAGAAATATAAAGTAAATTGCATTTCATTTTAAAATAATTTCAGAACGTGGTGTAGTGAATATCAACTCTACCTCAATACAGTAAATTTTCTATAACATTTCCGAATGTAATCGTAGTAATCCTAAACATAAAAAGGTTCTTTACCGTACTGTAAGTATTTCCCGTGTGAATATGCAGACATCCTGATTAAATTCGTACCATTTTCGAAATTCGGCCAAATCCTTGATGAAGTCGCCACGTGCTTGAAATGAATGAAATGGATGGATGCAAAAATATAAATGAAACACTACATTAATTTAAGTCAAGAAATTAAATAAATTATAGAAAGAATATGATGTTTTTAAGGAAGATTATTCAAATTTGCTAAAACCAAATGCATGTTCTGGCCCATTTTCTCTCAAAATTGACTAAGTTCATTGTTTTTTACTCATATTTTTTTGTATGAGAGTGGCAAAAAGTGACTTATTTACAGTATGTATATTTTCACAGCAATGCATAGCATTTTTTTCGATCCGTTTTGGTTTTAAAATGATCCGAAAATATGTAATAATCTAACGCTATACCCATTAACGCTATACGCAAAACAACGTAATAAAAATGAAAAAGTGGCCAATTTAATGGTTTGTTATTGAAATGATCAGTCATATTGTGCAATAAAACGCGAAATCTCATGTAAAATCCAGGTGGACTGACGACCTGAAGAAGATAGCGGGAAACCGTTGGATTCAGAGGGCGCAGGACCGGACGGAGTGGCGAACATTAGGGGAGGCCTATGTCCAGCAGTGGACTTTAAAAGGCTGATGGATGGATGGATGGATATGCAGAAAAATGTTAACGAAGGTTTCTAAGGTGCTATTTTTAATTTATATAAATGACTTTCCCAAAGTTATTGAACATCCCATGGTTCTTTTTGCCGATGATAGCACGGTCATATTTAGAAATGATAATCCTGATACTTATGAAGCTTATATAAATAATTCCATTGAATCATTAGTAGACTGGCTAGATAAAAACAATCTTAAAATTAACCTTTATAAGACAAATATAATGACTTTTAAAAATCGAGTATCTTACGGAAAATCAATAAATATAAACTATAGAGGAAAAACCATAAGTGAAACTGAAACAACAAAATTTTTAGGTTTATACTTACATAGATCACAAATTAACATGGAGAGCACATATTGAGCACGTATGTAAAAAACTGAGTAAATTTTCTTTCGCTCTCTACAAATTATCAAAATGTGGTAAATATATCGGCGGTATTAAGCGCCTATCATGCGTATGTTGGCGCAACCTTAAGATACGGACTCATATTTTGGGGTAATTCAACGGAAATACAAACAGTTTTTAAAGCGCAAAAGAAATGCATACGGTCAATCTGTCAACTTATACATGTAAACCACACTTTCAAAATCTTAATATAATGACACTCCCTTCGCTATATAACTATGAAATATCTGTAATGGTCAAATGCGACATCTCTAAGTATGACACCTTAAACTCTAAAAGACACAATAATAAGCTGTGCACAGTACCTTCCAAAACGAAACTATATCATAATAGTGTATTTTGCATGGGACCAAAAATATACAATAATCTACCAGACTCCCTAAAAACTAAAACTATTAATGAATTTAAAAAAGAACTTAAAATGTATTTACTTAAAAAAGCGTACTATTCGGTCACTGAGTTTCTAAACGATAAATAAAAATATGTAATAAAATAAATAACTAAAATAACATAGATAAGATATTTCGCGGGATAAAAACCTGGGAGGTTTTTTTTTCGCCAGCTTTTTTTCCTCTCAGCGTACAAAAACCCATCATGGTGGGTACCTAAAGCTGATGACGGTGAACCACGTAGGGTTCAAATAAAAATAAAATAAATTTTTACAAAAGCACAAAATTGGGTTTAATCTAAGTTAAGTCTTAAGTCTACCCTATTTAAGTGCGTGCGTGCGTATTTAAGTGTTTATTGTAAATAAGTAATTAGTCTATAATTTAAATTTAAACATATAACTTTTATTATATAACTTTTAAAATAATGTGTACACCCTAAAGGGTAAATATGGCGATCTTAATATTTTTGTAAAACCATTTTTGTTACCTATATTTGTGCAAATAAAATATTTTCTTTTCAATTTTTAATTCTAGGTAAAAAGTGCCTGATCCACTAATTAGATAACATAATTTGTTGAAACACGATTGATATAATGGCATGAGTAATTCACTGCGGTAAATGGATTGCTAGGCAGAGCCAAAAAAAATCGGGCAAGTGCGAGTCAGTCGGACGCGCGCACCGAGGGTTCCGTAAAATAATTTAAATAACTAAAAATTTGCGATTTTCGCAATTTTTCCTATATGTATGCTATACGACGTGGCTTCGTAGCAATTTGATTGATTCCCTTGCGAGTGTTAAAAATTTGCGAAAACGGATGTATCTTTTGATTACGCTGGCTTAGAAATTTGTTTGGATATAAATTCCAGCTTGATACCTTCACGCTTTCCTGAGAAAAGCGTCTTGACTTGACACACAGACGGACGGACAACAAAGTGATCCTATAAGGATCCTATACGGAACCCTAAAAACGAGTATAAGCAACTTTTTATGTAATATTATTAAAAAATAATAACGCAACAGATATTGTTATAAAATGGAATACAATGAATGATATATACGTCACAATTTTAATGATGCTTCTTAATTATTAGTATTATTATTTGTCAATCATCTAACAGAAACCATCAGAAACTCAATGGTTTATTAGATTTGTGCCTTTTTCATTTCTTATTAGGTCCCAGACATAGAACTAACAAGATTAGGGAATTAATTGGAAAATAATGGAGTAGAATCTGTCTAGTCGGTAGTCTGCGATGCCCAAGTTTATTCGAATACAGGACGAATTCTGGATACAGTCTGCTTTAAGGACCAATAAATAGATAACTTCAGTGTAGTAATAATCACAACATGCCAGATAAATAATGCCGGAAGAGAGAATTGAATTGAAAAAAGCAAAATTCCAAATATTTTTCTTTTCAGGATCTATAATTAATTTTACTTGTTTTACAATACATAATTAAACTTTGAATTTATTTTTATTTGAAGTGTCTAATTATTTCAATTAAGCAGATAAACGTGAAAACGTGACAAATTGCGGATTTAGGGGTTTTCCCTTTTTAGTTATCCTATTTATCTAAGCATATTTACTTAACGCTTCACACTCATAGCCCCACAGTAGGGTAAATATACCCTGTGTCGTGGGTACCATGGACACACACGAAGACCGAAACACAAACACCCAGACCGAGAATAGAAATTTAAACTCATCATTGAAATTTCTATTTCGCCAGGAATCGAACCCGGGACCCTTCGATTGGCAGTCCGGCATGGTAACCATTACGCCACGCGGGTCGTCGTGCTTACGTCAATCATTCAACAGAAACTCTAGGGTCTATTAAATTTGCGTCTTATTCCTTTCGTATTAGGTCCCAGACACAGAAGAAACAGGATTAGGGTACTAATTGGACAATAATGGAGTCGAATCTGTCTAGTCGGTACCCAAATATTTGAAAGTTGTAGATACAGTCTGCTTTAAGGACCGGTAGGGTACTTCAGTTGTAGTAGTAACAACAACATTCTGGATAAACAATGCCTGAAGAGAATGCGAATACGATTTTTATTAAACACTCATAGCCCCACAGTAGGGTAGATATACCCTTTGTCGTGGATGCCATGGAAACACACAGAGACAGAAACACAAACATTCAGAACGAGAACAGAAATTTGAACTCATCATTTAAATTTCTGCTTCGCCGGGAACCGAACCCGAAACCCTTCGATTGGCAGTCCAGCATGGTAACCATTGCGCCACGCGGGTCGAATACGCGAAATGCGAATTCAAAGAACTAGTTATACTTTTAAGGATAAAATTTGAAGTATCAATTCAGTAGATAGGCCAAGTGCGAGTCGGACTCACGCACGAAGGGTTCCGTAGTATTATCTATAAAAAATCACGTTTCTTGTAGGAGAGCCCATTTAAATATTTTTTTTTCTATTTTTAGTATTTTTTGTTATAGTGGCAACAGAAATACATCATTGCTTTTGATCATCCATATCCATATCCATCATTGCATTAATATTGAATTAAAGGCAAATTGCTGTTTACGCTTTATGACGTATTAAAAAAAAACTACTGACTAGATCTTGTTCAAACCAATTTTCGGTAGAAGTTTGCATGGTAATGTACATCATATTTTTTTTAGTTCTATCATTCTCTTATTTTAGAAGTTAAAGAGGGGGAAGTGAAGTTAAAGACGACGTGTCTCTCGCGCTAACTATTCAGTTTAGAATAAAATATATATTAGAACCCTTTATATCATTTTTGAAGACCTATCCATAAATTTTCCACACGTATATTATTCGTTACACGTACAGGTTTGATGATTTTTTTTTTAATTTCAGTTGTTAGTATGGGGAACCCCAAAAATTTTTTTTCTATTTTTGTGTGAAAATCTTAATGCGCTTTACGGAATACATCTATTTACCAAGTTTCAACAGTTCTTATAGTTTCGGAAAAAAGTGTCTGTGACATACGGACGGATAGACAGACAGACATGACGATTTTTGCCATTCGGCTACAGAACCCTAAAAACGTTACAAAATGCCGATTGGTGTGAGGTACTTAGAGATTTCTTTTTATAATAATCCGGTCTTGGACCACCAAGTCAATTGAGATACTTTTAATGAGCTGTCAAAACGTGACATCCCCATACATTTTGTATGAGAAAATGATAAGTGACGTCACTTATCATATATAGTCAATTGACTTCATTATTATTGATTTAAGCAGTAATAAATATCATATATAAAAAGAATTAACAATTATATTGCTTTCCAAGCGTGATTTAGTGCAACCTTTTTAAGATAAGGATTTAGAATTTTTTTGTTCACAGTGTCCAAGACCCTATTGAGCTATTTATTTTGTTCTTCATGTGTGCACACTTTACTACGTCAGTCATCAAACAGACACTCAAATATCTATTAGATTTGCTTCTTATTCATTTCTTATTAGGTCCCAGACACAGAACTAACAGGCTTAGGGCAGTAATTGAACAATAATGAAGTTGAGTGTGGCCAGTCCGTAGTCTACGACGCCCAAGTTTATCCGAATGTTCTGGATACGGTTTGCTTCTGGAATCGTTACGGATAAATTTCCGTTGTTGTTGTAGTTGTAGGTGGTAGAACTATTATGGTTCGCCCGGGGAAGTACCACCGCTGCACCCACTTCTGCCGTGAACCAATTATATTGTGTTTCGGTGGAAAGGTGCAGTTGCCGGTCACACTTACATGAGGCGACCACCAGCCTCCGGAGTAGTAGCGCAACTGCATACGACCTCAGACAAGACTTACCTATGCTTGCTTGAGGTTGTATGTAGATTTCTATGGGCTGCAGTGATCACTTAACACCACATGGCCTGCATGCTCGTCTACTACTCCATTAAAAAAAACAATATAGTAGATTACTTATGTATATACTTGTAGAAAGAAACTTGATCATTATGATTGAGACCTGCCGCGGACGGTTCCAAAATTAGCAAAAAATGTCGAAATAAAGTATCTTAAGTAGTGGTCCTTCTGTAATTTTTAACTGTTATACATTCTATTTCTATGGTTTCACAATTCATTTCTATCTCTAAATTTTATACCGAAGCGAATATAGACTTACTTAATGTAGTAAGTACCCAGTAAATTGATCAACCGAAAAACGTCTATAAAACTCTGATTTTTGTGAGGAAATGTCTTAATACCTTTTTTTTAGTATTTTTAAGTTTTAAAAAGTGCACAATTATACACTTTGTATTCTCAACTCAGTGTTCGAATTTTAAGCTTCTCTTACAATTGCAAAGTTTGAGATAAACATAGAAGCAGAAGTTTAAGAAGAAGATTATGGAGTAAATCATGCCTTCCTTTAATGCCGGTAATGCTAAGGTGACTCCCCTGTTGTTGCTCACGTCCATAGGAGACAGTGATCGCTTTACTTCTGCCTTCGTCTGACTTTTTGTCCGGTTCATACTAGTATATTTAAAAAAGCAACGCAATGCGACGATAAAGAAATATACTCGTATGGCGTACCTATATGTTGTCCTAGTTAGTCACAATGTCAAACATTACTATTAGTAGATCTCTAAAAACTGCTATGAGCAAAATATTAATATTTACGAGTGTGTATTATCTGTGAAGCAAACATGCCCAAAAACACAATATGTATTAAGCATGACGTCACCGCATAATGCAAGTAGAAATTGCATTTGTGTGAGTTGTATCAGTGCGTCACCTTTCGGTAATCGACCTGTACTTTCCGTCGCCTGTGTAGGATTAGGGGTGAGAAGATTCTTGTACATGGACAACTGAGGGTTGCTCGGATAAAGACAATTGATTTTCTTGGTTTAATTTCAAACAAAACTATGCTTCTGATTGAGGTTTGTAATCTGTAGTTTCGTAGTCAACCACAGATTACATTTAGTCAACCTACTTAAACATTCGACCAAGGAAGTTTTAATTCAAATGATGAAAAAGAGCTCTTTCTAATCTATATTGTCATTTGTTTCAACGGCGGATAGGCGGATGAAGTTTGACGTCGTTCTACGCCACGATATTTATATTAATACTTTCCAATAGATGTCAGGAAGAGTCATATATTCCAGTTTATATTTAAGTTGATTACGGCTGAAAATACGGATAAAATGACAATTTCTAAAAAAGAAACTTAGCTGGATGGATTTTCACCCCCGAATCCCCCTAGGTACTAAATTTCATGAAAATCGTTGGAGCCGAGATTTAATTTTTATCACGTACATATAATAATTTTACTTATAACAACTTCCTCTGTCGCAAAAATCTCATACGAAGAAGACTTTGATACATTTTGGAGAGCCGCGTCACTCTTTGGAACAAAAAGTAATAGATTCTCCTGAATTGCTATCTAATACCTTTAAACGGCCAATTCTTGTATATACCTATAAATATAATTTGAATACAACGATTTTCATGAAATAGTAGTAGTACCCAGGATTTCGGGGGTGATTAATTGATCCAGCTAGGCTAGATTTTAGAAATTGTTGTTTTATTCGTAATTTTAGCGATAATCAACTTAAATATAAACTGAATGAATGACTCTTACTGACATCTATCGGAGAATAATAATAATATTGTGGCGTAGAACGCCGTCAAACCTCCGCCAATCCGCCGTTCGAACAAATGACAATGCTGATTTGAAAGACCTCTATTAAAAAAAAATCAGTTGACGTAAACCTTACTTGGACAAATGGTTACGTAGGCTGACTGTGGAGTTAGAAACCTGGGTTCAAACCGCAATCAAGCATATTGCGTTGTTTATTGAAGTGAAAACTTCTTTTAGCGCGGTACGCATATTTTTAGAAGAGATAAAATCTCTGGACTCGCGACACCGTTACGATGTGAAATGATAATGATGATAATACAAGAGTTGTTGAAATTGTTAATGATGATTCATATAAGACTATTAAACGTATTTTAAAGTTTCTAATAGTTAATAAAATACAATTCATAAATAAAATGCAATTCATAACCCAATAACCCTAGTGCCCATCTAAAAAATGTCTAACGAGCCAAAATAAGTTTTGACTTCTGTGGGTACTCCCGGAGTGCAACCCGTATTTTTTTTGTGATATTTTTTTTAATTAGGAGCTATTTAATATAGCATTGTTGAGTAACACTGAGCTAATCAGTGTTTTGTTTAAAATTAAACCAAGATAATCAATTGTTTTTATCCGGGCAAGGCTGGGTCGTCCGGGTATTCATCTTTAAGATATAAAGCCAATGCAAATATCGTAATAAAGGCAAGCTTTTCTAACTTGCACGTACATAGCAAGAACAAAAGTTCTATTCATAAGGATAAAGTTCGTGTTAGCCGTTATCCTGTTACTTATTACAGTAACAAGCTTTTTTGAGCTGCAAAAACCTGGTTTCCTAGCTCAAGAACTATTACAATTACAAATTTTAGCTTTTGCTGTAGGTACGGGCAATAAGCTTCTGCTACACCTTTAGTTTTATTTTCAACCCTTTTTAGGGTTCCGTACCTCGAAAGGTAAAATATGCTGGGCACGTATAGCCCGGCGGCTGGCGTAGAACGCAAGCTATCTTCGCAGCTGAGATAAAGGGTACTCGAAAAGTTTCATCGTGTTTCCGTTCTTCGGAGGGCATGTAAAGTCGTCGGTCCACGTTGTTATCGATAGATAACAGTCGTTAAACCTTGTCGGAGGCCTTTTAGGTGGATTGAAAAAATCCGACTCGTGCTCAGCTGTGGTAAGGAATTGAGGGAAATTCAGGCCAAAGTTAGGTTACGTAATAAAATAATAAATAAATCCATACTTTCAATTATAAATTCGCAAGAAACACTGTTTGTCTGTCTGTTACACTTCCCCGCTTAAACTACTAAACCAATTTTATTGAAATTTGGAGCACAGATAGAGTGAACCTTGGGAAAGGACATAGGATGGTTTTTATCCTACGGGAACCTAAAAAACGGTTCCACGGAGGCGAAGCCGCTCGTGGAAGTCTATACCTAAATTAATTATAAACTCGAGTAATTGTCTCCAACAAATTAATTCGTTATTATTTATCTTGAATTTTTGAACGTCATATTTTCTTAGGTCAAATTCAGACCCTTACGCAAACGCGCCACAATAACCTTATTCAATTCAGCGACAATTTGTGGTTGTTCGCGCCAGTACCTATAGTCTGTCCATATATGTATTTCTTTATATTTCTCTGTAGTTAAATTAATAAAGTAGTACGACAGCCTCCGCCGTCGCCACTGGGTTGTTGCCTGCTCACTGCTGTATCTTATTTTCCGCTGGAAGACTCCATACAGCATCACTTTACATTATATATACACCCGTATACCACAACCACGGCGTGTAGCGTAGCGTGAAGACCTGCGGATTGCTCCATGTGATCGTGGTGTTTCTTCGAAGTGCCTCTGATACAGGTCAGACTTACACACATTTACTATATACACTCTTACTCTAACACAACCTATGGATTTTTTATGAACCTATATACGCTCACCGCTTCGTGACTGCCGCGTCCACAATGGTTCTTAAGTTAGGTTAAATATTTAGTTGACGTTAAATGTGGGTCTACCTTGGACAAGCGATCCGTATGGGTAAGTCCAGCTTCGAGAAAGAGGTAACTCGTAGAATCCAACTCGGTTGGGCAGCGTTCCGGAAATTACAAAGTGTCTTCCACCAAGTCTTCCAGAATATCTCAGTGCCTTCGGCGAGACGTGGTCTTTTACAGTTGGCCTTTTCCATAGGTCGCTCAGCGCGCGATGGAGCCGGCTATGCTTGGTATTTCTCTACGCGATAGAATTCGTAACGATGAAATCCGTAGACGAACGAAAGTTACCGACATAGCTTTCAAAATTTGCAGGCTGAAGTGGCAATGGGCAGGCCATATAGTTAGAAGAACCGACAACCGATGGGGAAGAAAGGTTCTCGAATGGCGACCACGTCTTGGCAAAAGGAGTACAGGCCGCCCTCCAACCAGGCAGACTGATGATCTAAAGAAGACAGTGGGAAACCGCTGGATTCAGAAGGCGCAGGACCGGGAGGATTGGCGAACGTTAGGGGAGGCCTACTTCCAGCAGTGGACTACAAAAGGCTGAAAAGAAGAAGAAGAAATGTGGGTATTTCAAAGTTCTTTTATCACATAAACAAACCTTAATTAATGAGCCTAATGAGTTGAAACGTTGATCGCTGATTGGATTTGTGTAGAGTCTGCTTCTGACGTAATTCAGCTTATTTCGCGTATTTCTAGGGTACTTTGCAATGTTTTTTGCGTTGACCTGTGTGGCGCAATTATTACCATGCCGGACTGCCAAGGAGGTTCCGGTTTCGACTACCGGCTAAACAGAAATTTGAATGATGAGTTTAAATTTCTGTTCTCGGTCTGGGTGTTTGTGTTTCTGTCTTTGTGTGTGTCCAGAGTCCATGGTACCCACGACACAAGGTATATCTATCCTACTGTGGGGTTATGACATTGTTTTAAACACAGAATTTTGTGCTAAAACATTTACTATCTCAGGGCTCAGGTCGAGTAGTAAAAGACAAAAATAAGGAATATTTAAATAATTAAATAATAAAAAAGCTCACACGAAATAATAAATTTAAATGATCTAAATAACATATTATGGTAGCTGTCAAGTCCTCGCTACTGTCACTCTGTAAGTTAATTAATTACAAAATATTATTCAATTCTTTATTATTTTACGAGTAATCAGTTTTAAATACTTTTTTCACTTACTTTTTCCCGCAACGCTCATCATTGTCCGAGCGTAGGTACTTCAGTGCAGATGAAACCGTAGAATAACGTTTACTGAGAGTTCCTATACCACACAGAGAATCAAATATTTCCATTTTATTGACATTTTTTATTACTTTATCATACATTTGTGTTAGTTTTTTTTTTTGTAAAAGTTAAACCTCAAACTGGGAGATAAGGGATAAAGTTGAAACTTAAGTACTTGATCATACATCTGTGTAAGTTTTTTTTGTAAAAGATAAACCTTAAACTGGGAGATAAGGGATAAACTTGAAACTTTTTATTACTGGATCATACATCTGTGTTAGTTTTTTTTTTTTGCAAAAGTTTAACCTTAAACTGGGAGATAAGGGATAAACTTGAAACTTTATTACTTGATCATACATCTGTATTTTTTTTTGTAAAAGTTAAACCTTAAACTGGGAGATAAGGGATAAACTTGAAACTTTTTATTACTTGATCATACATCTGTCTTAGTTTTTTTTGTAAAATTTAAACCTGTAACTGGGAGATAAGGGACACACTTTTATAGTGAAATGGTGTGCCAAATAGATAATAAGAACCTTATACACACAACTTTACTCACATAGTAATTAATGTTCTAGCTCGTTTGTGATAAAACTCTAAAAGTCAGATAGAAAAACATAAAAGTAATTCCAGTCCCTTTTCCTGGAGAGTATCTTAGAGTACGGAATACTTAAAATTAAGAAAGGCCATTGACGGAGAAAAAGAAAAAACAAACATCTCCGTAAACATTCAAATGAAAAGTAAATGATGGCTAATTTTCATGGTTTCTTTATCGGTTTAAATATCTTTAGAAGTACTTAATGTAATTACCCGGTTCATAAAGGAGTCGGGGGCTCAATCAAACTTTTTGTAGCGTCGGACACAGTGTGATCGGTAAATGACGTAACACTACACAGATTGGAGTTTTTATTTCTAGTACAAAGCGTCTATACTAGCCCAAGCGGTGAACGAGTAAGCGACAATTATAGTCTAAATTAATATAATCTTTTAATACAAATTGTATGCTTCGAAATGGAGAAATATCAGCGCTTACCCGTTTTTGATGTAAAACCTTTGTTTTGTTTCTCAACATACATTTAGTGTGGTGGTCATAGAAAGATCAGTCCTTAAATAGGAATGCGACCGAACGACCTCATATTTTACTGTAGTCGATAGCTAACTTAACTGAATAATTATTTATTAAGTCCGGGTTTTGTCATCTGAAAACTATTCTTTCCATATAAAACAAGAATTTGAGGCCCTCCACGAGGCCTGTTTGCTCGCTTCCTACAGTCGAATAATACAATTTATAACATTGAAATACTTATCTAAATTAACTATTTAATAATTTGGCTTGAAATCTAAAAATAATAGTAAGTATGGCAACCTTATTAGAAATGCCGGTATTCGGAAAATTAGATTTCGTAGCATGTCGTAGCAATAATGTGTAGCCGCTTGTAAACAGTGTTTTTACTGAACGTTTTTTTAGTTCTCCATTGCCTATCTATTTAATTTAAGAATTATGTTTATTTGACATTTGAACTTAAATGTCAAATAAGAAAAAAAGTAAGAAAAATTAACTCGTATACAATTAAAACTTTAGAAAAACACTTGTTGTACTGTCAATAAACCTTTCGCTTTTCATACAAACAACAGTTTTTTTTACAAAGATTCAAATATATATTTAAAAAATATGAGTGGTACAAAAACAACCAAAAGGCATTTCACACCAATAAAATCTTTATTCGTTACTACAGAAACAAATGCCTTATCTCTTCCATTATTTGTAACTGTGCTCAGCCGTCGCGGCAAAAACTATTGTTCGCGAATTACGCAATGACTGCGTTTTCTCCGTTATCGACCAGTCTGATCCGACCCTTATGTATCTGCCCACACAGAACTGTTCGTATCTATGTTTATAGAATGCAATACTTTCCTTTCAGTTGTGTATCCACGCTTATAGGATACTTTCTTTCAGTTCTTCTTATAGATTAAGGAACGGGAAGGACATTCATATGGTACTATTTTTACCGACTTCCAAAAGAAGGAGGTACTGTATTCGGCTGTATGTATTTTTTATATTTTTTTATATATGTTCACCTATTACTCCGCCGTTTGTGGACCGATTTTCAAAATTCTTTTTTTGTTCGTATGCTTATACTCCCGAGGTGGTCCCATTGTCACCAAATCAGGATCTGATGATGGGATCCCAGGGAAATCGAGGGGAACTCTCAAATATTATAGGCACACACATTGATTTTCTTATAGTTTCTGAAGCATAACAGATATTTGTGCATTGTAATCATCATCTCATGTTGCTGAGCTGATGATGGAAGGTACTGCGACGGTGAGGAGTTGAGAGCAAATTCTTTCAATAAATGGTTTTTAGTTCGAAATCTTACATTCCTGAGGTAGTCCAACTGTCACCAAGTCAAAGTCTGATGATGGGATCCGAGAGAAATCGAGGGGAACATTCAAATATTATAACACAACAATTGATTTTCATATTCTTATTAAAGCAAAACAGGCATTTGTGTATAATTATCATCATATTAAATTGCTGAGCTGATTATGGAAGGTACTACGACGGTTAGGAGTTGAGAGCAAATTCTTTCAATATATATTTTTTTGTTCTAAAACTTAAACTCCTAAGGTGGTCCAACTGTCACTATGTCATAATCTGATGATGTGATACTAGGGAAATCGAGGGAAACACTGAAACTTAATAAGCACACACATTTTTAAGTCATATTTTTTAACATAATACAAATATGCCCGGTAATTATCACCTGATGTTGCTAAGCTTATGATTGAAGGTACCACTCCTCAACGGTTAGGAGCTGAGAGCAAATTCTTTCAATAATTTATAGGTTCAGGTGGACTGATAGTAGTATTCTTTCAGGCTATTAGATAAACATGATTATAAAAGGTAAATCTGTTTAAAGTTTAGAAGTTAAGTGATTTTTTTTCCAACTATGCTTATACATAATAATGTACAGAATTATTAAAGTTACTAAAAAGAGTGAAATAGATTAAGTTTTTAACAAAAAAATAGAACCGACTTCAAACGGTAAAAAATAAAATTATTCAGTAGGTACCTACTTCTTCTTGCTTATGGTAATTACTCTTAAAACTATTTTTGGAGTCGGGCCCTTAGTAAAATGTCCTGTTATAGTAAATATAGTGTACCTTTCGTTCTGAATGGGCACCGACTCCAATATAGTTTTAAAAGTCATTCATTACCATAAGCAAGAAGATGTAGGTACTGTCCCACTGTCTGTACTGTCGGTGCCCATTTAGAACGAATTGTACGATATTTTAGCAAGGGCCCGACTCCAAAAATAGTTTTAAGAGTAATTACCATAAGCAAGAAGAAGTAGGTACCTACTGAATAATTTTATTTTTTACCGTTTGAAGTCGGTTCTATTTTTTTGTTAAAAACTTAATTTTTATCATTCATCATTTGAATTTGTAATGATATTTGCATTAAAGGAAACTTCCTTCAAAGCTTAGTTTGATAAGAAACCGAAGTGAGTTTTGAAAGAGTTTCGCCATGTAGAAAATAATAAGGTAATCTCACTTATGATTTCGTACTTAGCATATGTGTTTTGAGCAGATTTATTCGTATCAATTACAAACACAAACCAAGTTTTGCAAATTTGCAATAGACTGAATTGAAAAGTAAATAAATAAATATAAATGTGATAGTTTCAATGTATGTTTGGATGGGTGTTTGTTGCTTAATCACGCAAAAACGGATGAAATTTTGAACAGAATTAGATTAAAGTTTGGAATAGCATGAGTTACTTTTTATCCCGGAGGAATGTACTGTTTCCGTAGGATGACGAGATTAGACACGGAATGATAGAAGATATCGCCGGAGGAGGGCCCGGTCTTCTACGGAGACCTGGTGTTGGCCAAGGCCAACTTCTGTCGGTTTAGACAATTTGCCAAGAAGTGGCACGTGGACGTGAAACAAGACGAAGAGGACCGGCTGTTGCAAGGGGCAGCTAAAGCGAACGCCCGAGCTGTGGTGTGCCGTTTCCCCGGAATGGGACGGCGGAGACCAGCTCAGAATGAGCAGGCTCAGAATAAGTCATGTAGGGAGATTAAGGAGTATACCATGATGATCAGTTGAACAAAATTCAGCGGTGTGCCTCCCGTATTATGCCCCATTACCCGAAGGTTGATAGGGGCCATGGGATAGTACTGGGAGAGTGTTCCCGTGGGATAGATTATTATAATCATATAAACTCAAACCACCTGAGCAAAGCCGGACGGATCAGGGAGGGAATATATAAAAAATACTAGTCACATCTTTGCATTCGACTAAATGAAGACCATTTCCGTTATAAGATGACATTCATTTCCAACTAAGTAAGGTAATGTACGTCTTCTTACTAAGTTGTTTAATGTAGCAAATGAAATTGCATTATGAAGGAAAAGTGAGATAAGTTTTGTCTTGTAATTTGCATACTAATCTTGATATAATGGGCGTTTCAGTCTAACACGATAAAGTCATTTTGATGATTTGTTTACTACTTTTTATATTAGAAAATGGTAAAGTGTAGGTTGAAGAAGATCGCAGTGGGTTCCATTTTGAAATATGAATTTGATAATTCTGATTGATATCGAAAATCGAGCCGGCTAACATTGAACTGGAGGAAAATCTGGACCGTACCTATATATTTTTAAAGGTTATATAGGTATCACATGAAATGCTCGTAGCCCTTTAAAGAGCAAGCGATTTATTTATCTCAGCAATTTGGGCGCGGTCGGCAGTTGGATGGATTCTGTCTGAGCAGCACACAGTCATATACGCGCTTTTGAAGGTCACTAAGATACTAAGGTAGTCCCTAATTGTTTTGGTTTTTAGAGGTCTTGGAGGTTGGAGCAGCGTGGTTAAGTAAGATTTCCAATGACGGGAATATTGAGGATCTCCTCCGTGAACAGCATTGGTACACAACATCAATTGATATCGTTTGTTAAGAGATTTGCCTCGGACCGATATGATAATGGATATAGGGGTTAAAAGTTATTCATAGAAGTAGCTAATTCGAATCTCCTATTTGGACATGTCTGAAGTTGGAATGTTATTTTGTTTACTTCCTTTAATTACTTATAATTAAGGATTGTGTTGTTTATTTACATTCGGTCCGTAATAAAATTACTTGTTTATGATGTAAACAAAGTATTTACCTAAATGAATCACACAATCAGAATGAGTCAAACAAATAATTCAATGTTCATTATGTTTCCATTTCTTTCTTTCTTGAGACTTTCATCCATGATTTAGTTTGTGTGAGGATAAAAATATTCTACCTCTTAAAATAGATTATCTAAATTCTTAGTACTTTTTGTGCGGTATAGGAACATAATTTTGAAACTTTTACAATTTCTTAGTCATCATTTGTCTGCAACTCTTTTCGCCCACTGCTGGGGACGGATCTCTCGCCGTTATTAGGGAGGCCTAGAGCTTACTCCATCACGCTGTCTAATGCGGGTTAGTGCATGGCCAACCAGGCGCGGTCACGGCCTTCAATTTTAGGGGGGGTCACCAAGAAATTTTGGTTCACTAAGAAATTTGGGGGAAAAAGTGTTCCAAATTGGCTTGTTTCACCTTCCATCTACGCATGACTAATGGACTTTGGGTGGGTCATATCCCTGTGACCTGGGATCGCCCCTGTGGCCAACCGGCTGTGAGATGTTTTCAGACCGCTTACAAAGATGACCGAGTGTGTTCGCGCTGCAATGGCAAGACGGGACAGGGCTTTCGTAAAATTTAAAAGAAACCGCACTGAGCTCAATTGGTCCTTGTATAAAACAGCAAGGAACAGATGCAACCAGGTGGTACGAATGGCCAAACGCCGATATATTCTCAGCAATGTAGTGGACTCTTCTCCCGCACGTATATGGAAATTTCTAGGGGAGCTTGGTGTAAGAAAGCCACCAGCGTCGGATTACGGTCCCTCCCTCTCTTTAGATACCATAAATCATCATTTTACTTCTACTAGCACCTTGGACCCTATAATCCGATCTCAAACACTTGCTTCTATCGGTTTACTGCAACCGCCTCTTACCTCAAGCTTTCAACTCTCTCCAGTCACGCAGGATGAGATAAAAAAGACGATTCTAGCAATCAGATCAAAGGCAGTGGGCTGTGACGACCTGAGCAATTATATGATCCTCACTATCCTTGACTTTCTTCTGCCTACGGTTACACACATTATTAACTTTTCCCTTAGCACAGGTCAGTACCCGTCTATATGGAAGAAGGCTTATGTAAAGCCCTTACCTAAAGTGCAAAATCCTACCTCTCCCCAGCATTTTCGCCCAATCTCAATTCTTCCTTTCCTATCCAAGGTTCTGGAAGCCTGTGTGCATAAGCAAGTTTCCTCTTTTCTATTCGACCATAACCTCCTGAGTAGTTATCAGTCGGGGTTTCGTTCAGGTCACAGCACTACTACAGCACTGATAAAGGTCACAGATGATATCAGGCATGGTATGGACAACAAGCAGTTGACATTAGTAGTGCTTGTTGACTTTTCAAATGCTTTTAACACAGTCGACCACGATATACTTCTAGCCATCCTCTCGCACATGAATTTCACGCCCTCTGCCTTGAGCTGGTTCTCGTCTTATCTTCGCGGCCGTCAGCAATCAGTTCGAATTGGACAAATGTCCTCTAATTGGGCCGATCTTTACACTGGCGTGCCGCAAGGCGGTATACTTTCCCCGATATTATTTTCAATGTTTATTAACTCCCTCACATCTGTCTTAAACTGTTCGTATCACCTGTATGCTGATGATCTCCAGCTCTATGTACAGTCGAGTGTTGGGCAACTACAGAAGGCATTTGACACCATCAACACAAGCCTTGCAAACCTTTACAAATGGTCTAGTCAACACGGAGTACTCGTGAACCCCTCCAAATGTCAAGCAATACTTGTTGGTAGCCCGGGGCTCCTATCCAAAGTCAGCAAAGGGACACTACCTCCTGTGTACTACAATGGAATTCAAATACCGCTGAGTGACTCGGTGCGGAACCTGGGGCTTTACATCGACAGTACTTTGAGCTGGACACCACAAATCACCGAAACCTGCCGTAAGGTCGTTGCTGCGTTGCAATCGCTTGGTCGTCTTAAAAATTTTCTGCCTTTTAAGACAAAGCTTATGCTTATCCATACACTTGTATTGCCCATAATAGACTACGCTGATGTGTGTTATCCGGATCTAATAGAAGAACATCTCAATAAACTAGAACGCCTACTTAATAACTGTATCCGTTACATCTTCGGTCTTCGCAAGTTTGACCACATATCTCAGTACCGACAGCAGCTTAAGTGGCTGCCTATTCGTCACAGGCGTAATTCTAGAATGCTATCCTTATTGTACTCTATTCTGAATGATCCATCATCCCCATCCTACCTTAAGGAAAAATTTCATTATCGTGGCACTGTCCTGAATAGAGTTCTTCGTTCTTCTGAAAACTTAATCATGGATATTCCATCCGTCAGCACCTGTTTCTATCAAAAATCCTTTACGTTTCAGGCTACATCACTCTGGAACGCTCTGCCGGTAGATATAAGAAAAGCCCCAACTAAACACTGTTTCAAGAAAATGCTTCGAGAGTATTATTTTAAGACAGCTGATACAGTCTAGGATCATCACAGTTTCTATCACGTATGTATGTATGTATGTATGTATGTATGTATGTATGTATTTATTTATGTATGTATGTATGTATGTTTGTTTAGGTATATATTTTGATAGGTATGTATTTATATTTATTGTTACTTTATAGTATATTGTTACCCTATAAATAAGTATGTTGTAGAAATGGTTACTGCCAATCTATTTCCACCTACCAACAATATCTCACCATCGCCATGGGTTGACTGGGAGAAAATGCCATTAGGCATTAAGTCCGCCCATTGTGAACCTAGTTTAAGGTGAACAATAAAGAATTTAATAAATAAATAAATAAATAAGGATATAACGACTGCTTTCTATCAACAACAACCGGGACCGACGGCTAACAGTGTCCTCCGAAGCACGGAAACGCGCGTGAATTTTTTGCCACCCATCTCATACCTGACCACGCCCGTTTGGCTTAGCTGCGTAGATTATCATCAGATTGTCAGTAGATTATTCATCATGTTAGCAAAACAAAACGCTTTGTCACTTTACCTATTCTATAAAAAGGAAACAAAGAATTACCTTGTTGGCTGAAACCACAAGCTAAAACAGTCTAAGGTCGTCTTTAATACTACTGTCCCTATTTTAATTTCCGTATAATGCTTCAAGGATAAAGCTTTTTGAAAAAATACGTTTATACGTGAAGCTTCAACGGATTAAAACCTACATAAGTTTGTTTTTCTCAGTAAAAATCCTCAGTCATTTCGTCGCAACATTTAAACGTTATTATAAAGAAAGTTGTTTAAATAAATATGTATAGTAGAAAAAATAAAATCAGTGAAAGATTTACCTACATGTTTTTATCCAACTATGGATTAACATTATTCATAAAAAGTAGCAACTTCAACGTAATTGAAAAGTTAGCCTACGTATATTATAACAATTTATAGCTTTAGGTTCGAGTTCTTTTTCCTTCTAAGCCCCTGATGTAAGAAACATATTCATTTGAATGATGATTTAACTTTTCGGACTTTCTATAAGTACATGATAATAATAAATAATGTAGTTTAAAAAACTAAAAACACGCTTTTGTGAAAATACGAACTAAAACGAATATAATAACTAACTTTGTTTGCATGTTTTTTAGTTTTTTGAACTACATTATTTATTTTTAATTTTTTGTTGGATTTTTTCATATTATTGCATTGTCATCGGCCTTTGACCCCTGTGCAAATTTTCAAGCTAATCAGACGTTTAGAAGTAGGTGAAAATGAAGTTAAAAAATTCCGTTACATACATACATACATACACATAGGTTAAGCTAATATAAGCGTGTTAATAATACAATCTATTTTTGACATTAAGAGACGGTTAAGGCTAAGCTAACAATGTATATTCTTACAAAGACCTCGTTATTCCAATAGGGCCCTCATAATAGAACTGATTCTTTTTCAAGGGTCAGAAGACTAGACTCATAACCGGTACTACAGGCCTTGATCTAAATTCTCTTTGACAAAGCATGTTTGACCTACCTCAAAGAAAGGTACCTCGCTGTATTCCAAATTCACTTTAGGTCAGCTTTTACGACAGGTAAAAGATACACTACGCGGCTCTAAAGAGATCGATTACACGATCATGTAACATGTTTTCATGCTATAGAATTTATCATAGACGTTGGCCGTATTTTCCCATCATTTTCATTTATATTCGAAGAGTCATGTTTGAGTATATTTTTTTCTGGCGTAGAGTAAAGTTTGTTGTAATGCAAACTATCAACAAAATAAAATAAAAAATCTGTAACCAATATTGAAATTAGACATGTATATTCTGCTACAGACAATAAGAGCTTAATTGATCGCTACATAGGCATAATATTCTATTTAATACTCTAAAAAAATATTGCAATATTTGAACTTAAACAAATTTAGATAATGTTGGCTTTTAAAATAAACATTGAAATAAAATTATTATATAATCTAAGAAAACACCTCACTGATCCAACTTTATAAGTTCTACCACATGGCAAATAAATTAAGTTTTTAACAAAAAAATAGAACCGACTTCAAACGGTAAAAAATAAAATTGTTCAGTACCTACTTCTTCTTGCTTATGGTAATGACTCTTAAAACTATTTTTGGAGTCGGTCCCCTACTAAAATGTCGTACTATTCGTTCTAAATGGGCACCGACAGTACAGACAGTGGGACAGTACCTACTTCTTTTTGCTTATGGTAATGACTGTTAAAACAATATTGGAGTTGTCCATTCAGAACGAAAGGTACACTATATTTACAAAGACAGTACATTTTACTAAGGGCCCGACTCCAAAAATAGTTTTAAGAGTCATTACCATAAGCAAGAAGAAGTAGGTACTGAACAATTTTATTTTTTACCGTTTGAAGTCGGTTCTATTTTTTTGTTAAAAACTTAATTTATTTCACTCTTTTTAGTAATTTTAATAATTCTTCACATATGTATAAGCATAATTGGAATTTTTTTCACTTAACCTCTAAACGTTAAAGAGATACCTGTTATAATCATGTTTATCTAATAGCCATCTTAAAGCCTGAAAGAATACTACTATCAGTCCACCTGAACGTATAAATTAATGAAAGAATTTGCTCTCAGCTCCTAACCGTTGAGGAGTTGTACCTTCAATCATCAGCTTAGCAACATGAGGTGATAATTACCGGACATAAATATTTGTATTATGTTAAAAAATATGACTAAAAGAATGTGTGTGCCTATTGAGTTTCAGTGTTTCCCTCGATTTCCCTAGTATGACATCATCAAATTTTGCCATGGTGAAAGTTGGACCACCTCAGCAATGTAAGATTTCCAACAAAAAACCATTTATAGAAAGAATTTGCTCTCAACTCCTAACCGTCATAGTACCTTCCATCATCAGCTCAGCAACATGATATGATGATAATTATACACAAATACCTGTTTTGCTTTAGTAAAAATATGAAAATCATTTGTTGTGCTATAAAATTTGAATGTTCCCTTCGATTTCTCTGGGATCCCATCATCAGATCCTGATTTGGTGACAGTGGGACCACCTCGGGAGTATAAGCATACGAACAAAAAAAGAATTTTGAAAATCGGTCTACAAACGGCGGAGTAATCGGTGAACATATATAAAAAAATACATACAGCCGAATACAGTACCTATCATCAGACTTTGACTTGGTGACAGTACCACCTCAGGAATGTAAGATTTGGAATAAAAAAGTATTTATTGAAAGAATTTGCTTTCAACTCCTCACTGTTGCAGTACCTTCCATCATCAGCTCAGCAACATTAGATGATGATTACTATGCACAAATTTCTCTTATGCTTCAGAAAGTATAAGAAAATCAATGTGTGTGCCTATAAAATTTGAGAGTTCCCCTCGATTTCCCTGGGATCCCCTCATCAGATCCTGATTTGGTGACAATGGGACCACCTCGGGAGTATAAGCATACGAACAAAAAAAGAATTTTGAAAATCGGTCCACAAACGGCGGAGTAATCGGTGAACATATATAAAAAAATACATACAGCCGAATACAGTACCTCCTCCTTTTGGAAGTCGGTAAAAAATATGAAAATCATTTGTTGTGCTATAAAATTTGAATGTTCCCTTCGATTTCTCTGGGATACCATTATCAGACTTTGACTTGGTGATAGTTGGACCACCTCAGGAATGTAAGATTTGGAATAACAAACTATTTATTGAAAGAATTTGCTTTCAACTCCCCACTGTTGCAGTACCTTCCATCATCAGCTCAGCAACATGAGACGATGATTACTATGCACAAATATCTCTTATGCTTCAGAAAGTATTAATCAATGTGTGTGCCTATAAAATTTGAGAGTTCCCCTCGATTTCCCTGGGATCCCATCATCAGATCCTGATTTGGTGACAATGGGACCACCTCGGGAGTATAAGCATACGAACAAAAAAAGAATTTTGAAAATCGGTCTACAAAAGGCTGAGTAATCGGTGAACATATATAAAAAAAATACATACAGCCGAATACAGTACCTCCTCCTTTTGGAAGTCGGTAAAAATATTAACGATCTTTAACAATGATCTTTTACATGATCTATTCTCAAAATTCCGGGACGCGTGTGGTGCAATTCCTGACTGCCGATCAAGGGTCCCGGGTTCGATTCCCGGCGAGCTGAAATTGGAATGATGAGTTTTAAGAGTGATCCCGCTCTGGGTGTTCGTGTTCATGTAATTAATATCCATGGTACGCACGATACAGGAATCCTAATTTGGGGCTATAAGTTGTAACGTTATTATTATTATATAAATTAATAAGAATTTAGACCACAATTAACCACTCTGGTCAAGTTCGGGTTAGTGGATATGACCTGCCTTTGAGAAATTTTCCATCATACCCTTTCATACATTTAATTTATTCTATTTATCATATTTGAAATGTATAAAATAATATAAAGACTGTTTCACAGAGTATTATAAATATTGTTAGTCACAGACAGGTTTGACTCATTGTTGCTCCCCCATTCCCTAGTCGCAATGTGGTCATAATATCGCTATACGATAAGTGTATTAGTGCTGTCTTCCAAGAAACTAATCGTATTATCCCGTCTCTATCGTTTCAATCAATAAGGAAACAATTTGTGGTGGAAACCTAAAACAAATGAGTCAGCACCACCGCAAAATTCTAGCTGTATATAAACATTTTATTTGACCAAAGTATTTTTTGGAATAGAGGTCGGTGTAGTGTTGCTTAATGAACTTTAGGGAATACATATACCTATAAAGCTGCATAGTTATTGCCAGAATTGACTACTAATAGCTTAAATCGTTCAAAAGCAAACAGTTTATTTAAATAAATAAGACACTTATTTTACTCGTAATTCTCTTCAAATCAGCAATCGGAAATAGATAAGTAATATTTTTTACAAGAAATATTGGAGCTAACTTTCTCGACGATGTAAAACGTGTTTCTATTATTTACTATATTTCATTTTGTTCGTAATATCATTTCTTTAGAGTATTTAAAACCAAAACAGAATAAAAGCATTACCTACCATAGTAGCGTCGGAATGCGAGATCGTGCTATTAAGCCGACGATTGTTATAGATAGCTAAATAGTTCATTTATAAATTATCTAGATAGCGCGTACTAAGGACCGAAGAGTCGCCGCACTAATCGATAATAATGATAAACTGAAATCATTATGTTATCTCGTTTTATCATCTTAATGACTGCGCTGGATGGTTTCCTAGAACGATTCGTACAATCGTGTTTACAATTTAGTTGGTCAATACGCGCTTATTACGGTAGGGTTAACAAAAACTAGGCGAAAAATATATTTTTTGTATTCGTTTTTTTGCTGGTTTAAACATTGAATTATTTACGACCAACTCGGAGTTGAATATGCAAATATAGTCATACACCGGTTTGCTACCACAAATCATAGCACCGTTAGATAGATTATTTGAAATCTATGTATCTACAATTTTAGCTCCAACCTCGTACAAGGTTAACGTTCATTGGAAAAAAAATCGGTTGTCTGTAAAGTCGGTTTACTGACGATAGTTGAACGAGACAACGTCATAAGAAAATACTTGTTGCTATAAACAATTGACACCACATTCACTTTTCACTGCACTTTATACTTGACGAAAACATGTAAATGTATTATTGTATAGCAGCTGTCCACGCGGACGCATCGGTCACTCAAGTAGGAGAGAGACAGATGTTGAACGCTGCCGAATGCGGAGGCCGATTGTGCCTCTTTGTCGCTCGTTCCGCGCTCTCGCTTGCACTTCAAGCCTTAAATGGAACGCTTCAGAGCGAGGTAACGCCGCATGAGTCATGTTTTTTCATGCGTGCAGCCGGCTCCATCGAATTATAAGACGTTGTCACGTCAAAAAAGTACTTATAAGTATCACAGTTTTTACCGACTTCCAAAAGGAGGAGGTACTGTATTCGGTTGTATGTATTATTTTTTTTATATATGTTCACCGATTACTCCGCCGTTTGTGGACCGATTTTCAAAATTCTTTTTTTGTTCGTATGCTTATACTTCCGAGGTGGTCCCATTGTCACCAAATCAGGATCTGATGATGGGATCCCGGGGAAATCGAGGGGAACTCTCAAATTTTATAGGCACACACATTGATTTTCTTATACTTTCTGAAGCATAAGAGATATTTGTGCATAGTAATCATCATCTCATGTTGCTGAACTGATGATGGAAGGTACTGCAACAGTGAGGAGTTGGAAGCAAATTCTTTCAATAAATAGTTTTTTATTCCAAATCTTACAGTCCTGATGTGGTCCAACTGTCACAAAGTCAAAGTCTGATGAGGGGATCCCAGAGATATGAAATGAAATGAAATGAAATGAAATAGTTTATTAACATCCTGGGTAATAATATACACTTGATGTTTGTCATTGTTCTACGGTCATCAGCTGACCGTCATCCGCTTTGGGTGCGCTAAGGCTTATATGGGCTAGGAGAAAAAAGCGGGCGGAAAAAAACTCCAGCCCTGTTTTAAATAAATTTTCAGGTACAATGGGTATTTATTATGCAGCATGACTGTGGGGCGACAAGGAGCACACGAGACAGCTATCGTTCACAAATTTTAAAAATGTTAAAATTATTACATGGTATGTAGAAACAGCCTTATGTGAGTTAAGTTTAATCCCAAGCCTTTTTATCATTTAAATAGTCCTTGGTTTCATAATAGGCCTTGCGGCATAGGACTTGCTTAATAGTTTTCTTAAATTTGTGTAAAGGCAAGGATTGCACTTTTTCTGGAATTTTATTATAGATCCTAACAGACATCCCAATAAAAGAGTGACGTTTTTTACGAAGCCGACACTTTGAGAATGCAAGCTTATGGCCGTTCCTGGTCGAAGCACAGTTCGAACTATGTAAATCCTTAAATGTGGTAAATGTCGGTTTATTCTTATATACGTACATTATGTTTTCATAAATATACTGCGATGCAAGTGTAATTCTCTCTGAGAGATTCTCTACAGCTAAAATTATAAATAGCGCGAATAGCCCTCTTCTGCATGGTAAATCGAAGGTAACATTCAAATTTTATAGCACAACAAATGATTTTCATATTTTAACTAAATCAAAACAGGCATTTTTGTATAATTATCATCATATCATGTTGCTCAGCTGATGATGGAAGGTACTACGAAGGTTAGGAGTTGAGAGAAAATTCTTTCAATAAATGGTTTTTTGTTCGATATCTTACATTCCTGAGGTGGTCCAACTGTCACCAAGTCAAAGTCTGATGATGGTATCCCAGAGAAATCGAAGGGAACATTCAAATTTTATAGCACAACAAATGATTTTTACTAAAGCAAAATAGGTATTTGTGTATAATTATCATCATATCATGTTGCTGAGCTGATGATGGAAGTGGAAGGTACTATGATGGTTAGGAGTTGAGAGCAAACTCTTTCAATAAATTGTTTTTTGTTTGAAATCTTACATTCCTGAGGTGGTCCAACTGTCACCATGGCAAAATCTGATGATGTGATACTAGGGAAATCGAGGGAAACACTGAAACTTAATAGGCACACGCGTTCTTTTAGTCATATGTTTTAACATAATACAAATATTTATGTCCGGTAATTATCACCTCATGTTGCTAAGCTGATGATTGAAGGTACAACTCCTCAACGGTTAGGAGCTGAGAGCAAATTCTTTAATTAATTTATACGTTCAAGTGGTCTGATAGTAGTACTCTTTCAGGCTATAAGATGGCTATTAGATAAACATGATTATAAAAAGTGTCTCTTTAACGTTTAGAAGTTAAGTGAAAAAAAATCCAATTATACTTAAATTATACTTACTTAAAATTACTAAAAAGAGTGAAATAAATAAAGTTTTTAACAAAAAAATAGAACCGACTTCAAACGGTAAAAAATAAAATTCAGTACCTACTTCTTCTTGCTTATGGTAATGACTCTTAAAACTATTTTTGGAGTCGGGCCCTTAGTAAAATCAAAAATGTCCTGTCTTAGTAAATATAGTGTACCTTTCGTTCTGAATGGGCACCGACTCCAATATAGTTTTAGCAGTCATTACCATAAGCAAGAAGAAGTAGGTAATTTCCCACTGTCTGTACTGTCGGTGCCCATTTAGAACGACAAAATACGACGAAAAGACGAAATAGTACGACATTTTAGTAAGGGCCCGACTCCAAAGATAGTTTTAAGAGTCATTACCATAAGCAAGAAGAAGTAGGTACTGAATTTTATTTTTTACCGTTTGAAGTCGGTTCTATTTTTTTGTTAAAAACTTTATTTTTAATTTTGATGTCAACATATATGTTGCATCTGTGAATTTTAATATTTTCTAGTACATATAGTAATATATAATATGTGCAGTATTAAAAACATTTTATGTAGATACGTAGAGAAAATCAGCAGTCATAGGTTGCCTTCTTATTTTCACTTTGATCTCCACTTTACTTTAATTTACCTCTATAGTTACAATTTGTATTTGATTTGCACAGCACTCTTCATACAAAAACATTTATCTAGACTTTTGAGGCTTCTCAACGACATTACGAAAAGCTAATGTATTGGCATTGTATCTACAACTACAACGCTTATGGTTACTGGTGTTATAAGTTTCTCACCTGCCAAAGCTACGAACAACATATTCTGTGAGCTTATTGTGAACTTTTGAAAAAATAGGTATTCGTAAAAACATCTCTCTCTAATTTAATTTAATTTAATTTTTGGACAATTCACACAACACCATCTGATTCCAAACTAAGCAGAGCTTGCACTACGGTAATCAGAAAGCTGATTAACATACTTATATAAATAAATAAATATCTTTGGACAATTCACACAACACCATCTGCTTCCAAACTAAGCAGATCTTGTACTATAGTAATCAGAAAGCTGATAAACATACTTATATAATTCTAAATACATACTTAAATAGATAAATTAACACCCTGACACAGAACAAATAGTCATGTTCATCACACAAATAATTGTCCTGGGCGGAAATCGAACCCACGACCTCACGCTTCGCAGTCGGTTCATCACCCACTACGCCACGAAGTCACTCTCTGTGCGAAACGTGAAGAAACCACAGAGTGACTTGACTGGTGAAAAAGAAGCCTTCCTTTTTTCTGTAATACAGTTCATGGATATGTATACGAAACGTGTAGAAACCTTAAATATTGTCTTCATTGGCATGCAATTTAACAGTTACTCTGGAGGCTAATGATCACCTTATAAATGGGACCTTTCCGCAGAAAGCTAAAGTTCTGGCAATTGAAACAGCGATGGCACTACCCCGATCAAACCATATGAATATAAGCACCACTGACAGAATTTCCATAAAAATAAAATATAGTAACATTAATAAATCAAACGTATTTTATATTTATAAAGCAAAAGTGAATAGAAGTAAAGTAAATACTTCACTAATGAATTACAGAGATAGCTTAATGGAATTCCGATGGGGATATTTGCGGATTAATTTCCCTTTCATTTCGTGTCGTTCGGATTTTCATGGCTCACTTTAGAATGTCGTGACATTTAGTAATATCGTTTGGCCAGTGCTTTATATTTATGACTTAAAATATTAGTGCGTTTATTTTAATAAATATAGTTAAATATTAAGTTTTTAACAAATTTATAGAAAACCGAACTAAAAAATAGAAAATAAATTTTAATGAATTTAAATTAAGAAAATAGTGTTAAAAATTTCAATGAATATAAGTTAATAATAGTGTGAATAAAAAAAATTATTTTATTTTAAAAAAAGCGTGGGGTGCATGGTGTCAATAGTTATAAATATTTTATTGACAGATATGAGTAGAGTGATTATCATTTCGATAATATTTTAAAAAGCACCCCACGCTTTTTTTTAAATAAAATTTTTTTTTTATTCACACTATTAATATCTTATATTCATTGAAATTTTTAACACTATTTTCTTAATTTAAATTCATTAAAATTTATTTTCTATTTTTTAGTTCGGTTTTCTATAAAAAGCGTGTTTTTTAGTTTTTTTAAACTATTATTTATTTTCTACTTTTTAGTTTGGATTATTTATTCTTTCCATGATGTTTCCACGAGCAATGGACTGGTTACTGAGAACCTTCTTCTTTCTTTCAAAAATATCTTTATCTATCATTAGGCTTGTTACATAACAAGGTTACATATTTTTTTAATTTTTACGTTTTCATAAAAATTCACCTGTCTTACGACTTAACAAATTATTTATATTCTTTATATATCTCATACACGTTTTCGGTTACTGAGCACCAATAGTCTACTCCCCTACATAAATATGAGCAACCCAAGCAGCAAAATAGTCGAATAGTAATTAGATTACTCAGCCTTTAATCGTATAAGAGCCGAGTAACCGTTCTTAAAACACCCATTTATCGTGTAATAGCGGTTATCTCGACTATTTGGCAATATTTGCTAATGTGTGCTTTAAGGACGTCGAATAAACGTTTACAGCACTATGTTTTAGCACTTTTACTCCACCTTTTAGCAGATGTTGAATTAAAGTGGCTAAAATACTCGTTATTAGATCGTTTGATCTATAACAGTCGTATAATAGCTGTAGCTCTATAAACGCAATCAAACAAAAATCATATTTTGCAAATTGAAAAATGGAATAATTTTATCAAATTAGTGTATTGTCATCGGTCCTCAATAAATCTACAAAGTTTGAACGAAATCTGGCCGTTTAAAGTGGGTCAAAATCGCGCCCAAAGAAGTCGGTTACAAACATACAAACATACAAACATACAGGTGAAGCTAATAAAAAGCGTGTAAAAAATAGAACCGTCTTCAAACGGTAAAAAATAAAATTGTTCAGTACCTACTTCTTCTTGCGTATGGTAATGACTCTTAAAACTATTTTTGGAGTCGGGCCCTTACTAAAATGTCGTACCATTCGTTCTAAATGGGCACCGAAAATACAGACAGTGGGACAGTACCTACTTCTTCTTGCTTATGGTAATGACTCTTAAAACTATATTAGAGTCGGTGCCCATTCAGAACGAAAGGTACACTATATTTACTAAGACAGGACATTTTACTAAGGGCCCGACTCCAAAAATAGTTTTAAGAGTCATTACCATACGCAAGAAGAAGTAGGTACCTACTGAACAATTTTATTTTTTACCGTTTGAAGTCGGTTCTATTTTTTGTTAAAAACTTAATTTATTTCACTCTTTTAAATAATTTTAATAATTCTGCACATGTATACTTAAGCATACTTGGATTTTTTTCAGTTAATTTCTAAACGTTAAAGAGATTTATCTTTTATAATCATGTTTATCTAATAGCCATCTTATAGCCTGAAAGAATACTACTGTCAGTCCACCTGAACGTATAAATTAAAGAAAGAATTTGCTCTCAGCTCCTAACCGTTGAGGAGTTGTACCTTCAATCATCAGCTTAGCAACATCAGATGATAATTACCGGACATAAATATTTGTATTATGTTAAAAAATATGACTAAAAGAATGTGTGTGCCTATTAATTTTCAGTGTTTCCCTCGATTTCCCTAGCATCACATCATCAGATGTTGACATGGTGACAGTTGTACCACCTCAGGAATGTAAGATTTCCAACAAAAAACCATTTATTGAAAGAGTTTCCTCTCAACTCCTAACCATCGTAGTACCTTCCATCATGAGCTTAGCAACATCACATGAGGATAATTAAACACAAATGTCTTTTTTGCTTTAGTAAGAATATAAAAATCAATTGATGTGCTATAAAATTTAAATGTTCCCCTTGATTTCTCTGGGATTCCATCATCAGGCTTTGACTTGGTGACAGTTGGACTACCTCGGGAGCATAAGTTTTTGAACAAAAAAACATTTATTGAAAGTTTTTTCTCTCAACTCCTAACCATTGTAGTACCTTCCATCATCAGCTCAGCAACATGATATGATGATATTTATACACAAATGCCTGTTTTGCTTTAGTAAAAATATGAAAATCAATAGTTGTGCTATAAAATTTGTATGTTCCCTTCGATTTCTCTGGGACCCCATCATCAGACTTTGATTTGGTGACAACTGGACCACCTCAGGAATGTAAGATTTCAAACAAAAACCCACTTATTAAAAGAATTTACTCTCAACTCCTAACCGTCGCAGTACCTTCCATCATCAACTCAGCAACATGAGATGATGATTACTATGCACACATATCTCTTATGCTTCAGAAAGTATAAGAAAATCAATGTGTGTGCCTATAAAATTTGAGAGTTCCCCTCGATTTCCCTGGGATCCCATCATCAGATCCTGATTTGGTGACAATGGGACCACCTCGGGAGTATAAGCATACGAACAAAAAAAGAATTTTGAAAATCGGTCCACAAACGGCGGAGTAATCGGTGAACATATATATATATAAAAAACATACAGCCGAATACAGTACCTCCTCCTTTTGGAAGTCGGTAAAAATAAAAAACAACGCTTTTGAAGCACTTTAAACTTAAAAAGTGAAAAATAATCCTTAATATAAGCAGAAAATCTCTGTGCCATATTTTTCATATATCGAACAACCCACACTTTTTTCACAATAATACTAGTATTTTTTGGTCATTATTATTTTCAGCTTATATTAAGGATTATTTTTCCCCTTTTTTTGTTTGATGTGCTTCAAAAGAGTGTCATTTATTTTTTTAAAGTATATTTATTTCTCATTTTTTAGTTCAATCAATTTAAAAAATTTTTTCAAGTTCTCGGAATTAAATAAACTCATGAAATTATTGTATTGCCACCAATTCTTAAAAGTGTCGAAAGTTTGAATTAAATCTGTCCGTTAAAAGTGGGTCAAAATCGAGTCCAAAGAAGAGTTACAAACAAGCTCACAAACTCACAGTTACAAACAAACATACAGTTGAAACTAATTTAAACGTATTAAAAACACTCCCGCCGTTTTTGGTAAAACGTTAATACGTTATATTACGATATTTATTTTACACTATAACCTTTATCGATAAATGGACTATTAAGCCCACAGAACACTTTAATATGTTCTGTGATTAAGCTCAATTTTTTTTCAATTCTAACCTGCATTTCCCGATTATTAGCGCTTTCAAATACAAAAACTAATCAGCTTTATAATATATATGGGGTATTGAGATGATCAGTCATATTGTAAAATAAAACTTTGGAAATACTGTATTTTGACTGCAAAATCTCATGTATAAAATCGGGTAAATCTGCGAAATCAGCTAAATTTCGTATACGGCCTCTTAATATCGTTTTTTTTTATTAATTTTCATCATAGTAGCTTTATGTCATAATATCAACAGTAATCGGTTACTGCTCTATATATTCGACTAGCGGCCGGCCGCGACTTCGTCTGCGTGGACTTCGGTACATGAAGTTATATAGCCTAAAGCCTTCCCGGATAAATGAACTATCCAACACAAAAATAATCTTTCAGTTCGAAAAAGTAGTTCAAACAAACAAACTCTTCAACTTTATATATAAGTACAGATAAACGAAAATACCTGTTGGTTATCCTGTTGTTTATAAACAGGTATTTTCGGTTATATGTTACTGTATTAGTCATTTCGCTAGAAATACCACCTTAAAATTTTCACAATTATCGTAATTACGACCGTAGCAATGCAAACATACGTACAATGTAATTTCAAGTGTACAGTAATACTCGTAAATAGACGGGCGGATAGGCACACAGATTAGTAGACAGACAGCAAACAGTAATGGGGTCCCGTTTTTCACTGTTTGGGTACAGGCCCAAAAAAGGGTACCACTTCTGGAATGGCTTGCAGCCAACGATGAAGGGTTTCATCTAGATCAAATATAAAAATAAACATTTCACCTTTTCAGTTCAACAATTCTTCATTTTTTCTTGTGAATTTTGATATTTTTGGCAACAGTTATTCAATACGCCACGATATTGGTGCAAAGCAAGATGCAGTTTCGTTGTAATTGTATGCGTGTAATGTATATTTATGTACATGGTGTGGTTTTAACTGGCCTTACTTCGTTATTCACAAAATTCTATCTATACTGGTTTTATTTGATCTGAGGGGTTTCATAATAAATGTGACGTTTGGCAAACAAGAACAGCGGAAGGTAATAAGAGCAGAGGGAGACATAAAAACCGATTTCGACGACAAACTTTTAATTGGAGCCATATAAAATGCGCTGTTGTTAGTAGCTACAATTTTAAGTACACTTTTATCTATTACGGAAATTTATTTTATTTTTAGTATAGAGATCGTGCGTGTAGTTACTTTAGTTTGGTTGATGGTTGCGGAATACTCGTTTGTAAAAATGTTTTTTTTAAATAATTGTATTGTATTTGGTTTATGTGGAGACATAATGAATTAGATTTGATACTACATAAAATTTGTTTCTTTTTGTGCTGGTTATGATGTCACATAAAATTTTAAAATGTCTTCTATAATACTAGTAAATTTGTAAAGAAAACGGTTTTTCATTTTCTTCAGCAGATACTGTATAAAGTCTCAGTATAATCCCACTTTGTATGTTAAACCAGTCAATAATTTCGTCTTGTAATCTCTTACGTGTGTCATGTGAGGAATTGAACTAATGGATAACCGTTGCCGTCCAGTTACTTTAGTAAATTTTTACTAACCATGTTAATTTGTCCATCGTAGTTACGTGTAGTTAAAAAGACAGTGACATTTTAAGATAAATTAATAGCTTAATTTTTATAAGTAAACTATTTCGAAATTTATTTATTTGGGTATATTCTGCAATAACCTAAACAATATTATTTTGAAAACGAAGGTTTTTTTTTTATTTAACTTTTATATCTCCACCATACCGCATTGGAACAGCGTGGTGGGGTAAACTCTAGGATTCCCTAATATTGGGGAGAGAACGTAATTGTATGGTGCTACCGGGGAAGCACGCTTTTATGTTACGGTGGAAATATAGGGGTTGCATATTCTAGGTTTATATGAAGCGACCATCAGCCTTCAGAGCATTAATATTAATTCATCTGGTTATGATCAAAGGAAAGACTCAAGCGACCACTGAAAACATGAAATTCGAATGGTAGAACTTAAACCCACACGCAAGAAGCATGTACCTTTAAGCCAAACTTTAGTAAAGTGGAAAGTTGGAAACAGACAAATGGTAAACAAATAGATATCACATTTCAGGGACATTACCTGCGCCTATTTTATTTGAATGGAGAGGCTCGGGCTGTAGCAGCCCAGGGTACTTCAACCTATGTAGATTGTTTGTACCCATCGTTCCTAACTTGAAGTCAACATTGAGCAAGAGGCATCATCAAACTGAATGCCGAGTTATTTATAATAGCCCAGGGAACAATAAATATAGTCAAAACTTTTACAACGACATCATTTATAATGAGTAATAATGACATATTGGTTATTTGTTTATAGGTTTAAATTTTATTTATGTTCCACTGCTGGGCACCGGTCTCTTCTCACAAGTGATAAGGATTTAGGCCATAGTCCACCACGCTGGCCAAGTGTGGATTGGTGGACGTCATGATTTCGAGAAACTTTAAATTTCTCTCAGGCATGCACGGCGATGGACAACATCGTATTTAATTAAATATCACGATATTTTCCATCACCGTGGAGCAGCGATAAATGCGCACATTGCAAACTTTGTCAGAGGTGCGCGCCGAGGATTTGAACCCGGTATCGGTTGCGTCGAAGACCGCGGTTTTTTTACCACTCGGCCATCGCTGCTCCATATTGGTTATAATGGCCGAAAATTAATGCCGATTTCGATGTTTCTTTTATAGAATTAACATCGGTTATTAAAACGAAGTGGTTATTGCGTCATTATGTATACCTAGTGGTCCCTTTGATATTGTTATAACAGATTTCTACTGCAGTTAGTTAAATGATTTGTTCCCTATTTAGTACAATTTTTAGTTTTACGTAATACGTACGAATGAAACATTAACGTTAAAAAAACTAACTAAAACAAAAAAGTCGTCATATCCAATTGCACTTAACTTAAAAATAGACTGATAGGGGTAGGTAAATTATGGAACAGGAGCTATTGCATTTGTATATTTAACATTTTTTTAAATACAAGAAAAATTGAAGCAGTCGGGTCCCATTCTAGAAATCAAACCTGCAATGTAATATAGTATGCGCTCTTAATTCACTAAGCCTCTATTTCTAGACTACGTCACATTCACTACGTGATTTCGATCTCTAATCTAGTTATAATGCCACAAAACCATGTCTATAGTATACTATGACAACTTAAATTTGACAACCATACATACTATGACATTTTCTAACCCAAATCCGGAAAGCTGAAGTAAGCAACTTAAAGTATGTAACAAGGGATTTTGCAACTTTACGGCTATTTATATCGCATAGTTCTGAGAAGGATTTAGAGGGACGTGGTGGCTGTAGACACTGGTTGCACCATCAGCGAATAATAAAATTAAACTGTACTTAAAAAAATATATACTAGCCTTTGCTCTGCAGCACTGCACGCGTAGGTTGCACATAAATATGTTCCATAGGTATGAGATATTTTCGCTGCGTACAAAAAAGTCTATGTCATTCTCCAACACCCAAACTGTGATACTTTAAGTGTTAAGTTAAAGAAAGACAAAAAACACACAGATTTATTTACTTTCACTTTAATATTAGGATGATAACTTCTGACTTACTTGCTCTAGCCGTAGTAGCTATAGCCTTGATCGCCATAGCCCTGGCAAGATTTTAAATTTTGTACCCCAACCCAAAGATTCCCATTGAAAGGTGCTGCATTTCCTGTTCTTGATTTCAGATGCTTTGATCTAAAGCACCTATGTCCCTTGTGTAACACAACGTTCACGTATTTAGAAAGAATAAAGAAAGTAGTTATTCTGCAAAAATAAAAACCTATCAATTCATAAGATCGACAGATTGTCATGGTCTTCTTACTGAATGCTCAGTGAGCTAGCTTTTAATATTCAATTTCCAGTGCCTTCCAGTTGCCTTCAGACAATAACCTCCATGTTGGAGATTCACTTTTATTCAAAGAAATAAGTATAATATATTCTTATCCAAAGTTTTTAACCCACATCAACAAACATTAAAAAATAATCACAGTTCCGGTCTCCCGCTTTTCGTTTCTCGCTTCAGGCTGAACGAGTTGTGTATGAGGCGCAAAAACCTCAGAGGTCTTGCCCGTCCGCCCTGTCACTACCAACTCCAGATTATATCGCGAAATCCAATTTCGTGGTTTTGTTATCGCTCGCTGCGGAAATTTAGATCATTTTTCTCTTAATCATTTAAGTTCTGCCGTTATACACGAATTAAATGTAATCTACAAGAGATTAGCTACGTCTGATGACTTTCCAATAATGTTCGTTTTAAACGAATATATTTCGATGTTTAAATTTTGGATCTTAATAACTGTGTATCATGTAACAATCACATATCCTTATTAGAGTTATTAGTCAAAGGTTGAGCGTTTAAGGTAAGGGTAGAAAGGGAAAATTTACCTGTTAACCCTGATGAAATTGAATTTTTTACCATATTCCATTTGAAAAATGTATATGATGAAATATTTTGATTTTGGAATATTTTATCCCAGAGAATTCTAAGTATCCACAGGCATATACTCAGCTTAAAAATCTTTTTATCTGTTATAATATTTGAATATCGGTAGGCAAGTCTATTGATATTCATGACACGAATACGATCTTGTAAGTACTAAGCTATTTCAACATCCTTGCCTCTGTTATCGTCGATTTATTCATTGATACTATTTTTTTATTTAGAACATTCGTACAAAATTCGTATACTAGTATTTTGTATAGAATTGATGGTGATCCTTATTTACAGAAGACAGTAGTCAGAAGGAGGACGACGATTACTACTTACGCTATTAATCCCAATTATAGATACACCTTGTCTAATGTTTCAATTTTTCAATAAACCTTTCACACTCAAAGCCCCACAGTAAGAGATATACTCTGTGTCGTGGGTACCATGGACACACACAGAGATATAAACTTGGGCGTACCCAGCTTCTGTTCAGGGGGAGGGCATGAGTCGGGATTTGCCTTCCACGTTACACGCAGACACGCACACAAAGTATTAAATATACAAAGGAGGTAGCATTATCTAGTTAATCCTTTATTAGTTTTTTTTTCGTTTGGGAAATCTGAAACTTGATCCAGGGGGGTAGCCCCTGCCCCTCCCCAGTGCGCCCATGGATAGAAACACAAATACCCAGAGATAGAACCTTGGACTCTTCGATTGGCCGTCCGGTATGGTAACCATTGCACCAAATGGGTCGTCAAATGATGCACAGATTGCTCAAATATACCTTTTCAAAGGGCTATTCTGACATGCATTTCCACCTCCACATTTGACACTTCGGAGGTAACTGCCTGCGCCTGCTAGCTTAAAAACGATATTATTATTTACTTTCCGCCTTCCGCCAGCGGCTTCGCCCGCGTGGACCCGTTTTATAGGTTCCCGTAGGATAAAAACCATCCTATGTCCTTTATTGTCCTTTCCCAAGGTCCACTATAGAGTGGGTATTTGGAACACAGATAGCTGTGTTCCAAATATTAATAAAATTGGTTCAGTAGCTTAAGCTGGAAAGCGTATCAGACAGACAGAGTTACTATCGAATTCATAATATTAGTAGGGATGGCTGCAACCCTTTTTGCGTCCCACTGCTGGGCACTGGTCTCATTATTGAGGAGGCCTGGAGCTTACTCCACCACGCTGCATATTTAAATGGTGTATAGTTTTTATAAGTAGTGATTAAGTAGATATAAACACTGTTTGTTTTCCATATAAAATAAAAATAAAATATTACCACCATTATTATTATTCACCATTAATCTAACAAGGATAGCCTAATGATAGTTATGACCTTAGAGTTCCACTCACCCTAAGGGTCAAAGTTCAAATCCTGGCGGGCGCTTTTGGCAAAGAAATTATGATTCCCGACGTAGGTATAACTTGATATATGGAGAAAGATAACAACGGATGAAGTGTATGCCATAGTGTAAAATAATATTTTAAGAAAATGTAAATATGTGGAGATTCCTGTGCCTAACAGTGGGACACAAAAAATTGTTCATGGTAGGTATAATGATTTAAAAGTGTTAAAAGATCAAATTCGCATAAGCCTTTTCAAAATAGGACAAATATAAAACTACATTGTACCAGTCGGTAACCAGAGTAAGAATGAATGGTATGTCAAGAACAGCTTGACAAATGACCAAATGTAATGCAATGGATCCATATATTTCTAATGAAGACATTGCCTATTTTGTATGAAACGACCTTATTTTCCTGAGCCAATTTATCAAAGATCAGATGTTTTAAGCTTAAAAGAATGTTTGTAGAATATAAATTAAGTAACTTTTAATATTACCATCAGTGCAACGCAGTGACAGAAAGGATCATTACTGTGAAGATAATTTCAAAGTATTTCAAAAACAATAGTTTTAGGAAAAAATTTTTATTTTTATTTTAGAAAAAAAAATGTTTAAATCATATAGTTGGAAGTAGAGATTCTTTATCACTTGAAAACCAAAATAGTCTAATAATAATAATTAATAGCGTAAAACTGTCTCTGTTTCGCCCAAGGGTAGACTGGCAGAGAATGCTTTTAGCATTAAGTCCGCCTTTTATACCAATCTATGTGGTGTAATAAAGAATTAAATAAATAAATAGTCAAAAAGACAGTTTTTTTTTGTTTTTTGTTATAAAAACTACTGTACCTACTAAATTGAGCGCAGTTTGCATAATTGTATTAGTAAAGTAACTTAAACTAACGTAAAATAATATGGTAGGTCAAATTTAATTAGTAAAACATGTTATTCCCATAGTTTTTTTTATTTGAATGGAGTAGCAGACGAGCATGCAGGCCATGTGGTGTTAAGTGGTCGCTGCAGCCCATGGACATCTACATACAACCTCAAGCAAGCATAGGTAAGTCTTGTCTGAGGTCGTATGCAGTTGCGCTACTACTCCGGAGGCAGGTGGTCGCCTCATGTAAGTGTGACCGGCAACTGCACCTTTCCACCGAAACACACTAGAATTGGTTCACGAAGTGGGTGCAGCGGTGGTACTTCCCCTGGCGAACGATAATAGTTCTACCACCTACCAATATATGTTTTAAATTGAATAAGGGCCGGATCTCACGGTCCCAAATTAGCAGATTTTAGGGATGGTTGGCTCGATTTTACTCGAACACATGATAAGTTAGTCATTCTGAATACAAAAAAAATATAGATGGCGCTTTTTATCACAACCGCTCTCAAATTATTAAAATTTAAAACTGACGTTCTTTGAAATCTCTCCGGTAAAATCACTTCACTCTATGATCACTTCTAACACGTGTAAAACCGCAGGGTATATCTAGTTTGATAATTAAAATGAGTTTACTTTGTTAATAATGTATAATACCCACACAGATACGGCAACTCTAGAATGAGACGTAGCAAAACTTTTAGTATTACACATTTTACGATGTCTAATTTTTCATTGAAATTGAAAATGTTTACTTATTAGTTTCAGAACTTTGTAAATTGTATACATAAAAAATTATACTGCATTGAAAAGCATCACAAGCTAGTCGGTTCTTCTCTTACATTTTAATTTTATGTCGTTATTTGCATGCAATATCGTTTAGCCAAGCGTTGCTCATGAAACGTTAGATGTCATACAAAGTCACTAAGCAATAACCCATACTATTTACTGCAGGCACACAAACAGGACTAATTTGCATAGATTATATTAAATTACTTACAGAGTAATATACCGCTGAAAATTCCAAAGGGGCCTTGTGTTTTTTAGTTATTGAAGACGTACTCGTAATTACACGTAGTATAATTAGTAATATCCCTTACCTTTTTTGTTTATCAATCCATACTAATATTATAAATTCGAAAGTAATTCTGGTGCAAGGCTAGTAAAAAACGTAGTATAATTAGTAATATCCCTTACCTTTTTTTGTTTATCAATCCATACTAATATTATAAATTCGAAAGTAATTCTGGTGCAAGGCTAGTAAAAATATAAATTCCAACGCTAATTTAACATTATTTTAATTATTTTTTTTAATTCTTTCTCGTGGCATCCAGTTTGAAGCCTAATTATTTTACATAGGTAAAAAGTTTTTAGAGAAGTAGAAGTTTTTATAAAGCCTTTGAAAATGAATACTGACTGAATTACTCCAAAAATTACATTTACATAGGTATCGGATGTGAAAATGTCTCAGTGATCACGAGACGATAGTTGCACATAAAAATCCGTTATATGTATTCTCATTTGAAAACCTCCAACCGTAGATGTGCAGTAAAATGAAAAGGACATGTTTCAATCTTGGCTAGGTATTGTACACCATCTCAAAAATTCGAGAAAAAACTCAAGACTCCGAAAAAAATACTTAAAATTTGTTAAAACATGTATTTTTTGGTACAAAACCAATTTAAATCAACTATTTTCAACAATTTTCAATATGGCGGAACAACTGGTTTAACTGTTAACTGTTTGTCACAGATTAATAATTTCAATTGTCAAAATGACATATTACCGCCATTATGTTTTTCTAGTATATTGTGTTGCAATTCTGACTTGAAATTCTTGTTTTGTACCAAAAATCCCAGTCGTTTATTACAAAACGCTTAATAAAAAACAGCTCTATACTATATTTGCAATTTATTAATACGGTGTACAAATACCTGACCAAAGGTCCATACATTTTGAAACATCTCCTATAACAGTAAATCAATTTTATTAATAAAAAACAACAATTTTATTTACCCATATAATGTTTTCGACCTGTCAAATATTTGTCATTAATTCGTTCTTTATTTAAAAATATGACACTTTCATTATTCAATAATGGCATCGCAAACTGTGCATATTGCCAGCGTCGGTAGTCGGTAATCAGTAAGTCGTAAGTTATCAGTCAGTCTAGTCAGCCAGATGTTCAAGTAAAGCAATGGCTAGTTTACCAGAACGTGCCCGATGGAGTTTTGGGGGGCAAGCTGAAAAAACATGTTTTCGCACTGTTATTTTATTTCACAACACTCGTGCACTGTCCTTAATCTATATCGAACAAAATGCCACCAACGTTATCCAATATTGGTCAAAAACACACCAAGAAAATGAAAATAAAACAAGAATACTTATCCTTTCAGACTTCCCGCAAAAACTCAATATGACACTTACGAAGTATTTCAAGATGCGTCAGTCATTACTTTTTTTTCGAATGGTGTCTTGGCCTTTCGACCATTTTGCCAGTTAAAATTGGGGTGTCATTACGTACATTTAAATATTTTATTTGAGATTATTATAAAAAACGAATGTTTCGGAGGCGATCCACTAGTGTAATATAAATTGTATAAACCGCAACTACACGATGGACCACTAGAGAAATTTCCTGGTTTATTTGACAGTTTTTCCTTAAAATTTAATTTAATATCCTTATTTCGCGTACAATATCACACGAACAATATTATGTGTAAAGCCACTAAATATTTACCCTCGCCCCTTTGTTGAGGCTTTCCACAAAGCAGCTACTTTTGATTGTGAGATTATGAGTTACTTTGTCGTTGAAATGCATGCAATGATATTGATTGCTACATCAAATTAAATTGTAATAGCATAATGGAATTTAATATAGTTATATTTAATTTAAAAAGTGAATAAGGAACATAATTTAATACATGGCTACGAGTTTAATATATAAAGCTTTAATGTAAATAATAAAAAACGAAATCGAAAAATGTCGGACACACTTATTTGAAGTTTGAGCGTGATATGTAGTTAGGCGTCAACAAAAAGAATATCATAGAAGGTTCTCGAATCGCATGTAACATCATGCGAATTTATTGTAATGTTGGTCAAACAATTTACCATTAAATATCAACCCTTCCCCGGTCTTTCAGACAACTAAGATGTCTACTATTAGCATAGATTGTAAAGGGTTACTTTGTCGTTAACGGAATCTATCCTACCTAGTATGTTACGTATACGTTGAAGGGGTTGTAGAACAAAAAAATAACACTGTTTTATAAAAAAATGTCACTGTTTTTCAGCGCTTATAATTATTGATAAAATAATATCTGAACAGTTCCGTCAGAATTATTCATCGAAGAAAAGAAAAAATAACATTTCATACTCATAGCCACATAGTAATATAGATATACCCTGTGTCGTGGGTGCCAAAGACAGAAACACAAACTCCCAGACTGAGAACATAAATTTTAAACTTATATCATTCTAATTTCTGCTTCGCCGAGAATCGAACCCGGGACACTCCGATCAGCAGTCCGGCATGGCAACCATTACGCCACACAGGTCGTAAATAGTTAAATGTTAATAGTTTTGGATAGATTCTTCGCCTAAAATTTCAAAATTTTCTAACCTTTTTTAATGAAGTATATTTCTAGCAACATGCATTAAGATTTCATACTATATTATAATATTCTGAGCCTGAAAATTTGCTGTTTTATGGTATACCGGAACTTCTTTCCCTTAAAATATAATGAATTAAGTATCCTTATTTTGCATGCAATATCGTACAGCAACGTAATATGGTCATACAATGCCATTAAATATCAACCCTCGCCCTTTCGTTAAGACTACAAAGTGGACACTATTCGCATATATTAAGTATAATCAGTTACTTTGTCGTTTAACTGCATAAGCCACTAACCCACATGTCTACCAAACCGCATTGTAACGGCATGCTGAAGTAAGATAACCGAATTATAAATAAGACACTTGTTTTGCATTGATATCCTTAAAATACCTTTACGATGCTCTAACTACGTCAATGGAAATACCGAAATGACAAAACCACCACACTACTACTACTAATGTTACTCGTAATATTGATCTGCGCCCAACAGCGGGACATTTATAACATTTATTTCATCCGGGAACTCTACATACGATAGAGTGACACAAACTTTTATTATTATAGAGTTTGCGATAGTGCCCTCTCATTGATATTCCTTACGCCTACTACGTCAATGGATTTTGCAAAATGACATTGTAATTTAAGCGTTTCTTTTTTGGTATCGCAGTAAAATTGCCGACGAGACGACTTCATTATTGATCACCGGAACGGAGTTTTTATAAGACCCGTTCACAAGGTACTCTCCGGTGTTTTTTGCTTCGGATGCGTAAAATTTTAGAGGTAAGCGTAGAGGGCATTAGATGCGGTTTTCCAATCCAATCAATGGATTCCACGCGCGTTATGTTCGTGGCTGATTGAATGTTTATTCTAAATTATTCAAGAATGTTGCTTGAATTTATAATTTCTTGCCCACTGGTTTGTATGGGCCCGTTATTGCAGACGTTAGTTTACATACATCTTTTATTTATTTTTGTTTTATTCAAATAAATTGCAGACCGTGTGGTGATAAATGCTCGCTGCAGCCCAGGGATATCTAAACAAGTACTTACTTCGGCAATACATATATTAAAATTGGAACGATACAGAGAAGATTAGCATGGCCCCTGCGCAAGGATGACACGCAAAACCGTTCCACAAGCGTTTGTGTGAAAGGAAGCTCAAACCGTCCAGCCATCAGCTCCGGGAAGAAAGAACGGTATGTGTATATGGCGGCACTCCGTTAGAGTAGAAGAGCTCATATTCATGCGCAAGAAGGGCACCGGTGCGTTCCTCTGGAGCCGGGATCTCCACCGCCCTTCACAAGCGCCGAGGAGGCCATCAAGGGGGTTTTAGTGTGGTAAAAATCCCACATAACCCAGTATCTCTCCCCAGGGTACTGGGTACCTTTTGAAGGTTTCCCTCCCGTTACCAAAAAAAGGGATATCTAAACAAAATCAAGACAGTCGATTCATTCGAGCTCCCACTCTGAAAACTAGACGTCGCCATTTCAGAATGACTGGCAACTTCACCAATCCACGGAAGCACAATTGAATTGCTTGAGCTCTGAAAAAGATAAGCCACACTTTTCCTATCTTCTTTAAGAGTGAGTTCTAACAAAAATGAAGTTACTGAATCATGAAACATTTTTGTCACATAATACTAGTAAATACGAATACACGAAGATTATGCCTAAAGCAGTGAAATATCCGTAATCTTCTTTAAGAGTGAGTTCTAACAAAAATGAAGTTACTGAATCCTGAAACATTTTTGTCACATAATACTAGTAAATACGAATACACAAAAATTATGCCTAAAGCAGTGAAATATCCGTAAGGTTTTCAATTCATGGAGTATTAAAATGAACGCCATTAATACTAAAAGGTACATTAACTGAAAAGGGTTTAATGTGGCCGTAAAATTATTCATTATCATTTCACTGTAATTGTAAAATGATTCATTATAGAGGAGAAACCTTATTTTATGAAAGACATTCTGCTATAACAGCATCCATACCCAAACAAAAGTTTTTAAAACATAGATATTTGGAACCAACGTGACCTATTATATTGTGTTATGGAAATGTTTGTCGTTAGTTCCTTATTTTATGAACAGATATTATGAATTTGAAAATTAAATAAGAAGTGAAACCTTTTTTGTGAACTGTATTTTTTGTAACCATTTTTGGGGTCCCACTGCTGGGCACAGGTCTTCCCTCACAAATGGGAGGGAATTAGGCCATAGTCCACCACGCTGGCTAAGTGCGGATTGGCGGACGTCATGCTTTCGAGATATTATGAATATCTTAGGCCATCTTAGGCGTGCACGGCGATGGAGGACATGTACATCAATTAAATATGACGATATTTTCCATCACCGTGGAGCAGCGATAAATGCGCACATTACAAATTTCTTTGTCAGACGTGCGCGCCGAGGATTTGAACGCGGTATCGGTTACATCGGTGACTGTGGTCTTTTACCACTCGGCCATCGCTGCTCACTGTAAGCTGTATATGAAGTTATAAAATGAAAGTGAATTTTTTGTCAGTATCACTTGACAAATAGTTAGATGCAGACTGTAATACAGGTAGACTACAATGTATCTATAAGACACTATGTAGTGATTCGATTGATTGTTGTTTATAAAACTCAGAGCACCGAGGAGAAACGCTAACAGTAGCAAGGAATAGCGAAAAAATACATATTCATGTAGATCGAAATTACTTGCTTCTCACTGCAACAAATGGATATCTGCTATTTTGGCTACTAATAGTTCTTAAATATTTAAAGTTCCCTAACAGATTATTATTTTAGATCGTCTCTAAGTATCATGTAATTCCTAAGAAACGTGTATGCCATAATTTTATTGACTCTTAAAAGGGGCAAACAAGGCGAATGTTCCTAGACGTATGGTATAAAAGTATAAAGGTTTCTGATTTACCGAACATCTCCTAATTTATTTGTGCAAGCATGAAAGCACTAAACGCAAGTTGTCCACAATTAGACTGACATTTACGAGGATATCTTTAAAGGGTTTCTGCGTGGCGAATCGTTTTACTATTAGCAAGATGGAGAGGCCAATATCATGGCGTGTTGCAAAAGGAAAAAAATAAAATAAAGTTACTTGTATGGCGGGTCGGTTGCAAGATGCAGAAATCTGTGCGGGGCGTGGGTGGGTGAACCGGTCTAGACGAGATGAACTTTAATATTCCAAGAGACGAGCCGTAAAAACTACACCCATTTTCTGCAGGCTGTTTTTTTGTATAGGTGAAGGTAGAAATAATTTCTGTCAGTCCATTGGAGTCCTTAGAATTGGGCACGACTTCAGAGTGGCTGTGTAAAATTATAATAAGTATATGTATAATACCTCCTAACTTGACAAAATTCCATACAGTCTTTTCACGATTAAATTACTACTATGGCTATTAAAATAAGGGTTGGTGATAAAAAGGTAATAAATTAAGTTTTTAACAAAAAAATAGAACCGACTTCAAACGGTAAAAAATAAAATTGTTCAGTACCTACTTCCTCTTGCTTATGGTACTGACTCTTAAAACTATTTCTGGAGTCGGGCCCTTAGTAAATGTCGTACCATTCGTTCTAAATTGGCACCGACAGTACAGACAGTGGGACAGTAGGTACCTACTTCTTCTTGCTTATGGTAATGACTGTTAAAACTATATTGGAGGCGGTGCCCATTCAGAACGAAAGGTACACTATATTTACTAAGACAGGACATTTCACTAAGGGCCCGACTTCAAAAATAGTATTAAGAGTCATTACCATAAGCAAGAGGAAGTAGGTACTGAACAATTTTATTTTTTACCGTTTGAAGTCGGTTCTATTTTTTTGTTAAAAACTTAATTTATTTCACTCTTTTTAGTAATTTTAATAATTCTGTATGTATTAGCATAATTGGAAAAATTTTCACTTAACTTCTAAACTTTAAACAGATTTACCTTTTATAACCATGTTTATCTAATAGCCATCTAAAAGTCTGAAAGACATACTATCAGTCCACCTGAACGTATAAATTAAAGAAAGAATTTGCTCTCAGCTCCTAAACGTTGAGGAGTTGTACCTTCAATCATCAGTTAAGCAACAGCAGGTGATAATTACCGGACACAAATATTTGTATTATGTTAAAAATATGACTAAAAGCATGTGTGTGCCTATTAAGTTTCAGTGTTTCCCTCGATTTCCCTAATATCACATCATCAGATTTTGACATGGTGACAGTTGGACAACCTCAGGAATGTAAGATTTCGAACAAAAAACCATTAATTGAAAGAATTTGCTCTCAACTCCTAACCGTCGTAGTACCTTCCATCATCAGTTCAGCAACATGATATGACGATAATTATACACAAATGTCTGTTTTGCTTTCTAAAAATATGAAAATCATTTGTTGTGCTATAAAATTTGAATGTTCCCTTCGATTTCTCTGGAATCCCCTCATCAGACTTTGACTTGGTGACAGTTGGACCATCTCGGGAATGTAAGATTTCGAATAAAAAACTATTTATTGAAAGAATTTGCTCTCAACTCCTCACTGTCGCAGTACCTTCCATCATCAGCTCAGCAACATGAGATGATGATTTCTATGCGTAAATATCTCTTATGCTTCAGAAACTATAAGAAAATCAATGTGTGTGCCTATAAAATTTGAGAGTTCCCTTCGATTTCCCTGGGATCCCATCATCAGATCCTGATTTGGTGACAATGGGACCACCTCGGGAGTATAAGCATACGAACAAAAAAAGAATTTTGAAAATCGGTCCACAAAAGGCGGAGTAATCGGTGAACATATATAAAAAAAAAAAAAAATACATACAGCCGAATACAGTACCTCCTTCTTTTGGAAGTCGGTAAAAATTGTTTGTGTTGGCCACCTTGACTTAGGAATTTGAAAAAGGGTATAAATTACGTAGAACCGATTCTCAACCTTCAGAATATACACATAAATTTCATAAAAATCTGTCAAGCCATTCCAAAGGAGTATGACAACTAACACAGTGACAGTGACATCATTAGTGAGCATTGGCAAACTCAAAATTTATACATATGTTTTACGCCAATAAGTTTATTAGGTTTAAGAGATATGTAGAGTATAAATTGAATCCTCCTCCCCTAAAGAACCCAAACCATTGACGAAAGATCACGAATTGTAAAATTTCTGCCTTTAATAGAATAACAATATTATAATGTTTGCAATTTTAGGACACTCATCTCTCAGAATACAAGGATCGGACAAAATAAAATGCCGTATCGCGACAGCGGCCGGGACGTTGTTCCAATGTCCAATTTTTCGCAAGTCGCCTCGCTAGCACCCTCTTAACTGCTTCACCTTTATGGACCGATGACATCTGTTATTAGGATTGCGTACTCAAAGGGTAAATAGTAAGACCACATTTCTAGGTCTCTATTTTATCTGTCGAACGCCTCGCTACGAAACCCTCTTAACTATTGATCTTTAACTTATGTTTAAAAGCGAGATCTTAGATCTCGATATCTGTCATTTGACGACGTGGGAAAAACACCGTCCGTATAAATAAATTCATAACTACAAAATAAAAAAAATAAAAATTTGGGATACATAAATAACATGGTTTGTAAACTTAATAAATAAATAATGTAGTTATTTAGATTTAACTCAAAAAGTTATTTTGATAAGTGTAATTTTTAATTTCTTTAAAATATTTGCATACCATACTGAGGTAAATATGGCGGGTTTTAAATATATAAAACAACTTCTGTAATATCCATATTTGCGCAAATAAATCATTTTTCTTTTCTTTTCTTTTCTTTTCTTTTCTTTTTTATGTCGCCACTCTTAGACTAGAATAGAGAAAGCGACGTGCATGAAGTCCACTTTGTGTTGAGTGATTACTGCAGCCATCTTACACGCAACCTCAAGCAAGCCTGAATTTCTGTTGAGCTGCTATTCCAGAGGCTAATAGACACCTCATGTAAGTCAGGCCGGTACCCACAGCTTTTGACCGAAACATGATTATATTTTAGTTGGCATTTCCTCGGTCGAGCTATGAAAGATCTATCATTTCAGTTATTCGCACTATTTCTTATAGTACATATAAGTGTAATATTACGGTGTTTTCTGGTTGACTAGCATACATTAGTCTATATCAACAAAACTCTTTAAAATTTCACTCTAAATGTTGTCATGTTTGAACCATTTTTGTATGAGACATTTTTAGCAGTTTACGTTGAATCTTATTATGAAACCTTTACAAGTGAATTTAGCTCGCACTTGGCTAGTTATATTTAAAGGTTCGACCCTGAAAATAAGGACATAAAGCAATTATTTTTACGGTTGAAACTTCTACTTTTGTGTATCGGTGGAATAGGGATGTAGTCAGGTATTTACTTATTTAAAAACTTTATTGAACGCATAAAATTGTGTACATTATGTAAGCCTAATTTGTAATTTGAACATAAAAAGTTGTACATTTGATTAACGCCCTATTAGATTACTCGTTCGTTGGCAGCCATCTTTATTGTTTACTACCCAAGATGGCTGCCTACAAACCAAACCATCGGCAGTCGGTCGCTAGCCATCGTGGAGGAAAGACCTCTCTAAGTAATTTGCTAAGTGTGTAATTGTGAGTGGTGAAGGTATAGTGGAGTATCGTTTGAAAAGGTCAGTGTATTATATCTAATATATATAAATATATGAGTATTTCCTTGCTATTAAATAATGAGATGCGAGTAAAGGAAATAGAGTGTATTTAATCGTTACTTTATAATTTGGAAACGAATAAAACGTTGTTAATCAGTATCAGTTCTTTTATTTATTCCTCAGTAAGGCGATAGTTCCTTACAATTACGTCTGAAAAATTCAAAGGCAGTTAAGGAAGAGACAAGAGTAGAGGAAGAGATAGATATAACTGATTACATTGTATGTAGATAAATAAAATAGACAAAGTAAATATAATAATATATCTATTGCATAACAATATGCACATTTATCCATAAATACATATTTATACATGTATAAATATGAAATTGAACATAAGTAGGTTTATAACAAATATTCCTTAAGAAAGTGAGCCTTTACACTTTTTTAAATACGTAAATAGGGCTACCATCTGCCACGGAAACAAAAATTTAATTGTATTAGATGTGAATGTATTTATGTATATGGGATACAGTGATACAGTTACAGATATAGATACAGTGACTAAACTGCATTATGGCCGGCATTTTTATACTTTGCAATTCTTGTTTGATTTGATATCCTTTATGTGTCCCACAGACGAACACGAATATTTCATCCATAATTAAAAAGGTCAAATGATATCAGCTTAATGATCCAATACGGATTAGTTAAGATATAAATACGAGTTAATACCTGTTTAATATACCTTCAAAAACTCAATTGTAACAACCAGGACTGACTAACGGTTCCAGGATCTTCAGCAACACTGAAATGCACACGAAGATGCTCATTAGTGATCACTCGTCTTTCTTATAACTCATCATTCTTGAGCTATTAACCATTAAAAAAATCGGTAAGTGTGAATAATTGTAACAATATTACACATAAGAAATCAACTCGCTAGATTTTGTGAGTAAATCTAAATCTTCAACCTCTACATGACATCCGATGTCAGTTAATGGCGATTCTAGACAGATCTTGGTTTTTACTGCCGCTCTAATTTACGTTTGAGTTGGCGTCTCTACAAATTTTCTTTTGCTGAAGCTTTATGAAATGTGAGTTCCTTATGAGGATCTTGAGTGTGGGAGTTTAAGAATGTCGTAGGCCACTGCCTGCAGGTTTTATAAATAATTCTGGAATGAGTTAAGTTTTAAAAGACTTTTAAAAAACGTTGGCAATATTTTATCCCTGTACTGTGTTCTAAAATTATGTTTGATCTCAAAGAGAGATAAGTTACAAAAATACGTGATATCTTGAATTTTTTCCTGAAAGTACATCGAACTCTTGCAACGAAGACTCCCAGGAGAGTTCCTCTAATTTACCTTGAGTGGACACAATTGGAAGAAAACACGAGAGAGGGCGTCACGTCGGATTAGATTAGCGCAGATAAGATTAGTGGCGTCGCAAGCGCCCGCACCAGCCTCTGCTATGTGAACCTGCTAATTGCGAACTCTACCTAGAATTCTAGAGCTGTTTTTGATAGAGCTCTAGCTAGAGTTCCTATAGAAATTTGAGCTACAAATATACTGTCTATTTGAGGCTAACTGCATAAAAGGATATAAAGTAGCGATCCCCAAGGCTTATCAAAGTTCAGCATAAAGACTGCAACGTCATACTGCCTCGGCCCTTCATGAATATTTACTGCAGGCCCAAGTTTCGCGGGCCGGACTCGGGCGGGGCTGCACCCTAATGCAATGATTCATATTATTCGGTTTGCGGGCGAGTTGAACGTCTTCCATTGTCATTCATCGAGGAAGTGGGCGGCGAGGGGCGGCGCGGGTGCCGCCGGCGGCCCCCGCGCGCTACGGCGACTCCGGTACTCAGTCGCTCGCCGACACTCTCGCCGTTAGTACGCGAGAGACGCGATGCAAGTCGCCTACGCTTGACGCATTCAGACCGTGTGTGTGTGCTCTCCGTGATCCGAAGTCGGAGCTCGAGCGAGCCGCGTGAAGTGTACCATCCAGTGCCGGCCGGCTCCAGTGGAACCTTCGGGACCCGTAGAGGCGCGAGTGTCTCGCACGTCACACCGGACCACCGCTCAGCTGACCGGCGCGCCTATCGCCTGAACGCACGGTGAGTGCGATCGATCTGCATGCACGCGCTCGCCACCAAATTACGTGTCTATTTCGAGTCGCTCGCGAATCAGTTCCCGATGGATCGTGTGCGGACCGTGCATCCCCACAGCAGCTACGGCCGGTGCGAAGTTCGACGAGCCTGTTGATAAATAGTGTCGGATAACGAGCTCCGGAGCGAGCTCGTCGTGGAATGGTTTCATGTTATGAATCGTGTTTAATGGATGCGAGCCGGCAATCAAAACAAGGTTGAGTGATGTGTGCGTAACGATCGCGAGTGGACGGCATGGTGCGACTCCCCTCCGCGGGGTATCCAGAACCAGCTGACTTCCCGTCGGTTGCACTCTTGCGCAAAACACGCCTCGACCGCCGCCACCCGTTCACTACTTCATATATAATTTACAACACACCTACGCTACGTAATCATACAAATTAAGTTAGTAATTACGAGCCTATTGCGTGTATTCGTGAACGATTACATAAACCGATTCTTACGGATTCTGATGATAGGAAAAAGCGAATAGATAATAATGGTATATCACTATCGATATGCATTAAGCGACGGAGTCTGTTATCTCTTATCAATCTGCTCTTGCGAAGGTCGCGCTGATAACCGCTACGTAGCCGGCGGACCGTGAGCTTTCTACGTTTACCGTAGCACAAGATTATGTTCACATTTCTGAAGAAAAATAAGACTCTACAAACTTTATTTCTCTACTGTTTTCTACATTGCGCTTGAACGCATAAACACCTAGTACCGACTTAGAATGATTATTGTTTATTAGTCGCATTTAATATAAGCCTTATGATTCAGAATTACTTATTTTAAAAAGGTAAATGATAAAAATTTGAGAATTAACATCAGTGATGATGTGTCCTTTTTGACCAGGTATTTACCTATAACTTAATTACGAAAAGCCTCACATTTTCAAAAATAATTTTGCTAAACCAAATAATACTAAATCATTTTTTAGTATGTAGATAAGTTTTATCAGGAATAACATCTATATATAATAGGTATATAACACTACCTAGTAGATGAGAGTCTACACATAGACAAGTGAAACTACTTACAACAGGGAAATAGTCAAATCAGGCGCGGTCCCAGGGGGGAGGGTCACAGGGGACATGACCACCCCCCCCCCCCCCAAAATCCATCAGTCATGCGTAGATGGAAGGCGAAACAAGCCAATTTGGGACACCTCTTCCCTCAAATTTCTTAGTGACCCCCCCCCCCCCCCAAAGGCTGAAGCCCTTGAAGGCTGTGATCGCGCCTGAGTCAAATTCTACTAATACCTACGATTGATGGATGTAGGTCTAACAAACTGAATTTTATTGGCTGACTGTAATCCTTTTTGCGTCCCGTATCTGCGCACGGGTCTCTCATTATTGGGAAGGCAAGCAGCTTACTCCACCACGCCGCTCCAATGCCGGTTAGTGGCCAACCCGTTGTCGGATGATTTCAAAAGACCCATAGGGCTCTAACAAGGTTTAAGGACTGTTATCTATCTTTAATAACTGGGACCATCGTCTTATGGTACCCCCCGAAGCACGGAAACGCGCATGAAATATTTTCCATTGGCGGTCAACCATCTCACTGCAAAACCATCTCTTTGCATTTTATTGTAAGCCTTTATTAAAGTAGCAGATAATAAATATTTTTTTCAAGCAAATTCAGACATCCAATTGATTTGAAACTTGACAAATTTTCATTACGTAAATAGGTTACTGAAACTAAGATGAAGGGTGCAACTCTATCTAAATTGAACCTTTGGTTTCGACTTGAGTTTTCATGCTAACCTAACATTGAAATTATTTTAGGTCGGTGTTTATGCATATTTCTGTATAATTAATATTATTAATATTTATTCTTGTGATACACATAATTTATAATTTTTACACTATAACAAAACTTATAAACCTAAAATTATAACATTTAAGTATATATATACAATTTTATGCAAAATACACATAAAACAATTCTTGAAATGAAATGAAATGCAATGAAAATATTTTATTTACACAAATATGGGTGAAAAAAAGGTTTTACAAAATATTTAGAACTCCATATTTACCCCTTAGGGGTTAATTTATCATTTATTAATTCATCGAAAGAAAAATTAATGCTAAATCAATTTTCTTAAATTAATTCATCTAAATTAATCTAGTGTAGTTTTTAATGTAACGTTAATTAGATATATTTTACTTCCGCAAAAGTAAATTCATTTAATCCGTTCCGTTCACTTGATACGAGTGTAATACCTAATTAGAGTAAGTAGCTAAAAAGCTGTAAAATGTATTCTTTATATAACAGAGACTACCTACTTATTTTATTAATCAGCTTATTGGACACTAGTTCATACAAAACTGTGGGCCTAATTCTAGTCTACACTTAATACATGACATCATACATGACATTAAACAATTTTAACATCGTCATACAAGCAATGCCTAAGTAGCTGGCAATAAATAATCGTAAAAGTTGTTGGAGGTCTAAACATGATTAACAATCCATAAATCAAATTAAAAAAAAACCATGCGCGTTTCCGTGCTTCGGAGGGCACGTTAAGCCGGTTGTTGTCGTTAGATAACAGTCGTTAAACCTTGTCGGAGGCCTTATGGGCGGTTTGAAAACATCCGACAGCGGGTTGGCCGCTAACCAACCCGCCAACCCGCATTGGAGCAGCGTGGTGGAGTAAGGTACAGGCCTCCCCAATAATGGGGAGAGACCCGTGCCCAGCAGTGGGACGCAAAAAGGGTTGCAGCAAAATCAAATAAACCCTATCTTTATTAATCAATCATACAATGCTGCTAAACCCGAACTAAAACTGTCCAAAGCTAAAAAAATATTGAATGAATTCTGAGTTTCAGTAAAGATTTTATTTCTTACTTAAAATTTACCATTGTTAAGTAACTTGAAATCAAATAGAAGATGTATTAGATATAACAGTAATGCAAAACTTGACGGCCTGAAGATAACATGACGGCCCAAACACTTATTTTTATGTTCTGGTACAACTACTCAGCTATAATGAAAGTGGGTATAGCACTCATCTAAGTAATAACGGTAAGCTCACAAACCTTTTTGAAGAAAGGCCCGTTAACAAGAAAGTGTGTTCATCTATAAAGAATTATTCAATGAAAACTTTATGAATACGAAAACCACCATTAGCTGACGCGCCGGAAACCTTGTAATCGTAAATTATGTAAATGCATATCACAAATACGTCCAAAGAGATCATAGGTCAAAGTTCTATTTAATTTTCATTAACATTACGATAATTAGCATATTCACTCTTATCTTCACGTTCAAGATAAAAACAACATTACTTAGCGTACAGTGTACACTCTGATAACAATACAATTTTTTTTTCTTGTTAAAAATAACCTAAGCAACAAAACAGTACGTTTCGCTCAATGTTTAAGGAATTTGTATTAACATAAAATATATTTTTGAAGTGAAAACTTCTTTAGCGGCGTTGTGCACTTTTTTGGGATGGGTAAAAAATGTTAAACTCGCGTCGACTACACGTGGCCTGGTCGAAAATTCGTAAGACGGAGGGGTGACAGCTGATGACGGCTCGACTGTCTATACTTGTAAAATTAGTTTATATCAAGTATTTAAAATATGGACATTGAACAAAGTGCATCTATAATGAAAAAATGTGACGAAGAAATAGTGAAAGAATATGAGTGAGTAAGTACCTACTTTATAAAAATACTAGATAGAATTGAATACTGATAATTAAAGCAATTCGTGCGGAGTTATTCCCTAACCATTCCAAGACATCAAAAATGCACAACCTTCTGCCGGCACTCCCGGAGTGTAACCCGTTGTTTTTTTCCAAGCGACTATTACAATAAAACTACATTCATTAATCCTACAGCTAAATTGTTATTCATTATCTACGTGCAAAAAATCTGTGTTACGAGTAGATCGCAGAGTACGAGCATATTTCTTGTAACAATTTAGTTTAGTTTTTCAAAATAAATTAAACAATATGATAATCACCGGTTAATCCGTCAAAAACATTTTAACATGTACCTATGTTCTATTCTAAGGTTATATTCTAACAAATATAATATTCATCTATATCACGGTAATGTTATAGCTAACATTAATGTCTCGATTCATGCAAATAGCTTACCACATGCTTAACACCAAACAGGTCAATGGAGTAAGTCAATCTCTCCAAAATAAAATAAAAAGTCGATTTCTATAAAATTTGATTAGCTTACTTTTTTCATAAGAATATTAAAGGCGCTACACAAACGTCTTTTAAATATTCTGCCAATTATTGAGAGATGAAACTTGAGACTTGATAAGTTCTTGTACAAAAACATTGCTGGAAAAATTCCACACATCAACTCTGTTAATTTAAAAACATTCTTAACAGAGATTTGTGTAACGGCCACTGTCTGGCGTTATGAAGATAAAATTGTCAGAGTCCAAATCACCGTCTAAGTACTTAATGGGTCAGTTCATTGTCATGAGGTTATTCAACATCGAAGAATGCGATGGGCACATTAAGGGCAAATAGACTCCCGTATCTCTGGTACAAAAGAGTATTGACACTACGAGATAAGCATATCTGTGTACACTAATGTTGTAGGTATCTGCGGCCGGTTATACTCATTGTTCCGTTATCGTGTACGGTTAACGCATTATGTCCGATAAGCAAATAAACGCTATCGTCGATTGGCGACGTGACGTGACGACCAGTCGCGACCAATTTGTTGTCTATAGTCCATACAAGGGTGGCTTCGTAATGAATTTTATATCGTACAAATTAAATGCCATAAATGCTTGTGGCTGTAATAAAACTATATAAACGCATTGGACTACCATGGCAGGCTCTTAGGAAACCGCCATATATACGAAAGGTCTGTTAATAATATGCTGTGTAAAAGTAAAGTAAAAAGTAGTCATTTTAATTCAATTTTATTGGGAAATTGAAAAGGATTAAAAATTAAATAGAACTGAATTCCGTCTCCGTATCATTTTTTTTTTGTTAATTGTATTGCATTGTAAAAACATTATGAATAAAATTAAACTCCACCCTTACCTACTACATGTTACCTATTATGTTAAATGACCATCTTAATTTTTTTAATGCCCAAGCCTTGAAAAGGCGTATATTACATTTTTAATATAAATATCACGACATTGTTAATATAAATATCACGACTGTACTCACCGTAGTTTTATTAGGGGATGGCCGACTAGTTTCGGTTCTAACCGAGGACCTTAGTCATGAGCTCCCGCCGCCGATTTATAAGAAAAAGTTGACTGTATTGCAGGTGTCTGCTCATAAATTAAAAAGGATTTAAATTAGACCATAGTCAATTAAGGTCAAGGGCGGGCTGGTTGACAATAAAGGCTATTTTCTTTTTTTCTTTTTGTAAAGTCGCTGTCGCGTTAAGAACTCGATAAATCGCGATCAGTGCCATCAGTCGCGCCTGTCTGAGCGTGCGACGGCGCATTTGTTATGTTCATAAGTCCATATGGAGGACAGGAACATCTTTGATTGTAACATACTCTAGGTGTTAAGAAGTATATTTTATTTTAATTACAGTTTTCAATACGTATTTAGTTTTGTACTGTAGTTTATTATTATTATTATTATTATTAAGAATTGGTAATTATTTTTTTAAATAAAAAATAGCTTTAGTTGGGGAAACATTAAAATATATTGGACGTCTAGTCATGTGGCCTCAAAATGCCTCAAACAAAGATGTCATTCTCAAAATATTCCATAAATTATTGGGTTACCTATATTATTATTTATACCCGTATAAATACAAATACAATTTAAATTACAAAGTGATTTAAATTAAAAAATAAGTAACACATAACTCTTCTGCTGCCGTTTAATGTAAAATCATTGTTATAAGTACTCGAAATGCATACATTACAAATAAAACGATTTGGTCATAATTAGTGAAGATAGAGTTCGAAGATTCCAATTTAATAAAATTTATATAGGTACATAACAATAAAACTTGTTAAAAACTTAAATCTTTTATTTGCATAAATATCGATTTCCAGTGAAACATAAATATGATTGATCATAGTAAAATTACTATTTTATTTTTGGTTCATGAAAACATAACAATAGAAAGATTTATTTGCACAATAAATTTTGATGTAAATTGCATTTTATGACAGAACTTTTTATTGGATTGTAAAATGTGACAGTTATTCAATTTACAATCGCTACATTTGATTGCAAGAATGATATTAATGACAAAATAATGTAGTTTAAAAAACTAAAAAACACGCTTTTGAGAAAATACGAACTAAAAACTAAAAAAATAAGAAGAAAATGTATATTACTGTAAATAAAGCGTGGGGTGCATGGTGTCAATAGTATCTTAAAAACCACCCCACGCTTTATTTACAGTAATATACATTTTCTTCTTATTTTTTTAGTTTTTAGTTCGTATTTTCTCAAAAGCGTGTTTTTTAGTTTTTTAAACTACATTATTTATTTTTAATTTTTTAGTTGGATTTTTATTCTCATATTATTGCATTGTCATCGGCCCTTGACCCCTATGAAAATTTTCAAGTTAACCAGAAAATTATATAAATTAACAAAAATAATATTTTGCAAATTGAAAAATGGAATAATTTTATCAAATTAGTGTATTGTCATCGGTCCTCAATAAATCTACAAAGTTTGAACGAAATCTGGCCGTTTAAAGTGGGTCAAAATCGCGCCCAAAGAAGTCGGTTACAAACATACAAACATACAAACATACAGGTGAAGCTAATAAAAAGCGTGTAAAAATCATGACTATTCAAATTTATCTGACGATTATGTGTGTTTAACCTCATTACGTACATTCCACTGAAATAAGTTGGTTTCTTGTTGGTTTATATTTGTAGAGCAGCGATGGCCGAGCGGTCAAACTCCCGATCTCCAACACGGATATACCGAGTTCAAATCTCTGGCGCGTTCCTCTGACAAAAAATTTGTTAAGTGCTCATTTATCTCTGCTCTAGGGAAATTATGATTTAATTAATTACGATTTATTTCGTCAACGATGCCCTCGATCACGGAGTTTCAAATCACGGAAAGGAGATGGCACAAAGTATCGTTCGCATATGAGTATAAGTGAGCGCGATCACGCTGCGCTAATTAGCACCGCACTCTTCAAGGCCAACAGTTGCTCTTAAACGATTACGCATTATTTTAAGATAATATTGAATGTCTAAATTCAAAACATTTTACTCTTTTTGGAACTACAAATATTTTCGTAAAATTTTAGGTATAATTGACATTTTCAGGTACAAAAAAAAGTAGCGCGCGTACAGTGTAAGAGCGTTTCTAATCAATACATATATGTATTGATGATTTCATTAAAAATCTGACGAAACTTAATACGTCTCATTTAAGAGAAGAGACCCGTGTCCAACAGTTGGACTTAAAAATCACGTCAAAGTGAAACTGAATCAACATCGAACAAAGACAGTTCAGTAATCGGCGCGGCGGTGCTACCAACCCTGCGACTGCCGGGGAAAGGATTTATTCGCAGTGGTCGGGCGAGGACGCCATACGTCGCGTTCGTTCACTTCGCGCTATATTTAGTGGAAGCGTCCGCGCGTTGTCGTCGGAATGCAGTCGAAGCCCGACCTACCGCAACACAACTGTCACAGTTTCGGCGCACGCACCCGATGGCACGCGTTTGTGCGTACGCACTGAATATTTGCGTATGACTGTAGCGAAGACTTTTTTTGACAAAAAATTTTTTGACTAATTTAATGTTGGCTCTACAAGGTCTAGTATATGATAGCAACACTTTGTACGCGACACTTTATCATGCATTGCAATGGATTTCATTTGAAACTGCTGCTACGAAATCGGTATTTACATACATATTTATATTACCTACATTGTAGGTATATATATAACGTAGCTAATGAGTTCAACAGCTGTTATTAACAATAGAGCGTAGTAGTAGGTAATAGCGTAGTCCAGTAACAATGACAATATAGGTATATTTCTGATATTTATTTTCTTTGTGAGAAAAATTGATGGAGTTAAGTACTTAGGTATCACTTAAATTACATACAGTTGTGTGATTCACAAATTCAGGCGTAAATTAATTGTATATAAAAAACTGATTGCGCTTCCACGAACCTCATCTAAATCTGTCTGTTGAAGTATATGTAGTAGTTGATAGTATATTTTCTACACAAATTGTTGGTTTACGCGCATCAGTACCCAAACACTGTGGTGTGGTTCCAAACAAAAAGACATTAAAGCTAACGAGATTTTTACAAAATCCAAATCAGCTTCTGGACTTATACAGATGTATTTCAAAATATTTAAAAGAGTTTACAATCAATAACAAAAAAAAAAACAGTTTTCAGTTTCTCTCTTTCCTTTTGAAGAAGACGAATGTTTTGAATCACTGACTGACTAATCAAGACCGAGAAATTCTTAGTCTTAAAAGCGAAAACTTTGCCCTAAGTTACAAATACGAGTTGCGTATAACGTTGAAAACATAGGAATTTTTTAATTATTCCAAGAATGGTAATATAACGAGTAGAAGTCTAGAAAATATAAACTCGTCCCATAGCTTTGCGCATTTAAAATCTAATGTTATTTTTGCGTCCCATTCCTAGACAAGGGTCTCTCTTCATCATAGGAAAGGGCTTACTGTACCACGATAGAAGTACGATTTGTTGGCCAATCCGTCGTTTGATGTTCTCAAACCGTCCATTAGTTGACTACAAGTATTAAAGTACTTTCCAATTCGGAAGTTTTTAGTAGATTTCCATCGTGCTTCTGATCTTGCCTTTTGCGCTTAGCTTAGAAGTTTACTTTGCTTTCTCTATTGCTGCGTAAACGAATAAACCTTGCGTAGATACTTGCAGCTGTGTATGTATTACTCTTAACTTTATTTATTTATTTATTTGTTTAACATTCGTACCACCTTAAATTAAGGGCTACAGGGTTAAACTTATGGTCTGAAATAAATGAAATAAATGAATTAATGCCTAATATTTAGCATTAAGTTTAACCCTGTAGCCCTTAATTTTTATTTTTATTCGGAGCTTTTCGAACAGTCTCAGGTAGGGTGTTCCACAGTAGTACCTATAGCCTGAATTGTAAAAGAGTATCTTATATGAGTATAGAAAACTTTGATTTTATTTTCAAGCTTTACAAACTCCGGCCATTTAGATTTCATACAAAAAATGTCTAAAAGAGCTGTAGTGTATAACTGGCGAGTGTGGTGCGATGTAGCTGTGTCAATAAACAAACGCTATTAAACAACGGGCGAAAGACATAAGCCATGCGTCGTCTGAGTCTGCACTTAGGACTGTCGACTGCTGAATAACGAGCATTTGTGGACAAGGAACAAGGAGTAATTCATGGGTGGGTAGTTGTATGATGCTGGGTATGTGGTACTAATCAATAAAAATTTAAAATAAATAAAACATGTACTTTTCTCCAATGACAAGAAATGAAATCTATCTTAATATCGGTTAAATTGTTTATAATTGTACTAAAAATCCCTGACTTTGTTCTATGTTGAATCATAATCGTGTAGTTGAGTAATATAGTGCGTGATATTTATAAATAAAATATGAATAAGGCTTTTCCTCTATTGCATAAATTCAAATCAAAATGAATATTGGTTGAAAAACAACATTTAAGATCATTGTCTATTCCTCTCTAGCAAAATGAAGCTTTACGAATATTTTGTACTGTGATACAAGTAAATGCCGTCACGATCCGATCTTTCTGTCTAATGTTCGATTTGAAACGTTCGTACTTGCATCGTTTTAGCATAATTTTTATTAAGTTATTAAGTTATTTAAGTCAACATCCCTGCTCAATATGGCTCAGTAGAGGCGACCCTCAAGTTTTCATCGATAGTGCAATATGGCGTCCGTAACTACATACATACTTCATTATCGGCATGAATGTCGCATGTACTAACCGATGAGTTTCTCATTGGTTTTTTCTATTCGAAACTTTTTCAGCGCAAGTGTTAACTAAAATATTTTTAATGATAGTGTTCACGATAACTGTTTAATTAATTGTTACACTAGTCACTATGTTTAATCATAATTCAATATAGCATTTCATTATCTGCTAACAAGAACGTCGCGTGTACTTATCGATGAGTTTCTCTTCTTATCTTACAATAGTCACTATGTTTAATTATAATTCAATATGGCACAGTAGAGACAATCCTCAAGTATTTATCGACATTGCAATATGGCGTCCGCCATTACTTCATTATCTGCTAACAAGAACGTTACGCGTTATCGTCGCGTGTACTTATGGATGTGTTTCTCTTCTTATCTTACACTAGTCACTATGTTTAATCATAATTCTATATGGCACAGTAGAGAAAATCCTCAAGTATTCATCGACAGTGCAATATGGCGTCCGCCATTACTTCATTATCTGCTAACAAGAACGTCGCGTGTACTTATGGATGAGTTTCTCCTCTTATCTTTTTATTCCTCTGATCAAATAAAAAAGCAAAAATGGAATACTGCGAACAACAAAATGAGGCCGGTTAAATTGCACGTCGCCGTATACAAACACACGACAGACATTCACATACAACGAAACTGCACCTTCCTCTGCCATCAAATATTGCGGCGCATTGAGCAAAATGTTGTAAAAATATCATAATTCAAAAGAAAAATGCGGAACTATGTTCTGAAAGGATGTAATTATAAATATCAAATAATATCAATGAAGAATTATATAAACGGTTAATCTGAATTGAAATTTGATAGCAATGGCGGCCTACGAATACATTTTTACAAAACCGGCTTCACTTTGTTGTTTCCAGAGTACCATACCTTATATACTTTTTTATTTGATCTGGGTTCAGTTCGAGACATTTTCAGTTACCTATAAATATACGTATTTATGGGCACACCACCACATAATCCACATAAAATAATTAACATAGTATTTTGTTTACTACATAAATATAAAACGTATAGTTATACGTAACCTCTTCGTTATCGCCTAACAAGAATGGTGCTTGTACTTACTAATGAGATTCTCATTACTTATCATAGTATCAACACTTAAACATTGACTTTAGAAACATTCACTTACTTCTTGTTTTCAATTTGTTTGTAACAATATTGGTATCATTAAAATTACGGTCGATAAGAGTACCTATCTGTTTTTTCTACTTTCAAAAAAAACTCTTGCTTTTCTTAGTCATATTCTGACTTAACTCAACACTTATATCGATATATGAGCTACCTAAACGAAAACCTGACCTAAAAGACCAGATTTTTGTATGAAGATGGAGAAAGAGAGTGGAGAGTGACGTGGGCCACTTTTTATGTATAAAAAAACGAAAAACGCCCACGCGGGGTGAGCCGCGAGCTGAAAACTAGTGAGTACTTACACAAATTCGCCTAAACGTCATAAATAACCCTTAATCTAAAAAAACTCTCTTTCTTTCATAAATAACAAAATAACTTCCAGTATAAATCTCTGTAAAATTTACATCTCAACAATAAATCCGGTCAGTTGGTCTTCTCACAAAGATGTTTCGAGAGTGAGTCACGCTGCGTTATTACCTCTTAATGGGTCGTCTGCTCATTTGTATACTCAACGCATACCTAACGCAGTTCCAACAGACCTAATGCAAAATTAAACGTGGTAATAATACTATCAAGAAAATGCACTGTAAAGAGTACATAGTTTTTATGGAAAATATTTAGTTAGTTAGTTAGTTATGGTAACTAATGTTGGCACTACTTTAATTGGCATATAAATAATAAACGTTTCACACTCATAGCCCCACTGTAGGGTATGTATACCCTGGTTTGTGGATACCATGGACACATACAAAGACAGAAACACAATCACCTAGACCGAGAATAGAAATTTAAAGTCATCATTAAAAATTTTGTCTCGCCGGAAATTGAACCCAGGACCCTCTAATCCGCATTCCGGCATGTTTCAATGCCATCACGCCATTACGCCACAGGGGTCGTCAAAATAGTAAACAGAAATAATTATATAATAATAATTAGTGATAAAGGAACTTCTATGCACAAAACCTTAAAAGTGTTCTTTCTTTGTGTGTAAAAATGTTCTATTTAAACTTTCAACTTCTAATAATCAAACAGGAAAGTTACGCTATGTTAGCTACTATGTGTAATCAACCTGTTCTATGTCCCGCTGCTGGAAACAGATCTCCTCTCGGAAGAGAGAGGGGTTCACGCTAGCACATAACAATCATTTTTTTTATGACGCTAAGTAGTTTATGCTCGTATGTCTTTTGCTGAGGTTTTGACTTTTTACCCGACTGCTCCAGAAGGAGGGTAATGTTTTTCGAGAGTTTGTATGTATGTATGTATAATTGTATCGCACGCTCTGCGGCTTGAACGGCTCGATGGATTTTAGCTTGAGAGGTGTCGTTAGATTCGTATTTACTGTGAGAGTTAAACTGGGTATATCAAAATTAAAATTAAAAAAATGTTACCAAATTACACAGAAACGCAGTCAGGTAAATTACCGTTTTTTTAATTAATCACATCACATACGACTTCTTATTCCTTTATTATTGATTATTCCCACGAGGTTTACTTCTATTTCACTTTCCAAAATACCTACAAAAATTTCTGAAATCCCTTCTTTTGAAATGCTTATTAAAACATCAGTATGTCGCAAAACAATACAAGATCGATGACACAAATTGAACTGGAAATAAAATTTTCAAGATACATACACGTTTTGCGTGGTGTCTTATATTTTATTCCCGAAATATAATCTTTTCAAACGCTTTTATTAAGGATTTATGTACTTTTTAAACAAATGATCAAAGTAATATAGGTATCTAGTAACGACAACGTATTCTGTGGTAACGATTCATAATAATATAAAAGTCGTCCTCATAAAGATCTCTATTCGCGTAACGACTTAGGAATTCACACAATTTAAGCCAATATTGAAAGGTGAAGTCGAACAAATGGGAATTTGACGTTCAAACACACGTGACGCTAATTCCAATGAGTAACATTTCACATTGATAGGTTTTATTGAGTTTGAAATTGGGACATTTATGTGACATTTTCAAGTCCATAAATCACATTCTAAATTAGCTTTTTTGCGTGATTTTTAGCTTTCCAGATTCGTATATTGGTTGCATTATAGAGTGTTTCAAGTGTAACAAAGAAACGAAAACACATTTCATATTTATGACATAATTACCAATAAACCAGGTTTTCATTATCCAGTATTCTTGATAAGTATACGTTTCCAAGTTTATTTCGCTATAATTTTACATTTTAACCCCACAATGCGTCCTTAAACAGTTGAAACTGCTTCCTAAAGTGATTGAACTGGCCTTAGCAATTGTGACGCTACATTGTAAGTTATCGCAACCTTGTAAGCAGTTAAGCACGTTCAGTGGTTCTCGCAGCCCTGAACAAATCGGTTATATAGTCTGTCTGTGTGGTGTCGGGGTGCGTCGGCCGATCTGGCGCCGGCTAGGTCAGACACTGCTATTAGAACCCAGATTGATCGGTGCTAGTCGCGTTCGTATCGTATAGACGTCTTATTTTATCCCCACTAACTGTGCGACTTGTGTGACGCAACTCTGTTACATTTATGTTCAGCTTAGGTTTTTATATAAGGCTTCCTGTCTGCCAAGCATTATAATTAAACTCCGATGCGTCGTCGACGTCACTTCAACCCTGGCCTACATGCCGAGACGAGGCTACGTAGGATTCCAATCTATACTATATTCAATACTTAATCTACGTTCCGGAATGTTCTAAAATGAATTATGAAGGAAGTTGGAAAGGAATCAAATAAATTATGACTCGTGTTTTGTTGAGTTTTGCGCCGACCTTAAAACGTAATCAATCATTTTTCAGACACGCATTTTTGTAATCTACGCGCACAAAAGTTAAGTAGGTAACATAATTCCCAAATAAAGTCAATAATTATGTCCGCAGTACTTTCTACAGAAGAAAGAATGAGTAATTACTCAGGGTATTCAGTTAAGTATGTATCTACTTTCTTCTATAGATTTCAATAATTAATGACAATATTTTTCATTGTCATTGTTTCATACACGTGTGTTTGTTTTTTTTTGTAATTTTGACTATAATAGGCTTTGCTTGCTGAAAAGATTACACTGAAAATCGCATGTTATTAGTTCTCTATAAACATAAACCTCACTTCGTGTGACTTATCCCATTGAGGTAAAGATAAAAATTGGAATTCATAATGACAATGTATGACGTCAGAATTCGAACACGTAACTCTTTATTACTTGTTATCGCTTGTTTTGTAGCTATTCATGATTAAATGAGAGGTGCTTCGTGAGTTACATAGATAAGGCCAATTGAATGCTAAGTCTAGTTTTTTCATATTTATAAAAAAACTTACATACCTACCTAAAAAATTGTTAAGATTGATTTGGGTTGTCAAGCTTTTGTATCTTTAACATAGAAGCCAATAGATACTATAGGATTTCCTGTATTGTTACGTATTTGTTAGATATATATCAAAAAGAAACATAACGACATAAGGACACAAACACGACCAAGAATAGAAAAGTGAACTCATTATTCACATTTCTAACTCGCAGAGAAACGAACTCAGGAGTCTTCGAACCGCAGTCCGGGATGGTCGCCTATTGTTAGATACTTATAAGTAATTTTAAATTAGACTAAAGACCTCTTTCACCACCTTCAAGTAAAGTGTCTAATTGTCAGTCACCCGTAACTTCAATTTCAATTTCACGATGTTCGAGTAGCACAAATCATATGATAGACTGACCCGTACTCAAAGCTTTTACTTGCCAATTAACTTTACTTGGGATGTAACTAATCAACAATTTACTTGGAGATGGTGAACGAGGCCCTAATACGTATATTAGTCACACTCAGGTTGAATTATTTTTCAAATTATTAATGTCATTATTTGATTTTATTGAGATTACAGCAACCCAGGCGGACTTATAAATTGAGAAATCTATATTGTTTTAAAATCTTAAATACTTACCAATCTAAAGTTTGCGGTTTGCGTGTAGGTTTCCACCTTTAAGCGATCGAAGTTGTGTGCAAAAGCGAGTCTATCATATCGATATACGTGACATTGGACACTTTCCATAATAATAGCTCTTACAGTGTGGCGCCTTCCGGAAAAGCATGAATATTACGATATAAAATGACTTTTTCTACCTTACCTATTATCTTTGCACCGATAATATGAATTGCAAAGTGTATGTTAAATAAGCGAGAATTCTCGTTGCTACTTTTGGCTGCTAACAATCCAAAACTTCAATACAATTTTGTTACACTACAGTTAAGGATTTAGATTTCTTCATAGTTAATAAGCATAATTTTAGAAATAACAAATCAATAAGTTTGTATGTTGTTCCAAATAATCATATTTTTTATTTTGACGTTAGTTCTATGGAAAAAGTCTATATAAAGAATGTACAAAATAAACAGAATGTTACGTTGATTTTGTCCACACATCACGAAAAACATAACTGAAAAATTAAAGTAAATGTATAAACAAGGACTAAATAATTTTCTGGAGTCTAGAAAAGTTAAAATCATCAAAATGAAATCAGTAGCTAAAAAAACAAAAAAAAAACAATATACAGATTGTAACAATCAAAAACCTTCCCGACTTCACTAAAGTCGAGTAAAAACACAAATGGCGCACTTATAAAAACGCAATCTTTCGAGTGCACTCATAGTATGGCGCCCACAACCTACAAACAACTGTCATTGCGTAAACCTTCGGTTTGAGTCATTGCTATCAATATTAACCACATCCTGCAAGCATGACGGCGAGGCGTGATGATTCTACAAGAATAGATAAATAATAGTACAGATAAAGCAATGGTTTATCCGTTTAGTGCCTAATGTTCCGAAAGCCAAAAGCCGAAAGCCAAAAATTGCAACCATTTTGTGTAGGTTGACATTTTGTTTAAGTTGATTTTTTTATTTATATTTAGTTACTTTAGTTCGGCTGCAACCACGCTGCTGTGTTGACGACACCGGGAACTTAAATCAACACGCTGCTCCCTATCCTGTAATCCCTATTGGGTTACACTAACATGAGTTTAGTAGAGTATTATCCTTCCCTCAGCCATTTACAAAACAAATAATAATATGTTACCTCACTATTACTTTTTCAATAATGAATAAAACGATTTAGCAATTGATATTACAATTTAAAATAAGTTTTATGGTCATCAGTCATGTAACCGTTTGCAACTTGTAACCTATCACTTCAGCCATTATGTTCAAGTTGTGTTGGCGCGCTGTCACTACTCTTATAAATGCATTTTATGTCGCAAAGTTCGGTGACGTCACACATGCACAAGTCTGTGTTTTAGAAACAATACACATTCGCAAATTTGGATGTGTTGCACGCGCATCTCATAGTAATCGACCTTCCCCTTAGAATATGCTTGCAATATGTGTCGCTTGTATCTCGGAATATCTACCTATCCATCTCATTAACGGAAGTTGTCATTTTTGTAGCGATTGACCAACTGTCATTCCTATTATAACAATCATGATGATTACGTCAGTTCCGGTCTTTCTGTACAAAGCAAACTAAAGATGATAAAAAACAATAATTAACATAAGACTTGGGATATTACGGTAGTACTCGTGTATGATATTGATAAGTCTATGATAAATATAACTCGGTGCTATTGGTCTTTATTTTAGTATGGAATACATTGGTACATTAAAATTTATGATGTATTTATTACTTTATTCCGTGACCTCATTTGCCACTTGGCTACAATTGTTATTGCTTTCCACTGCTAAACACGATCTCATAAAAACACAGGCCTAATGATTTTTAAACCATGCCACTCCAATGCGAATCGGTATCCCATTCGTTTTAAGATGTTCTTAAACTGTCCATAAGACTTCATATAAGGTTTACTGCGACTACCGCAATGTATCAATACGAAAGTATTTGCCAAAGCCAAATCCAGCTTGTTTGTAATAGCGATAATTTTGCTACCTTAAACAATTTAAATAAAAAACTTGTGAAACTTTTACCTATTTGTTACGTAAAACAACTATTGAGAAGTAATAGGTACTAAGTTTTTTTTACTTGACTACGTACCCACGAACCAAATGCGACAACTTACGATATACACGAAAATATAATAACATACCTACCAATACCTACGTATTCGATCCATTGTTTCAAAACAACATACTGAAGGAAAACATGAAATCGAGTTTTGCAAGTACAATTCTTTGGAACCTCTTTTATTGAAGAATGATGTACGAACACAAGATGATTCACATAAGTTTTAGAAACTTCACAGGGAGTCCGTGTAGACATTTTATGAGCAGTAAAATGCACTCCAATGTTCGCGGACCGCGTCTCAAACTCGGTTATGCATTGCAAGTAGTAAATAAAGTAATATCTGTTACTCCTTCGAACATTATAGCTGGTACATTACGTCTTTGTACAATAGTGATAGCTGACTATAGTCTTTCTTAACATCTACAACAGTGCTGGTTCTGACAACGGTAATATGTTTATTACGCACGTATTAATCACTATCTACACGGAAATTAAATATTGTAGTATTGACGTGTTTAGCAGTGGGACATAAAGAAAGTTAAAGTATAACAACACATTTATCTAGATCAACAAGACACGAGATTTCCATTATTAGGACGCATGAAACTTTTCCCATCACGCTACTAAAATTCTAATTATTGATACTTGTTCGTGGCTGTCCCGTTGTTAGAATTTGGATGCTTTCAAATCGCCCATATGGGCTCTAACAGTTTACAGTCTATATGATGAAGATGATTAGGCGTTTGTTGTACGCGCTGATCAGTGAATGTATTTGTCGGCTTCGTAAAATAACCTTTGTTTATTACAGCCACATTTATGCGAATGACTAGAAGCTATCTATTATGGCGTTAGCTAGCCTTAAGCTAGTAAAGAGTTAAAAGTTAAAAAAGTACTTGGAAATGTGTATAATTTTAGTATTTGAGATATTTGTTTTTACTATTATACAATGTACATTAATAGTAACAACAAATATCTCGGTAAACCATTGTCCATGGCTTAAAATAAGAGGGCGCACGGAAACCATCATTTACCCATCCTAATCGCTGAGCGCAGTCCTCCATTTTATGCCACAGTAGATTTTTCACGATCTACTAACACGGATCTACGTAAGTTTCACGAATATTATAACAAAAAAGGTATTATTCCACTCCTCCAATCCCTAATACGGAGAGCCAAAGTGACATAAACCCGATTCAAACAGTCTTGAATGCCGCGATTTACATAACTTAATCTTGAAAATAGTCGTAAATATCTACTACCGAGACGAGAGAGAGAGAGAGCAAACGGAAAGCAATGAATTATCTTTTTCATGTTTATTAATAAGAAAGCCGTACGCAGACAAAGTAACACACTTTTGTTCTGATTTAACTGATTGAGCATTGCGTTACTTGCTTCGTAGCGACGTTTCACGTACATACTGCCGGCTCGCCAAACCATGTTTTTAATTTGAAATATATTTCGAAAATATTTGATAAACATTCTTTCTTTTGTTTTTTTTTTTGTATTCAGTATGGACCCAGTATTGTCCCCCACTACGGCCGGTCACCGCGGGGGTCACCGACCAATACCCTCCACTCCACCCAATATATATATGTACGTACAATGCTCGGTCATTACTGTCGGAAGAAAGAATGCTAGAGTTCAAGCAATCAATATCACACATAAAATATGATATCATAGGTCTATCAGAAATCAGACGTATAGGTTACAACATAGAAGAAAGCGAAGAACATATATTTTGCTACTTTGGTGAAACAAGAGGCCAGTATGGGGTGGGTTTCATCATAAAAAAGTACTTAAAAAATAGAATAGAGAGTTTCACTGCAATAAATGAACGCATCTGCATATTACATTTGAAATTCAAGAATACAAGTCTATCACTAGTCCAGGTTCATGCGCCGACCTCTGACTCAACCGAACTGGAAATTAAAGAGTTCTATGACCAAATACAGAAATCTCTAAAACAATGCAGTAAAAATCTTGTGGTCATGGGCGACTTTAATGCCCGAGTTGGTCAAAAAATCAATGGCGAAAACAGAATATTAGGAAACTCATGCTTTGGAAAAAGAGATAGAAGAGGTGAAACTCTACTCCAGTTCTGCTGGGAAAACAACTTTTTCGTAATTAATAGCCTATTTAAAAAGAAAAGTAAGAATATTTGGACATGGCTGTCTCCTAATAAAAATAAAAGCCAGATAGATTACATACTCTCAAATATAAAAACCAAATTCACTAACATTGAAGTTATAAGCAATCTATCGTTCCCGAGTGACCACCGCCTCGTGAGAAGTACACTAATGTTAACCAATACCAAAAGATCTAGAACTACATTTACGGGACAGAGTAGCAAATTTTTATTAGAAACCATAGACCAGAAAGAGGAATACAATGAAGCACTAAAACTGAATATTTCAAACATAAAGTTAGAAGAATACGACACAGTAGAAATGTACTACGAAAAATTTAAACAAGCAATAAATAACAGTTTAAGGTCAATACATAGTATCAACACAAAATCTAAACGACACTTTGTCATCTCAGATAGCACAAAAAACCTCATAAAAAGAAGAAACGAATTGATAAATAAAAAACACCTAACATTAGAAGAAAAAAACGAGAAATGTTATTTATATAAAAATATTCACAAAATTATTAGAAAAGAATATCAAGAATACAGAAGAAATACGATTGAAAAACATTTAAAGAAGTCAAGAAGTATAAAAAAAGGCTTTAGTGTATTAAATACATATAAAAAGTGGATCCCTTGCTTAAAAAACAACTCTGCAAATAACAAAATAACATTTTCTAGATCAGAAATCATAAATGCTGCCACCGAATTTTATAAAAATCTATACGCTTGCAGAATACCGTCAAGTATTGAAACTCTACCTCTTCATAAAAATGATACTTCTATACAAAGATTCTCTACACAAGAAATTTGTACTAAGATAAAGTCCTTAAAAAAAGAAAAAAGCAGCGGTCCAGACGGTATACCGAATGAAGCCATTTTATCTGGAATGCACATATTAGCTCAACCTTTAACAATCCTGTTTAATAAAATACTAGACGACAGACAAATACCTACTGAATGGGCTAAATCAGATATAGTACTGCTCTACAAGAAAGGAGACCCTACAGATATTACGAACTATCGACCAATTAGCCTACAGTCAAATTTATACAAGCTGTTTGCTTCTTGCATCGAAAAACGCATTGCGCTATATACAGAAGAACACCAACCTGTAGAGCAAGCAGGATTTAGAAGCACGTTCTCAACTATAGACCATATTCACTCACTAGAACTTATAATAGAGAAATACGAAGAGATGAAACGCCCGCTCTACCTAGCGTTTATCGACTACGCCAAAGCATTCGACTCTATTTCCCATACTAGCATGTGGAGAGCACTACAAGAATGCAATGTGCCATCAGAAACTGTAGAGCTCATTCAAGATATATATAAGAAAAGCACTAGTAGAATTATATTAGATAAAACAGGCACGGAAATTAATATATGTAGAGGCGTACGTCAGGGTGACCCCCTTTCTCCCAGAATTTTTATTACAGTTCTACAAAATATAATGAAAAAATTACACTGGGAAAAGAAAGGTATAAACATTAAAGGTCAATTTCTAAATAATCTCAGATTCGCCGACGATATCATACTTTTCTCAGAAACTTCATCACAGATAGAAGAAATGATAAATGAAATTAATTATGTCAGCAATGAAATTGGTTTGAAACTAAATACAGAAAAAACTAAAATTATGACAAACAGTACAGAAACACCCATACACATCAACAGCGTCCCACTAGAATATATCAAGGATTATACGTATTTAGGCAAACAAGTATCATTTAAAAAATCCAGACACAAAGATGAGATAATGCGACGTGTGAACATGGCCTGGAATAAGTTCTGGAGCTTCAAAGAAATTCTGAAATCAAAAACTTCAATAAAACTGAAAAAAATTGTATTGGACTCATGTATCTTACCTTCTCTCACTTATGCATCCCAAACATGGATTTTCAACAAGGAAACCAGAAATAAAATAATAACCACCCAAAGAGCCATGGAACGGAGTATTCTAAATATAAAATTGAGACACAAAAAGAGAAGCACAGACATAAGGAAAACAACAAAAGTTATTGATGCTCTAGGTCACTGTAAAAGACTAAAATGGAAGTGGGCCGGCCATGTTGCACGTATGAGCGAAGACAGATGGGCCAGAAAAATAACAACATGGAAGGGACCTGAAGGAAAGAGAAAGAGAGGCAGACCGGTAGAAAGATGGCTTGACGAAATTTTAAAAGTAACTGGTAAAAACTGGATTGATAAAGCGACGGATAGAACTATGTGGAGAAAAATGGAGGAGGCCTTTACTCTACAGAGAGGTCCTTAATAAATATATGTACATATACATGCATGTAAACAATATAAGAATAGATATTTTATTTACTTATTTTATTAATATATATAATTAGAATTTTAAAATATTATTGCGATTAAATTAAATTATATTATATTAATTAAAAATGAAATTCAACAAAATATGTAACTGTAATGTATTAAAATATATTGTACGGTATTTGAATTATATAATAATTATGAGTTGAACTGTAAATTTATGTTATTAAGGAAATAAAAAAGGCTTTATTATTATTATTATTATTATGGACACTGCGTTGATATATATTACTATAGCAAAGTATTTTTATAATAACGTGAAAATGTGTAGATATTCGTATGGGTTATGTATAATCTGGATATTGCCCATTTTGTTAAAAAACGGAATCGGAAAAAATGTGGTAAACTGAAATAAGGAATCTTTTCCGTAGATACTTCAATAAAACAGCTGCTTCTGTTTTATTACAAAATCTTATAGGCACCAATAGTATTTATACTTTTAGTGAATACCTAAAGATTTGGATTCGGAGAAACTACTTTATCATTTACCAATCCATTTGTTTAAAAATATGATAGAAAATAAATTGACTGACAGACTTATAGAAAAACCGTTTCTTTACGAAGTAACGGAACTCGACATATAAGGCTCCGCTTACTGAGCGTGCATACAAAAAATAATTTATATCATTGAACAATATCGAAGTTCGATAAGTTCGTTGACATTAAATCGTACTTATTACTGATAATTTAATTGCTATATTTACTTGGTGGGTGTAGTCGTTACGACATTAACACGACGGGGCTCATGTTTACGCATTTATTTACATGATAACAGCCAATCTCATTATAAATAAAAAATACGTACACATGTAATGAGTCTGTACTTTCATTTTGAAAAATGTCCACAGAGTTAGGGCCTCTTTCACCACCTTCAAGTAAAGTGACAAGCACCCGTAACTTCGTGATGTTGATGTTCGAGTAAATTAACTTTACTTGGGACGTAACTAATTAACACTTTACTTGGAGATGGTGAACGAGGCCCTTAGTGTTAAAAATTGTCCTTAGAATTACTCTGGTGTAGTTTGCGACATACGCTATGATGGCAAGAGTGAGGTTAATATTAGGGATTATTTTTTCATAAGAAATATTTCAGGAGACCATTTTTGTAAGTAAAATATTTGGTACACATGAACTCTAGAACGGACATCGTTCACTTTTATTCTTTTAAATCTTTAAAAGTGGAAATTAAAAGTTGTGAGCAACAACTTGATCTAGCCCTAGATATTAAGTAAATACATCACACTGATTGCCAAACATGCATGCTTTTTTACTTAATTATATTAAGCTGCACATAACAGAGTTGTCAAGAATTTACAAAGATAAATTTCTCATAAACTTTGTAGTTCAAGTTTGATTTTAAAGTGCAAGAATTTTCCACATACTCGTAATTAATGCTAAAAGTTGCTTTTCCCTTCACTGTAATATTCAAAACAAATTTGTTGGCTGCACTGTACTACACAATAACTAATCTTATCTATGAGTATACAATATAGAATAGCTTACAATACAACTAGTTGTTTGATAGCAAAATATAGGCGTCCTTTTCAAAACAGCGTATCATTATCTACGTTGTACGATTACGATACGTAATATTTCAACAATTCAGTTTAATTTTAATTTTTAAAACAAACAAATTAAAGATACTCTGTAAAAACAATAAAAAATTACATATTATTATATTCATTACACGTCGTAATATGAAGGGAATTAATGTAGATATTTATTAAAACCGGCCAAGTGCGAGTCGAACTCACGCACGAAGGGTTCCGTACCATTATCTATAAAAATCAATTATTTGTATAATAATAGCGGCATAGAAATACATCATTGCCTTTGATTTATCCATAGAAATCATTGTATTAAGATTGAATAAAAGGTAAATTGTGGTTTTCGATTTATGACATATTAAAAAAAACTACTAGGTAACTAGATCTCGCTCAAACCAATTTTCGGTTGAAGTTTGCATGTACATCATATATTTTTTTAAGTTTTATCATTCTCTTATTTTAGAAGTTACAGGGACACACATTTTACCACTTTGGAAGTGTCTCTCGCGCAAACTATTCAGTTTAGAAAAAAATGATATTAGAAATCTCAATATCATTTTTGAAGACCTATCCATAGATACCCCTGATAGTATGGGGAACCCTCAAAATTTATTGCTTTTTTCTATTTTTGTGTGAAAATCTTAATGTGGTTCACAGAATACATCTACGTACCGAGTTTCAACAGTATAGTTCTTATAGTTTCGGAAAAAAGTGGCTGTGACATACGGACGGACAGACAGACATCACGAATCTATAAAGGTTCCGTTTTTTGCCATTTGGCTACGGAACCCTAAAAATGAAATGAAATGAATTGAAACATAATGTAAATATTTTATTTTCTGCGCTGGATGTGCTAAGGCAATGATGAAAACTTGGAAACGTACATACTTCAGTCCTATCATACTAATAACGGCAATTTAAAATACATATATTTCCCCATACTAAGTTATAATTTTTATAAGTAGTCTCGTTTTACTAACGATTGGCAAATATTTTTATAATTCAATACCAAATGCCAATATAATTGACGACATTCTCGCTGTTATCGGAGAACCATCGCAAGTTCTCGAAAGATAATTATAATGACCTGTATTATTGCTATTCCATTGCTGTGATTCATTGAGATGTTATTTACCAAAAAACCTGTTTAAGACAAAGTTTAAATATTGGTTCAGCTGCAATGTTGTACTTCTTACTTGCTTTTAATGATAATGCAGGTAACCAATGTCATTTAAAAAGCTTTATGAATATGATCCATACAAGCTCTCTCCCCACTGACTCGATTGCCATCGTGGACGTGGATCTCGGGTTAAGTGAGATAGGTCGCTCTCTAGCTGCTCAACTACCTCTGTACAAATTTAAAAAAAACTACAATACACGCTTTTGTAACAATACGAACTAAAAAGTAAAAAATAAGAAGAAAATGTGTTTTACTGTAAAAAAAATCGTGGGGTGCATGGTGTCAATAGTATCGCAAAAAGCAATTTTTAGTTGTTTTTTTTTTCATATTATGACAATGCTCATCGGCCCTTGACCCCTGTGCAAATTTTCAAGTTAATCAGACGCTTAGAAGTAGGTGAAAATGAAGTTAAAAGATTACGTTACATTCATACATACGTACATACATGTCAAGCTAATATAAGCGTGTTAAAAATATAAAACTTTATATTTGTTTTATAAAGTATCTTAGGCCGCGAACTTATCAGTTGCCCATGAGTTGCCCCTCGCCCGATTTTTTTTATCCTGATATAGATAGTTAAGACTTTAATATAAAGTTATGAGATTATTGTATTGTCAATATTATCATCGGTCCTTGACCCCTGTGCAATTTTTTAAGTTAATCAGACTCCTAGAAGTAAGTGAAAATGAAGTTAAATGATTCCGTTACATACATACCTACATACAGGTCAAGTTCGTAAAATATCTTTTCAGTTTGTAAACATGTTAGCATGTATGTATTTCTTGAAGCCACTGCATTACTCATGTAGCCAAAGAATTTTAAAGAATATGCTTGTTGAGTTCACGTTTATGAAGAAAACACGTCAATAGAACGTGACGCTCGCCGAATCAACGCTGATAACAGCTCACAGCTGTTTTATTGGGTGTCTCGTGCACGTACAAGTACCTGTTGATAAGGCTTTTGCAAAATTGTCGGGACAAGTGTAAGATTCTACAACACTGTAATAAAAAGCTAGTAATTAATCATAGTAAAATAGTAATAAAGCGGTTTAATATTAGATTTATTATAGCGTGTAGTGTTTTTAACTAAATATTACTCTTCACCTTATAATTAACTACATTTTTTTCATTTCTGTCATTTGATTGAAAATATTTACTTTATATGTATAAAATGTTTTAAAAGAAAAGACTTCGTAACCTATATGCATACAAATAGTAGATCCTATATCAGGATTTTAGGAAGTCTTAAATTGATAAAATACCTTCGGTTAGATATAGCGAAAAAGTGTAACTCTGTGACGCCTTGTAACTGCTTATAAGTTTTGGGTAGGTCTAATTAAATTTACGTCTTGATCGGTTTCACAGGATCCTTTGAGCTACTTTGACAAGACGAAACCTTAAGCTACAATGTCTTTGTTAAAGATCGCTATCTGAGAAACAAACGTAATTTACTGCGCCTTACATTACAATACAAGCATAAAAGCATGTTAAATATCCCCATAAACACATATTGTAGAGCTTGCGTTTTATGCGTGTCGTGTATAGGTACTCGTAATAATTTCAACAGGTGTAAGCATTAACATGCCTCCGCCAAATGTCTGTTCACAGATTGAAAGTACCACTACATTTATAAGTAATGCTTTACAGTCATAGTTCCACACTAAAATTCCTCGTGACCTAGGTGCCATGGGCTCACATAAAAGCGCAGACCAAGAACAAGTATGAAATCTCATAATTATAACTACTGCCTCGCTGAGAATCAAACACAAAATCTTTCGAATGGAGGTCAGGTAAGCTAACTATTGCGCCTTACAAGCCATAAGTAATACTTAGCAATATTTTGTACAATTAGTCACTTAGCCATTAGACCATATACTTAGTCTGGCAAGTTAAAAAAAAAGTTAAAAACTTAGTTGTTTTTTAAACAAGTTCAATTCTTAAAGGTGGAGGAACTTAATAGTGTTTGATTTGACCTCAGGCTCCATTAAAACATGGCTCGCCTGCATGTTTGTCTGCATCATCATATAAAATAAACATAATCTGGCTCGTGTGCAGCTAAGTTTTTTTTAAATACAGATATCATATAATTATGATCATACCTTTCAACTTAAACACAAAAGAACTTCTTCATAGGTAAAAAAGTATGGTAATGGTACTTCCGCGTTCGGATCTTTGAAGCTCTGTACGTCAGTGGCAGTAGAATAACAGATGGTAAACTGATAGAGATTGTTAACACCGGATGTAGGTGACCTCTGGTTTTATAATACTTATATATTTATGTCGTACATATAACAGATGTGCACATAACATACCTTACCATACCATACCATACCTTACCATACCTTACCATACCTTAACATACCTTACCATACCATACCTTACTATACGGAGTGAAAGTCCCAATGCTACTTTGTTACTTACTGATTTTTTTGGGTACAAGTTCTTGACGAAATGGCCATAATAATATGAATAATACGGAATATTGCCTTAACTTAATTTTTTATGTAAAGGATATAAATATTCTCACAAATTGTAAATTTTCTTGTTTTTTTAAGATACGAGCTAACTGGACACTCAGTTTTCTTGAATAATTAGGTTGGCAGTACCTTTTAAATTACTTAGACTAAATTGCAGCTAAACGCAACGCTTATTATATTACTGCTATAATCGAAAATGTCAAAGTAAAATAGGTTAATTTATTTATTATATATACGCGGTAAATCGTGAGCATGTCAGTAAAGGGCATATCCAAGATATAATATGATTTGAACGATGACTTAATCGCTGTTCAGAGATAAAGTTGAATATATAACGACCGGTGTGATCCAATAGTTACCGTATCGAATAGTTTTTTTATTTTTATTGAATGAGTATTAGGCTACCGAGAATAGAGCTACGGTATCCCCTGTCTGATCGTAAGAGGCGACTAAAAGGGGGCTTCCGTGGTTGTGGGCGGTGGGAGTGGGAGCTCGATCCGTTCAGCCAGCGGCCCCGGGAAGGACGGCGGTGTATACGTGGCCGCATGCCTCCGTAAGCATCGGAGGGTGCAGGAGAACACATCTGCTCTCCAGAGACCATTCTCTGTGCCCATGCCCATCAGGCCCATGCCTGTTCTGGGGCGCCGCGCGTGGAGGACACCGGTGCGTTCTACTGGAGATCCCGGAGTCCTCCCCAAGCGCAGAGGTAGGCCACCGAGAGGGTTTTAGTGCGGTAACAAATCTCAAATTACCTGGTAACACCTCTCCCGGTGCCAGGTACAATAAAATACCAACAAAAAGAGGCTACCGTGCAGACCACGCGGTGTTAATTGGTCGCTGCAGGCTTCTACACACAACCTCAAGCAAGCCTACTTGCCTAAGGTCGCATGTATTTGAGCTGCTACCCCGATTGTATGTAAGTCTAGCCGGCAAGTTCGCCTTTTCACTAAAAGTACCTGGTACGAGCGATCCTCGGATAAAAACAATTTATTTTCTTCGTTTAATTTCAAATAAAATACTCATATGCTTACTTAACAACGCCATATCTCCCAATAAAAAAATCACGAAAAATAAAAAATAATCGCTTATGGTAATTGATGTTTGAACCCAGGTCTCTAGGTCCGCAGGAAGCCCACGTAACCATTCGGCCAAGGAAGCTTTAATTCAATGAACGAAATTTTTATAGAGCTCTTTCAAATCGACATTGTCATTTCTTTGAACGTCGGATTGGCGGATGGCGTTTGACGGCGTTCCACCCTACAATATTATTAACACTCTCTAATAGATGTCAGGAAGAGTCGTATTTTTCAGTTTATATTTAAATTGATTATCACTGAAAATAATTTTACACAATTAAAAATTTCTAACAATAATAAATTAAGTTTTTAAGAAAAAAATAGAACCGACTTCAAACGGTAAAAAATAAAATTGTTCAGTACCTACATCTTCTTGCTTATGGTAATTACTCTTAAAACTATTTTTGGAGTCGGGCCCTTACTAAAATGTCTTACAATTCGTTCTAAATGGGCACCGACGGTACAGACAGTGGGACAGTACCTACATCTTCTTGCTTAAGGTAATGACTGTTAAAACTATATTGGAGTCGGTGCCCATTCAGAACGAAAGGTACACTATATTTACTATAACAGGACATTTAACTAAGGGCCCGACTCCAAAAATTGTTTTAAGAGTAATTACCATAAGCAAGAAGAAGTAGGTACTGAACAATTTTATTTTTTACCGTTTGAAGTCGGTTCTATTTTTTTCTTAAAAACTTAATTTATTTCACTCTTTTTAGTAACTTTAATAAATCTGTACCTACATATGTATAAGCATAATTGGAAAAAAAAATCACTTAACATCTAAATTTTAAAGAGATTTACCTATTATAATAATGTTATCTAATAGCAATCTTAAAGCCTGAAACTATTATCAGTCCACGAATAAATTAATGAAAGAATTACCTTTGAGGAGTTGTACCTTCAATCAGCTTCAACAGCTTAGCAACATTAGGTGATAATTACCGGACATAAATATGTGTATAATGTTAAAAAATATGACTAAAAGAATGTGTGTGCCTATTAAGTTTCAGTGTTTCCCTCGATTTCCCTAGTACCACATCATTAGATTTTGACATGGTGACAGTTGGACAACCTAAGGAGTATAAGGTTTTGAACAAAAAATACATACTGAAAGAATTCACTCTTAACTCCTAACCTTCCTAGTACCTTCCATCATCAGCTCAGCAACAAGATATGATGATAATTATACGCAAATGCCTGTTTTGCTTTCCTAAAAATATGAAAATCATTTGTTGTGCTATAAAATTTGAATGTTCCCTTCGATTTCTCTGGGATCCCAACATCATACTTTGATTTGGTGACAGTTGGACCACCTCAGGAATGTAAGATTTCGAACAAAAAACCATTTATTGAAAGAATTTGCTCTCAACTCCTAACCGTCGTAGTACCTTCCATCATCAGCTCAGTGACATGATATGATGATAATTATACACAAATGCCTGTTTTGATTTAGTAAAAATGTGAATATCATTTTGTTTTGCTATAAAATTTGAATGTTCCCTTCGATTTCTTTGGGATACCATCATCAGACTTTGACTTGGTGACAGTTGGACCACCTCAGGAATGTAAGATTTCCAACAAAAAACCATTTATTGAAAGAATTTTCTCTCAACTCCTAACCTTCGAAGTACCTTCCATCATCAGCTCAGCAACATGATATGATGATAATTATACAAAAATGCCTGTTTTGCTTTAGTAAAAATATGAAAATCATTTTGTTGTGCTATAAAATTTGAATGCTCCCTTCGATTTCTCCGGGATCCCCTCATCAAACTTTGCCTTGGTGACAGTTGGACCAACTCAGAAATGTAAGATTTGGAATAAAAAACTATTTATTGAAAAAAATTGCTGTCAACTCCTCACTGTTGCAGTATCTTCCATCATCAGCTCAGCAACATGAGATGATGATTACTATGCACAAATATCTCTTATGCTTCAGAAAGTATAAGAAAATCAATGTGTGTGCCTATAAAATTTGAGAGTTCCCCTCGATTTCCCTGGGATCCCATCATCAGATCCCGATTTGGTGACAATGGGACCACCTCGGGAGTATGAGCATACGAACAAAAAAAGAATTTTTAAAATCGGTCCACAAACGACGGAGTAATCGGTGAACATATATAAAAAAAATACATACAGCCGAATACAGTACCTCCTTCTTTTGGAAGTCGGTAAAAAATTTGCTGGATCGATTTATCACCCCCGAAACCAGGGCACTAAATTTCATCAAAATCTTTGCAGTTTCCGAGATTCAAAAAATATATTTAGATATATACAAGAATTGCTCGTTTAAAGGTATTAGATAATTAAATTTTTTTGATGCAGTGACTAATTAATGATACTGATAAGATTACTTTTTTCAGATCAGTCTTTTAGCCTGTCTGTTTATTTGTTAAGATGATAAATGCTTTCTGAAGAAAGTATGAACATTTTAAGATTTGATTGTTACCAAACATGCGGTCTGCATACGGGCATATATTCTTACTAGCCTTCCGCCAGCAGCTTCGCCCGCGTGGTTCCGTTTTATATGCTCCCGTAGGATAAAAACCATCAGACCTTTCTCAAGGTCCACTCTATCTGTGTTCCAAATTTCATTAAATTGATTCAGTAGTTTAAGCGGGAAACCGTAGCAGACACACAGACAGAGTTACTTTCGAATTTATAATATTAGTAGGGATGTACCAACCAAAAATTCATGAAATCATATCATGAAATTTGTTAAGATCAAAAATTAAGCTGTAATCTGGAAATAATGAATTTATATTTTAAAAAATCAATTTTTTATATTATAAGCAAGTAGGTATTATCATTTATCCCCTGATTTACGTATCCTAAACAAACAATTTCGCAATATTCAGTTCACACATACGTTCACAGGAGAATGAACACAAACAGATATTAAATTTTTCATTCATGGTTTTATTTTTACCGAAACGTTAAAGTGTTGCCGTTTTAAAAACGAATAAAATGAACGGTACCCACAGCGGAGGATTATCCGTGAATGTTTTATCAATTTTTCATTTACAAAAGTTAAACGGTTTGTTGATATCATCCAATATTATACGAAGGGGCTGGATTGAAATCGGTATTTCCTTTCACTGGCTTGTTTGAAGACATTTTCCCTTATCTATTATTACAAGAAAAAATGAAATCTCGCATTTATTTGAAGAAATCGACAAGTACTTAATCGCAACAATATTAAAGTCCCTGTGGGTTTGTGGAGCGTGATTTTATTATCGTTTTGTACTATAATGTTCGTTTTGTCATTTGTCGAATACGTCAAATATGTCGTGGCTTAGATACAGGACTTCATTGTATAATATAGGTTGATGACTGAAAGCTTCCTGATACGTGCAACACATACACATTTGCGGGTGTGTGTTGTCTGTGAATTGCACTTTACACAACACACGTATTTTTATCATGACTTCGCCACTTGTTTCAATGTGAAAATGCATTTTATTGATAATCTACCTATGTATTAGAACTAAAGTAGCTTCTTAATCAAAGCTCCACTTATAGTTAAATGTTAATAGCCAGTGTTCTTAATATATAATTATGCTTTGGGAAAAGAACTAAAATTCAAATCATTTACAGAGATAGAATTGTACTCTGTGAGCGGAAGTGCTCCATGATTTGGTGCAAATTTGATTCTTGGATGTTCTAAGGTCTCTGCGAATGATATTAATAGGCGCTTTATTAGACATCTTAAGATTTTTTCTAATCCTCGGTTGGGAAATGGCGTCATCGAAATTCATGATAAACATTTTAATGTCGAAAACAATTACTATTTTATCAGGAGCAGAAAGTAAATTTTTTCGATGAAAATGCCAAAAAAATTTCAGGTGATTCAAATTCGAATTTGCGTTCCATTCGACTCATTTTTAATGAGAAGGTAACTAATGTGACTGGTGCCTTGCAATTTCAAAAGCTCTTCGGGTCTTTTCACCAATAGAGAAGGTTGGGGCTATTGCGGCTTTTTCAACAAACCCCCTTTACTCGAAAATGGCTTGGAGCTGTCGATAATTGGCCCCATTAGTTGACGCCTGCAGGTGGTTCATCGTCAAGCCATTTACCTCAATCTGCGGTGATTGAAATTATCTGCGCTTCTTTGGAAGTTTGTCTGAGTTTCCAAAGAGCAAAATAATGTAACTCTCATCTGTAAGAATATTCGTATCGCTTTTCCATTGTATCACAAAGTCAATAGTTTGGAAGATTACAGGTCTAGTCGACCTAGATCCTTGAAATAACGTAGGTACCTCAAAATAACCGTATTCAAGATTAAATTAATAAAAAAATCGACAAATTTTTACCATTTTTTACATCAGGAAACTGCATGAAATAAATTTGTATGCATACTTATATAAATTTTTTTCTTCCTTTCAGAAAATAAAAGTAAAATCTCTGACAGTTACGTTATATTCTTAAAAATATCTGCGTTCTCCAGCTACAAGGTATAAAAGTCAAGTGGTTCATGAAATTTTATGAAAACTTAGATTAAAAGTACCTAGTACAAAATGGCGGTGATAATTAATTGACGGAAGACTATTTCTCTACTCCATCAATGTCAATTTTATCAGATATGATTGCAATATTTGGTCACCCACCCGAAGTCCCATCGGCTTTGGTGTTGCAGTGATGTGTACAAAAGAGCTTGTTTGTGTATGTAAAATTTTTAAGCGTTATCAGAAGCGTGAGCGTCTCTGTAGAACTATTGATAAATTGTACCATAAACAACTCTTCGGTTACTTACTCGGCACTGAGCACTATCGAGGGTACGCACACTAAAATAATGTGCATGTGCACGCCTACATTCATAGCCTAACGGAATTCGTGAAGTAGAATATCTGTAACAGATTTATTTTTAGCGATAAAATGCCCAAGCTTAACCAATATTTCAAATAATCACATCATGGAAACGAAAAAAAAGCCGTGTAGGATAGACCGTTTTGACATGCGGCCTTTTTCACAGTAAAATGGATATAGAATAATGTCGATCTTTCGTTGGTTTCTTTCTATTGTAATGAGATAGTGTCCACCCATGTTTGTTCATACCGGTTTGATACTGTTCATAGGTTTGCAAAATGCTCGCTTCTCTATGAAGTGATTACCTACACGGTTTAGTTGTACGTTAACATTTTGTATTAAACGTATCCGTGTGTTATTATAAAAAAGGATATCGCAAATTAAGTATAAAATTATTTGAGTGTCGAGTACACTTTTATGGTTATGGTTTAAGACATTTATTTTTCATTCGAATACAAACATTCATTTAAAATAGAAGTTTAGTTATTATTAAATACACTTTTAAAATTAATTTTAATGTAACTATTATTACATTAGGTAGCCTCTAGAATAGAGCTACGGTATCCCCTGCTGTTCGTAACAGGCGACTAAAAAGGGGCTTCCGGGGTTGCGGGCGGTGAGAGTGGGAGCTGGATCCGTCCATTCAGCGGTCCCGGGAAGGAGTCCTCCCCCTAGCGCAGAGGCAGGCCTCTGAGGGAGTTTTAGTGCGGTACAAATCCCACATAACCCGGTATCCTTTCTCCCAAGGTGCCGGGCACGTTTTTGAAGGAGGGCCCCCCGATAACAATAATAATGGTAGCCTCTACCTCGTTAACATAAATTAACGACAGCAATCGATAGAAATTATTACAATGTTTTCTCACATTGAGGAGCACCAATAATTCTAAGTGAATAAAAAACAATCTTAGTGATGTGTGGAGTGCGATCTATGGTACCCTGCGTCAGATGTCTGTGTCTTAATCACTTGGCTATCGCTGCACTTTTGTAATCATTTTAATTAGAAAACTTGCAACATATACACTTTATTGTTGCTGCCTGTACTTGTTAATACAGCCTTAAACATTACTTTTTATTTTATTTAAATAGACAAGCAGATGAGTATATGCTCATCATTATCAGGTCACGTGATGTTAAGTAGTTGCTGCAGCTCACAATTTCGAGTAAACTCGAGTCTTGACTGAGGTCGAATGCACTTGCGTGAAATAGTAAAAATGTGACTAATATGGCGTATGTTATGAGTATAGAACCTTTTTGTAAAATGTGACTAATAGAACGTTTTATTACAGGTACGTACATCTAAGCCTCGCGATAAGCAAACACTTCAAGGAGTAAGTAGAAACTTCATCTAATTTCGGTGTTAAATGTCGTCAAAGAGGTTACTTTATTTTTTTATTTATAATATCTTATACAAGTAATTTATTCTTAAAGCTTATTAAAACTTTTTTGTATAGCTGCACGTAACTTTATTATGCTTTATTATAAAATGCTTATTTCAAAAATTAATCATGAGGATGTCTATTTTATTGTTATCTGGTATTCTGTCTAATGATAATTTTCTATTATTTTAATAATTCGTCCGAGATATAAATTATATATATTTTAATGTATTTATGAATTCCGTTATTTTACCGTTATGTTACCAGTAAAATTAAAAATGTGAGATTTTTTTTTGTCAAACACATTTTTTACCAACTGGCGTAAATATTTATAGATGTACTTATAAGTAAATATCATAAAAATTATGTTCCATAAAAATAAAACCTTCGAATGACAAGTCCACGCAATAAAGTTTTGGGTCACGAAACTTTTCTGCTCGCAGTAAAATTAAACTTAAACAACTTTTCCAACATGACATTCCAAATTGGTTTACAAGATACAATGGTGATGATTCTAATTATAACAGGGTAATCCAATTTGTACGAAATGGTATAAAAAGGGATCCATTGTTTAAGTTTTGACTTCAATCAATGAAACGACCATAATTTTATGCACTGTTGGTCAACCGTGACGAAACCAAACTTTTGTCGTGTTAATGCAATAAGATATTGTGGTGTGAAACATTTATCTTTTTTCGTATACTTATTATAAAGTAGGTAATGTGTCTTTGTTAGGCTAGTTTTAGAATCAAGAAGAAAGTAACATGTAAAGGCCACAGAGAGAAAGGTAAAAGTGCCGCTTACACTGATCTTTATTTTTTAATCTCTTCCTTGCTATCACAAACATGCGTTTTTATGTGTTTAACAATTTTGATATTGCGTTCCGTAGCAATAATATTCATACAGTATTCACTGCTTACCACTTCCGCAACTTAAAAAATACATATATTCATAATTAAGAATGATAGAGAATAGCAAAGCCCGTATCTCAAAGTTGTTTTTGTTCAATAATTGGCTTGTCCCGAGGCCGTTCATGATTGATCTCTAAACGCTGTAGATAATGCGGGTACAACTACGAACCCTCTGCTTAGGTAATTGTAGCTTCCATGCACGCATCCATAGCGATGAGGACATCGTTGGAATAAACATTCCTACCTTGAAGTGAGCATAGCAGTCATTTATAACTCAATATCCTGATGAGTGCTTGTGGTAAATTTCATGCTACGAGTACTTACATCACTTCGGAAAGTCCTTTAAATAATCTCAGTTATTGTTATAATATACAAGTGGGCCGGCCCGGCTTCGCTAGGATAATTTGAGTTTATATGGATATGAGCTATCCTATTTTTCAAGTCGGATCAAACTGCACACGGTGTGCAAATTTTATTAAAATCGGTTAAGTAGTTTAGGAGTCCATCGCAGACAAACAACTTGACACGTAATTTATATATATTAAGATAAGATAAAATCTAATAAGAATCGATCTAAGAGACTCCATCACGAGTCTTATAGTAACGTAACCGGGGGGAAAATCCCTCTTTACAGTAAAGTTACTTTATTTGTCACGTCGAAATACCCCTTACACGTCAAAATCTTTTTTTTATTAAGGTTTGTTCTGAGATATCTTAATTCGTAGCCTTTAATCATTATATGCTTAAGTTTTTTTTATATATTATTTTTAAAGGTATTAAGTAGTTAAGTAAGTAAGTTAAACAAATTACGTACGTCCACCCTTTTTCCTTAACTGTCTCAATGTTATGTATATAAACACCCTATCAAAGCTACAAATAGGTATTTAATGTTTCATAGTTCATCAACCTTTAATGGAAGTTGAAGGCACAAATTAATGAGGCCAGCGTACGGGCATGACGAATAGGACAAAAGAAAGCAAACTTAAAATTTAACAATACATATTTTATTCATTATTATCAAATATACCTTTAACTTACACTTGTAAAGCCTCTTAGCTTTTTCCTTAAGAATACCGAATTCACTAATTACATTTGATTTTACTACCGCTTTGTGGTCATACTAATGACTGCTAATCTATGGTTTATGAGTTTAAATTTAACTTATAAATATCTATTTATACTGTGCGATTTACAAGGAAATATGTGATTGGTTTCATCAAAATGGAATTTCTGTTAAGCATATAACAATAAAATTAATGCCACTTTTAATAACGATGCTATAACATAATATGGATACGACTACTCGAGCTGCTAAGTCCAATAGTAGGTCTGCCATGTGATTGGTGGTTTATGTGGATCGTCTAGTTAGAAGTGAGAAATCGTCTAGAAAATATGAATGTAGATAAGTTTAGCTTGAAATGTAATTGATATAACTAACAAATAAATTACACTTTGAAGACTACACTAGACTTGGAAGTATGTATGTATGTCAACAAAGGACAGTTTAGAGTGCAAATTCGTTCTTCGGTGGCATACTATAGCACTTCGGATTTGTTAGCTATCCGCATTGGAGCAGCTTGGAGAAGAATTCTTCGCAGCTTTCAAACACAATTTCATTAATAAAATTCATATTCATGAAGTGAACCCACGCTAAACCATTGGGGACATGTAAATATAGGCTACCTAAATCAGTTACCTATTAATTTGACGGACACATTCTTTAAGTAAATTCTGTATAAACTTTCAGCGGCATCTCTTCAAGGCACAATAATGTAGCTGCAGAAAACCCGTGTCTAATACAAAATTCAATGCTTCCAACATGTGATTAATAGTTTTTTTATTAATTGCAATATCCCAAATTCCCTGCATATCCCGAATTCGCCCAGTAACACATGGTGCCAACAATGGATATCGTGTTTGTGTCGACCGCAACATACTCTCCACTCGGTCTTATGGCGTAAATATTTGCCAAGTATCGGATCACCGACCTTATTGACTGCTACGTGATAGCCTTCGCAAAATACCACATGTGATACTTCACAATGCAGTGCAGTCGACCGTATATCACCTAGTGGGAAAAAAGGGCACGCGCCATCTTATTCGAAATGTTTGAGAAGCTTACAGCTTTATTTTAAATTTGATATGTAGAGTATTGTGGTTTATAAATTTTGGCTTCCCATGGGTTCCGTAATAGGGTCTTGGACACTATGCATGAAGAAAATCAAAATGCATACATTAAAAAGGTTGCACTAAACCACGTTTTGAAAGCAGGAAAATTGTAAATCTTATTTTAACATAATTTTATTGCCTTTTAAATCAAGAAAAATTTACTCAATTGACTTCACAAATCGTTTACTCATACTAAATGTATGAAGACGTCACGTTTTGATATCTCATTAAAAGTATCTCCATTGATTCGATAGTCCGGTGTATTGTGAGTTACAACACTACATACAATTCTTTATGTTTACAGACACATATTATTATTATGTATATTGTGCGTCATATTAAATTACTGTAACTCATACGTCATTTACATTTTTATATTTTTACAGCTTATCTTGCCAATTATTTTCTTTTATCTTTCTCAAACAAGACTTTCAATGTTTAAAAATAAAGTAAAATTATTTTTAAAGTAAAAAAAATGCCAAGTCACAAAATTTTGTTTCCAAATTAACATAAGTGTACATTCTTGAAGCATTAGTATATAAAGGCACTAAACCCTAATTATTATAATTATTTTACTTATTTGTTACTCAAATCCTTTAGAGGGTGTGGTTTTATAGGGGTGCCATGTAGAACACTTTGGGATCGTACAATGTACACAAAAAGCACAGTAGTCTTGGTGGCGGAAAGTGGCAAAAACAGTGTGAATGCCACCCCTTTGTAACCCTCCACTAATTAAGAACTTCGCCGCCTGACGTAAATTAAAATGTCAGCGAATAAAATCTTCTGGCGAATTGCAGACCTATTTGTAATGATAATTTCAGCTGCATTACACCGACATTATTTGCCCTTTTATGACCCTTCTGCGGATTGAATTAAGTATCACATTAACCTACATTAAAGTGATACTTAATTCACTATTAGGTACAAACAATAAAACGTTTTATAAATAAATTTTGAATAGTCATAAGGTTCATCGTATATGTATGAAGTATTTTTCATTTTTGATTTAAGATATCATCTTGAATAAATTCAGTTAATATGGTATAATTATTGCTATTAAGTAATATATAATAAGTACTTCACTGTTGGGCACGTGAATTTCTAAACTATTATAAAGACGTGAAGCATATTTCAGTACGTTGCTTCACGGAGGTTGTTTGATGATAGTTGCAGGAAAAATCAAAAAGACACACACACAGGTATGTAGATACGAGAGGAGATATACAAGTACAAGTATTACTTAGAACAACAACAAAATTTTAAGTGGACCAAATTGTCGAGATGCAATTTCATAGTGTTTAGGTGAAAAGGTAAGTCGTCGGTTAGGCATACCGGAGGTAACCCTGTTTCCAGAGTCGCAGCAGAACTGTAGGTATCCGACTTCAGCCAAGAATCAGACCTGAGGTTGTGTATAAATATCAATGAGCCTTCTACTTCATATAAACTTAAAAAAGATAAATATAAAAACGTGCTGACTGACTCAGCAATTATCAGTTATCAACGAGTTTTCCAAACTCATCAATCATCAGTTATCAACGAGTTTTCCAAAAAGTAATGAGTAGGTACTCAACATTTACAGCCAAATGGAATCTAGTTAGATGATAAAATAATCATAAACTATCTCGGCTATCAAACATTAAAATGAGCCTAGAAATACCATCGTGTGAATGAATGAGCGCAAGGAACGGTTAGAATGAACCATTCGTGATCGATTCCAATTCCAACTGCAATATGCAGGCGCGAAAGCCGTTGCGCCCGCGCACTCGCATTCTGATTAAAACACCGGAATCTGGCATTTAAATTGTAATGAAAGCTGCATACAATGTTTAGAGAAACGCCCAAATACGCAGACAATGTTTTTTTATTCAACCGTCGAGGTATTTCCAAACTGTAGGCACTTCCTTTGTTCTAAACCTAGAGAATTTAATAATTCAAAGATACTTTGTTACATTAAAACCTGCATAAAATATCAGGATGATTTATTGCAAATTGCTTCTTAGGATATCATAAAGTCCGTTAATAAAACCTTTATGTAAGAAACAATCCATAGATTCTAGTCCATCCATACTAATATTATAAAAGTGAATGTGTGTTTGTTTGTTTGTACTTCGCTACGGTGCTATAGATTGTCCTGATGTTTTATATAAAGAAAGTTGGGGAGCTGGAGAGTAACATAGCCTACTTTTTACCTGGGGTAAATATATCATTCCTATGGGAAAAAACGTGTAGTCAACGCGGTAGGAGCGGAGGAATGCTATTACAATACCAAAAACTTGTCCCTTTTGATTTATGACTGAATTGCAAAACTGATTGAAATCAAAGAAGTCTGGTAATAAATTTAAAAACCCGTACTGCCTAAACCGGGAGTACTACCTTACTCGTATCATTCATTTTGCGTGACGCTTTATTTGGAATACAGGAAAAAGTAGAACGTGGTGTCCGTACGTATCGCAATGCAATGATAACCTAAAAATACTCCTTAATTAATTAATTGTTACCAAAGCGTGAAGCTATTTACTTATTGATTAAACCATAAAACAAATTAACTGAGGAATTACAAACAATTAATTATTGAAATTTAAGTAGCTTGTTCCGAAACAAAGTACGTTACGTAAATATTGGTTTTTGGATACAAATGTCAATTGTGTATGCTACTTTGGCTTACGGGTTTAAAAGTAAAGGACTTGAATAAAATTGATATCTAAATTTTATGCATTTATATGTTCGTTTGCAGTAAGTCTAGAGTGCGACTTAAATATGTTTGTACGTTTGTAGTGACCTCAGGTAGTTAATATTTAGATAAGCGCAATGTTCAGCAGAATGACGGCCGAATTAGCAAAATCTTATTCATTTCCTAACAGTTAGTAGATAAGTAGACCTTTTCTGGTACACCTTATTTTTTCTGAGTAGTAGGTGTCCTTTTCTATATTCCTATAAATGTGTGAACATACGTTATCAAGGGGTACGATAGGATACTATAATACGTAACGATATACATACATATTTACAAATTATAGAAACACAATCTATATTATCATACATCATAAAAATTTAAAGTATTGTTAAACACCACGCGGCCCGTCTGCCTTTTAGTTCGGTTTATTTATAAAAAAAAGTATGGACATATTCGTAAATAGATATTGTTTATCTCAAAGCAAATTTTGGAGTTTGGTTACTTACGTCATCGTGACGCAAATTCTAGGGTACAAACACTTTTTTAACATTGAGTTTTAAATTGCATTGTTTATTTATCGCCATGTTTTTGTCCTTTTTATGTTGATTTCGATATTTAGACAATTATATCTGTGAATCGAAGGTCTGCAGTTCAAAACCCGGTGAGTTGTACCCCTGACTTTTACTTATGCTGTATTTATCGCTGATGCACGGTGGGAGAAAAATTTGTTTCAATTCATTGCAATGGAATTAATATCCATACTCGAGAGAATTTTTATCTAAAAATTTTCATAGTCATATCTACCGACACGCACTTGGCCAGCGTGGTAGACCACGGTCTAAATCCCCCTCAATTCCAAGAGAAGACCTGTGCCCAGAAGTGGAATATTAAAAAAGCTTTGAAAAAAGAACCCCAGAAAAGTGGTGGAACGTTATAAATCCACTATAGAGAATTGATTTTTTTATTTGGCTCTGCTACACTGTCTCTCCCCATTATTGGGGATTCCTGGAGCTTACTTCACCACGCTGCTCCAGTGCGAGTTGGTGGAGATGCGGGTAAGTGGGCAATCCGCTATTCTTTTCAAACCGCCCATAAGGCCTCCTACAAGGCTTAACGACTGTTATCTATCGACAACAACCGGGACCGACAGCTTAACGTGCCCTCCGAAGCACGGAAACGCGCATGAAATTTTTTGCCACTAGCAGTCACCCGTCTCACACCTGACCGCGCCCGTATGGCTTAGTTGCATAGATCGTTTGCGTACTACGCTAACCGCCGGGCCATGCGCGCTTCATATTTTTTTATTATTCTACTAAAAATCTAGTCGTATATAATGTTTCAAAAAGTATATCTACATTACAGACAGTCTTATATCTTCACAGTCAGCTGATTAACATGATAAATTTATCAGCAAATCTTATCTTCCACAGTTGCGTAAGATATGGTACACTTAGCATTCAAAATATTTTAGTTAGAAAATATCCATATAAACATTCTGTGTTAGCGGCTCAAACATCTATTTTTGTAAGTATTTATTATAACCCTTGATCAATCTGTTCATGGTTTTCGAAATATAAAGATTAAAAAAAATTAAATACACCTACAAGATAATCAAAATAGGGGCATGTTATTTCTAAAACTTTATTATTCTTTTATCTCATTAAGTTCGAAGTATACCTATACTTAAAGTAGATTTTCGCATTGCTCATGTGGAAATGCATACTACGCAATTGAGACTACAACTAAACACTTTTTAGTACGACTCAGATTTGTGATTCTTGCAGTCTTATTTAAAGAAGCAATTGATTGACAACGTCATAAATCTTATTTTCCTGTTATTTTTACGACAGCATAAAACATTTCAGTTTCGATTCCTCGTAAACCTGTAGCAGCGTAGGCTATGACGACATCGCAGAACACCGCGACCTCAGGAGCCGCTGATTCATCGCTGCATTCCGCCGCATAGGTAATAGGAAATGCCGCCGCCGCTAAATTATACGCCAGCCTAATAACATCTACGTTGACCTAGCCTCGCTTTTTTCTGCTCTTAAAGTTGCCTGATTGCACTATAATCCTTAGGCAACCTTTTGCGTACTTCCTCATCCTATAGCTCATTTAGATATCATGCTTTTCATGGGTAATATGCTCTTATACAATAAAAATATTACAGATACTTTTTAAATATTTATAGCGCCCAATTCCATCCATTCTATTCTATTCTCTTTCTGATCATAATCCTGAAACAGTATATACATATAAATTCAGTGACGTAATAAATTTAAATTTGCATACTCTATTCATACTAGTATTTAAAACTGATCACGCGCTCGGTGGAATTCCGCAAGGTAACGTCTATAATTGATGGATTCTTCAAAGCTAAGCAATTCCAGGACAGCAAGTTCCGAAGCATTTCTGACACAAATACCAACTAAGCTGCGATCTGTACCAATCATTCTGCTATATTTCCAATATAAAGGTGAATATTCTTGAACGTTTTCGGTAACATTTAAAATATTGCTTATACATCTCTAATTAACATTTAACTGAAATATCTGTGCTTATAAACATTAAATTTAAATCAAGTGTTGAGGGATGTTTAACGCACGGAGCTATAGCCTTTTTGGACAACAGTGTCATCTTAATCATATTATACCAATTTTAGGACGTTATCCTACGTATATTTATAATCTTATGTTTTTTAAGTTTCAAACCAATTTACTTAAATCTTACGATTTTTTTTATTTTAAACGAAAAGTTAATTCCAACATTAGGTCAGTTATTGAAAGATTTTTTAACTCAACAATTTATTAAAATATCATTGTCATCATCATAATAATTCCACACATTACTTCTGGCCAACGTTTTGTGATTAAATATAGTCATGTTTAAATATAGAACGTCTACAATTCCTAATTTCCACATTCAATTTACTCTAAAATGTAGCCTTTTTGGACAACAGTGTCATCTTAATCATATTATACCAATTTTAGGACCTTATCCTACGTATATTTATAATCTTATGTTTTTTAAGTTTCAAACCAATTTACTTAAATCTTACGATTTTTTTTTATTTTAAACGAAAAGTTAATTCCAACATTAGGTCAGTTATTGAAAGATTTTTTAACTCAACAATTTATTAAAATATCATTGTCATCATCATAATACTTCCACACATTACTTCTGGCCAACGTTTTGTGATTAAATATAGTCATGTTTAAATATAGAACGTCTACAATTCCTAATTTCCACATTCAATTTACTCTAAAATGTCCATGATCTATTGGATTTCTGTAAGGTAATGTCAAGAATTGATAGAAACTTAGAATTCTCTTAAGACGCTTAGCAATTTAAAAACAGTCAGTGCCACGGCATTCCTGACCTCAATACTGTAGAGACAATGACCTAAAGTTGGATCATATTCCTAACACAGAAGAAAATATTTAAGCTAATTTTATATACAACTGATTAGATTCCTCTCTTATAGATTTTGAGATTTAACCAACATTTAAATAAGTTTGCTGTTGATCTGGACTACCAACAACCTTGAATTTCTATTAAAATTATGTCATACACTCTATCCAATTAATATACAATACGCTAAAACACTGATGCTTCTAGTGGAAATCTGTAGCTAACCTCACCAACTGATAGACCTTCTGGCTCCGACCAATTCCACAGTCAGTGCTACAACCAACATAAATATTTGCACTTCCAACTATTTAAATTCTCCAAGGCGAGAGTCATAAAAACGCAGTATTTTCAATGACATTGTTTACATAATGCTATGTGCTTTCCAGTAAAACTGATGTCCTAAACTTCTCCAGATTTCTGTCATAAATATAAATAAACAAAACCTCAACAATTGACGGAAAGTCCAGCTCCAAGCTATGGTTTTCAGCATTTTCGACGAAGCAACCTTAAAAGTCCCAACTCTTAAAGCGTTCGAGGTCTCCTTATTTTTTTATATTCATCCTAATATGCATAATTCACTAAAATTATGCCTAATTCACAAACTACAACTAAAACAACCGTGTTTTAGTGACAATTTACACATTATCTGTCCTACAGCAAGACAAATTTTCTGAGTCTTTCCAGATTTCATAAATATACAGTAAAGCATCCCCGATCTCAATGGAATTCTATAGCTACTAACTTTAACGACTGATAGATTCTCTAATTCTAAGCAATTCCACGGTCCACGGTAGTCAGTGCCACAGCATTCCTGACCCCAATACCGGCGAAGCGGCGACCCACATCAATCTATGGACTTTACTTCCAATAGACAACTATTACAAATGTAATGCTATGCAAAGACCATCTTGTTAAGTATGATAAAACATTCGAAATCTTCTCTGAATTTGATTGGAATTTACGAGTATTAAAATCTAATGCTTTGCATGATTCACTGATCACACTTATCATCTAACCTTTTACTTCCTCAAAAATTTGAAAGACAAAAATATAGAGCAATGTTAATATGCCTATCTTTGATGTTCCCCGATGGGTACGTGTTATTCTCTTTATCCATACTTACTTATGTTATGTTATATAAATTGGAAAGAAAAACTGTATTTGTGTATGTGTGTGTGTGTGTGTTACGTTAACACCAAATTACTGAAGCAATTTTATTGAAATTTAATACACAGATAGAGTAGACTTTGGACATAGCATAGTATTTATTGCAAAAAATTGGTTGAAATAAGGAATGGGAGTTTGTACGACGTGGTGTCATCATCAAAAATACAAACATGAACTTTATTAAACTATATTAGTATTTGGACACTGTATACGAAATAAATATATTTTTGCACTAGAGTTTTTGATATTTTGAGTATTTTGATCCTTATGGAAAAGAACTAGCAGATAACGAATTCCACGCGAGTGTAGCCGTGGCTGGAAAGCTAGTTAACAAATAAAACTTTGTTAGTTAAGAATCTAAATTCTTCATCCCTTTTTCTTCATTTCATCCGGGTATTTGGTAGTGAAGTGTAAAGAAAATATCCTCGTATTTACACAAAGAAAATCAGATAAGAAAGATACGACAACGCAAGTTCTCTAAGTTTGCTTTCCATTCTTAAGAAGATAACAATTTAATCTATTTTAGCTGCTTGAAAAGAATATCGTTATACGAAATCAATATCTTAAACAATACCTTGTTGCTATTTTTTAGTGCCAAATAATCGCAATAAAATGTAGGTAAAGGGTGACGCAGCAGTGAGATATGATTATATATGTTTTTGTCGTGATAAAACAGCGCAGTAATCTTGCACCAATCCATCACTCTTGATTACTATTGTGTGGGAACACTTGATGGGTATTTAATTAATACGAGCATTCGTTTTCATACCGCCATTGCCCATTACGCACTGAAGCGCATGTACTAGTAATAGAAAAGTGACAGCGTGTATTTCCTACCGCAATGAATACACTGGTCAATTTGATGGGCACATTTTGTGAATAGTTGTAACAATCTGGCTGTTTTAGGCAATTCTAGGCTTTATTGAGGAAGGAATACAGGCGGCGATGGAATGCCCGGCCCTATGCTGAGGTCGGTTCAGTCCGGGGCGTTTATTGGCGAGAATTGGGCGCATCCCGGTTGTTCGACGAAATCGCTATCCGTCCTACGTTCTATCGTTTGATGGGAATAACTTTGGACGCAAAATTCGTTTTGTGTTTCCATGAAACTAATTTATTAGGCGGTTAACCTTTTTATCTCGTTCTTTTAACCTTTGATTACGTCAACAAGTTTGCTTTAAGCTTTTTTGGATACTTCTTGTGTTTTATTGAAAAGCTCTGAAACACAATTAATCTGATAATCATTATGCACTTTCTATTATAAATTTATAGATTTAAAGTTTTTTTCCTACTGTATCTCCACCAACCCGCATTGGAGCAGCATGGTGGAGTAGTCTCCAGACCTCTGCAATAATGGGGAGAGACATGTGCCAGTGCCAACAGTGCCAAAAACAGCCAACAGTGGAATGATAAAAATGATTGCAGCCAGGTGTGGTCAAGATAACTTTGTTCTTTAACACAAGACTCTGTTTTTGATCAACCTCGATGATGTATCTTAATCAAAAATTTATTTTACATGGAATCAGGCTTCATTAAACCGATGTTTCCAACCACAATATTGTTGAAAATACAGAGATCGAGGCAAATATTTGTGCTTTACACAAAAACCCATAATATCGAGCTTGATATCCGATGGTCAGGTGTTGTTTTTGCGGCAAGCTCGTGAAGCAGTGTCTTAATAAAAAACGAGATAATAATGTTTTCCATTGTTATTAAAATGGGGGAGCTATTATTAGAGTAAAATATCAATTACTCTGACCGTATGCAATCATCATTCATTTATATTAATGCAGTAAGACGCCCAAATTTTAAATACTTTATATAATATATTTATATAATATGTATATATATATATGATATAATATACAAATTTATGGAAAAATTCAAAGGTTTTTAATAATTATTAATTTTATCATTCATCTGGTAGAATATATTATTGACAGCCAATGTGTTTAGGCGTAGTGAAATAATTAATCACTGATTATACTTCGGTAACATTTACGTAAGGATACATATTTTCAGTGGTCCATTCAGAGTAGAAACTAAGAAACGCCTCAACGCAAACATTTACATTACATTTACATACTAAAACTTTCATAGCTATTTTTGTATGACAATTTTATCAATGGATTTGCTTTAATATGATAATGGAATCAAGCTTCACCAAACCGCTGTTTACAACCATAATACTGTTAAAAATACCGAGATCGAGGGAAAAATATTTGCGCTTTACACAAGAACCCATAATATCGAGCTCAATGTAAGATCAAGTGTTGTTTGTTTTTTTATTTTCTTTTATGTCCCACTGGCACAGGTCTTCTTAGGGATTTAGGCCATAGTCCACCACGGTACTCAAGTGCGGATATCACGATATTTTCCATCACCGTGGAGCAGCGATAAATGTGCACATTACAAATTTCTTTGTCAGAGGTGCCCGCCGAGGAATTGAACACGGGATCGTTCGCGTCGCAGATCGAGGTTTCTTGCCACTCGAACATCGCTGCTCGATAGTCGAGCTCGTATAGAAATATCTTAATAAAAACCGGCATGATAATATTTTCCACATCCATTAAACCATAGGAGCCAACAGAGCGATGTTGTTGGCGCATCGGGCCAGATGGCTGTATGCAGCCGGTCTCTCGTTCATTTCAATCAAGTATTCATACTTCTATAACTTTCTTAATGTATAAAAAATTCTGTCACAACATTTACTAAGAATCCACTCCGAAAGTACTCAAACAATATTAATAAAAAGTTATCCTACTTTACTACATGCAATTTAGTTCATCTTTAAATAGAGAAAAGTTTTAATCTTAATTTTATTGATCCAAGTTTATGCAGTGTAGGCGCTAGTTTTAATTTAGAGTGTCATATTATTAGGTAAAGGAGCAGTATAAACAATCGCTTTTTTGTACTTAAAAGTCTTAAAATTTATTGAGAAATAAATTTTTAGACTTTTATATGTTAATTTACGTAGCATACATACACCTATAATATGGTGGACTTATTGTCTGGAAGAAAATGAGATATAACGCATTCCCTAGTAACCTTAATTTATAAAACGTCACTTTTTCCATTTAGTTAAGAACCGTAACTTTCATAACTTAAAAAGATAAGTAAAAACATAGTCATTTTCCACAGAACTCTATTAAGGAGTGGTCAAGTTAACTACTCATTCTATTCGCGTCATTTGCTTGTGTGCACTAATCTTTCACTCACTTCGACTCTAGACTCTGCTTCAAGTCGATGGTACCGTCACTTTGACGGTGCATAATGATAGTTATGGTGCGATCTTGCTTAGCCAATAGTCATTTTATTGTCATTAAGAAACACGTAATTATCATCCATAAAGCCTGTGACCAGTCAACACATTTTTACTAATCACTCGATAGCGAAAAAATATACACATCTAATTATGTAGCCATACTTCATAGCTTTGTAGATAGGCAGTCAAAAAATATCAACCCATTTGAAATATTTTCTTAGTGTCGTCGTTGTCATGTCATTTTCCGTCATCAAATTTCCAGATGAACAAAAAGACATGTTCAAAAATTATGATTATTTTCTCACCGACCGTTAACCGAAATTAGTTTATTTAAAGAGTCTTATCAGCAAGTTATTTATGGCAAGCCACTTTTGACTACGATAGATATAATATAACTCTGTGGTTACAGTTAAAGATGCAGCAGCGTCATAAAAATGTTTCATCAAAAAAAGGTAAATTTCACAAAAAAATTCGAAAGTTGACCCTTAATACGACTTTATTTCAAGGAATCAATGAAATATAGTGACTAAATGTACGATATAAAAATGTATTGCGATATAATTTTCCACAGAGCTTCAGTAAGCGAGCGTTGAGGGAGTGGTCTAGTTAACGACTCATTCAGTCGCTTCGAGCAAGCCATCTGCTCGTGTGCACGTAATCTCTCACTCACTTCTGTGCCTCAAGTCTCACTGTCACTTTGACGTACCTAATGATAACCATTGTGTGACTGTGATCTTACTTTTATTAGCAGGGTACAGTTTTACAGCTATTAAAAATACACACGGTACCTAGTTAGAAATACAAATGATTATTTTGACAAATAATTATTTGAAATGAATGGCAATTTGAGTCAAACCACAGCAAATTTTCAAGATACCTTGTAGCTAGCAAAAAAGAGAAAACAACTTTAGCAGAACAGTTTATAACCAATTGATAAAGAAGTTCTATGACATAAAACAAAAAAAACGATTGAGCCAAAATTTTTCACATCAACAAAACTTATAACATAAATTTATGGAAGACCCGCAATCGATTATATTATTATGATTTTAATTATATTATCCCATGAATTGTAATATTAATTATACGATTTCTTTATTTCAAAAGCTCAATATTTCTCTAAACTCAAGGAAAGAAAATATAGATGTTTTATGCTTATAAGTAAAGAGCTATGCAATTTTCAAGAAATTGATTCCAACATACAGATACCTACTTCGGTTAAAGGAATGAAAAATAAAAAGAGCTTCTGTATGATTAAACTCAGCGTGCAATGCGAAATTAAACTTTTCTCGTGTGCTTGTATTCGCCCTATAAGGATTCATACTTGAAACTTATTTACAAATCAAGTTTGCTTATGCTATTACAAATTAAGATTGCTTATGCTATTTGTGTTAGTAGAACTTAAATAAATAAAATAATTGTAAAAAATATCTTCTGAACTAAAAGTTCAAAAGATACATATCATTATACAGCATATTTGATATTAAATCCAATAGTGTATTACTAAAACAGAAATTCATAATACTGGTAATTTGTTTTATTAGGTTGTTATACATCAAAAAAATAATTTTAAACCAATGAATAATTCTGAACATCAACCACCCACACACTGTGGCTTATCGTCAGTATGTGGCGTGGTTAGGACACGTCAGCATTGTCTGTCATTGGCCAACGCGACAATTGGTCCTTTGTACTCGCCGCGACTTGGTCTTCCCTCATTCAATCAGCTATATATAGACTTGCCACGACAATCCAATTCCATCGATCCATTCACACCAAACAGACATTCCACTTCCTTCCTCTTTATTCATTGTAAGTTGCTGTGAAGTTTTGATGTTCGGTGACGCTACAGAATATTATCGTTTAGCACGTTCGTCGAGCTTTCAGTTGTTTCGCTGTAGGTATTTCCATTCATATATTGGTGAAAAACATGAGTAGGTAAACGAGTTACGCGTCCATTAATCCACGTAATTGAAACGTGGGATGTAGTCCGCACTCAGCAAAAAGGGCTCAAGCGAAATAAATTCTAGAGTGACGTAAAAGACTCAGCAGTAACAGCCTCTTGGTTGTAAATGTTGTAATCTACATTTTACAATAATATTTTTAAAAATGTGCCTATCCGAAATAGAATCCGAAACTAACATAAGTAATATGTTATTTCTTGTTAAGTAAACTCCTTAATGGTTTTTGAAATAGAACTCTGTAAGTAGCGCAAATTCTAAAATTTGAAGGCAGAAAAATTTCTGGAGAGCATATTAATTACTATACACATATCCAAGTAAGCACTGCTAATCCATATCAACATTTATAAGTGCCTTAGGATTTTTTCATCTCGTAGATATAGCAAATAGCAAGGCATGGCTTTTCCCCGTTTTTTCCCCTTTTCCACGGAACGACATGGAAAACCAAACCAAAATAAATCGGACTAAGTTATCCCCATGTAGTGTGAATCCGGAATCAATATCAACATCGGCGCCATATGTAAATGTTTATCGCACGTCCAGCCCGCTTCCCGAGATTAATTCAATCGGATGCGTTCGACGGATATATCGACCCCAGCTCGGACCTTTTGGGAACGATCCGATCGCCCGTTCCCTACATTCGTCTTCGTAACACGACTTGCCAACCTGCGAATATATTATTGCACTTCTAATTTATAAAAAAAAACAAATGTTATTAAAAAACAAATGTGCGTCAAAAGTTCACAAAGATTCCGCATAATGAAATAAAATACAAAATAAACTGAAACATGCCTGTTATTTCGTTTTGTTTTCATTACCTGTGCTGAAAAGTTTTGCTTCCAATCAAATTTCTAACGTAAGCCGAAACGGATATATATGAAATAAAACGCCGTATTTCTTGATTTCGTTAAATTAAAAGAACTCCAAGATATTACAGAACTTGAAATATTTATTATATTTAACCTGGAAAGGTTGTTCTTCTCTTCCCTGCGATACAATTATTCCTCTTAGAGCGCTAAATCCTGATCAGCATAAAATAATTTCACGGATATTTTAATAAAACCTCCAATGGGGCACATCGAGCTAGGCACTTCGTTACGCAGACCATTCTTCATAAACATTCGCCTCCGTGTAATACACTTACAAAGATAAATCTGTCCCAGCATTTTTAAAGTCTTTGAAAGCGGGGAGATTTACTCAACGTTATGATTGGGAGGAACAATTTCCCGACGGGACAGAGAGCCTCATTTCCTGTGAGTTCTCGAGCCGGGCCGATGCGACGCTCTCCTAAATATTATTTTAAGCTTCCGCGAACATCTCTCAACGCACGACACCATTTCAGCTTTGTTCGCATTCAAATTTCCATCTCCTTTATGTTTTCCAATAATGCGCTTACGACGTCTGTTAAAGAACAAAAAATATTTTACGACGAGTCGAACTGAACGTTGAACTCATTGATCTGAAATTGCACGTGTAATGCACTCTGCCATGTTGTTGGCATGTATTTATATGCGTCTTTTATGCTCGATAGAACGCAACTTCTTTGTATTTTATTTATGTAACCAAAACCGAGCAGACGTTTCAGTGGAGACTGAAGAATTATAACATTGTTTCGGCTTCCGTATGCGTGTCGGAGTCGTTGCGAGCCAAAACACGAAAGTACTTTTATGTCTGCATCGCTTTAAATTCTAGTCTCGTTTAAAACATGATATGTAAACACTCGTTCTTCCATCAAAGCCGTATTTCAAACGGAAAATGAGAAGAAATCTTAAAGAATATTCCGAGCGTTTATAATGGAGTAGGTAATATCGCACGTTCTATCAGAGTTCATCTTACGAGCATGTGTGTAGCTATTGGTGTCTGTAGAGGCAGACGTCGGATGGTGTTAAAGGAATACCTCTGCGGCGAATACTTCCGTAAAGTGTATTTATGTACACCGCTGAGCACAACACGGAAGCAGTTCAATTAAGGCTGGTATTTAAGGTTGCCAGCCATCGGCGAGCTCTGATTGCGCCCCGCCTCCCCCTTCCCCGGGGACTTCCTATCGTTCCTTTTAATTTTCAAATACAACAAATACTTTCGCTCGAGATTTACGCTTTTACATTCATGAAATGAAAATGGAAAGGTGTACTTTTGACAACGCCGCTTTCATTCGGTGACTATGGAAGGCATCTTTGGTATTCTTTCTATTAATTGAGAATGTTTGATAAATTCCTCGCCCGTAAATAATTTCTTTGCTACTTAAATATTTTCAATATTTTTTTTATATTGATCAAAGAATCTGCTATAAAAGACAACCGATTTATTTAGTTAATTTTACTGGATCCGTTACTTTGTCTCATTTTCCTAAACTGTCTCTGTAATACAAGTACTCTATTAATATATCGTTCATTTTTGTCATTACAACAATGTATGCCTATAAAAGCAACAAAACAGACTATTGATTTATTGATATTAATTGACACTTCATCATGATGGCGTTTGCTTAATTCTCTTTTATTTATAATGTCAGTACCAGCTAAAGTATTGCCATCATTAAATAACAACATTTCATTGTTAATTTTTATATTGTTTTCGAATAGCTACGTTTAGTTACAAACTAATTCCTACTTTTCTATATTATCTAATATCTCAGCTTTTTCACTTTAATACCTTATTCTTTTCCTAAATAGCACGTGAATGAAACATTCTGAACTTTCTGAATGAAACATTATATCCCCTTGTTTGAACGGCTGTATTATTCGTCTCATCTCCGATATCGTTTCACTTAATACCCATTCCTGAGCGGACATACTCCAATGCCCGGGGCGCTCTATCAACAAATATTAAGCGCTAACTAGATTCCTTGTTATTTAATACAGTTAAAGTCATTACTTATGTTGGAACAACATTTTTGCTGAGTGATTCTCTTGATGTTGGTATTAATTTAGAACTAATAGACGGAACGTTCATGGCTCACCACATTGGTTCGACCAGAGAAGAACCACTGAAGCAATTTCATTGTATTTCGGTGAAGCGCTCCAGAGTTGTAGCAAAACCTCGAACAAAAGTCAGGGTTTGCATGAGGTTGATATGTACGAGTATGTCCACGGGCCGCAGCGAACACTTAACATTACACTTACATGCTTCTGCTAAGGTATTGAAATTTAAAAAATGTAAATACTCGTTTTTGTATTCTCTAAAGTGATATTACTTATTGAGTAATTGAGTAGTAACCTAATTTCGGTAAATCAAGTTAAGATTCGCGTTAGCTATAATAAATAAATAGTAGTGTATCATAAATGTCGTCAACCACGCCACAGTAGCAACAATATATGTATGCATCTTTTAAACATAATAATAAAAGACTCGCGTTTTAATTAAGTTATTATTTCAGCCGTGAAGACAGTCGTAAAAAATGTATAAACTTACGATTACAGTTATTAAACTCGATCATACAGAGGTATATTTCATTAGCGCCATCTTTATAAATCTTTCGCAGTGATTGCACTTTTATTTGAGCAAAGAAATGCGATTCATTCGAGCGAGCACGAGCGCAGGCTGGCACTTAGAGGCCGTATACGAAATTTTGCCTATTTCACTGATTTAGCTGATTTTACATATGAGATTTTACAGCCAAACTACAGTATTTCCATAAGTTTTATTGCACACTATGACTGTAACGAATATTAGTTTTTAAGTATTTCCAAATTCAAAAGCCTATGCTATCTAATATCGATATTACGAATATGAATAATAATGAGTTACTTTATTGGTGACAAAACTTTCATTGTCCGATCGTAGAAGTACAACCCAGACCGAGAACAGAGATTTAAACTCGTCCACTTTTAATTTTAATTAAAAATTGCTCTTCTAATTAATTTGGTAATAAAATAAGGGAAACGGTAAATTATGCCTTCTTCGGATTTTTGTTTCTAATACCTCATTACGTTACATCACTACTTAAAAGTCGATTCCTCGTGATTTCTGGTATAAGACTCATTGGTATGTTGTTCCTTGCCCGACAGTTCATTTGAGCTGTTAGCAGATAAGGTTCCTCTGTTCCTCGCTTCAGATTTATTGCTCAGTAAATCCATAGGCGACGTCGCGCCACGCCGATGACTTGCACATCCCCCTGTCACCCCCCTCCACACCCCCATCGGCGGCGCTTTCAAACATTTCCAGTGCACGCTTTCAGAGGGGACACTAATTAATTTTGCCACATTGCTCGTGCGTTTAGTTCGAGTGAGCCGTTTTCTTTAGCCCTTTTGCTCTTCAGTCCTTGACTGTAGTCTATGCCGACGTTTACTTCTTTTTATTTGCAAGCTTTGATTCCTCGCAATCGAATGTAATATTGAGAGCGACTTAGCATTATTAAACGCTTTACTCCGCGTGCTTTCAATATTTTAATAGCATTTGTCGATTTGTAAGAGTTGTAAGGAACTGTATCTTCTACGAATGGCTCCACTCTTATGAATCTTCACTTTTGCTGTCAGTAAATATCATAGTTTCCCGGAACACTTAACGAATTCAAAAATGTGAAGAATTCAAGAACGAGAATGAATTTACAGAAATTAATATGAAATAAGTACTATTTTCTTTAATTTCTTGCTGTAAGTATGTCCTTGTTAATTTATTCAAATTAGGGCCTCTTTCACCACCTTCAAGTAAAGTGAAAAATAGGTAGGCTAATAAAGTGACAAGTGCGGTTAAAGTCACGATTTTCGAGTAGTACTAATCATATGATAAACTAACCCGTACTCATAGCTTTTACTAGCGAATTAACTTTACTTAGGACGTAACTAATCAACACTTTACTTGGAGATGGTGAAAGATGCCCTTACACTTCAAAATACTTATTCAAAGATTAAAAGCAAATATCACATATTCTCATACAGTCCAAATCTATTGACTTATCTCAAAATAATTGACAAGAAGAAATCTGAAAACCATTTCGAGGTGACATCGCAAAAACGGTTTAAAAATCGATTCCCAATATCTACCAACGATCTTCACGCTAGCTTGTACGGAACCCTCAGTGTAGCAGTCAGTCTCACACTTTCGCGGTTTTTTACTTGCACAAACATTTTAAGTTTAATTTTAATCGTCAGTGGGAGTATAAAAGTTTCTTGCTCTACCCATGTCCACAATGTGCTTACTCACATGAATGTACCTCGTCTAATATACCCTTCCCTACGCTTTTGTGCTGAAATCCGAGCCGTTCGTTTAACCGTGACTTGCACTTAACTACACAAAGTTAATTGTGTCCACGACCACTCCATAATGATACCTACGAAGCTCGTCCAACTTAAATTAACTACCAGATCCAATCCACTGGTGTCCTACTACATAATAATTTGCTATAGCTCAATTTTACGATACGGCCGCTAATTACACGCGTTCCACAAAGTTTTATGTTTACTTACAAACATTTTGGCGAGTCAGGTTTCGATGCCCGTTACTCATTGACTCCGCAATGTGGGCCAAGTTATGGCGGTCAACGGCGGCGAAATTTAAAAACGCCCTGATATAAAACGTTACGATTAATTTTCATCCGTATAAGGTGCACGCAGACACAACATAACTGCAAACTGAGACCGCACTGTTACCAAGTTGTTAACGATACTGGGAAAAAACGATAAGAAAAAGCAAGAGGCATGTTTTATTAATTCTCCGTACACACGGCGCGGCTGCGGAATGAAGCCGACCGCCATTTTTCTGCGGACGAGATTTAAATATGGAATTCCGGTGTGCGAGCGGGAGAGTGGCGTGCCATTGACCTTGCGCCAGGGCCGCGCACGCGCCGCTGCGATGCATGCGCCTCTACACATATGGCTGCAACAACGTAGTATCCAATGTTGCCAATTTTGTCGTAAAACGCTCTTGGCTGCTGCATTTATGCCATTGTAAATGTGTATTGTACAAAAACACTGACCATTATTTCTTGTTGTGTTCAAAGCATTACTGTTATTTACTTGGGTAGGTTGGTTAGCATAATGAAAAAATGTATTTGTAGACTCGCAAAAAGACTAAGTACTATAATTAAAAAGCAATCACAAACTACGTGCGAGACGTATCTACTTCTGTTGACCCGTATCGTGCAATATGGCAGGAATTAAAATATTTTCTTTTAGTAATATTATCTTAAAGCACCAATATAGGGAAACCATTAAAAAAATATATATACCTACTAAGAAAAGGATTCATGAAATTGACTAAAGATCTGTGAAGAAGACTGTGCGCAATCTTCGGCTTTTTCTGTTCTGATCCGTCCGGTTATAGGACATTCGGCAGTCATGATCATAAAAACTTAAAAAACACATTCTCATCAACTGCGCAATCCTATGACGTACTTATCTAAACTTAATGTTGGCATTGTTGGCATTACTCTACGTAGAGCACATGGCCTAAACAAAAAATATCCTAGCTAAATTAAATCCCCTAAATTCCCTAAAATGTACACTTCATAGATACTTCAATAATACTACTTAATAAAGTAATAGTATCGTAGTAGAGTAATGGAGATTTGTGTTACCGTGGAATCCCATAACACTAACTTAAATTACATGTAACGGCACGCAACATTGCAATGGTATTTCATTGATTTATCTACGGTTTTGTATGTTAAACGTTATTCTCACGTTGCTGTTAACGTTCGCTACACATTTCACCGTTGTGTTGACGTGTGTGCGTGACGTATCAGCCTCGACTTAGAGCAACGACGGCTAACATTTTCTGTCAAGAAGCCTTACCGGCCTTCCCCTCTTGGAAAATTGTCATGGTACAAATTTACTGAATACTGTACGCATTCGTCAGTTGTAACATTTTCGAAAACCTTTTAATATAATCAGATCCTATTTATTTTACGAATTTCTAAGATAGGCGTAGTCATTGATATCATTTAGCCACTGAATTAATAAAATTGCTAGAATTTATACGGTGTCATCCAAAATTCCAAAAACTATGCCCGAAAATTCACGAGGTTTCTGACACAGACGTATAGAGCCGTTATATAAAATTAGTTGGGATTGCAATTGATTGAATTTTCCGACACATAGGATGATATAAACAAAGAAAATGACATTTTTCTTGAAAAGTAAATATGTGCGTTTAATGTAACGAAAAGAAACGGTGACATCGTGTAGAAAAATTAGAATGTAGGCGTTCCTCCGCCGCACCAAATTTTCCTAATCAAGAGGTGTGCAAAGGCCACTACAGTCAGTCAATACAGTCGTTGCTCTAAGAGCTTCGGACACATTGAAAGCTCGCGGTACGGTTAGAAATGCTGATCTCTTGTGCCGTCTCTGAACGCATACCTACCCTGCTCAGAAAGATAATACAACAGAATCTGATGAAGCTTTTGGTTTTTGCTTTTCATAGTTGATAGTGATCTGTTTAGTTTTTTTAGTTGTTTACATAAACTTATTGGGTTTATTATTTGTTTCAAAAAATGATCACACCCATACTCTTTCTTAATAGACTTAAATGTTCAAAATTCAAATGGCAAATTTTGAGAGTTTTCCAGGACTTCACTTCAAGACAGACTATTTATCTTCAAGTTTCAAAAATTTATTAATTTACCAACCAACCTACATGTCAGTAAATTTCACAATTTAGAGAAAGTTGCAATAAAGATCTAATAGTATCATGTTGATTTGTATCTATCGTAGCTACATGTCTCTACTGTAGAACTACGGCGCTACGAATAAAAATATTTTTTATCTTCGTAGCATAGGCGTAGAGTCGCTTACGTATATATAATACTCGTACATCTAAAAATATTTCGAATCCACAAGTTAGCATATTATGCTACTAGCTGACCCGACAGACGTTGTCCTGTCTTAACTATGAATATTGACAAAGACAAGACAAAGACAAACTAAAAAACACGTTTTTTTTGTCTTTGTCTATGAATATTGAATTAGAATTTTAAATTAATCAAAATAATATGGTGGTGGAGTATCCATGCAATTTTCTTATTTTTTTCTTTCATAAGAATCTTTTCCTGTCAATAACAACACAACAAAAAAAGAATTAGCGAAATCGGTCCAGCTATTCACGCGTGATGCCATGACTAAGGGAAATAGGGATTCATTTTTATATGTAGAAGATTAATCTTCTATCTATCTTCTATACTTTTATCTATCTTCTATACTATAATAAATCTGTAACAAGTCGGTTTCTGTACATTGAAGATATTTGAGAAAAACTGTCACTAGGGCTATTTATTAGCGTAATAGAACCCAAAACAATGATTTTTAAAATTATTGTCTGTTTATCTGTTCGTTTGTGCGCGTGTGTTCGTTTATCGGGGAAGGCTTTTTTTTATAATGGACAGGGCAATCCCAGGGAGCCACCCGAGGTCTTTAGGCTATATAACATCATGCTATGACTAATACCGAAGTCCACGCGGACGAAGTCGCGGGCGACCACTAGTATAATATATAAGTGATTTACGATTCTTTTATGCAAACAAAGTTAAAGTAAAAAAATGCAAATATACCTACCTACCTACCTAACTACTATAGTTCTAGCTAGCCAAATGCTATTTTCTTCACAAATATAGTATTAAAAGTTTTATTAATCACCCACTACCTTAGCCTGTTGTAAAATATGAAGACAAGGTATGACACGTCGTAGTTCATCGACACGCTAAATCGGTCCCGAGGACACCCACGGTTTGCTAACTTTTCGCACAAGAACGCAATGACTCATGTGAGCAGAACGAGACAATAATATACAGACCGACATTCATGTATACTGCCTACTAGTAAAGTTGGGTGAGAAATAATACAACACATACATACAACAACAGTTATTTATTCTGGACTTTCTTAAAACAATACAAATTTGCTCATTTTAATGGTGACAATTTATAGTATGGTTCACGAAAAATGACTAAAATGGCAACTGTCTGCGACACTTTATAGAAATTCTATACACTTCTAACTGATATTTTCATGTAATGTGTGAGTAGTAAAACCATGTTTTATCGATTGTCAGAACATACAGTTATACATATAATGCTATCAATAACAACAACTTCTATACATCAGCCTTTTAAAAGTCTACTGCTGGTCGTAGGCCTCCCCTAATGTTCGCCACTCCGTCTGGTCTTCTTCAGGTTGTCAGTCCATCTGGTCGTAGAGCGGCTTATGCTCCTTTTTCCGAGACTTGATCGCCATTCGAGGACCTTTCTTCCCCATCGGTTATCAGTCCTCCTAACTATAGTCAACAACATAAAATATGCTAACAAATAGTGGCTAAGGTAACAAAATAGAATTTTATAATTTGTAGTAACCCTTACATTGTGGGTATTAAATGAAAGTGCTTGCTAAGTACTACGCAACGCACTTCTATTAGTACAATAACTGGTCAGGAAGAATTATCTTTTGTTTTTTTACTTTTACTGAACACACTGACTTACTAATAAATGTACATTAACAATAACTAAATACTAAAGGTTTTTTACAACAAAATATAAAAATACCTGAACACTTTTAACTGTTCAATTATGTCTACCCAAGAACTTTAAGTGGAATGCTCGTTCCGTACTATCCAAGTGCTACGAATGACATGCAAACACCCGAACGCCAGCGCGACACCCGCTGGGTACTTAATTAGCGAAATCGCACTGTTCACGGCGCTCAGAGCTCGTCTAACTAAACGGTAGTTAGAGTTATTTGCTTTAATGAGGAAGCCATTTATTCACTAAAATTACAAAAAAAAAACATTCAAGTCTGTATTCTAGCGCAACTATACACACCATTCTCCAAGGCGTTGTCATAATGTGCAAATGAAAACCCCATATAACACAAAATATGAAATAATAATAATAAAAATGGTTTATTGCTTCAATACATAAATGCATACAAAAGAAGTTCAGATTTCATACTTAAATATTTACAATTTACAATTACAATATACACCTACTGTTGGAAGCAAAAGGAAACGGCTCAGCTACAGCAGACCCAAGATCTATAAACCTGGGCTGCGCTGATTTTCAGCCGCTCCGATTTCCCTGAGATCTTATGCGGGAATTAAATGTCGTAGCTCCCCGTGCCGCTGCTTAAAGCACTTAAGCTATGTTAAGTGTTACAAAAATCAATTTTTGAAATAGCGTACAACTAATTACATTAGTCCAGTTATTATCGACACAAATAAAGGCAAACATCGCAAACGCGCATGTATCTACGAATATTTTATATGTTGTTAGATCCCCTAAGAGTAGTCTATACCAAAAATTGCAACCCTGAAAACCTTGTGCTGCCACCATGATGCTCGAAAAACTGCGAAATTTTGGCTCTTGTTTCAGTTTTTTTGAAAAAAGTACCTTAAGGAAGCGTTTTTCAGATATACTTGTCATTTTATTTTAACAAGCTAAATAAATTTACTCCAATTTAAGCCTATCATGAGCTCTCTAGGTCTATTAGTTACGGAGGTACAGCTAGTCAAAGATGGGCAATTTTTTCCAAAACGTGGAAAATTCTCGGTAGGGTTGTTTGCCAAGACATTTGCTGGCTAAACTAATGGTCCTAGAGTATAGCCATGAGAGAAAAATTTATAAAAAAATAAATTAGCTTTAATTTAATTCCAAAGTGGAGCCTCTAGGCCTCAACGTTTCATAAATAATAAAAAAAAAACCGGATTTCGGATAAATGATGAAAACGTTCTACTGAATGACGTGAGTATGTATTTTTTTTTAAAACATGCAACATTAGTGGTGGTGAATTTGACATTTTAGATGTAACATGGTTTCAAATTAAATTACACTTAACAAATAAACATGGAAAAATATCACAATAAAATACTAAGCACAAGGACTGGTTAGACTTTTGCTCTTTTGGTCGGGCCGGGTCTCACCCAGTCTGGATCAGTGAGAGGGAGCAGGACAGTGGAGGCAGGCCGTCATATGGTGTTGGGTTGTTCATATATATCCTCATCCTCGTCGTCTTCGTCACAAACGATAGTAGTGACGTTGTTGCAATTTCGTCCTTCGCAAAAGGAGCAAACAATTGAGCACTTGAGCCCTGCCTTTCTGCATTTGCATAAACCTGAGCATCCTTTTTTGCATTTGTAAGCCACCATTCTAAGCAAGTTCTGAGGATCGGGCTTTGCGCGTATTGTGACGGGCATGAGACCTTGATTGCTGGTGGCCCATCCCCAGTCACACGGGTTTTTGTCAACCCCTAACCATTTTTGTACCTGATGGTAGGTCCTCCACCTAATTTAATTCCAAATTGGAGCCTCTTTGGAATTAAATTAAAGCTAATTTATTTTTTTATAAATTTTTCTCTCATGGCTATACTCTAGGACCATTAGTTTAGCCAGCAAATGTCTTGGCAAACAACCCTACCGACAATTTTCCACGTTTTGGAAAAAAATGCCCATCTTTGACTAGCTGTACCTCCGCAACTAATAGACCTAGAGAGCTCATGATAGGCTTAAATTGGAGTAAATTTAGTTAGCTTGATAAAATAATATGACAAGTATATCTGAAAAACGCTTCCTTAAGGTACTTTTTTCAAAAAAACTGAAACAAGAGCCAGAATTTCGCAGTTTTTCGAACACCATGGTGGCAGCACAAGGTTTTCAGGGTTGCAATTTTTGGTATAGACTACTCTTAGGGGACCTAACAACATATAAAAGATTCGTAGATACATGCGCGTTTGCGATGTTTGATGTCGATAATGACTGGCCTACATGTAAAGTTAAATAAAATAAAAATACTATTAGGTACATACAAAATTTAAAAGCTAAAAATGAAAAGAAATACAGTCATACATATCAAACAAACAAACATTATAATTATATTAATTAGGGAACAAATAAATAATGATAAATTTCAAACAACACTGAACTATTCTGAACAGACTATAACAACAATTTGTAATTTCGAACCAAAAGCTTGTAATCGCACTGTTCTCAGCGCTCGGAACTCGTCTAACTACCGTTGTAGCGGCAATGAGGAAGACATTTAATTAGTAAAATCTTGTACCTATATTAATTATATTTAAGTCTCGCGTTTTCATCAGACTTGTTTTACAATCTTAATATTAGATCTGAATGTTATCGGTTTTGTCATCTAACTACTCGTAATTTAAATTTTTGTTTGAGAACAAATGTTCGAGCTTCGTTTTACGAACTTTTCAGAGATGAATTATTATATTGGTATATATCTAATACCTTTAAACGAGCAATTCTTGTATATATCTAAATATATTTTTGGAATCTCGGAAACGGTTCCAAAGATTTTGATGAAATTTAGTACACTGGTTGCGGGGATAATAAATCGATCCACAAATTTTTATTGATAGAAATTGTCGTTTTATTTAATGTTTATGCAGTTAAATATAAAATAAATAATAGTTAAAAAAAACTAAAAAACACGCTTTTTATAGAAAACCGAACTAAAAAATAGAAAATAAATTTTAATGAATTTAAATTAAGAAAATAGTGTTAAAAATTTCAATGAATATAAGTTAATAATAGTGTGAATAAAAAAAATATTTTATTTAAAAAAAAGCGTGGGGTGCATGGTGTCAATAGTTATAAATATTTTATTGACAGATATGAGTAGAGTGATTATCATTTCGATAATATTTTAAAAAGCACCCCACGCTTTTTTTTAAATAAAATATTTTTTTTATTCACACTATTATTAACTTATATTCATTGAAATTTTTAACACTATTTTCTTAATTTAAATTCATTAAAATTTATTTTCTATTTTTTAGTTCGGTTTTCTATAAAAAGCGTGTTTTTTAGTTTTTTTTAACTATTATTTATTTTCTACTTTTTAGTTTGGATTATTTATTCTTTCCATGATGTTTCCACGAGCAATGGACTGGTTACTGAGAACCTTCTTCTTTCTTTCAAAAATATCTTTATCTATCATTAGGCTTGTTACATAACAAGGTTACATATTTTTTTAATTTTTACGTTTTTTAGTCTACTCCCCTACATAAATATGAGCAACCCAAGCAGCAAAATAGTCGAATAGTAATTAGATTACTCAGCCTTTAATCGTATAAGAGCCGAGTAACCGTTCTTAAAACACCGTTATTTATCGTGTAATAGCGGTTATCTCGACTATTTGGCAATATTTGCTAATGTGTGCTTTAAGGACGTCGAATAAACGTTTACAGCACTATGTTTTAGCACTTTTACTCCACCTTTTAGCAGATGCTGAATTAAAGTGGCTAAAATACTCGTTATTAGATCGTTTGATCTATAACAGTCGTATAATAGCTGTAGCTCTATAAACGCAATCGAACAAAAATCATATTTTGCAAATTGAAAAATGGAATAATTTTATCAAATTAGTGTATTGTCATCGGTCCTCAATAAATCTACAAAGTTTGAACGAAATCTGGCCGTTTAAAGTGGGTCAAAATCGCGCCCAAAGAAGTCGGTTACAAACATACAAACATACAAACATACAAACATACAAACATACAGGTGAAGCTAATAAAAAGCGTGTAATTACTCTTACTGACATCTATTGGAAAATATTAATAATTTTGTTGCGTAGAAAGTCGTCAAATGTCAACCGTCAATCCGCCCTTCAAACAAATGACAATGTCGATATGAAAGACCTCCATAAAAATTTCGTGGATGGTATTAAAGTTTTCTTGGTCGAATGGTTACGAAAGCTGACTACAAAGCTAGAGACCCGGGTTCAAACCTCAAGTAGGCAAGTTGTTTTTTTTTTATTTTTTGTGACAATACTTTTTTAAATTGGGAGCTAGGTATTTCAAAAGGATTAGTAAAGTAACATTACGTCAATGAATGTTTTGCTTAAAAATAAACCAAGTAAATAAATTGTTTTTATCCGAGCAACGCTCGGGCGTCCAGGTACTTATATTATTAAACAATTAAAAAGTAGGTGGTAGTAAAAATTTAAAAGACTGATAAAATAAAAACCATAAACCTAATAGTTACATAGATATGCTAAAGTTTGTTTACTTTTTTATTCATTTTTCTCCTTGTCGGTATTTCCTTCCGGACGGTTTTAATAGATTCCCATAGTTTGTTATTATTATGGTATTATTTGGTACAACACATACAAATTATTATCTAAAGTTGAAATTAACGTTTTTGTTAAATCTATGCGTAAATTTAAATTCACGATATCGGGACATAAAGAGTTCTATATCGTTAAAAATACGAGTATAATGAAAGTTTGAACTGGATTTAGCCGCCGACAACACCTGATGTTCCTGCCACCACGTCTAGACGGTAGTCGGTACTGTAGTTGCTGTTATACCTATAAACTGCGTTGATCGAAGAGGGTGCTAACAATTCAACTATTTGAACTCTACCCCGAGATATAAATGATTGCGATATTCAATATCATTTCGTACTGTCCTTCCCTTTCATTGACACTCTCTCGTTAACAAATGCATACTTTTATGGAACTGGAAAATAACTTAAGCTTGCCAGTTATTAGTTTTATTTATATTGAGCTTTCATTTAACTTTTTTCGTGTTTTTGTTATACTACTTTCCATGTAGAAATTGGCAAAATCTTACAATACTGAATTTTGAAGCGGCTTTCAATTTGTCAACCGATTCATCTGAGTTACATGTATTGTCAGCAGTAATTAAATGTAATCGTTTCAAATTTTCTCATAATATGTATCTCCTAATAAATAATATCAACATAATATGTTGCGGAGGAAAGTGCAACTATCGACTATCTAACTCGGCATTTATCCTAAATCGTAGTCAGGATTTTGTTTATAATGTACTCTATGTTTATAATGTATCTAATTTGATATATGTTATTTTATCATACGGATAAAAATTATCATTGTATACTTTAGACCTTACAATATTTTACCGCATGAGTGTATGAGTATAGACTACTGCCTTTCGATTAGATCGACTTACACCCAAATTTTCCCAATCACTTATAAATTCTGTAAATCCGAATTTGGGAAGCGTGGTAGGCTATGTCCTAAGTCCTTCTCAACCGAAGACTTCACATGCAAAGGTTTCAAAACCCAGTACCGGGTCCCAAACCACTCAAAGGCAAAGCCCTATCTATAGTGGACATTCATAATTGGGTTTGTTACTACAATCGACATTTTGTAATAATTTCGTTGTATATATTAAATGTGTAATGTTGGATGTGAATCATGGTTCTGTAATTTATCTTGCGTTCTCAATAACAGCTGTATCATTTTCTCAAAAATAATATAATTAACGATCTGCAAATTCAAGGATCCCGTTAATTAATCTTTCTTTATACAGACTGTCTTAGCGTGTCTTAGAAAAAATATTTCTCGAGAATCTTAAGGTCTTTTTACCAACGAATGTCCAGTCGTCGAAATTCAATGTGATCATGAAAATAAATACATACATAACTATAAAATAAATGTAGTAGCTACTTGGGTTTCATAAATTACAAATGATTGAAAAAAATGTTTAATTGCTCTCTATCCATCAAACAAAAAATAACAATAGTAAAAAATGCGCAGAATTTGTTCCACATTGAATTCGTACAATTAACACGCGAACCAAATAGAAAATAGATGATTTTATATCAATGGTCTTTCATATAATTTCGTCCTAAAATAACCCACCTCTAAATTTATTTTTACATACGGTCTATTCATCTGATTGTAGCTATTATATTTGTATCGAATTTTACAATTTGTGACATTTCTAAAATCGTGTTATAAATATATTTTTTCTATTAACCCTTAAAATTCAGAAAAAAGCGTGTTTCTGTTTCCTTTCAAATTAAACAAGAGTGTTAATAATATACTTATAAATGATTTTCCTTTGTATATTTTACAACACGTTTATACTCATCCCATTACCAAACGAAGGCGGTGTCGTGAGAATGCATTTGATAAATGATATTGTTTTGCGGCTCAATTAGTTTCTCGGAAGATGGGTCGACCACCTCGATGTGCACCAAATATGGGCATCTGAATTATGCGTTATTTGAGCAACTTGCTATGTATCGTCGGAATTCAGATCATTGTTAATACTAGATAGCCCTACCGGAGATTTTTGGATTTGATTAACCATAGGACTGAGATATTTGGTACTTTTCACCCTGTCGAGTACTCCAGTATTGTTTGAGCCTTTTGATGAGGTTCTGTTACCGATAGTTATCAAGAGCAAAAGATGAGGATTTTCTGTCATTTCTTGACTTTTATTTGATAAATTAATGTTTAATATAGAGCATCGTAGCTCACATATAGGTAGAATTAGTATTTTTACATTTGTACAATTTTTACTACTTTCATATTAGAAGCTTAAGTTGCAAGTTTTTCGAAATACAACTCATCAGTATCTAACATTTTGTTACTGGTAACATCCTACAAATTTAAATGAATCAAATTATGTTAAAGGGAGACTATCTTATCTGTTTTTTTTTTTGTTTTTTTTTTCTATTATAATCTATGAAAAGTCCCCGTTCGAGTAACTCCACAACAAACTCCATAGGCTCGGTTTATAATATTAGAGTGCAACAAGTTCAAATGTGTTGGTGTCATTTTCCGTACACTGATCAATTTTTGATCATTTTGTTCGTAACATATTATAAATATATTAAAAAGAATTTTTAAGTTTATTTTATTTAATAACGTTACACACTCACAGGGTATTTGTCATGGGTACCGTGGACACACACAAAGACATCAACACAAACACCAGACCAGGAATAGACCTCTAAATTCAACATTAAAATATTTCCCCTGCTAAATCGAACCCTACCTCTTGCACATGGGGTGACCGAAAACGAAAAACTAAATATATCCTATACTAGTGGCCCGGTTTCGCGCGGGTGGTTTGAGTTTATGTATCCCAGCGGAACAGAACAATTTTTTAAATTGAAAATTATTCTAATGCATAAATAAAATCTGTGTTACTGTACTTTCATCTAAAACCGTTCAGTGGTTTTCCCATGAAAAATAACAAACGATACTTCCGCATTTATAATATTGATAGGATACCTAACAATGAAATAATTTTGTGAATATTTCTAAGTTGAAGAAAGAACCCATTTATCGGTCCCACTCGAATCCTCATAATTGCTGAGTGGGTTCCGTAAGATAATTGTTCGCATTCGTCATCCCCGCAGCGCCGCTGTTCTCACCGGACCACGCCATTCTCATTTATTCATCCGCAAACTGACGGTTCTACGCGTAATTTGAACTGTTATTTAGGTGAATCTATATCTTAGGCCGACTGCACTGAATAAGCTATTTTCTTAATCCGTTATCTATATTAATATTATAAATGCGAAAGTTTGGATGGATGTTTGTTGCTCAATCACTCAAGAACGGCTGAACAGATCGGGATAAAATTTGGTACTGTGACACATTACAGTTTAGAATAGGTTTCTGTTTTTGCCGGCCAAATGTACTGTTCCTGTATGATAGATTAGTGTAATCATATAAACTCAAATGACCCGAGCGAAGCCGGCTTATTATACTCGTAACTTATAATGCTCTACGCTCATAGTCATATTCTAGGACTCCCTGGTTCGTGAGTTTGTATCCAACACATAAAAAAATTTCAACACAGTTTTCAAATTTGCAGCTTGGATTCGAACTCATGCCAGTCATTCGGCAGTCTGGTGTCATTGACCTTAAAAAACAAAAACAATAACTTATAAGAACAAAAACAAAAACTTATAAGAACTACTCCAATTCTCGTGGAGTTTATGGTTTTCGCAAAATACATATAATCATCCGCAACCATCATCCAATGTTCGGCTGTAATTCCCACTGCACAAAGTCTTTCTTATTCATTCAACAGTAAAGCAGCTGTTTTAGATGAAATTAAAACAACTCTTTAGGCTTATTATCTATTTTCTCAGCCCAGCCCAACTTTTAAATCGATAATTCAGTCAAAGTTTCATGAAGCTTAAACCGCCCTCTTATACCTACCTACATATGTAGTATGTACCTTTCTTAAAGCTACAAATAATATCCCATACAAGAAATCCAAAAGTCTCCAAACAATACTAAACTAATTACAAAACTGTTGATCATGAAGTAACAAAAAACGTATCATCGAAAGAACTGCTACAACTCTTCGTGGTGTTTATGGTCGGTGGTTCGTAAGATTTATAATCATTCTGAACAGTTTTCATCTGACAATGCCGTTTTCATTAATTTATTTGCAAAAAGACGTTTCTACTCGCAATTAAAACAACTCTTTAATGAATCATTTTTCTTAACGAATTAAGTATATAATCTGTAAATCTTTTCAATTTCGTAAAACTTTAATAGCTCTCTTATTCTTCACGTTACAAAAATATCCTTTCCCTAACAATAAATACCAAACTTTTGTAAATAGGTACTCAAATCAAAAACAAAACTAAGAACCAATCATGACGTAATAAAAAACTTACAACTTCGATTCTTCGTGTTATTTAATGGTCAGTGGTTTCCGTAAGACATAATAATCTCAACAGTTCGTCTGCTATTCTCACCGGACCAAGCCATTCGCAATTATTGATCCGTAAACCGGCGCTTCTTCGCGTAATTAAAATAGCTCTTTAGATGAACCTTTTGTTCGGAATTGGGACTTTAGAACTGAAAGTTTTGTTTTTTCTTTATATTTTTCATTTAAATAGAGTGGCAGATGAGTATGCAGGTCACATGATGTTAAGTCCCTGTAGCTACGGGTTTAAGAATAAAGCTATGGTATCCCCTGCTGATCGTAAGAAGCGACTAAGATCGATCGTTAGAGGGGCTTTCGGGGTTGCGGACGGTGAAAGTGGGAGTGTGTGCATGGTCGCATGCCGCCGTGAACACCTGAAGGTGCAGGATAGCACATCTGCTCCCCCGAAGATGGGCCCGTTCTGGGGCGCCGCGCGTGGAGGACACCGGTGCGTTCAAATGGAGATCCCGGAGTCCTCCCAAAGCGCAGAAGCAGGCCACCGAAGGGGTTTTAGTGCGGTACATAACCCGGTAACCAAGGTACTGGGTACCTTTTGAAGGTTCACTTCCGATACCTACCAAAAAAAGGTCACATGATGTTAAGAAAAAACTGTAACCTATGAACATCTACACATAGCTTCAAGCAAGCCTATGTCTCGCCTGATATTATATGCAGTTAGGCTGCAACTCCGGAAGGTAATGAGCAACCACACTTTTCCATCAGAACACACCAGATTACCTCGGTGGCTGAATTAGATGCAGCGGTGGTACTTCCTAGTTCCTACTATAACATAACTTTTTGGAACGGAGTTCCTTATGGGGCGTTGCGGTGAGCTACCCTAGCCGGGAAAAAACGTACTTACGTAACGTAAGATTTTTACATATAGTATATGTATGACGGTGTCGATGACTGTTATTATTATTATATATTTTTATAAATCATTGTAAATAAAATAATGGTGTTAAGATCATTTTGTAAAGTATTTTCTTTGCTTTTTATCGATAAAAAAATCATAATTAAAAATGTATACCCGAATAATTATTTTCTTTATACCTCAAATAGAACTTAAAATTAATATTTTTATAATAAGGAACTTCGTTCCTATAAGGTGTCCCGCGACATTGCACGACTTTTTTGTATAAATTTGATCACTACTAAAAATTACATAATGTGTGTTTAGCATGATTAACTTTTAACAAACACAATTTATTTTAACGAAAATTAATTTGATATAGAAAAAACACATTTATCAATCTCACTTGAATCCTTCGTTATTGCTTAATACGTTCCCTAAGATAATTGCAGGCATTCATCACCCCACAGCTCATCTGCTTTACTCACTGGAACGTAATAAACTAATGTCTATGTGGTAGTTTTACAACCTCTCATAATCTAAACATTTGCCGTAAAAACACGCTACTAAAAGTCGTGTGATATATCGCCCAAGTTACAATAGTTACTTTAAGGGCTTCGTTCACCATCTCCAAGTGTTTATCAGATACGTCCAAAGTAAAGTTAACTGGCAAGTAAAAGCTATGAGTACGGGTCAGTTTATCATACCTATGATTACTGCTACTTGAACATCGTGAAATTGAAACTGAAGTTACGGGTGACTTTAACCGACAATTAGCGTGCCTGTCATTTTACTTGAAGGTGGTGAAAGAGGCCCTTAACATAATGGAACGACGATTTTGCGTGTGCTTTCGATGCTACATCGCGTTTTGACACTTGGACGCGGCATCGGATGCTGAATCGCATCGCATACCTATTTTTCTCATTTTGACGTCACACACATTTCCGCTTCTACTCCGATGTGTTGCCGGCATCAACGGCATCTTGCTACAACAACGGATTGCCGACTTATTGAAGTGTGCAATGAGATTACTATCCCGGATAAATCATGCAAGTTCAAGATAAAGGAATCACAATGTAGCAATCCAGAAATCGTTTTATTTATCGGATATTATAGTGGTCTTTATACATAGTAAGTGAGATTCATGTAATTATTTCACTACCCCAGCCACTCATCTACTCTCCCGAGACGGAACGATTCCAATTAATTCATCTGAAAACTCTATTCTTTACTTAATTAAAACAGCTTTAGATGGACGTGGACCTATTACCCGACAATAATAACTACATATTGGTTTACGATTATGTCTGTGACTAGGCCTTAAAACCTTGATTTTTAAAAATTGCCACCACTGATGTATGATAGTCTTCTTAAAAATATGAGTTTTATTTATTGAAACTTTGGCTGCAACCCTTTTTACGTCCCACTGCTGGGCACGAGTTATCCCCATTATTGGGGACGCCTGGAGCTTACTCCACCACGCTGCTCTAATGCGAGTAGGTGGAGACGCGGGTTAGTGGACAACCCGCTGTCGGATGTTTTCAAACCGCTCCTAAGGCCTCCGACATGGTTTAACGACTGTTATCTATCGACAACAACCAGGACCGACGGCTTAACGTGCCGTCCGTAACACGGAAATGCACATGATATTTTTTGCCACTAGCCGTCACCCATCTCACACCCGACCGCGCCTGTTTGGCTTAGTTGCATAGATCGCTTGCGTACTACGCTAATCGCCGGGCCATGCGCGCTTCAATTTATTGAATATTTAAATAATTCCAACAGCAACTGTATTTGTTTTTCTTTACGTTTATAACGACAGCTACATAAAACCAAAAGTAGTATCTCTGTTACTTCAGTCGGCGCGTTAATAAAAACGAACACGTGTCGATCTCATATTGACATGGGAAGCAATTATATTCACTTACGACTCATCAAGCATTTCGTTGAATATTCATCAATGTACAATGATTTTTCATCAGCTCCCCTATTTGAACATATACTGCCCAGACGCACGCTTTAGCACTGTTATCTTTCATACACTATTAACCCCGCCCTTTCCCCGCACCTCATACGGGTACCACTATACAGGAAATGTACCAATTAATTGCTCTGATTGAACACTCTTTTGTCATCGAATATGCCCTCTTATCCTCAGATATGTTTTATTAGCCGACAATAAACGATTGTGTCGGGCTTAATTATAGTGATTTATACATAAGATTCGTCTCTTATGTCAATGACCTTTTGAAATGGCAAAACTGTGCTTTAGTATCATGGTATACATATACATAACATATTTGAGAAATAAACATTAGGAATACTGTTATTTACGTTTTAGTATTCTCATTAAATATTGAATATGCAGACTCGTTTAGGTAGAACTAGACCGATAGATATAATTAAATACGTAGGTAAATAATTATAGAGTAGCTAAATTTTCTGTTGATTAAGAAAGAAAGAAAGAAGAAAGAAAAAATATTTATTTCATATTAGGAATACAAAATATTCGCTTAATGAATGTCATTTTTTCCCGGTCATCGCCTTTAAGTGCCCGTTTGGGCTAGATATTGAGCTGAGAGAAAAAAGGCGGCGGAAAAAAACTCCCAGCAACTCTTTTTTAAAAAAAAAGTACATATTAATATATTTGAGATGACAGAATGGCTATGGGTCGATAATGGTCACACGTGACAGCTGATCGTGTGAGACACCATAAGAAATTTAATAAGAAAACCAATATTAAATTAGGATCGAATTCATTTACATTAACATGTCGATATTATGGAAAAGTAATAGAACTCAATGTTGGTTTTTCTACACTTCAGTTACTAATACTATTTCTTATTTAAATTTATGTCAAAAAATTATATCAAATATTAAAGATTAAGAAAAGAACAAACGTAGGATTGTATAGAAATGTTATAGGAAATGCTTAATTGATCTATGAATGATGAATAAAAAAGATGCTTATTTGATCCAAAATTAAGTTAGCATTAACAACAGCTACGCAAATATAAATGGCCTTATAAAAACACATCTCTACTTAACGATACCGCACAATACAATACATACCAGCACTCTCTCTCTACCTAAATACCGTTGCAACAATGTAGATAAAATGAAAGTTGAATCTTTTCCTGTTCAAATCGAAACTAAATCCGTCTTAGATGGTTTACGCGAATATTTTTCTCGTCTGGCGCGCAGGTGTCTCGCACGGGACGCGACCCCAGACTTTGTTTTTTAACTGTCGGGCTTACTTCGTTTCCGATTTACTTTGTTCCTTTTACGCCCTTCTTAGGACGATCTGGATCTGGAGATGCAAGACAAAGTAAGAGCGCAAATAAAATAGCCGTGATATCTTCCATTTAATCTTAAAGTCGATGTTTTAAACTGCGTCGACTTTGCTCCTCGAGTCCACCATTTTTACTTACACATCATTGACTTATAGCGAAAGTAAGCATAGCAATAAAAAGTGCGTATATTAGTCATACTTGAATTAAGAACTGAAAATTAATATTGAATAAATCCTTTCTAATATGATACTGATAAACATATTATGTATTTGGCGAATTGCAGATAAAGAATAATATTTTTTTCAACAGAGTCAATTTGTTGAAAGCATAACTTAAGCGTACTGTTACACATTAAAATGAATAATTATTTTAGTAGGTGTTGATAACATTTACATTTACAGATATAAAAACTATAAAGAAATGAACACATTATTAATTTAATGGCACTACTTTGTAAAGTTAAACAGCTTAATATGCCACGTGCATTACAAGCGCGTCTTTATCGAGTATCGTGATCGGACATTATCGTATTGTCGTATCTAATCATGATACTTATTTTAATAGCATATTCAGGTTTATTTTATTTTAAGTTGTCATGCGGAAATTTAACGATATATAAGAATGTGAAGTAGGAATATGAATGTTAAAAGATTAAAGTTTTACTTTAGAAAGTAAGTAAAAAGGTAAAAGTACCTAAATTGCTTTATGTCTGTTGTAAAGTTTTTTAATTAATAAATACAGGTATTTAATTTTTAGCATTATCAAGTCAGAGATATTTTTTGCACTTAAAAATATTGTTACGATAATGTAAGATAATAATTTGACAGTATATCATGCATACGGTCTACCAATAATATTATAAAAATGCAAATGTGTTTGTGTTTGTTCGTCCTCCCTTTACGTCGATGACCTCACCTGACTTGTATTGACCTGTTGGTATGAAGATAGTATGGTCGTTAGAAAGGCTTACATAGGCTACATTTAAAGGCTAAAACGTGTGGCCCACACGGGTGGAGCCGCGGGTGGAAATCTAGTTCTCTATAATGGCATCGGTCACGTATTATTTTGAACATAACTTTTTTGCCATCAATCAATTCAACAGTTCATTGACCGAATTTGATTGCGCCACGTGCTCTTAAAGATACAATAGTTTACGCTCAAATATTTTTGAACTTTGTTTATTGAATCAAATCAATCATTCATCAATGGCGTGCCTATAGATTTATGTAGTAAAAAAATGATTGATATTAATTTTACCGAATGGAATTTAACTTTCCTTATGTAAACGAGTTCTGGTCATTCCAGAGAAATAATTTTGTAATCAATAAATAAATAAACTACGATATTGGTCGTATGAATGGTGTGATTCCAATATCCCAAGTGGTCAGGGCGGGCCTCTCTAGTGGTATCGCGTTCCGTTATCTTGCGGTCATCAGTCTCATGTAGGGCTGCCATCTTCTGGTAGACTGGCCACTTCCGGGAGTTTCTGTAACGGGAAAATACGGTGGTTGACCACCGCGCTAATAGAGATACTGTTAATAAGCTTGCAAAATGCAACAAATTTACATATTTTATACACATAACAATACGACATCCTTATAAATTTAAAAGGAAGAAAATACAAATAATTCCGAAGAAAATAAAAAGCCATTATAAAAATCGACCCTTAATTTTAGAAGTTTTCAAAATGTTTATACTATTACCATACTGTACTTAGGCAATATCATTATCAGGAGAGAACGACTGTCCCTTAAGATTGTAAACGTTGTAGAAGACTACACTTAAATAAGTTCCAAGTTCCTGTAAATAAGAGTATACAACCCTAAATTACACTGTTTTATGTAACTAAGTTTAAAAAGTCTAATATCAACAAGGTTATACATTTATTTATTTATTTACACTAAATTTAATGGGTTAGAATCTTAGACGATCCTCAATTTTCTCAACTGGCAGCCCTATTTCACAGAACGTGTTGCGTCCCGGAGGCACTACACAGGAACTGACTCGTATGCTGTACACGCGCATACGCAACAAAGACGTGTCAACAGTTAAGCATAAGGCGAATCACCCATTTATATATTCTTAGTTTTTTCATCCATCATCCCTTACACTCAAACGGTTTGAAACCTAAGGGTACACCGTGTCAAGCTGGGTCCTATGCAGCACAAGCATATACGCAGTCAACTACACATAAACAGTTAAGGCTAGGGCGTTTTTTTTATCAGTTCTTATATTCTCAGTTTTGTTATCTGGCAGCCCTATCGATCAGAACGGGTTGGGCCCCGGAGGCGCTACACCGGAACATCTCATATGCGGCACACGCGCCATAAACAGTCAACGACATATCAACAGTCAGGGATAAAGAGATTGTCCATCTGTGTATGTCAAGTTTTCTTATTTACCTGCCTTACTCGTCAGAACGAATTGTGCCCCGGAGTAAATGTGTATTGCACATACGCAGTGAGTGTGTATGTACAGTTTTCTAACGAGAAAAGTTTTCTCGTCTATCAGCCCTACACCTCGGGCCCCGGAGGCTCTATACCGGAACTCTCTCTTACGTGACACACACGCCGTACGCAGTCTGCGACGCGGCGACGTTTCAACAGTTAAGTATAGGGCGTATGTCTCGCTACCGAGCGTACTCACTTCCCGTCGCTGTGCATAACTTAGCACGGGATTTTAGTTGGCTTATGCCTCGCTATTTTAAACGGTCATTTATGCTGTCAGCCCTACACCTCAGAACGGGTATAGCCCCGGAGGCGCTATACCGGAACTGACTCGTATGCGACACACGCCCCATACCCAGCCATCGACGTGTCAACGGTTAGGGATACGGCGTATGTCCCGCTACTGAGCGGACCCACTTCCCGTCTACATACGCTGTGTGTAACTTAACGCGGGGCTTAAGTTTGCCTCGCTAATTTAAACGACCATTTATATCATGTTGTATTCGGTGGATCATTTAGCAAACTTTTTTCCGTATGTTGTAAAAAGTTAGAGTTTGCATTTGTACATACATATTATTCGCCTTCAAAGTGATCACATCCATTTAAGTTATTCAAGATATTTCCCTTCGCTGTGTGTAACTTAGCACGGGATTTTAGTTGGCTTCTGCCTCGATAATTTAAATGGACATTTATGCTGTCAGCCCTACACCTCAGAACGGGTATCGCCCCGGAGGCGCTATACCGGAACTGACTCGTATGCGACACACGTGCCATACCCAGCCATCGACGTGTCAACAGTTAGGGATAGGGCGTATGTCCCGCTACTGAGCGGAGCCACTTTCCGTCTACGCTGTGCGTAACTTAACGCGGGGTTTAAGTTTGCCTCGCTTAAAACCGTTTAAGTTTAAGTTTGCTCGATTTAAACGACCATTTATATCATTTTATGTTCAGTGGATCACTTTGCAAACTCTTTTCCGCATGTTGTAAAAAATTAGAGTTTGCATTTATTTTTGTACGAGTATATATTATTCGCCGTTAAAGTGATCACATCCATTTAAAAGTTATTTAAGATATATTCTAAGAAAACTATTCATCTTTACAGACAACCCAGATTTTATATTTTTTTATCAATGATCATAGAAAGCGGAGAATCTATATATTTTATAAAAATTAAGTTTTTAACAAAAAAATTGAACCGACTTCAAACGGTAAAAAATAAAATTGTTCAGTACCTACTTCTTCTTGCTTATGGTAATGACTCTTAAAACTATTTTTGGAGTCGGACCCTTACTAAAATGTCGTACCATTCGTTCTAAATGGGCACCGACAGTACAGACAGTGGGACAGTACCTACTTCTTCTTGATTATGGTAATGACTGTTAAAACTATATTGGAGTCGGTGCCCATTCAGAACGAAAAGTACACTATATTTACTAAGACAGGACATTTTACTAAGGGCCCGACTTCAAAAATAGTTTTAAGAGTCATTACCATAAGCAAGAAGAAGTAGGTACTGAACAATTTTATTTTTTACCGTTTGAAGTCGGTTCTATTTTTTTGTTAAAAACTTAATTTATTTCACTCTTTTTAGTAATTTTAATAATTCCGCACATATGTACAAGCATAATTGGAATTTTTTTCAAGTAATTTCTAAACGCTAAAGAAATACCTTTTATAATCATGTTTATTTAATAGCCATCTTATACCCTGAAAGAATACTACTATAAGTCCACCTGAACGTATAAATTAATGAAATAATTTGCTCTCAGTTCCAGCTAACCGTTGAGGAGTTGTACCTTCAATCATCAGCTTAGCAACATGAGGTGATAATTACCGGACACAAATATTTGTATTATGTTAAAAAATATGACTAAAAGAATGTGTGTACCAATTAAGTTTCAGTGTTTCCCTCGATTTCCCTAGTTTCACATCATCAGATATTGCCATGGTGACAGTTGGACCACCTCAGAAATGTAAGATTTCCAACAAAAAACCATTTATTGAAAGAATTTGCTCTCAACTCCTAACCGTCATAGTACCTTCCATCATCAGCTCAGCAACATGATATGATAATAATTATACACAAATACCTGTTTTGATTTAGTAAAATTATGAAAATCATTTATTGTGCTATAAAATTTGAATGTTCCCTTCGATTTCTCTGGGATACCATCATCAGACTTTGACTTGGTGACAGTTGGACTACCTCAGAAATTTAAGATTTCGAACAAAAAACAATTTATTGAAAGAATTTGCTCTCAACTCCTAACCTTCGTAGTACCTTCCATCATCAGCTCAGCAACATGCTATGATGATAATTATACAAAAATGCCTGTTTCGCTTTAGTAAAAATATGAAAATCATTTGTTGTGCTATAAAATTTGATTGTTCCCTTCGATTTCTCTGGGATCCCCTCATCATACTTTGACTTGGTGACAGTTGGAACACCTCAGGATTGTAAGATTTGGAATAAAAAACTATTTATTGAAAGAATTTGCTTTCAACTCCTCACTGTTTCAGTACCTTCCATCATCAGCTCAGCAACATGAGATGATGATTACTATGCACAAATATCTCTTATGCTTCAGAAAGTATATGAAAATCAATGTGTGTGCCTATAAAATTTGAGAGTTCCCCTCGATTTCCCTGGGATCCCATCATCAGATCCTGATTTGGTGACAATGGGACCACCTCGGGAGTATAAGCATACGAACAAAAAAATAATTTTGAAAATCGGTCCACAAACGGCGGAGTAATCGGTGAACATATATAAAAAAAAATACATACAGCCGAATACAGTACCTCCTTCTTTTGGAAGTCGGTAATAAAAGCGTCGAAAGCAAAATTAAAATAAACAGATTGAACGAAGGGTAACCGCCGGTCCCGTTTTTACTTTCATATGCACTCAACTCAACAATCCTGTCTCTTTGTAAAGTTCGACTTAAAAAAATTCACTACTTAAATAGAATATTTTTATTTATAATATCATTATTAAATTGTATGTGTATCTAATTTTTTATTAGAATCAAAATTGAAATCTTCATTCTTTAAAAAAAATGGAACTGATAAGGTGTAATATTTTCTTTTCACCTGAAACATAAGAATAAATAATACAGAAAGTGCAATAAAATTATCAGTTACAATACTTTACATGAGAATATAGAGCAAAAATGTCAAAATTGAATGTCATGTTTGTTAAGTACTGGTTTATAATTCACTAGCCTTCCGCCAGTGGTTTCGCCCGCGTGGACCCGTTTAATGGGTCCCCGTAGGATAAAAAATAGCCTATGTGCTATTCCAGGCTTTATTGCTATACTAGCGGCCGCCCGCGACTTATTCCGCGCGGACTTTGGTATTAGTGACAACATGATGTTATATAGCCTAAAGCCTTCCCCGATAAATGGAATATCCACCACAAAAAAAAATTTCAATTCGAACCAGTAGTTCCTGAGATTGGCGCGTTTAAACAAACAAACAAACTCTTCAGCTTTATATATTAGTATAGATTAAAATCATAGGCGTTTAGCCAGTTGCTTCAACCGCGTTGACCCTATTACCCGTTTTCACGTAGGAATGAAGCATTTTCCCACAGTAAAAAGTATCCTGTGTTAATCAGGGTGAATGTAGCTTTCTAATGGTGAAAGAATTTTTGAAATCGGAACAGCATTTTTTGAGTTTATTCATTACAAACATACAAAAATACAAATCTTTCCTCTTTATAATATTAGTATAGATAAGCAAACTATGCCTTGGTTGGGGTGACTAGCTAAAATATTCTGCATATTCATGCCATATTTGCTATGCGTTTTTTAGAAGATGTACATATTTTTTATTTAAATTAATGTGTCTGTGTTTTAATTAATTAATATTAATGAATTAATAGAAAGTCGATCGACCTAGACGGCACGTTTGGTGGACCGATATAATGTAGATCTTTCACTTTTAGTATATATTTAATTTATTTCTTAAGATATATAAGATATAGGTATTGTGATATAGAAAAATAAAAAAATCGGCAGATGAACGACATTGTAGCAATTCCTTATGCATTTTTGTATAGTTTTTATATTCACATACAATGATTAAACTATGTTCAGCTTGAAAATATTGTGTTCTATTTTTGGACACGGAATCAAACAACAGTTTTTATAGTATTTATAATAGGGGAAAATTAAATTTTACACTTACGTTTTATACTTACGTTTAAATAGCGACGCACAATTTTATAATTACTGTATACTACAAAAATATTCCCTGCATTTGCTAGCAAAGCCTCATAGTCTTTACAGCGCGGCAGCGTTGAATGCAAAAACTCATCTGTTTTCATTTCATGTCGCACAACACATGCCTGCCTGAATGTCGCCTTCGGTTCCGCGACATTGATGTGACGTACAAACAAGCAAGCGCTCGTGTGCATGTATCATTATAATCTTATAAGTGTAGTACGTTATGTCACGATTTTTGTTTGATTGCAAGTCATTTTGAATGAAGTTTTTATTTGGTGGCATATGAAAAAAGTTTTATATAGTTTTATATATTTTATTATAGCTGATCATCGTCACCGTTATTACTATCATTCATGATGATTTTCGGATATATAGGAACACAAAGATTGAAGTGGAACGCCTGATAAGTGATAAGAAATATCTACACAAAATGGATCCGTAGGTAATCCATTTGCAATCTTAATTTAAGTAGGGTTGCTATTGGTTATGATTTCCTGTAAACTTTATAATATTATAACTAATTGGACTTATAATAACTAAGATATCGATTTATATAAATATAGGTTAAAGACTTAACTGGTAATAAGGTATCGAGCCAAATATCTGATTATATTTAATAAGACCTGAGTTATAAGATTAAAAGGAACGCAATACTTAAAGCCCAATTTATTCCAATTCGGTTAAACTGTTTAAACGGATACCAGCAATTATTCGAGATCGGATCCTAATCTCGATATGAAATAACTACGAAAAGTAATTTTCTGCGTTCACAATATAACCGCAGCTTTAAAAAAAACGACGGGTTGCACTCCGGGAGTGCCGGCAGAAGTGAAAACTTGAATATTAACGTTGTACATTTTTGATATTTTCGAATGGTTAGGGAATAATTTCGCACGAATTGTTTTATTATCAGTATTATTTTTCATCTAATATTTTCAGTAGGTTTTCATCTAGTATTTTCATAAAGTAGGTACTCACTCATTTTCTTTCAATATTTCTTCGTCACTTTTTTCATTAATGGATGCACTTTGTTCAATATTATAAATACTTGATATAAACGAATTTTAAGATAAAATTATACTTGACGCTGGCAATATGCAGAATTTGCGATGCCATAATTGAAGAAAAAAGTATAGACAGTCGAGCCGTCATCAGCTGTCACCCCTCCGTCTTGGTCTAAGAGCCGGTGAAGACATTCACTCGTTCGGTTATTACAAGAGTGAAGGTGATATGAAAGAAAATTGATTAAAATTAATTAAATTAAAAATAGCTATGAACACTTTTCGATAGTCAATTTATCATAGGCATATATGTTTATAAATTATATTTGGTAAAAAATATGTCTCATCGAATTATCAGATCGGTGAAGGTCGATCTTCCACGTCTCCTCTACTATCTTACGAAATTTTCGATCAGCACTCTCGAGACCTCGCGCGAGTTTCACAGTTTTTACCCATCCCACAAAAGTGCTCAACGCCGCTAAAGAAGTTTTCACTTCAAAAAATCGGATTGATTCAAAATTGTATCACATTTATAATTACGAGTATAGATTAGGTACTAGAATTTGAAGAATAACTTTTGTTACTTTTTTGTATATTTTTATTAGATAAGAGTTATTATGAGGTAATATTTGAGTGCATTGATCTTCTCTCATACTGTTGGTGCCACTTTCATGGCCTGAGAATATAAGAGAAACAACTAAAACACATGTTATAATATCAATAAGGTACTTAATGTGGTCATTTGAAGACAAATCTCATGCACGCATGTACGTAGTAAGGATCCTGTATTCAAGAATTGGTTACCAACATAATGCTGAATTTATGCAAAACGAAAGACATAATTCGATAAATATCATCGCAACCCGTACGTGTTAAAAACATAGCTCTAAATTATCTTAAAATCCCGAATTTCTACGAATTCTATTATAATCCCATTTAATTGTTGACACCTATAGTTGAGTCCGTAAAGGCGATATTGGCGTGCGTAGTTGCGAGATGGTAATTTTTCGCAGCCGGATACCACAATACTTTCAAGTGGTAGGAATGCGGCCACTGACCAGCTTCTCATGCTCCCCACCTAGCCCGTCTATGCACTATAGTTGGGGAACACAAGAGGGGATTTTTGCATTTTCTCGAGCGCGTCCGATTTAGATATGGTGTATACCTTGCACAACCTTTAGTACTTGCAGACTAAAAAAATTCTCTCTATATATTACCGCTAAACGTTTTGATAATTTTCTCGCTTCCAGTTGTCAGATTTGAAAATCGTATTATCGTTTAACGATTATCTATTAAATAAAAAATAGTAAACATTGGACCAAGAGGGTCTAAATGTATTTTTGTTGCAACCCAGGGTGCAAAAAAAATACATTTCGACCCATTATTCATACAAAAACCGTCAGATTAGAAATATTACTTGCGACCTTTTCGATCTTAATTTGCTACGCGCATTTCCTTTTTTTATGTTTTTGAAACCCTGTACACGCTTTCCCTCCACTAAAATGAAAACATTTTACGTATAAGCACCTCATCACAAACCCATGTCTCCATAACGCTATAGTTATGTAGTGTAGTATACAAACTGCAAATTTAGCATCTTGGGCTCCCCTATACTACGATAGCTAGCTAGATACTCGTAGCTAGGTATGAACAATACACTAGCTACCGAGATACGTAAGCAATTAGTACCTATTAGAAGCTAGAATGGGTTTACTTAAAGAATTTCTATTACGGAAATCGAAAGAGGTAAAGTGGAAGCCACTAATGGCATTGGTTCGAAATAAGGCTCATATTAAGAATAAGGGTCAATTCCCACTGAAAATGCAGCGGCGCGAAACGGCTTTTTGAGGCAAAATATTATCGTTGTGATTACATAGTTGATCATAGTTCATAGTTATTTGAATGCAAAGGAGGAGGAGAGCGGCGCCGCGAGGCTGCACGAATCTTCTAGCGACTAGTCAAAAGCGGTTGCTCCTTGCGGCTCCGTGGTCAGTCACTTGCTCTAAGCTGCGCGCCGCTGCTCTTTCAGTGGGAATTGACCCTAACACCTTGTTAGAACTTACTATTTTGACCAGTTTAGTTAGATATTAAATATAATTTAAATATGATTAGGTTAGTATAGGTGAAATATGTATAAATTAAAATAAAAGTATTATTTTATTCACATTGGTTAGGTAAGTACGTGTAAAAAACAAGTAATCACAAACGGAATTGTCCTATAAATAGATACGACTACATATTTTGATGTATCAACGCACAGGCTAAATCGATAGGGTTAGAAACTTAAAATTTTGCACACGTATTCCTGTTATGATGTAGGACTAAGGAAGGAACTTTATAAATACAAAGTAAAGTAAAGTAGATACACTTTTGTATGAAAATAAAAAAAGAGTTGTCAGGGTTAGTGCAATTTTAAGAGTAGCGATGGCCGAGTGGTAAATAACCGCGGTCTTCGACGCGACCGACCCCAGGTTCAAATCCTCGGCGCGCACCTCTGACAAAGAAATGTGTAATGTGCGCATTTATCGCTGCTCCACGGTGATGGAAAATATCGTGATATTTAATTAATTACGATGTTCTCCATTGCCGTGTATGCCCGAGAGAAATTTATAATTTCTCGAAAGCATGACCTCCACCAATCCGCAATTGGCCAGCGTGGTGGACTATGGCCTAAATCCCTCTCACTTATGATCCCTCTCGCTTATGACCTGTGCCCAGTAGTGGGACATAAAAAGGTTGGAAAAAAAAGTGTAATTTATGCTTATGCTCCTTTATATCGCGTGAAAATACGAAGAGCAGCTAGTTTTAAATAAAATCCCCTTGTTTAGTCTTACTGAAGTCTATAGGCAATTGTTTCACACTTGTTCTTACAGTTATAGGTATAAGCACACACGAGTTTAGTAAAGTATTCATCAATAACCACATCAAATGTTTGTTGAAAACTGTAAATCGTGGTCTAGCATTATTTTGAACAATAACAATTTTATGTTTCCGTATTTGCCCAGACTATCCCGGGCGAGGCACATCAAAGAGATAAATTTATAGTGTTGACTAAATAAATGGGATGGTGAGAGACGCCTTAATCTCAAGTGTGTAAATATTCGTTTGCCACAATATCAGATTTCAGTGTGAAAAGATGAGACTTATAGTCACACAAGGTATTAAATTTCTTATAATACAATACTACTTAATTACTTATATACAACCTAGAAGGAAATATATAAAAGACAATTCGAAATTTGTGGGTGGCACATTAAACAACATAAATACCTACTACATACATTTAAAACAGAAGTGGGACACAAACAACAGTAAAAAGTAACAAATAAAAACAGAGACAACTAAGGATACACATAACAGCGAAAAAGAAAAGGAGAAGTAAACGTAAGTGCATAAGTGAGGAGAGCCTAAGCAAAAATCCTTAACACTTACACTTTAATTGTTAAGGATTGGCACTCTCTTCGTGATACTCGTTATATACATTTAAAACAGAAGTGGGACACAAACAACAGTAAAAAGTAGCAAAGAAAAACAGAAACAACCAAGGATACACATAACAGCGAAAAAGAAAAGGAGAAGTAAACGTAAGTGCATAAGACTAAGCAAAAATCCTTAACACTTACACTTTAATTGTTAAGGATTGGCACTCTCTTCGTGATACTCGTTTATATTGTTTTAGTTCAGTTTGTAAGGAAGTATTATAAGCAACACATTTTACAAGAAAACCATTTTAGCGGTTATTTTTAAACGAAAAATGATACGTACTGTATTGATTTTTCTTATTTTACTGATTTCCTGTGACTCCTGATAGAGTGTTGCCTGAGGTTTTATGCAGTTACTCGTAGTATGCAGAGTAGCGAGTACTCCTGTGGCTGATGTCACAGAATGCTGCCACACGACTCTGGAACGTGCTCCCTGAAAATCTCCATAAACCCTCCAGTAAAACATTCAAAACTAATCTTCTCTCATAACTTCTTGAAAAGTCTGTTTAGTGTTTTTAGTCATTATCTTCATCATCATGATCATTTGTTACTGTTGATAAGTATGTCTTTGCATTTATATGTTACTAGCCTTCCGTCAGCGCCTACGCCCGCGTGGACCCGTTTTAAAGGTTCCCGTAGGATAAAAACAATCCTATGTCCTTTCCCAAGGTCCACTATATCTATGTACCAAACATTGAAATTGTTTCAGTAGATTAACCGGGAAAGCGTAGCAGACAGACAGACAGAGTTACTTTTGAATTTATAATATTTATTTATTTATTTATACATACTTAATTGTATATATACTTATATACTATATGTGTATGTATTTATATACATTATATTTATATATTATATGTATATATAATGGGACACAGAGTATATCTACCTTACTGTGGGGCTATGAGTGTGAAACGTTATTTATATAATGTGTTATATGAGGTTTTTTTCTCCCTTTGTAATGTCGCACTCTTCTTCAAACCATTCGATGCTTATCAAACTACCCCAGGTACTGACTGGTAGAGAATGCTTATAGCATTAAGTCCGCCTTGTACATAATTTTAGTATTATGGTACATGAAGCTTAAATAAATAAATAAAAGAAATACTAACTTACTGATGATCGCCTCATGAAAGTCAGCTCGCTAACAGCGTCTTTTCCACTAAAACACAATCGAATTACTTTACTCCCTTGGTCGAATCATGCAACTCTACCACCTGTCTGTATGATAAAGTTGTTCTTTACCTTTCAAAATTCTGCTAAATTATCTTTCTCAGTGAATTGCAAGCCGAGTCTAAATATAAGCCACGCGAATGAATATCATAATAGGCCACTTAAGATTTATTGGAAGCAACACGTGCGACTTGATCGGAAGTAATCGAACAATAATTTCTCTGCATGCACTATATTTTCTTGGATAGCGAAGTTGATAATCTGACGGGTCGCGTGCGTAACAACTATTATTTCGTCAATCACTTGCAGTAAAAGTGATTTAGCTCACAATTATTTTATAATAGCCAGACGATTATGTTCCCTTGTGTGTTAATAATTGAGCTTGAAGATATTTAATTTTCGTGAGTTTCTAACACAAATTGAATACATTCTATTTCTGATAGTAGGTATACGCAAATTAAAAGCTAAATACCTTTTTAAAAAAAAGCTTTTATTTAAGTGCTCTAAAAAGAAGAAAATATTTTTTCCTTTAAAATTTTAACTATCAATTTATAACCCCATTATAGAGAATTTATATGATCATAAACGCGATTTCAGTTTAATTAAATAAGTACTTGTACGCCACCGTATTGGATTTAGAATGACGTCACATAGCTTATCGTGTATTGTCGTCAAAACTGCTTCTTAAGTAGCAAGATTCCACCCGAACAAACATGCGTACATTGCAAGTTAAATAAAATCTTATAAAATAATTGCTAGGATTAGATTGAATTATTACGGAAATATCTAATGCTAAAATTTTGGCTCTTCTAATTGTTTCTAAAATACCTTAAGCAAAGTTATTATTCAAGGTATTATGGAGTGTTTTGTAACTAATATTAAGTATGTTGTAAAATTTTATTGTTTAATATGCTTAAGCACAGGTTCATTAGGCAGAGATGTATTTAGTCATAAGCAAAAAAGAAAAATATTATTTCTTTTACAGTAAAATACTGAAAATGTAATGCATACGATGAACACCCGAAAGAATAGCTGAAAACTCGTTATAGTTTTGTTTAATAGAGAAAATTCTAAACTATTTCATTCTTGCTATAGGTACATGTATTCATTTCTTAAAAGGCTCTCGCTAATGGGACTGCGTTAAACTGCTTGCTTTAAGTACAAATACTTAGTTAAAAACACGAAAAAACTAAATATAAGAGAATCTAATTCTACTTAGAACTTAAAGCATATGTTGGCTCTTTTAAAAAAATAACTGCATTCGACCTTTAACAATATTTAGTTTTACATACATCACGTGCTAATTTGAAAGTCAGTCAACACACCGTTTAGGAGCCATCTGGCCTCAAAGCATACTAGACTTAGATCATCTGATTGCATTTCAGATATGCCGGCTCCTTCGAGGTCTAGTTGTAAAAATACTGACATTAGTCTCACATTAACAAGTTATAAGTTCGTTGCCGTAGAGCGACTTCAACAAAATTGTATTTTTTACTTAAAATTAACATAAAATATGTTTTATTAAGTTTCGGTCATAGAAAAAGATTCTTGTCTCATAGGAGATAAAAAATAGTGTTTAAGTCTAAATAAACTGTATATCAAGCCAAAAATAATTGAGACACAATGACACAACACTATCTTTTAAATACCTATTTATCTCAGTCCTGTGGAAACTTTCAGTTCTGTTACTGGGTGACCATTGTTGAAGACTGCTAGCACTAATTAATTTTAATTTCGGGGGAGAAGCTAAGCCGTAATTCCCGGGTCCCGTTGTGATAGAGATAGATTACTATTAGTGCAGCGTGGTGAAGTATACTCCAGTACATCCCAATGAAGGGGAGGAGAGGGGGCGTTCCCAGCTGTGGGAAGCAAAAAGGGCTGCACCAAATTATGAATTCAAGTAGCAAGGAACAGAAATGATGAAATTTATTTATTTATATACTCTTTTGTAAACCTACAGTTTCCATGAGCGAACTTAATGCCTAGTGGTATTATCTGCCAATTTACCCTTGCCTAAAATTTTTATTTCAGTATAATAAAAGGTTGAGTTTTTAAAAAATGTGAAGGCAGAAGGGGTACGAATCCCTTAAGAGAATAAACCCTTTAGTGTTCGCTTGTTCAACATTATTTCATATCTTCGTGAAACCTTTTAAATGAACCAATTTTAATGCAAAGTGCGGCCACTTTGTTCACAATTAGTTCAGGCCCATTAAGTAAGACAGAAAAACTTCTATCAGCCGCTTTTCTCGCTTATATTAAAGATAATTTTGACAGAAATATTAAAATAATATTGCTTAATAGTAACATTTTAAGATATGCGTTGCCAATGCACTATTTAGGTACTCTTATTAATGTTGTTTACATTCATATATATACTAATATAAAAGTGTGTTTGTTTGTCCTTCTTTAACATCGCAACGATGCTAAACGATCGCAAGGATTGACCTGAAAACTATTTGATTATAAACCGTTCTCCCTCATTAATTGTAATCAATATAATGTATCACAAACATACATATTTTAATCTTCTACAACACAAAATACATATTAAGCAGCTTCATTTTCTATATAAATTTTATTGAAGTAGATGATCTCATCCCGGCACCGGTGCGTTAGAAGATGGCGGCACTTTCCTCCTATTTAGGTCATCTACTCTTCGTATTTACGTGCGTCCATCACACGACAAGGACGTACCCCCACTTATCTTGATGTCCGCGTTTCCGTCATAATGATTCTGTAATCATAATGATGGGAAAAGTAGTAGAAGAATTCTGTTAACAAATACTTTCATGCAGTATTGCCTTTGGCTCCAAACGAGGGGGTAATAAAAAGGCACTTCAGGTATGTATATTAGGATAGATACCAATAAGTATTAGGAACTTTATTAATTACTGTTTTTAACGCTTATCTGATTTAGTGATCAGTGATTTAAATCTTAAATCTCTGTCTCCATGTCACATAAAATTTTGCTAGGCCGAATTTTTGGTTCCAATACTAGCGCACAACTATGACTTTTCCTTAGTTTATGATTATCACTTGATTACAGCCTATAATGCAGGCATCACGAAATAGTTAGTATACATTTGATATATATGAGAATAAGAAATAAAGTATATTTTAAACAGCCTGGGTATTCCTATCCAGAAAATATTTTTACATGTTTACTTTATGTTAGTGATACTTTCTAATTCAAATCAACTGCCACTGCCACCACACCATACTGTACATATTTTGATTATATCAGTATTAATTATCGCTTACCACCCAACCATGTAACAAACCATGCAAATGTCCTCGGACGGGAGAAATTTGCATACTGCCCGCTTGTATTTGCGAATTGTCTAATGCTAAGCGGTTGACGAAATTCGCAATGCTAATAATACAATAGCCAGACGCACCTCGTGTCACCATCTGTTATAGACACGAAAATCCGATAGGCATACCTATTTATATTCCTAGAAGCATTCTTTTATGGTACAGACCGTTCCAACGACGAAAGACCTACACGTAGACAGAGCAGACATCTCACTTAAGCTTGGAAGGAGAGGTATTTATTCTATAGAAATAAGAATTGAAATCGCGTGACAAGACGTCGAGTTTGTAGGCTACGACACGTTACTCGCGGATAACTTTCGACAGTCATTGAATGGAGGGTGCATTGACCGAATACCGAAACGTTGTTCGAAATTTGCATGTGTCATTGACTCGGTATGCAGGCGCGACGGCCCGACGGCCTACACTTTTCCTTTCAGTCGCTCCTGAGAACACTTTTCTCGCCGCCGGTCGCCCTCGAAACACAGCTGAGCGACAACAGACTTTAAGCGATATTAGTGAAATCGTATGACCTTATGACGTGTACTAAGTGCGACGCTTTTTTGTACTTGCGGTTTTGCTTATGCGATTATTATAGCAGCTGTTTTTATACACGTGCAATAAGGTCAACGTTATGGACAGCGCTAAAAATAGAAATCTGTATAACTAACAACCGACGTCTCTCCGTGTAGACATTTACAGAAGTGCATAACGGATTTAAAATTATAATACAAACACCCTAGACTAGCCGCTTATGAAAACGAAAGTGAAAAGGCAGAGTGACACGCAGACAGTATTTGAGGCGTTTTTAAAAGTCAATGTACAGTTTGTAATTCAACGTGGGAAGCCAAAATAGCGTTGCATTTGAATACATCACCAACACTACGTGACGAGAACGCATTGTCTCACTCACAAAGTATTAATAAAAGTGACCGCACAAAGAGGCCAAAATACGTTGTCGAACGAGAATTAATACTGCGCAAAGAGCCACCGAAGAGTTCGGCAAGAATCTTCCGCCCATCAAACACGTCGACTTGGAACGTGCGAAATCCAATAAAGAACTCCGAGCACCTGTAAGTTATTACATTCTTCCGGAGATGCTGGGCGGCGTTCTGAAATTCACCCCAACTTTTCCCAGAGATTGCATGTCTAACTTTTACTCTGAAAATTTCTTCAATTAGTATCATTCGTAACCAAAGTTGCTCAACAAAGTATTTTTATAATCAACGTTCGATTCTAGTATTCCACTTCTTCGTTTGAAATTCGAATGATGCGTTCAGTTTTCGAAACTTTCCAACAATGTTTTTGAGTTGCTGGCAGGTAAGTTATGCAATGAAATTGAACTATTTGGACTGAATTATTTTGCAGAAATAAAATAGGAAAATGTAAATTCTTTTGTTTGAAAATTTATGTCTGTCGCTTCTGACTTTTGCAGGTCAAAGGGTGTATTCCCACGACCACCGCCGTGAGAAGTAATCAATGAAATACAATGATATATCAAAATTATGGTAATACTTAATATTAAATTACCTAACATACTTTGTAATGAATGAAATAATATTTTGTAAATATTTGTCCGGAAGAAGGACGTCATAAAATTGCTTACAAAAGAAAGAGACAAAGAAAATAAAAAATCTCAGTTATAAATTCAGAAAACCCTACCCAGACACATAACAATCCTTGTTCCTGCAATGCAAATTAAAACAGATAAGATGATAACTCTAGAAAACTTTCTTGGAATATAATTTTCTCTTCCGATGTCAAAACTTTTGAAACCTCATTGGACTGAAGACTTTGTCGCATCGGAAATGGATAAACGAAGGTAGTAATGGGACTTCTCTACGAAATGTATTAAATAAAATATCAAGAATTCTCTAGATAAGAGTTTGTTATTCATATTGTTTATACTGAAACGTTCTTCTCTCATAATATGTAGTTTAATATAGATTTCTAAAGCTAAAAGTATGTCTAGTTTTATGCACACATATCGTACATGAATGTCATTTTATTTTTAACTGACTTCAAAAAGGAGGAGGTTTCTCAATTCGACCGTATATATGCTTTTTATGTTTGTTCGTGGATTACTTCGTCGTTTATGAACCTATTTTGATGATTATTATACTTCCGAGGTGGTCCAACTGTCACCAAGTCAAGATCTGATGATGGGATCCGAGGGAAATCGAGAGAAACTCTTAAATTTTATAGGCACACATATGTGGAAATATCGCTAATTATGCTTAAACAATACAGAATTATTAAATTAAATGTACTAAAAAGAGTGAAATTATGGAGTCACTGTCAGGCCCTTAGTAAAATGGAGTAGCTTTCTCTCCGAATCGTCACCGACTCCAAAACAGTTTTAAGAGTCACTACCATTAGCAAGGAAAAGCATCAAATGCGAAGTACAGAACAATATTATTTTTTACGGTTTGAAGGCGTTTTTTTTTTTTGTTTGTTAAAAAGTTATATAATTGTTTATTTAAACGTTATTAAATTTGCCTGAAAATTAATCACGTACGAGTAACCATACATTTTGCCGCATTATACCTTTCATTTTCTTTCATTTCATTTCATTAATCGAAATTCATCTCTCTCATTGCAGATCTCTACATTCATTTTGATCGATCATATCGCCAATTTTTACTTGCAGCGCATACCATTTCTTTTAAGTTTATTTTTTATTAAATAAGTACCTCTAATAAGTTCGTAGTAATTTTACTCTTACGTGCAGTTCTATGAGTAAAACATTGGCTATTTAATTGAAGATATGTTTAATTTTATTGTACAATACGTATCATATAATACTTTAATATTAAAATACGTTAGTTCGTTTCGCAAGAGACAATAGCATCCCTTGGTAGGTGTCGATTTTAATTGCAAATTTACTATTAACATATACGCTTTGTGTTCAACTGGTGCCAGCTCAAGGCGACGCGATATCCTTATGAGCGAAGTGCCTGTCATACATTTTCTATATTTATTTGCAAGAACATGAATGTATTTCATATTTTAAATAAGCTGTCACAAGCAGTCGCGCAAAGGTTGTAAATCTGAACATTGAAAACTTAGATGTTTTATTTATATTTAGGTGTAACTGATCTGTTCGATTGCTAGATTCATGTTTGAGAGATCGGATTTTCTTGTGATATATGGGATGGTTATTTTTCTTTCTTAATAATTTTTTCAGCTGTCATCGAGCGACTGAAAGGTTACTGTGACAAGATGGTTTTACTCACAATCCCTAAAAAAATATGGGAGACGTTAACAATTTTGTATAATCTGGGAAACTACGTCTTTGGTCCCTGCAAGCTTGTTACACTTAACAAGTCTCCTAAGAAAAACTCTATTAGCAGTACAACAATATCATATTCTAGTGTCCAACCGAAACTGGATTTTACGGCCGAAACTTTCGTTGATTCGGCAATGGTATCAATATCGGTCGAAACTGAAACTTCCTCACAAGAATAAGTTTGGGAAAAAAAAATTCAATAAAACTCACAGGACTTTTAAAATATGTATTACAAATTATCGAGAGTTTAAAATATCAAATGCCATGGCTCTTGGTACGCAATAGAAGAGTTTATATTGGTATATTATTCACACGTTGGGTTACGTTATCGAAGTTTTCCTACTGATCCCTAACATTTTTGAAGATATTCTATGGCCTATGTTCAACAGGGATAATGAAGGAATCTAATGGTAAAATATTTTTTTCAGATAGGATCACTTATTTCAGAGCCTATTCAATACAAAAAAACAAACAATCTAATCTTTCCTCTTTATAATATGACACTAACATTTTCCTCTGGAAATTTAAGAGTAGCGGTATTACTGAATGATGTTAAGCGATAATCATTTTAAATGTCATCATGATATGAAGTAATTAGAGCAGGGAAAATTAAAGTGCCATGTTTTTGTCACTTACTTTTTTATTTATTTTAACAGTCTGTATAAGTATTTCTTCTCTTATAAGCATAATAAATGTAGTAGAATATCTTCAATTTTTTTAGCACTGCGCTAGAAATACGGCATGTCATCTGTAGTGTACACTAGTGTATTTAACGTCTTGTCATCAAGAAACTACTTATTCATCATTGTTTTGAAAATGACACCCTATCCCATTTCCAATCCCAATAATGAACAATAGTACTTACTTCAGTTATGTAACAGATAGTATGGACAGGTCAGTGTTATCATCAATAGTTATCAATGCGTGACGCCATTCGAAAGTTATAACGCCACGGTCTGTTTGATGATTATTTTTCCATTTAATAAAAGCCAACGATCACATGCGCCAATTGAAACCAATCAAATGGAGCCTCCATTTTAGATTTTTGGTATATGTAGTACCACTATTATGTGGGCATTCATTTGTTGTTCATGGATGATTAAAATAAATGTATTATTGTCCCTTTGCTGGGCTTAAACCTTAGGAGTGCTACTTCGCTGGGCCATGGCTATCAAGATAATATTTGAGTATTATTATAATAATATTGAAATACAGTGTCTTTTCAAATTACTAATTTGTCATTAGTTACGGGAATAGGGTCTATTCTAACAAAGCTACTGCGACACAACCTGATTATTAATAATAACAATCTAGAATAATTGTTTAGCAAACATTAAAATTGTTGTCATTTATAATTTATTTTACCATCAACAACTGTTGAGAGGAATATCTACCTATATATAATTTATTTACATAATTGTAATTTTAGCGCAAGTATACAGAATTAAACATACAAAGTTTAATTATGACTCCGCTGTATTTATTGCTGTAACGGTTTAAAGAGCTCACAATATACATAAAATGAAATATTAATGTCTTTATGGTCGAGATGAATGAACTCACCTCCAGCGAATGAATATTAGATGATTAAAACGATCTGAATTATATCGCGTAACAAGTGGTCGAAAAAACCCGCTTGTGGGTTAATATTATGCGGTTTTCTAGCTTCAGACTGCACGTTTCCGTTGGTTTTAGTTGTTATTGATAGATAACATTTACTAAACCTGTCTCTTTTATGGACTGTTGGAATACATTTCGAATCGAATTATTGAGACCGAAAAGTATGATGTGAGGTATAAAGAGAGTGCTATTCGAGCCAGCCCATATTCGTTTCTTCTTTGGGGGTTACATGAACAGACTGTAACCTGGTAGGATAAGAGATTTTTTTACAACCCATTTTAATGTCTCACAGCTGGACACCGGTCTTCTCAATCGGTCTTCTCTCGGAATTCAGAAGAACCATAATACATTATGATGGTCAAGTGTGGGATGCTGGGAAATATTATAAAAGGTTTCTCTTACTGTAAAAAACCAATAAATATACACATAACAAATTTCTTAGTCAGTGAGCACCAGGGTTTGAACCGGAGAACTCGGTATCAAAGACTAGGTGTAGAATAACTTGGCCATCGCTGCTCAATTTAGGATTGGATTGAAAAAAAAACAACGGGTTGCACTCCGGTAGTGCCGGCAGAAGTGAAAACTTGAACATTAACGTTGTGCATTTTTGATATTTTTGAATGGTTAGGGAATAATTTCGCACGAATTGCTTTTATTATCAGTAATATTTTTCATGTAGTATTTTCAGTAGGTTTTCATCCAGTATTTTATAAAGTACTCACTCATTTTCTTTCACTATTTCTTCGTCACTTTTTTCATTAATAGATGCACTTTGTTCAATGTCCATATTTTAAATACTTGATATAAACGAATTTTACAAGTATAGATAGTCGAGCCGTCATCAGCTGTCACCCCTCCGTCTTACGAATATTCGATCAAGCCACGTGTCCTGACGCGAGTTTAACATTTTTTACCCGTCCCAAAAAAGTGCACAACGCCGCTAAAGAAGTTTTCACTTCAAAAATCTTTTCGAGACAAATCAAGGCATCAAATAAATGTAATAAATGTTAATAAATGCTACTTCTCCAAAAATCGATAACAATCTACCGAACAATATAACACAAATAGATGACCTATTGAGCTTCCAAGTGAAATTAAAAGATATTTTATTAATGAAAGCATTTTACACGATCCAGGAGTTTTTGGAATTATCAATCTTGGCTTCGTAAATAACTTGTCAATTAATAAATTACTTTGATTTGTTCTACCATGTTATATTGTATGCCATGTATGGCTGGATAGGAAGGTATCACATATTTTTCATCAACATGTATAATTGTTTCCCTTTCCACAATAAATGACATTCCATTTCAGTTGATTTGAAGTGCAAACACTTGCGTCCTCCAAATCGATGTCTCTTTTACACCGTTATAGGTAGACACTTGTTTTTTTTTATTGTAAGTAATTGATGTTATATGAGAAGCAATAGAATATCTATGCCTGTGAGCTACACAAAATTCTCCAATGGCATTTCTTGTCCACTTATTTGCACTTGTCCAGCGTGGTGGACTATGGCCCAAATTCCACTCAATCCCGAGAGAGATGATCACAACAGTGAGATATTGTTTTTAATTTAATGAAAATGGATGAAAAATAAATATATATGTGCCCAGGAAATGTTTTTCAGCGTTGCCTTCTTAACCTTGGTATAAAAACTCTTAGTATGCATGACCGACTTGCACTTATTTAATTTATTTATTTATTTAATACTTTATTGACCCCAATAAATCGTGGTACAATAGGCGAGCTTAATGCCTAATGGCATTATCTACCAGTTTACCTAAGGGAGTTCAGATAGATTCGAAGAGACTTAGCAGTTTTTTAATAATTTAATAGAGAAGCAGACGAGGTCTTCCCAGGCCACTCATTCAAGTCCTGACACTTCTCGCTGGTGTTACCTAATATATGGTTCGCCCGGGGAAGTTCCACCGCTGCACCCACATCTGCTTGTGAGCAATTCTATTGTGTTTCGGTGGAAAGGTGCAGTTGCCGGCCACATGAGGCGACCACCAGCCTCCGGAGTAGCAGCGCAACTGCATACGACCTCAGACAAGACTTACCTATTCTTGCTTGAGGTTGTATGTAGATGTCCATGGGCTGCAAAAAATTGTTTTTCACAAATCACTGAACACAGTACAGACAAGCTCCTAATTACATTTTATTACATTATATTTCCTTATCGCTGAACGTTTAATAACAATTTGTACGTATCCTGTCCGTGTCTGCTTGGAATCCATTAGCGGTCTCATTATTAGAATAAACGAAAAATTATAATATCGTTGATGATAAATTACTCGGTTAATTTATAACACTTGTGAATCTTAGCGATTACAATCTTGCCATAAGTTACGGTGCTTATTTCTTCACTAACACCCATTACTTGAATAAGGTTGATGAAGATAAGTATGTATGTAAATATTGATACGTGCGCTTTTTACGATGTTTTTATCTTTTATCCTCTACAGTTCATTATTATGAAAATGTCTAACTCTGAGTGTCTAACACAGCGAATACTTGATTTATAAATATGATACCTACTTATTACTATTAGCACTACTTACCTACTTTCAGCAGACAGTACTTTCAGAATATATTTGCGTCGAATTAACACGTTGTTTTCGTAACTTACATTCTGTCTGGGTAATTTCTATAATTTGTATACGCTATCACATTATTATATTATGTATTAAATTGGTATTATATTATATTGAATACATTTTTTTAATCTGTATCTATTTTTGTTTAATATGCATGAGTTGTAGCCATAAATACATTTTATAATGCTTAATATTAGTTTATATTTTAACAGTTGCTGGGCTTAAGTAAGTAAGAAATCCTTTAAACAAATTTGTCTACCAACAATTTATTGTATTCGGGTTTTAGGTCTCTGGGGATACTTTTAAATTGATGGTCAAGTTTAGTGTAAATTAAATTTTGTAATATAGTATTGTAGAGTAGATGTTTGTCCGAAAAAATAAAAAATCGAATATGCCAACATTTATATTTTCGTGTAATAAGTATGAAGTTGAATTGAAAGTTTGAATTTCTAAGTAATATGAGTCACGGCTACCTGTACTATTACGTATTCTGTGTCACGGCGACTTTGTTAAATTTTCATTTTAAGTAGATATATCTATCAGAAGTAAGCAATAGGTACAGCTCTTTCATTAGTAATATAATCTGTATATTTTACTGTTGAAGAGATTTAGTTTAAAATATTAAATTTTGTATAGTATATGGTTCCAAAAACTACTCATCGTAGAACTAGTATATAACGTAGTATGCTACTTTTCTGGCTATATGTACTTAAGATCAATTAGTAAATTATTTCATTTCTGAAATGTTTCAGGTACGTACGTCAACTCATCCATACGCTAAACCGAATGAAGTAAGTCGTCATTTATTTCTTAATATATTTACAGTATTAAAAATACAGTTATGGGAAGCAACCTTTCAAAGGTTTATTTATTTATTATTTATGCACACACAGAATATGTACAGGAAAACTTAAGATCACAAGACTGAAAGTTCTGTTTGATATTGGGTATAGATATCTAGAATGAAACAAATAGTTCGCATTCCTAAATTTTCCAATTTTCCTGAAAGCTTGAAATAAGATTTTATTTCATTAGTTAATGAACAGAATTGATCCAGACATACGTTAATAATTTACCGTCGTACCTTTATACTTACGAAGCAAACAACCATTATTACATTCAATATTTTTTATTTATACCTTTAAAATCCTTTTTTAACAATAACAAACAAAGTGTACATATACATTAAAGTTACAAAAAATGCGGAACTTCCATTTATTAATTTTAACTATACCCTAAAATTTACATTCAATATTTTTTATATACCTTTAAAATCCTTTTTAACAATAACAACGAAAATGTACTTTATTTTATCGATACCCTAAATTCATTGAGGATGAGAGGTTCAAATCACTCAACTCAGTTTCTGTGAATAGTCGTCGTGAAAACTGTTTCGTGGTCATTTAAAGCTTACGAATAATTTATGTTTCTGACTGTGAGAACTGTACAAATACTCGATAATTATTCCACGCTATCGGTAAAGGAGATAGCGGCGTTGGTTTTTGTTAATTTGTTAATGTGTTTATTGTTTAAACAGATATTTCTGCATCACTAAAAATCGGTTTGGCTGTTAGAGTATTCCAACTATTTGAAATAATACCTACTCGTACTTATGGACTGATTGATGAATCAGTCCATAAGTACGAGCTAAGCGGCTACAGCGGCTAAGTTAGATGTAACTTAGCCGCTGTTTTAACGCACACCAATGCATTTTCATAGAGCGACATCTCGCGTTTTGTGTAATGTTTGACATATAATGCACAGTCGCAAATGTGAATGTGTTGCACACGTCAGCTTTCGACAATCAACTACGTTACTCTTTGCACGTTATTATTGCAAATTGGCATTTTTGGAATGCACAAGTATATAAAAGATTTTTTAAGAATGCAGTATAAACAGGTCTCCTCCAAGTGCACCTTGTAAGAATTGCCGTAAGTATTTGAAAAATGTCCATGCCTAGCTACTGTTTTCATTTAACGACGTAAAATAAAACTTGTGGAAATGTTGTATTTTAACTGCAAAATCTCATATATATGTACTATCAGATAAATCAGCGATATCGGAAAAATTTCGTATACGACCTCTTAAACGTTTAACAATTCAACAAATTTCAGCAACAGCAATGTATCGTTAAAATTCGGAGCGGCAAATTTCCGCTCATAAGCATAGGTACTAGTTGAAATGCACATGCAATTTTGCCGGGCTAAATAGCATCTAGAGTTCAAAATACACACTCAACGGTTATCCTTTAATATGTATCCAGTTACCTCCGCATCCGTACTATCCGCATAGATGCCGCAAAGTGAAGTATATTTCAGATCGATTCCCAACGACGCGAAAACAGTTGCAGCCAATTTTATCCTTTCCAAAACCTGCGATTACTAAAGCCGTCTTTAAGCACTTCAAAAGCCATTTTACAAACTCTAAAATAGTTACATAACTGTGAATGTTCCATTTTACAAGACTTGAATTGTTGAAATGACAAACATTTGGAACTCACCACTGCGATTAACCATGGTTTTGCATCATCTTCTAAAGTTAGTTGCCAAATTTCTCTCTGTTATTTCTCTAATGGCACACTACTCGAGAGAAATATGTCATTTTTATGCTAAAAATGGCAAATATCCTAGGTTTGTCTAATAAAATACATAGATAAGACATCTTCTTTTATGTCCAGACGTTATGTAGAGAAAATTTATTTGCTCACGCAATATTTATGACACTTTCCGATGTCGTAGATCGCTCAAGACGTAATTGAAGGTAACAGTGCGTGTGTTGTTTAATACTGATAGCTGTCCTTACTTTAAGAACAATTTGTGATACTCTGCTGACTCCATATAACAATCTGTGAATAGTGTCATTAAATTAAGAACGAAAATCAGACCTAACCCACTTAACAAGTCCATATTTCAGCACCTATATCTCTCACAAAAAATACGACTTTAGATTCGAATTAATAACATCACGTTGCAAATTTCGAGAGAATCAGACTGTAAAAATGTGGCGCGGCGTTCGACTCACCGTTGAAAAGAGGGTTCCGAACGGATCCGGATATATTAATTGCGTTAGATGATGTTCATGCATCCGCGCGGAAATAAGAATCATTCGTATACGCCGGTAATACGAAAACACTCGTCGTGACCGATCCCGATTCTCATAATTTTTGCTCCATCCGAATTCGCAAATCTCAAGTCGTGCCGGGGATGCAATAATAGTATATATTTCTTTTAAATCCGATGGAAAACAAGGGAATTTAGAATTATTGCAACGTTTAATAGCACCGTTGTGAACACGCATAAAATTTATAGGCGTTAACGTCTCCGTGGCTGGCAATAAACAGAGCTGAGTAAGCCGAGGCCGGTGAGTCGGGGGGTTTAATATTTTTCTCTCGACGGTCCTTCGGGTTTTTGAGTATTCGCGGCGGACGCATCATTCTGCAATTAAGGGCTAGACAGGGCGTCGTCGGGAGCGTTGCTTTATCAAATATTAAAGCCTGTACACGAACAAATCCTACGGCACATTTAATATTTTACTTAAAACGGTCTGCGGTTTCCGCCGGCGGAGTTTTCCTGCGACTTGGCGCTTAAGTTTTGCTTTAGTGCGCCCGGAGCGGAGCGCTATTGTTATTAACTGATTTAGTTAGAGAATAAATTATTGAAAGCATTGCTTCAATATCGCTGTTTTTGTTGAATGTTCGAAGTTTAATTTTAAAGACGTTTTATATTCTTTTTAAATAAATAGATTATATACTAATAATATAAATAGGATTAGAATAAGAGATCGAATCGCAAACTGCATTTGGGTATTTTTTTTATTATTTACTTAGCGTGCGAAGAGAAAACATACACAATACACATCCATCAGTGAGTCTGCTATGCAATATTTCAACTATTATAAATATGTGGTATAATATAATAGTTCTTGTTTCCCGCTTTATAAAAGAGAATGTTAAAAATACATTAAGAAAATTTATTCCCTTCACATCTGGCATTACCTATTGAATTGGCCATCATGGAATTAATATATAAAATATAAAATACGTTAAAGGTAAAAACACTGACAATACAAAGCTCCTAAACCAAAAATATACATTATGTTCAGTCCAGTCGCAGAAGAATAAAAGGATATATTTATATATTTCCCCCACGTTCATACTAAACCAGTTACACACATGGAAGCTTCCACGGGTACATTTTATTAGTGTGACGTTAATGAAGAAAGGAACCAGCGAAATTAATTTAAACAGTTTCACAAAGAGATTGTTTGAAACAAGGTACGCGATACGAAAATGCAATGCAAAACTTGCTAACGTGTACAACTGAAGTAAAACATTTTGTTAAATCACACTACTGCCACCCTCTCGCTTAAACTTATCCTCAGATGAATATTCAGATATCCCGGTACAAAATGTCTAAATTCACAGTGCATACAAATTCACGGATATTTACTTCAAAAATAAAGGACTGTTTTTGGAAATAATATTGTGTCATTTCAATAAAATTAATACGTTTTTTAATTTGAATGGAGTAGCAGACGATTATGGTGGTGGTGTTAAGTGGTCGCTGCAGCCCATTGACATCTACATACAACCTCAAGCAAGCATATATATATAGTATACTATATATATATGCTACTTAAGAGCAAGTCGAAACTATTCTAGCTTTAGATAGAGACCTGTCCGCAGTAATAGGCAAAAAGAAAGTCGTTTTACTCAGGTAGCTTTATGCTATCTATTTATCCACCTCAATATTAGGTCTGAAAAGCCGATTAAAGCAGTAGGAAGAGGAAAAAGTTATCAAAGTTTCGGTTGATAATTTGTATTTGGTTTCGAATTTTTACCGACTTCCAAAAGGAGGAGGTACTGTATTCGGCTGTATGTATTTTTTTTTTTTTTTATATATGTTCACCGATTACTCCGCCGTTTGTGGACCGATTTTCAAAATTCTTTTTTTGTTCGTATGCTTATACTCCCGAGGTGGTCCCATTGCCACCAAATCAGGATCTGATGATGGGATCCCAGGGAAATCGAGGGGAACTCTCAAATTTTATAGGCACACACATTGATTTTCTTATACTTTCTGAAGCATAAGAGATATGTGTGCATAGTGATTAACATCTCATGTTGCTGAGCTGATGATGGAAGGTACTGCGACGGTTAGGAGTTGAGAGCAAATTCTTTCAATAAATGGGTTTTTGTTCGAAATCTTAGATTCCTGAGGTGGTCCAGCTGTCACCAAGTAAAGTCTGATGATGGGATCCCAGAGAAATCGTAGGAAACATACAAATTTTATAGCACAACAATTGATTTTCATATTTTTTCTAAAGCAAAATAGGCATTTGTGAATAAATACCATCATATCATGTTGCTGAGCTGATGATGGAAGGTACTACAATGGTTAGGAGTTGAGAGAAAATTCTTTCAATAAATGATTTTTTGATCAAAAACTTATGCTCCCGAGGTGGTCCAACTGTCACCAGGTCAAAGTCTGATGATGGTATCCCAGAGAAATCGAAGGGAACATTCAAATTTTATAGCACAACAAATGATTTTCATATTTTTACTTAAGCAAAACAGGTATTTGTGTATAATTATCATCATATCATGTTGCTTAGCTGATGATGGAAGGTACTATGACGGTTAGGAGTTGAGAGCAAATTCTTTCAATAAATGGTTTTTTGTTTGAAATCTTACATTCCTGAGGTGGTCCAACTGTCACCATGGCAAAATCAATAAATACTAGGGACATCGAGAGAAACACTGTAACTTAATAGGCACACACATTCTTTTAGTCATATTTTTTAACATAATACAAATATTTATGTCCGGTAATTATCACCTCATGTTGCTAAGCTGATGATTGAAGGTACAACTCCTCAACGGTTAGGGGCTGAGAGCAAATTCTTTCATAAATTTATACGTTCAGGTAAACTGATAGTAGTATGCTGTCAGGGTATAAGATGGCTATTAGATAAACATGATTATAAAAGGTATCTCTTTAACGTTTAGAAGTTAAGTGTAAAAATGTCCAATTATGCTTATACATATGTGCAGAATTATTAAAATTACTAAAAAGAGTGTAATAAATTAAGTTTTTAACAAAAAAATAGAACCGACTTCAAACCGTAAAAAATAAAATTGTTCAGTACCTACTTCTTCTTGCTTATGGTAATGACTCTTAAAACTGTTTTTGGAGTCGGGCCGAGGTGGTCCAACTGTCACCAGGTCAAAGTCTGATGATGGTATCCCAGAGAAATCGAAGGGAACATTCAAATTTTATAGCACAACAAATGATTTTCATATTTTTACTTAAGCAAAACAGGTATTTGTGTATAATTATCATCATATCATGTTGCTTAGCTGATGATGGAAGGTACTATGACGGTTAGGAGTTGAGAGCAAATTCTTTCAATAAATGGTTTTTTGTTTGAAATCTTACATTCCTGAGGTGGTCCAACTGTCACCATGGCAAAATCAATAAATACTAGGGACATCGAGAGAAACACTGTAACTTAATAGGCACACACATTCTTTTAGTCATATTTTTTAACATAATACAAATATTTATGTCCGGTAATTATCACCTCATGTTGCTAAGCTGATGATTGAAGGTACAACTCCTCAACGGTTAGGGGCTGAGAGCAAATTCTTTCATAAATTTATACGTTCAGGTAAACTGATAGTAGTATGCTGTCAGGGTATAAGATGGCTATTAGATAAACATGATTATAAAAGGTATCTCTTTAACGTTTAGAAGTTAAGTGTAAAAATGTCCAATTATGCTTATACATATGTGCAGAATTATTAAAATTACTAAAAAGAGTGTAATAAATTAAGTTTTTAACAAAAAAATAGAACCGACTTCAAACCGTAAAAAATAAAATTGTTCAGTACCTACTTCTTCTTGCTTATGGTAATGACTCTTAAAACTGTTTTTGGAGTCGGGCCCTTAGTAAAATGTCCTGACTTAGTAAATTTAGTGTACCTTTCGTTCTGAATGGGCACGGACTTCAATATAGTTTTAACAGTCATTACCATGAGCAAGAAGAAGTAGATACTGTCCCACTGTCTGTACTGTCGGTGCCCATTTAGAACGAATGGTTGGTACGACATTTTAGTCTCCTCCTGTCCTGTCTGTCCTAATGTCCTGACTTAGTAAATTTAGTGTACCTTTCGTTCTGAATGGGCACGGACTTCAATATAGTTTTAACAGTCATTACCATGAGCAAGAAGAAGTAGATACTGTCCCACTGTCTGTACTGTCGGTGCCCATTTAGAACGAATGGTTGGTACGACATTTTAGTAAGGGCCCGACTCCAAAAACAGTTTTAAGAGTCATTACCATAAGCAAGAAGAAGTAGGTACTGAACAATTTTATTTTTTACGGTTTGAAGTCGGTTCTATTTTTTTGTTAAAAACTTAATTTATCATATGAAAATCTCTGCAAGTTAAATGTGAGTATTAAGGCATTGTGGTATTTTCGTCGCGAAAACTTGACAAAAGTTTTGAAGTGTTGCCCCGCTCAACTGTATGCGTCTATCGATTTCTCGAATGAAGTTTCTAGAAAGTTCCGTAGTCGGTTCTAAGTTTGCCTGTGTACAATCTTGATATTGGATATACAACTACACTAACATGATATTCTAAAATATAAGTTATTTCAGTTCTTATTAAAAAAATTTTACTTTGTGTACACTTTTTGCCGATTTTTCTTTTTGGTGCATTCAATTTTATTATTCAAGATTACAGATTTATTATATGAATAGATTGTCTCTACAAAATCAATGTAAATTTTTTGTACGTAACTTTAATTTGTCACGAGTATGTTCAATTATAATGTAATGGGTGTGTAAAATAAAAAGAATTATAAATATTATATTCCGTACCTACTAACTTTTTATGTCTTCATATTATTTTAATCATTACAACTTTTCTTACATTATTTTTTATTTTTATTATATATTTTTACATTAGTTTCGGACAAAGCATCATTTTTCTTTTCTGAAGATATATTTCCTTTCACATGTAATGTCAGTTTAAACCTTTTCGTTATCAGCACAAAATTTTACCTCTAAAAATATTATTCTTGAAAATAGAGTTTCAAACACGAACGAGGTACAAAATGCAATGCAAAACGCTTGCTAACAGGAACAACAAACATTTCGTTAAATATCTTCTATCTCTCTCTAGCCGTATCGCAACTAGGAATCAACTTGTCTGTTGATGAATATTCAAGCAAAGAGGACACCGGGTGGCTAAATGAATTATTCTTAATGAAAAGATACTAACGACTTAGGGTTTTCAGTACATTGGATTGTCAAGAGTATTAACATTAACGTCTATTAACATAAATTTGATTTGAAAGAATGGTATTTTTTTTACGACGAAAACCTAAGGATTCATTCTTATTCTTTTAAGTTCTTTCATTTTAAGAACTTGCAAGGTTCAACTAGGCTGTACTCAACTAATGCTGTACTCAACTTTGCCGCAAAATATTTTAATTACTTTTCTGTTTTGGTGTTAAAGTCGAGTTCCTTAAAAGATTTTTGTAAATGGGTGAGAGCTGCCATTGCCCAGTGATTGTGGGAAAGCATAGAAAGGTCGTGAATTCAAAACTCAATAGCTAAAAAAATTTCGTGAGCTTTTAAAAAAATCGCTTGTGATTAGTAAGTAAAGTTAACCACCACCCTCTGCATTATCTGCAAAGACACAGTATATTTTTTGAAGTGAAAACTTCTTTAGCGGCGTCGTGCACTTTTTTTGGGATGGGAAAAAAGTGTTAAACTCGCGTCAGGACACGTGGCCTAATAGAATATTCGTAAGACGGAGGGGTTATTTGTAGAACTATACTTGTAGACTATACTTGTAAAATTCGTTTATATCAAGTATTTAAAATATGGACATTGAACAAAGTGCATCTATTAATGAAAAAAGTGACGTGAAGTGAAGAAATTGTGAAAGAAAATGAGTGAGTACTTTATAAAAATACTAGATGAAAACCTACTGAAAATACTAGATGAAAAATAATACTGATAATAAAAGCAATTCGTGCGAAATTATTCCCTAACCATTCCAAAATATCAAAAATGCACAACGTTAATGTTCAAGTTTTCACTTCTGCCGGCACTACCCGAGTGCAACCCGTTTTTTTTCTATCGTTTATAAATTGATATCAATCAAAGAATATGAAAATATTTGAACGTTGTAAAGTGTTATTTTACACTGGTATCGTAAACAGTTTATAATGTTATCTGAAATGTATTCATACACGTGCGACAGATAAGCAGTCAAAGGCCCCACTCTCTCGTCAGAAAACTTGCTAACTTTTGGCATCATAAAAACCGCGTAAAACACAGTAGATATGATATATTTATCAGGCACGAAGCTCTTGTGATAATAAGAATAAATTTATTTGTAAACATTGTATTTGTTATCGAATTTTCGTATATATAACGTTGATATCGAATTGAACTAGTTCAATATAGTAATAACTTAACTTTTCATTGTAAAAATTACATAATACTTACAATACTGAAATTACTGAATAAAAATGCAACATAGTCTTTACACGGTTATCGCTCATGAGTCCTTGCCTGTAATAGTAATTACCTACAAGTGTAATTGCAATTACAATCTATGTCAATGTAACTACAGCGTACTGATGCTTCATACGTATTTTAACGATACAATTACATATGTGCATATATTATAAAATTTATACATTAAACGTGTCTGGCGTGTTTATCTGTATAGTAAGTGGAACACAACATAAATTTAAAACTGGCTGTTTTATATATATTTTAAGTAGAACTCAGCTGAAAATATAAAAATAATTTTTTTATTTGAAAATTTTGCTACGACTGGCGTAGTTGTGTAGACGATCTGACATAGTGTAGGCTACATAAAAATCATTTATGTAACCTACAAATATATTCGTTTAGAAGACAAATTATACACAAAATAGCTGTTACTTGTTGTAACATTTTACTATTGATATTATTATCAATTTTAAATGGACTTTAAAGACGCATGGAACCTTAAAATATATAAATTAGAACTAATTCTAACGATAATTGATAATCAGACACGCTTATCGTTCTAAATCTAAACTGTTATTACACCTGAAATTGACTGCGAAATAACTTAAATAGTTTCACATAACCATCTCGATGTTATTAAAATCACTGTTCCCCCGGGACTCCTGTAAAAGCCTATTAGCTAACGTGCGACAGTGTTAACTAAAATCACTTGAGCGTCGCATCCTACATAAAATTACTTTATACCTTTCCGGTGTTTAAACGGCCGTGGAGGGTAGATGTTTTCCTTTGACACCATTTGTTTGAAATTCTTGTGACAATTAAAAGCTTGTTTGTAAACATGACAACGATAACTCGAGCGCGATATGGTTCACGGAACTCGTTTGCGCCGGGACTAGACATTCCTCGAAATAGTTATTACTTCGAAACTATAGTACTAGCTAAATTTAAAGGTTATAAATAAATATTTTAAAGATAAAGATCATTAGAAGGATTGGATTGGATAGTATATGATAATATGTGTCTTGCTTCATTGACCCGGCTCGGTTCCAAGAAAAACTCACTCAGCGTATGTTTATCCCTCTATTTTATATGATTGCGTTATACGAATATTGCATATGACATGATTGAAAGTACTCTTAGTGTTTTATCATTTACCACGTATTTAAGTAGTATTAACTAAGGATAAAAGCTTCCGTCTTCCCGGGAACTTAACTCAGAGAGTTATGAGAGAGCAACGCTTAGAGTTCCCGATGTAACAGGATCAGAAATGATGAATTTCATAAACAAATGAAAGTTTATTTACAAATCTTCAAACTGGAAGACAAGTCCATTTCTTAAGTTTCATTGCGTTCGTTCACCACGTAAAAATATATTGTAGTTATTGTATTATCTGTTTACTTGTTTAAATACATTAAATCACTGACACGTTCTTTATCTCATAATTTATTACGCCCCCATCCGGAAGTAGAGTCCAAGAGTTTATAAAATAGCTACATTTAATCATCCGTTTATTTGTCCGCTGAATAATGCAACGTCCATCATTAAAAACAAATCACAGTTTATTTATTCAACTTCCCCATCTTAGAGATTTTTATCCTATTAACTCCCCCAAGCTTTATTGGAGAAGAAAAACCCACAACAAAATGGCGCGTGGTCGTTCACAACTCACGATGATTCACAAAGTATGGTACTCGTAATTATGAATTTACAATAGGTTACTCACTCAATTGTAATAATTTAATACATTAAAGTGGAAATTGATCAGTAATAGAGGTCAGTATCAGAGGAGTAATGGATCAGAATAGAGAGACGCCATTAACGTTATGGCGTTATGCGCCACATATTGCGCCGCGCGGCGCAATTGTTACCATACCGGACTGCCAATCAAGGGGTCCCGGGTTTGATTCCCGGCGATACAGAAATTTGAATGATGAGTTTAAATTTCTGTTCTCGGTCTGGGTGTTTGTGTTTCTGTCTTTGTATGTGTCCATGGTACCAACGACACAGGTTATATATACCCTACTGTGGGGCTATGAGTGTGAAGCGTTATTTATTATAAAAGGATCATGGCCCTCCTAATTTATGGGTTTTAGCAATTATTCTCAAAGTACTCAATTCTAAAATTACTTCATGGGGCTTGGGCGTCTTTAGACAACATCAATGTCAAACACTTGAGAAAAGTGCCAGGCTTTCGGGGTCTCATTATTTTTGCCGAACCTTGGCCGAAATCTTTTCTCTTATTCTTGCTGTATAATCTAATTTTAATGTAGTGAGTACTCTAGATTGAACTAAACTGAACCAGTTGTATGAATAATAACACTTACCTAGATATTGTAGGTAAATTTTTTATTGCAGATATTTATCTTGTTATTTTTTTTTGGAACGGACATTCTTTTCTGACTTCAATCACTAAAAATCTTTATAATTTAACTATCTAATACCTTTAAACGAGCAATTCTTGTATATACCTAAATATATTTTTTTAATCTCGGAAACGGCTCCAAAGATTTTGATGAAATTTAGTACCCTGGTTTCGGGGGTGATAAATCGATCCAGCTAGGTTTTATTTTTAGAAATTTTATATTATAAAAAAATATTTTCAGCGATAGTCAACTGAAAATAAACTGAATAAATCTACAAAGTTTGAACGAAATCTGGCCGTTTAAAGTGGGTCAAAATCGCGCCCAAAGAAGTCGGTTACAAACAAACATACAAACATACAGGTGAAGCTAATAAAAAGCGTGTAAAAATACGACTATTCCTGACATCTGTTGGAGTATTAATAATATTGTGGCGTAGAACGCCGTCAAATTCGACGTTCAAAGAGATGACAATGTCGATTTGATAGAGCTCTATAAACGTTCATTGAATTAAAGCTTCCTTAGCCGAATGGTTACGTGGGCTGACTGCGGAACTAGAGACCCGGGTTCAAACCTCAATCAAAACCATATTGCGTTTATTTTTTATTTTTTGTGATTTTTTTTATTGGGAGCTATTTCAGATGGCGTTATTGAATAATACTAAGCAAATGAGTGTTTCGTTTGAAATTAAACCAAGAAAATAAATTGTTTTTATCCGTGCAACGCTCGGATATGTATTTTTGATACAGCAAGTATTAGTAAGTATTTAGTTTTTAATAACGAGTAGAAGAGTTTTTCTATGGAGAACTCATATAGGACATACTAATTAATTGTGTACTTAAGTTTAATATACCAGCTGCCGCCCGCGGTCGCCCGCGGTCCGCCCGCGTGGGCGTTGCGGGCTACACGAATTACTCGTAGATATTTTCTCTATGTCACTGCCCAACTCCATAAACTATCTCCATACAATAATGTAGTTTAAAAAACTAAAAAAACACGCGTGAAGCTAATAAAAAGCGTGTAAAAAACACGACAATCCATGCAACACCGTTGCAACGTGGAAGAAGGGCAAATAAACACACCTTCGCATTTATAATTACTCCTGCTATCCACTACAACAGGCATCAAATTGTTACTCTCAATGTGTTATAGCAATTCGCCTTGTCAGTCCAATACAATGTATGTTCTATAGGAAATAGTTTAATGAGGTGGTAATTCATCATCGTTATCGCAAGGGTAGCCAATATTAAAATTCATAACAAAACCATATAGGTACTATCGAATTGTCATCGACCGCTATCTCATACAAATGCGTCGAAAAGTAGCGCTTTTTAAAAATTACAGCGAAACGAGCGCTATCTCAGAGAAGATGATAAATTTAAATATCGCATCGCAACATTTTTTTATTGAATAAAATTGCATACAGTCTTTAATTGAATAAAATATCGACCAAGATCGTTATTCTAAACTTTCTTCATTAGTAGTAGTGAAGAAGTTCTCAAAGGCTGCGAATGTCGTGAAGCCATAACGGCGGGAAAGCCGCGGGTACTCAAGTAATTCGCAGTGGCCCCGCTAATTGCGGAAATAAGCAGATTAATTGTTTTCCTTTCGCCTACTACCCTTTTTCCTTTAAACCAGATTGATTGACGGTAATTAATTGAATGGACGCCGGCCCTTATAAGTGGCCTATTCAGCAGTGAGTAATTAAAAGTAACAACTGTGGTTTGTAGAGTGATCAATTAATAAGTAAATGAAATAAATGTTGTTACTATTGTATTGGAACGTAACGTTACAGATTATTTCGTGGAGAAAACAATTTTATGGGCTTTATTCAGGTTTGGTCCTAGCTCGTTAACTTATTTTGTGCGTTGTGTTTATTATGTGCGTTTATGTTTATCATTTAGTACAAGAAAGCCTAAATTCGAAGCTCTATTCTGAGGTTATACTCCTATCCAGCAATAAAACAGTAATGATAATAATGAAAATGACGAAAACAATAGGTGGACTACTAACTACCTAACAAAATAGGTTGCCTGTATTTTTTTCTGATTACATACCTATTGCATAATATTTGTTATTTATAAAAAGGTCGCCAAACTTTAAGCCTTTCATTTCAGAAACTATGCTTCAAAACAATAACATATTCTTTTGTATCAGCGGAATAAAACCAACTGGGGCTTCAAAACTAAATGTTGAAACTGAAAATAACGCCGAACAATAGGGGGAGCGGGAGAAAAAGATAAATTTATCTGCAAAAGTCATAGCTTTAAAAATATGTAATGCAGAGTGCATTTGTCTTGTGTCGATGTATTTATAGGGGCGAGGCCCATAGGGTTGCCTGACGTTGAATTCCAAATATCGTAGCAAGTTCGAAAATACAATGCAATTGATTGCCGTCAAAACGGGGTCTTGGTACTGATCAAATTATTATACGTGCTGGTTTAATCGTTCGCCTTTATAACTTTGGATCCCCGTTAACACCCTTTAATAATAAACATTAAAACATTCTCAAAATGCATCTCATACATACGTACAAAATCGTTTTCTAATACATTTTAGTCTGTCTGTCTAAAACAGGAGTTTTCAAACTGGGGGCACAGAGACTTTTAAAGGGAGGGCGCGAGCCAACTATCCTAAAGTATAATAAAAACCAAGTACAGAAATAAACTTGACATTGGTAGTCATTTGCGTTGAACAATTTCTATGGTTAAGACAAGAATAACCTCGTCAAATTGATGCAAGCTCATCTATCACATTCCATTAAGTAGGTAGGTACTATAGATACTTACTAAATGCCTTTTGTATGATTTTTGTATAACTTTAATATGCATTTAAAAATACTATTTTGTTATTGATACATTTTTATTATGACATCTGGACTGGATAATGGTAAAGGTGTGGTAGGTTTTATATGGTCTTAAGAGAGATGCGACCCAAATAAGTAAGGGAACTCCTGAAAAGACAGAGCACATGCAGTTACGATTATTGAAATAATAGCGAACCCGACAGACGTTGTCCTGCCTTAAGGTATCAGAAATTTGCAATAAAATAATATTGCGACAATAAATTGAGATGTAAGCTATCCTATCTTTTAAGTTGGATCAAACTGCACACGGTGTGCAAATTTTATTAAAATGGGTTAAGTAGTTTAGGGGTACATCACGGACAAACATCGTGACACGTAATTTATATTAAGATGATGATAATAATGCATGGATTTACTCGTGCTTAATCTTTGTACACAAAACAAACCTGTAAATACCTTAAATTACGTACAAAATTCGTTTCCTGACACATATCACATGACACACCGCGTACCTACCCACACTCAGAAACTTCATTAAATCCTTAATTTGTGAACCTTGTTGGGGCCGTGAGCGGCAGGTCGAGTACCGGCCGTGAACTCTAAAGTCAGACAATCCCAAACAAAGTACTGAATCATTTTAACTGCAAATTATTTATTTATCCCAGCTCAAAATAACTTTGAGTTCTCCGTCTGTACGACGATTTACCTTACACCTAGACATAATAGTCTGAAAAAGTCAGAAACGTCTCGACAGATCTTCAATCCTCGGAGGCTTCGGGCGATGACCGTCGTGTTCTCGTGTTGAAAGGAGGACAAAAATATGCTATTACAACTTTCATAGTGTTGTGCAGTATGTTGCACATGCAACCATTATGTTTCTTGTAGTCACTGATTAGGACTCATATGATTGAATTTCTCATCGATCTAATCCCTACTTCCCTACTTAATATTATAAATTCGAAAGTAACTCTGTCTGTCTGTCTGCTACGCTTTCCTGCCTACACTATTAAAATTGGTTCAGTACAATTTTAATGAAACTTAGAACACAGATAGAGTGGACCTTGAGAAAGGACATAGGACAGTTTTTATCGTACGGGAACCTATAAAACGGGTCCACGGGAGCGAAGCCGCTGGCGAAAGGATAGTTTCTCATACGAGCATGAAGAAGTGATAACGTCATGTAATATTAATTTATTGAATTTTAAGGAAATACAACATACGTAACATATAAAAGAAACATACATAACATAATAAAGCTTTACAGCTAAATATAAAACGTATGATATAGTCATCTTAAAGTAATACTTTATTCAGCTGGTGCACGACTTTCTAGCCATTTTATACAATGTACGTTTCATTGAGTGAAATTCGTCAACCCTGGTTGAGTGCGGCGGCCGGGCGTCGACCGTCGAAGGCCGACCGCCCAAACTGAGCCCTTGTTGCAATGTAATTACAGCTAATTTATTTATTTTAGATTCTGAAGTTTTGGCAGCAACTAATTTATTGTCTGTCTCAGAAGTTTAAACATTTTTAGTGGTACTGACCACACAAAACGCGTTCAAATTTATAAACAGAGTCTTCAGCATTGTTTTTTATTTAAAACAATTTGCTGGGAGTATGGCGTCATCTATATACGGTAGAGTAAATGTATTTTATTAAAACACTTAATGAATAAACAAACTCAGTCCAATCTGTTCAGAACAATTTTGTCCTCTGTTAAATGTTTAATAATAGCTTTAAACACCTGTACAAATGATATAGGTAATTTGGTTAATGCATAAGTTCAATTTCTATCATTGACAATCCATTTAATTTGATATGGCCGCAACCCTTTTTATGTCCCACTGCTAGGCACAGGTTTCTCCCCATTATTGGGGAGGCCTGGAGCTTACACCACCACTGCTCCAATGCGGGTTGGTGGAGATGCGAATTAGTGGCCAACCCGCTGTAGGATGTTTTCAAACCGCCCATAAGGCCTCCAACAAGGTTAAACGACTGTTATCTATCGACAATAACCGGGACCGACGGCTTACCGTGCCATAATTTTTGCCATAAGCGGTCACCCATCTTACACCCGAGCGCGCCCGTTACGCTTAGTCGCATAGATCGCTTGCATTCTACATTAATGCTTGAATGCTTATCAATTTCTATTATCAAATAAGTTTTAAAGTTACCTAACACAAATTAATTTTTCGGTCATTTTGAAATAACATTGTGTTAGAAAGTTAGTAATTAGCACTGAGTGCCTAGAAATAATTTATCTGATTTAAAAAGAACTTTGAAATCCCAATACTAGTATGTAAACAAAAATCATGATTACAGTTGGTCTTGCATACATTTCTAGAGTGTTACGCTAAATAAATTTTGCAAGCCCCTATTCGCGTTCAGAGTATTCAGATAACATCTGTTCCGATTAAACTGAGGAGATTAGTGTACACACACCTCGGAACCAACAAACGGAATAAATGGATTATGTTCGTATTATATATAGGATAATCGGACGTACCTACATACTGGCGTATTGTGTGGATACCTATATTACTAGCTCGCCCTGTGGTTTCTCCTGTGTGAGATCATTACCATTATACATGTACAAATATTTTGTAGAAAGTAATCTGTTATTAGGAGATCGGTTATGTATGATAAACAGCACCGTCATTAATTTTTTTAGTAACCGTAGAAAACGATTAACTTCAAGTGTTCAGTGTTTTGATATCTGGAAAATATAAAATTTAAAATCATAGGAATAGACAATAGTAAAAACCGCGTGAAATTCCATGTAGTTTTTGTTGGATCAGACGAACTTTTCTCTTGCTGCTTTAAATTGGTAAGTAACTGTTTTTAAAAGTCTTATTATAAGTAAATAATTTTCTTACAAATCTCCCATATTGAGATCCCTTACAATACAAAGTTTACTATCAAATGATGCTATGTAATTACGAGTACTTCAAAGCGTATGTAAGGCCTTCAAAGATAAATATGGAATATGACAGAATACATCTAAAAGGAATTTTCTACTAAAACTGTCGCAACACTCCGGATATTATAAGAGCTGCTTATCTAATATCTAGCTAAGAAACTCGTTTCCGAGGAAGCGTCTTTTTATGTAAAAAAACCATTCAGAACTTATTGCAGTCGGAAACATATGTAAGTGTTGTCACTACAACGGAAATACTTCTTGTTAGAGAAACATTTATAAACTTGATTGGCTTCTGACAACAGTAAATGCAAGCAGGCGGATCCACCCATATGAGCACTGTGGGCATGCCCACAACACTGATTCACTAGTTCTAACCGGAAAAGTCCCACTTTTGTGTTTAAGAGAACTATCCCCGATATTTTTTATAATATCTAACTCTAATATCTACCTAATTTAAAAATTTACCTACACTTTATATATTGTATAGATAAATAAATAAATTACAAAATTAAGCTTATACAAACCATAATTTCTGGCACACGGTTAAGGTTTCTTTGGGAAAGTTGCTCAGATTGAGGGTCTAAACTCACGTACAATTATTGTTATTTTTGGAGTCTGTGTCATTATGATTTTAAACGCCTTTATGACAGCCACGCTAGAGTGTAATCCGCAATCTAGCTTTTAGCTACTGGATCAAAGCATGGGGCTGATGACTGGAAATTCGTATCTGAATAATTTCAACAGTTGTGAGATCAAAATAGATGTACGATGCCCGACATGAGCCTTTAATTAGAGCTATGTCGTCAATTCGAGCAACGCCGTATGCGATCGGTTGATAGAAATTAGATTAGGAGTACGAAATTTGGATTTAGCTTTTCGTGAACAGTGAAGCGTGGTGTCTCTGCAATATGAACTAGAAAATAAATAAGAGGACTTTCTCCACGTTCTGTAGACTTTTATAATGATGATTTTATTACTTGCTAGCCTTCTGCCAGCGGCTTCGCCCGCGCGGACACGTTTTATAGGTTCCCGTAGGATAAAAACAATTCTATGTCCTTTCCCAAGGTACACTCTATCTGTGTTCCAAATTTCATTAAAATTGGTTTAGTAGTTTAAGCGGCAAAGCGTAGCAGACAGACAGAGTTATAAAGTAGTACTAGAGTAAAGTTCGAGGCCTGTAACAATAATAAACGGGTTCTAAGTAAAAACTGAGACCAGTAAGATTTAAATTTAGTAGGTGTTATATTTTTTAGTATATTTGTTGCATTAGATTATAACCTGCGAATAATAATAAACAAATAAGTTAATTTTTATCAACAATAAGTTAGAGGAATTCTCTATGTTAAAATAACAATGGCTGCAACCTTTTTTTTTACGTGCCACTGCTTGGCACGGGTCTCTTCTCATTATTGGGAACGCCTGGAGCTTACTCCACCACGTTGATACAATGCGGGTTGGCAGGATAGTGACCAACCCGCTGTCGGATTTTTTCAAACCGCCCATAAGGCTTTGACAAGGTTTAATGCCTGTTACTCGTATCTATCGTCAACAACGGGGACCGACGGCTTAACTTGCCCTCCGAAGGGAAATGCGCATGATATTTTTTGCCAATAGTGGTCACCCATCTCACACCTGACCGCGCCAGTTTGGCTTGGTCGCATAGATTACTTGCGTTCTACGCTAACCGCTGGGCCATACGCGCTTCATATAACAATAACGCAAGATATTGTTGCTACAATTTAACTGTATTCTTTGTTCCTACGTCTTTATCTTTTATACTAATAAGTACTTGTTTAGGCAATGTTCGCCGATTCAGAAAGGGCCACTTTATTGATGGCATTACGATCTAACGTCCATACGCTTTCAGCGTTCGGCTTTGACGTCTGTACATTGGAAGTTATTACAAACCGACCAACTGCGACGCTAGTTTAATTTGCATCAAATAATCTCCTTTTGTAATGTCAGAATATGGTTTGTAGTATAGGTATATAATTTATACTAGCTAACCCGGCAGATGTTGTTCTGCCTTAAGGTATCAGAAATAAAATAATATTGCGATTATAAACTGAGATGAAAGTTATCCTATCTTTCAAGTTGGATCAAACTACACACGGTGTGCAAATTTTATTAAAATCGGTTAAGTACTTTAGGAGTCCCTCGCGGACAAACAACGTGACACGTAATTTATATATACCTATTAAGATAGCACGGAGAATCGGTAATTTTTGGAATTTCCACCACTCTTTATCTTTTCAAATGATACACTCAAAACCAAAAAATTTGTGGAAAGTATTCTTGTATCTTCAATACTGACAAATTTGATGACCCGTGTGACGCAACGGTTACCATGCCGGATTGCCAATCCGGGTCCGATTCCCGGCGAAGCGGAGATTGAAATGATGAGTTTCAGATTCTTTTCTCTGTCTGGGCGTTTGTATTCATGTCTTTGTGTGTTCATAGTACCCACCACTACCCTACTGTAGTATATCTACCCTAATGTGGGGCTATGAGTGTGAAACGTTATAAAAAATATACATACTTTCATTTTCCCTGGTTATTGTCGTTATAACTTTAAAAATAAAACCCTACTTTATTTTTACTTTTACTTTTATTGGTATCCTTTCAAATTGCATATTTAATTTTCCTGCGATACGAGAAATATTTATATGAAACTTGATACAAAGAATCGCATAAAGAGAACCTTTATGTAAATATTTTTCAACGTGATATTCCTTTTTTAAAACACACACGGTATGAACATGACTATGTGGGACTTTACTGTCATTTCGAAAAAGCAATGTAGCTTGAATTGTCTCGTAACAACGGCGACAAACAGATCGCACAATGCAAAATATTCACATAAAATATTTGAGTCCACAACAATGTGGATGTGTATTATAAACAAGATTCAACAATGTATTCGATCGTAAGACTTAATTGTGATTTAAAACCGGTTTTGAAATAACGTACCGCGTAAGACGATAAAGCGACTTTTCGTTGCGTGTTTTCCAATTTTTAGGGTTCCGAACAGAAGAAAATGGCACACGTAAAAGTCGGTTTTACTTAACTTCAGAACCGTTACATTATTACGTTATATTTTAAGAAATTAGAATGTTTAAAATAAATTACTTGACGTATCAAAGTCATTCTGTAAAGCATTTGGCTGCGGTGGCGTGTCTGAAAGCCTTTCACCTCCCCCCAAAGTAATTTGAGACTAACCACTACCATCTAATACCTAAATGGGAAAGCAAACGCATATGTACTTACCAGTTTTCTTTATATTTAACCTAACTTTTTTTTTGGTATCGGGGGGGAAACCTTCAAAAGGTACCCAGCACCTTGGGAGAGGACACCGGGTTATGTGGGATTTTAAACCTCACTAAAACCCCCTCGGTGGCCTTCCTCTGCGTTTGGGGAGGACTCCGGGATCTCCCATGGAACGCACCGGTGTCCTCCATACGCGACGCCCTGGCCGGGCCCATCTTTGGGAGAGCAGATGTGATCTCCTGCACCTTCCGATGCTTGAGGCGGCATGCGGCCACGCACACACCGCCGTCCTTCCCGGGGCTGCTGGCTGGACGGGTCGAGCTCCCACTCTCACCGCCCGCAGCCCCAGAAGCCCCCTTTTAGTCGCCTCTTACGATCAGGCAGGGGATACCGTAGCTCTATTCTTAATCCCGAAGCTACAGGGACTATATTTAACCTAACTACAGAACCATTATTTTATAATATTCTGTACATCAGTGCTTCGTCTTTCCCCACGTGTCGTGTTACCTGCTACTCGTATACAGAAAACGAACTCCAAATTTCTGAATCGCAGTTGATTGAATCGCACTAGAGCCCGCGGGAGTCGTGCTATTTTCCGAGCTATTTCATATACGTTACGTCTTTGAAATACGTTTTAGGTCATTAGTATGTTGAAGAAGTATTTGATAATTCTAGCACATAATTACGTTTGTGTTTTGTTTTAATATGATTTACCCCTGTGTACTTTGATCTATTGACTGGGTTTTGGAGATTCTATCGTATGAATCATAAACTTTTTAACAAAAAAAAACCGCCTTCAAACGGTAAAAAATAATATTGTTCAGTACTTCGCATGTGATACTTTCCCTTGCTAATGGTAGTGACTATTAAAACTATTTTGGAGTCGGTCCCCATTCATAGCGAAAGGTACTTCATTTTACTAAGGGCCCGACTCCAAAATAGTTTTAAGAGTTACTACCATTAGTAAGGGAAAGTATCAAATGCGAAGTACTGAACAATATTATTTTTTACCGTTTGAAGGCGACAGTTGGACTAACTCGGGAGCATAAGTTTTTAAACAAAAAAACATTTATCAAAAGAATTTTTTCTCAATCGAAAAAATTTCTCTCTACTCCTAACCATCATAGTACCTTTCATCATCAGCTCAGCAACATGAGATGATAGTTACTATGCACAAATATCAATTTTGATTCAGAAAGTATAATAAAATCAATATGTGTGCCTATACAATTTGAGAGTTCCCTTCGATTTCCCTGGGATCCCACCATCAGATCTTGACTTGGTGACAATGGGACCACTTCGGAAGTATAAGCTTTCGAACAAAAAAAGAATCATCAAAATCGGTTCATAAACGACGACAACGACGTTATCCGCGAACAAACATAAAAAAAATAGCATATATACGGTCGAATTGAGTAACCTCCTCCTTTTCTAAAGTCGGTAAAAAAGGATAATCAATTATTTTTATGTAGATTTTCGACCTTGAATACACTGTGATTGCTATTTACTGTATAAAAAATGGAAATTATAAAAAGAAGGAACATTTATTCATCAAATTTCTCTATAGCAGTAGATATACAGGTATGTTATAATAAAAGTATATACCTATATACATATAAAACAAAAGGCTTAGTTGTATAAAAGTCTAAATTCTGTGCGTACAGTAACGTGGACTATCAAATAATACATAGATCCATTGCTCATTACTCACCTCCTCTCAAAGTAACATTAATTCTATTTCTAATCATGAATAACTATTTATCCCACGCACTGAACCCCTTAACAAAATTGTGCACTTCGTCTTTCCCCACATGTCGTGTTACCTAGCGAGTAGGGAAAACGAACTCCAAATTTCTGAATCGGAATTGATTGAATCGCACTCGAGCCCGCGGGAGTCGTGTTATTTTCCAAGCTATTTCATGCCGCGTCTACGAGTGCTTGGTGGCGTATGCCCTTGAGAAATACATTTTAGTTCATTCGTTTGTTCGGAAACCGTTTGTTGCTTCTAGCTCATAATTGCATGTGTTTTGAACAAATATTTTTGTTTTGAGCAAAACATTTTTCCCTTGTGTATTTTGTTCTATTGATTAGGTTTTGACATTGCTAATTGAAAAAGATATAAAATAAAGGAATAAAATTATGAAAGTAAAACAATAATCCTAAAGTTGTAAACTGATTAATATCATTCGTTCAGAACATGAAGTAACAAATGACAGACCCATATAGAAGATGCTATATGCTAATGGTAAGCGTAAAAGCCTTAGTGGTTGTGTGCTTGTACCAAATAACAGTCTGATTTACTGGAGCTTACCGAAAAATGTTAAAAGTGAAGCAATGTTTTAAGTGTAAATTAAAATATCAATCCTAAAGTTTTCCTTATTCTTATGATTTGATACCATGAAATGTATAAAAATTGGCAATACCCGTTCTCATGTAGACAGCACGTTAGGATACTTATTGTATTTTTTACTCGAGACTGAAGATAAAGAGACATATCTTTAAAATAAAGCTTAAAAATAAATTGTAAACACTATCACGTACCTTAAAGTACGGTATATTTTAAGTGACCAGCCGGAAAGCTTAACCATAAATAATGTTTATTTTTTGGATAGATTATTTTGCATAAGGATCGTGATTTCCTGGCGGAAGTAGATGGTGTCAATGTCAAATTAATTTACGATTCATTCCTGTTTGATTTGTTCCTTCAAAATTATATATTTTCACGGTGAAAAAGTACAGAATTACAATACCTATTTACATGATTGATTTCTGAATTGAAATTCCCAATCTTAAATATACGTACAATTAAACTTTATATGATTGCGTTTATAAAATATTTTAAATAAAAGTTACCCGAAACTGAATTTTCGGACAAAACCGAAATTAAAAAACATCATTACTTTTAATTATATTTCCCATATATTGCGATATCTTATATTAATCATGTAACTTATAGAGACTTGTTCTTAAACCCTTTGTGGTTTATCGAATGGCCGAAACAACAAAACATTTAAAATTTAAAATACAGCTTGTTTTTCACTATGAATCATTTAAACTAAGTATAAAGATTTTATTTCGACCACAAAACTCCTAATAATAACTGCGATAAAAACAGGCATACGTTGTTTCGCTCGCGTCACTCGGATAATGCCTAACGCACAATCCACTGTCATCAATCAAAGTGCCCCCATACCCTAACCCTGACTGATTTACTATAAAACTATAGATTTAATACTTAAGTTTTATACATTTATGAACACAAATGTATATCCGAGATTTAGAGTTTTTTAAGACATTTTCACTATAAATTGCAATAAAAACCAATGTTACACTCACATCAATCGGGCTATATATTATATAATCTTCCGCCTGTTTCTAATTTCGAACGGCTAGGTGTTTATTGTTTCCCACGTTAGTACGAAAATTGATTCAAACTATGAGTTCTGTAACTCAAAACAATAACATCATATAAAATCAATTAATTGACCGTCAATCCGCCTTTTTTTGTATCTGGGGCCTTCAAAAGGTACCCGGGATCCCTTGGGAGATGATACCTGGTTATGTAGGATTTAGTGCGGTACAAAGTGCAACGCCCCAGAACGAGTCCATCTTCGGGAGAGCAGATGTGCTCCCCTGCACTTTTCGATGCTTACGGCGCTAGCTGGATGGATGAAGCTCCCACTCTCACTGCCCATAACCCCGGAAGCCCCCTTTTAGTCGCCTCTTACGATCAGGCATACCGTAGCTCTATTTTTAATCCCGAAGCTACAGGGACTAACCGTCAATCTGCATGCCCAGTTTCCTTGATATCAGGATATTAAGTTGATTTTTATATCCTTGCAGCTGTTAAAAAGCTAGCCTTCTGCGGTCGCAATGAAAATCGATTGCAGTCACTACCAAATGTTTCATACATTTCACAAAGGAATCAAAACTTATAAGGTATTTCGTTTTACGTTACAGTGTATATATACACTGTTCACGTTATTTCGCTCACGTCACTCGGACAATGTCCAATGCACAATCCCCCGTCATCAATCAAAGTGCCCCATTCCCACCCCCGACTGATTTAGTGTAAACCCTAAACATTGGTACGAAAAACTAATGAGTGTTGTGGGATTTTGTACCTTTTTATTATTATCGGGGGGGGGGGGGGGCCGGCACTTTGGGAGAGGATACCGGGTTATGTGGGATTTGCCCCTTGGTGGCCTGCCTCTGCGCGTGGGGAGGACTCCGGGATCTCCAGTGGAACGCACCGGTGTCTTCCACGCGCGGCGCCCACCTTCATAGAGCAGATGTGCTGTCCTGTACCTTCCGAGGTTTACAGCGGCATGCGCCCACGCACACACCGCCGTCCTTCCCGGGGCTGCTGGCTGGACGGATCGAGCTCCCACTCTCCCCGCCCGCAACCCCGGAAGCCCCCTTTTAGTCGCCTCTTACGATCAGGCAGGGGATACCGTAGCTCTATTCTTAATCCCGAAGCTACAGGGACTAGGGTTTTGTACCTATGTCAAAAAAGTATACCTTATGAAATTATTTTACTGTCTGTTAGTCTGCGATAGGCATGGCAAAAACACATATAATGACAATAATGTTGTCCTCGGATAGTCTTGGAAATATCAAGTTGAAATGCATATTACTCGTATGTACTCAGGTAATTTCACATTTAAGCACAAATTCAACTGAATCTTTAATTACGCTAAAGCCGTATTCACTACATTTTCGTACATTTGTTAAGAAAATAAAAGCTATAGAGAACTTCGGTATATGGAGTGTATACATAAATATACACTACTACATTGTACACGTTATTTCGCTCACGTCACCCGGACAATGGCCAACGCACAGTTCCCCGTCATCAATCAAAGTGCCCCCTCCCGCCCTCGACTGTTTAAGTATAAAGCCTAAACAGCTGTTTCCAATTTCAATCGCCAAGTATACACTCATTCTATAAACGAATACCAATTTTGATGTTGGTAGAACCTGATGATGGGTAGAACTGTCAGTTATTCAAAAGCTTTCAGGAAAAAGAAGATTCGTATAAAATGTGACTTTAAAAAACTTTATATTGTTTTTTTCGAATATTTCAACACTGACTAAAAAATGAACGAACATCTAACAAGAATTATTTTTGTTCGTCTTTCAAAGTACGGTACGATAAAAATAAAATTCAATAAACTAGAATAGGTACAAAAATCGTAGTTGGCCATCTATAGATGATTAAATTCGATTCAAGGGTTCCAAGTAATCTCGCCACAAAATTATTATTTGCTCAATTGAAACCCTTACAACGAAACACGCACAAAAGTAGTTATTACAGAAAATATTTACGGTTCCGAAGCTTTGAAAAAAAGAAAATAGTCATTATTTCTTTATTGAAAACAATCAGCGTAAATAGTTATAGTATGTGATTTAATATTATTACTACCACCATTTAAATCAGATAATGTGAGGAAAAGGTAATAACGAATGTTTATTTAGACACGAAATAATGTCCCTAAAATTTAAACCAAAACATATTTCGCCTTTTTTAATTAGCTGTAACTGATTCATATTCATAAAGAAATCATACTTTAAACCTAACATAATTTATAACATTGATAGATGCTACGGCTTTAGCTTTTTAGAAACGTCTATTCAAAAGGCAATATTGATTTGACCACTTGTCTAAAAACAATTTTGTTTTTCCCAGAAGATCGGAAATGTAGAAACAACAAGCGAACAAACTTTTTTTATGTCAATCAAGGAAAATTTAAATTGTCATTTAATACGTAAGACATAATAATAAACTTTACGGCGAGAACTTTTAGTCAAATAAAGAAATATTTTTATTTTTCAAACAGTATTTCATTCCAATCATTCCATAGCAATCATTCCCTAAGGATGCCTTATTGTATTTTCTTAGATTATTATAGCTTATGTTTATAAATCATTATTACTCGTACAATAAATGGTCTTAAGTATAGACTCAATACAATAATTAATGTTTCAATGCGTTTCAATAAGTACTAACATTTACGTAACACAAATATTTAACATCGTTGGCAAACAATATTATTCGTAGCGTCTTCGTAGTTTTCGTAGTAAGCATAATTCAAACTTTATATTTATTAACCGAAGATACAATATCGTAGTAAATAGTAAACATTTCAACAGAATTTGATTAAGATATAGAGTAAGTACTTTTAGAACTTAAACATTTTTAGATCTTCTAAATTTTGACTTTAATACACAAGTTCAAGTATAAGCCACACACGTAATTTGATGAAACTATGATATAATGATACGATATCTAGTTTATTTATAGAATACACATTATACACACTTGTATATCACCTAACATACCTTGATTACTCGAAAACATAAACATACAGTTGCTTCCGAATTCCGACGGTAGTGTGTTACTGTAATATAATCATTTATAATATTAATTGAAATGTTTTTTGGCAAAAATATTCATGTATGCTGAAGTACAGTACAAGACTGAAGTACAAGTCCGGCTCTCAGACTATACGCCCGAAGTCCGGTGAATTGCGTGATGTAAGCACTAGGGTTCGTTTGGGGGCTTTCAATTTTAAACGTATAAATAAATACTTGAAGGGGCAATGCCCCACATTTGCACAAGCTAGACGTGGATGGATGCGAGTGTTTGCTAATCTGCATTCTACCGTACCTAACAGTAATTTTATGAGGGGATAAGCCTAGGTAGGAAGTTTACAACACCTGTTGTAGAAGATTTGTCCAATAACGATGAAATAATTAACCCGTTGATAACTGCGTATAATAGACTAATTATTGCGTATTTTTGTATCTACATATTTTGTGGACCCGGATCTTTTCCGATTGAAATACAGCTTAATGATTTACCCGCTGTCGCAAATTTTCAAACTGACCATCAGCTTGAGGCCTTATTGCTATATCCTATACACAATTTACCTACTGATATATGTGCTTGGCCACCAGGGTAGATGTCTTAATGTGCCCTCCAAAGTAGTTTCCTTACCCCAAGTTCAGGCCACGGACATACTTAGTTTTATTGATCGTGTAATGCGTTAAGCTAAAAAGTTACTCTAACTCGGCGTTTTAAGATTTAAGATTTACTAGTTTAAGTAGTTAAATTTTCGCACTTAAATAAATTCAGCTTTTCGTAGATAGTTATATATTGACGTGAAACGTCTTTAAAATCGTTTTAGTCGGGTGACATGTTCAGAAACTTGTGTCACACCAAAACCTCACGAGCGCGAACGCAGGTATAACGAGAGAGAGACGGACCGATCTCCCGTCTCATCTCGAGCGCTACCAGTCATTCCGTGAAACTTGTCACGCGGAATCCTCACGAGCGGAGGCTGGCATAGCGTTCGAGTGAGTGGACCGATCTTCCGTCTCTCTCACTCTAGCGGCATACAAACGAATGGAGATTTTCTCGTGCGGACGTTATCACGTAAACATCTCGATCGTAAACCTACTTTACAAACAATTTGCCGTTTTTTTTAGGTAAATTTATTTACAATAGGTAAGATAATATGAATTTAAATCAAACATATTCTATTTCAAAATATTTCCAAATACATTTAATACTCAAAAACTCAAGGAAATGCCCGAACAATGTTTACATCCCTTATTTACTGTGCGATTATTAACTCAGGCAGTGCGTGCAAGTCACTTTGGAGGGTATTTGAATGAAATTTGTGATTGCGAAGAGGGTTGTTGTAAGAGTGGCAAATAGCGACAAACTAAATATATACAGGAAAAACAAATCTTGAAACGTGTAAGAAAATTTAGGTTAAAAATAAAACTTATTTTAATTTCTAAGAAATCTTCAATAACACTGCTAGTAGTCTAGTACATCTAGTGATATGCCCATTGGTTTTATCCTTGTTCAAGCGTGATGTATTGTTATAGCCAAAAGCCATCCTCGATAAAAGAAGAATCTAACACAAAAATAACAATTCCAACCCGTAGTTCCTGGTTCATATTAGCACTTTTAAACAAACTAACTCTTTAGCTTTATAATATTAGCAAGTAAGTATAGTCAATTGCATATAATAATATGTATAGGTATACTCGCATACGAAAATGCACACTACCTAGTTAGCTTGATTTTAAGGGTTCCGTAGCTTAAAAGCAATAAAGGAAGTTTCTGCCTGTTCGCCTCTTTTTTGTAGGAACATGTAAAGTATACAGATAAAAGCATGATATAAACTAAAAATACCTACATAAACAATAAAGTTAATAAAAAATCCTTGGAAGTTTTAAGAGATTAATCTCAATTAAAAGATTAAAAAATTCCATTTAAAATATATGGTCATTTTATTACTAATTTTTACACCATTTTCAAACACACCCTAAAATACTCGTAGTAAACAAATCATTGTCTTACATTTAGCTCTAATGAAGGAAAAATCGAAAACCATTAATTTCTATATATCCACAAAATGTAAAAAATATTATTTATCGGGTCTTTTGCGCTACTATTATTATTTCATTGTAACCTCCGTATACACTCAGCTTGCACTCAGACTCTCTTCGCCTATATTTTGAGAGTGTACCCACCAGACTACCGGACGGACACTAACAATTGACACCTACAACCGATTGCGCCTAGGGGCGGACAAATCACAATCAATAATCTTCCTAGCCATCAATGTAAGCATTTCTTGTTATCAATTTGTGTTTTAATACCTATATAATATTTTCTAAACATTTCATTGAAATAAACAATTTGTTATTTAAGAAGTAAGAACTAATATGTAAATCGTGTAATGAATATGGTAGAACTTAATTTATTTAAACTTATCGCTGGTGCGCGCGAGCGACATGAATATTCGTTGCTCTGTGGCAACCCAGGAACCCAGGAAACACTAATCCATGTGTGTGAGACGTCCATTGGCTGCAGCGACCACTTAACACTACTTATTCTGAGTGCTTGAAATATTCTACTACCCAGAACTAAGATGAAATACTTTTGAACACGATCTGTAGAACGCTTTTTGAATTATTAATAAGATTTGATATATGACCACATTTCTCGAAATAAATGGTATAGAGGCGGAACAAATGTTCGAAGAAATTCGAGCATTTTATTGATATATCTTTTAAAGTTATTTATTAAGACTTGAGACTGTGAAAAATGAAATTGTCTTTACAAATGTTCTTAGAGGAACGAGAATAATCTCTTTATAGATATTTCTCTTGTTCCCGATGTTTTACGATACGCTTCTACGATTCATCATTTATGTACTACATAAGTATATCTAATTATGATTAATGAACAAATTAATCGAGAAACTAGTATAATTGGCTAATAAATTTGCAATTTCTATCATTACTGTAATTCGTATTCCTTGAAACGATCTCTGAATCCATATTACCTTAACATGAACACTTTCTAACTCTAATGCAACTATGTATTACCTAAAAACAATGTTAAATATGTTTTTGTTTTAAATAACTCCATCGATATTGAGGTGGTAATTTAAAACAAAGAGTATTACAATTATATACAATATTAGATGTGAAAGAAGATTTCGGAAAATGATGCATTTTAAAGCGTAACTAAAATAAGTAAGACAAGGATAAACTTTGTTATAAAGTATCTTCCTAACTAAACTAGCTACTATATCCAAGTGAATCAAAGCACGGCAAAGCCTTGAGAAATTCTAATACATTGTTTATCTAGGTAGACGTAGTCGAGACGCACGGTAATCCACAGGAATGAGCGACGTCGACGAACCTTAAGCAGGAAATACTTGAGATGTTTCGTCTGCTACTAAAGCCCACAATTTAATATCAAAATTTCATATCATCGTACTGTAGTGGCTACCTACGAATCGATCGAGAGCTGGTGATTAAATTAGCTCAGCCAAATTGAGGGTCGGAGTTAGACTGGGGGTTGCAATTAATCTATACATGGAGGTGCATTGCCTACCCCGTCGGACGTTATTGTGTAGTGACAATGGCGGCTTGCAATAATTGTTTCTGTCAGTCTCTATCTTTGTAAAATTGCTGTTTAGTATGAACAAAGCCGTATCATGAATAAAGATAGCTGGATGCTGAGCGGACTTATAAAGTAATTTACTCTTGCAGTGAACGATCACCTACTGAGCAAACAATCAATAAAATGCACCTGGAAAACCTATACAAAGACAGATGTTTACTCTACGGATACTATAAACATTCGTGATTCGCTTTGAAAATAAATCAGATTTTGTTGAAAACTAACCATCGAGGGAAGCGCGCATGGCCTGGCGGCTAGCGTAGAACGCAAGCGATCTATGCAGCTGAGCCAAACGGGCGCGGTCGGGTGTGAGATGGGTGACCGCTAGTGGCAAAAATTTCATGCGCGTTTCCGTGCTTCGGAGGGCACGTTAAGCCGTCGGTCCCGGTTGTTGTCGATAGATAACAGTCGTCAAACCTTGTCGGAGGCCCTGTGGGCGGTTTGAAAACATCCGACAGCGGGTTGGCCACTAACCCGCATCTCCACCAACCCGCATTGGAGCAGCGTGGTGGAGTAAGCTCCAGGCCTCCCCAATAAGGGGGAGAGACCCGTGCCCAGCAGTGGGACGCAAAAAGGGTTGCAGCCAACCATCGAGGAAGTCATAGAGCGAATTTTCGTAGATACGCTATCAAGCAATGAATTCGCTGGATACCTCATAAAGAAATTGAAACGATTCTGTTGACTAACGTACATGACTTAAGTCTAGTAATATATTAACCATTATAAAAGTAATCCCACAAAAGCCATTCATTTCGGGAGCAATAAAAGACGTCGCTCGCAGTCGCCGGCCAAAAATGTTTTCGTTGGGCTACAATAGCTGCAGCTAAGACTTCGTATGCACTAATGTATATTTTTATGTGCACCCATTCTGTCTTATAATGTTATGCAAGTGGGCTCCCGGGAAAGCAATTAGCCTTAAAACTATATTGCGATGGAGTGATCTTCATATATTTTATGGTTCGGATTTTGAAGAACAATCCTCTATAATTGTACGAAGTCTGCATCTGTAACCACAATAGTTTGTGTTTTTACTTTTGAGTTTTATTTCATGAGAACTCTATTTTTGTCATCTTTTTGTGACATTATTAATTGAATCCTCAGAGAGTACAAACAAACACCTTATGTCTAGACTTCTGCTCGATTTCATTAAACCACAAACTAATGTGGAAAATAGATATTTATAATTATGAATATATTATTAGCATTTAGACGTCATAGGTCTCAGGCAGAAACATGTACAAAAGGTTTTTAACAAAAGGATCTACATAAACTAGAGCCACAGACAATGGGGAAAATCATAGAATTTTCTGCTTTGATAGGTACATATTTGTTCTTGCTTTGATGGCATTGTTGGCGCGGACATGTTCCATCCAGCAGAGGACAATAATATGACTCTCAAAGGACGTCATTCTATAAGTATTCAGCGGACGTGAGCTCTCAAAGAATAATTAAATAATACCATAGTACTAAAAAGTCAAAATAGGATTTGCTTACAGCTTCCAATGACCACAGGTTAATCTTTTGTTCGTGTGATTTACACGGCGCATTCGTTCGTATGAAGTTCAGTCAGCATTTCGTAATTTTCATTTGGTCTGTAACATTTTTTAGAATAAACAAGGTCTCATAACTTCACCAACCTGGTGAAATATGTAATAAGCTATGTTATAGAAAGCGATAATAAAGAAGACTCTTTTCGGCTTTCTTATATTGAGCAGAGTTGTAAATATAATGACTTTGTAGATGCTAGTAAACATAGGTGATTCCCGGCAGTTTTGGACTTAATTCCTTTATCATAATGCATGTTTGGATCACAACATATTAATTATAATAAAATACGTAGTCTAGATTACTGGTGCGAGGGTATGGTCCTAGATTTCTGTGGATAATACCTAGAAGAATAACAAAAAATCATATACTCGTATGTGTGGTAACCACTAACCAGCCCTCTGTTCCTGTAACCGGGATCAACCTTCTGTATAAGTGCTTAGTAAATAAGCTAAATTTGATTGTATAGTCGAAAAGCGAACAAGTAAATGAAATTTTATCTATTAAAATTTACGGGCATGATTCTCGCCACTCGTCGCAGCGGCGGGGGCGTACGATTAGAAATCGATAACTATATGCGTCACATTCCGCTTACACCAAGGTATTGTTATTTCATCTAATGTGGTGTGAGTGTGTGACCCTGCATTATCTATTGTATAGATATTACAACTAACGATGACTTGAGAATCAACAGATTTTGAACCTTGTGTTTTGAGTATAACGGCCACACGAAACTCCTTTGCGCAGTGACGAGAGCATTAATAATATTGTAAAGCTGTAGATTCGTAATCCCAATTGGCGGGGATTACAACGTTTCCTTTCTGTCATGGACCTTTATCGGTTACTGTTTTCGCTGTGACCAGTAATAGGAATGGATTTAACGATGATAATAATAAACGTCTCTCCAGGATAGGATAGGATAGGATACATTGTTTTTAAATTTTAGTGCTCCAAAACAACTCAATGGTCCGCCCCAGTCAGTAGGTACCAGTTGAAACCTAAAATATTGAAAATAATTTCAATAAAAAGCGCGAATTATTGTAGTTATTTTATTATAAGTACACGCCAATGAAATCTAAAAAATACAAATTAATTTGAAAATTTCCTAGAAGGGCCAATTAAGTGTCAATATATCAACTGCTACGACCTAAATACAAAACACGGTCTACATGGATGATTCGTGTAGAGGCAGTTGCATCGCTATAGTATCTAGTAATTAGTAGTATCTTATACGGTTCCTCATTTTTAGTTAAGGTGATGATACTGATGATATTTTTAGTAGACACATATAATATACACATGTGTGTATATATATGTATCAGTCTAAGTTTGTTCCAATTTGCTTCGTTGTAGGCGAGTAAAGTAAATTTATATGAATGGCTGCTACGCAATTAGTAATAAAAACCCTGTCTACTTACAAATCCTATTTCGCAATAATTTTTATTGAACCTAGTTCCAACTTGGGTAGTCAAGCCCACCCACTTGGTAAATAATTTAAAATCCTAATAACAATTTCATAATAACTCGTTTCTACGAAGTCATTTTAGCTTCTCTACGCGTATTTTCTAAGAAATCCCTTAATATAAATGCACGTTTTATTTTTTAAGTTTCCATTCCACAATGGATGCTTACTAAAAATATAAAAAATTACATGAAGCAGGATCTTATAGCTGACCCTGATGTTTTTTATTCGGAATAGTATTTTTTAAATTTATTTTACTATTGCATATGTATTTATTTCAAGGTCGTAAGAACTTAGGTAAGACTTCAACTCACACGTAGACGGTTTTTTCCCATAACCGTACTACTTGCCACCCTGTAGGCGCTACAGTACGTGTGACTCATGGTTATTGCATTAAATCCGTAACAACAGTAGAATACGGCTCTCACACTAACACCTTACAATGTTCAAATTCAGAATACGTTATGCGCAGCTTGCAAATGACGTCTACGGAGATAGAATACAGATAACAAACACTGATAAATAGGAACCAGAGATAAACTTTTTTTGTAGAGTATGGAAAGTTATTTTTTAATTAGGATTACGATTTCTGTATAAATTTTTATATTGATTAATGTTCCTGTTTTTGATCGTTGAAAAAAATGCTAATGAAAATAATAATACTTATTTGCGTTACTCATATTGCTGCCATAAAATATTCATACATGTAAATGAAAATAACACAGAACATTGTTTCTTATAATGACGACGTCAATACAAATAAATTATAACTCGATTATGACTTCATAGAACGTGTCTGAGCTAACAATCAAGAATAACTAGCAAATAAGTTAAGAACATTGCATACAGTAGGGAGAAAATAAAAATAAAAAGATAGAGCTTCACCCAGCTGTGTTCCTCAAAGGATCGGATGCGTTTATTCTCGCTAAATAATACAACTTTTAAACGGATTCCTTGCTTTGAGACAAGAGAGAAACATCTTCTTTTTAGGAAAGGTTTAACCGCGGTAAATGAGAACTTGTAGTAAAACAAAGCACATGCAAATCATTGTATTGTAATACCATAAATATTTTGCTACCTAACTGTGACCGTGCTCGAATTGTATTAAAATTTTAAGTTTCCCAATAATTTAACGTAAACATTCTAGGCATCCTTTTGATATAGGTGGTACCTACTATATTCCTTACACCTTAAGATAATACATTGTATTTTAACTCAGTCATAAGTCACAACCTACACAAGAACATTATTGAAATGAGCTTATTATACATAAAGGAAGCATAAAGCCTTGACGGAGAATTTTTATAGGAAGGCATATTCATGATTGGGTCGATCTTCGCAGATTCTTTCTATAGTTGCGGAACCATTGCAGATTCGTACCCACGGGCGCGTAATAAATCTCTCTTATGCTCCGCAACGTACGTTGCATGCAGAGGAATATTTGTTGCATTTTCCTCCATTAAAATAGCAGCCGCATTTATGTAGCCATGCGAGATTACAAAGTTCATTGACCTCGTATATTGCAATATTGATAAAAGACTACTGTTCATTAAGATATCATGCACCCACAGCGGGACATCCTATATGTATACATGTTGTAATCGAATTTAAAACGTTACATTAAGCAAGTGTTTATCAATAAGGTTTTTATGTTTAAAAGAATTGTAGGTACCTACCAATAAATTAACATATTAAAAAATAAACGGTAACCGTACACCGTTGACTATTTAAAGTTTCTACTTACTAGCCCCGTGCCTATATCTTTGGAATTTTTATGATTTGTATTGTTTGGTTTTACAAAAGTGTTTTATATTGCATACCAGATATTATACGACCTCTCTGTATCTTTAACAGTAGTAAAAGGAGAATAAAATGTTACATCTTTACAGATCAATGCAAGTTATGCAACTATTGGTATATTCACAAACTTTTCAACCACGCTTGCTACATGTTATTTTTTTCATAGTTATTTTATTTGTGTTATTTTCATACTAGCCTATGTCACTCTATTACTCCCAAACTACTATCTCGTTACAAAAACTGTAGTCAATCCGTAATAACGTTGTCAAAGAAGAACAGACAAATGAACGAACGAACAGAAACAGTCACATTTATGGTATCAACCTTTGGTATCAACATCGAATAATTATGTCACTTTTATGTTGAGGCTACTTCACAAATATTTTAACTGTCTATTTCTATTTGAAAAGATGACCTATGCCAAACTAAATAGACATGGTCATTATAAAAAATCCAGAAAGAAGAAACGATATTTTCTCATAAGATGTATTTATTAATGTTATCGCTGTTATTAACTATGTTCTACATAGGTACCTACCTGAAAAAGAATTGTATCATCAGCAACCTCGTCTACAATAAATGCCATACAAGAAAGAAGAAACGATAATTTCTCATAAGTTGTATTAATGTTACCGCTATTATTAACTATGTTCTATACAGGTACCTGAAAAAGAATTGTCTCATCAACAGCCTCGTCTACAATAAACGCCATACACATAGCCTGTGTTCGCGGAAACAGCAATCTCCGAACAATGGCCAATGAAACCGAGTGAGCTACCGGTAGAGCCATAAAACGGCTCGCCGATATCAAATGATAAATTGGGAAGCTATAAAGTCTGTCTGTCTGGCCAACGGTGCGGTTGTGTGCAAATGAACCGGCATGTACGACTACGAAGGACGCGGCCGCATTCCGCGACTCCATGCCACAGTTGACACACATACCGGTAGAGTGCGCTAGTGTGCGTAATAGTACTGCCATTCTTATTGATGTTCACGGACTGTAACTGTCAGTGTCAGTTTGTTGACATTGGTCAAACTTACTTGATCACGTAATTGTATTGACTCGGTAAATTTCGCAAATACAATATTTCAATTCAGACTTCATGAATCCCCCTTTTTCCGCACTATTCTGGAGAAATTTTTAATTCTAGAAAGTTCACACATTCCCACGAGGTATCCTGTCTAAGATGGTTTCGGTTCGCAATTATAAAATTAAAGTCTAAACCACATGCACAGATAGATAAATGCAAAAATATTTTATATCCATTTTTTTCATGTACCTAATTCGATGTAAATGTATGAAATCAAATTAGTGAGTCGAATTCAACTTCATATTTCACAAACGTGCCTTTTCTATATGAAAAAATTGTACCAGTTGTACGAAATTTTTTGTAAGAAATTATGACGGATTGTTTTAATTTAAAGTGTACGCAAAAGAGTTCCGCATTAAACAATCCTGTATTTATTTGCCACACTTGTCCTGGAAAATCTCATTAAAACATGGAGCTTTACCACAAAGCATTAACGTCAAGTACATTAAGGAATTTTTGTACCGTACTGAACGTTAGGACGTTAGACATGTTAGTGTACTACTGACGTCGTGGAATTCCTTTTTGTGCCACACAGAATAAGCAAACTTGTCCGTACTATTACAAACTTACAGAGAACGGCTTTCAAATTCTTTAAAACTTTTGAAATTATTGACTAAGGATAGATAAGCTGTTTTATAATCTATGTGGCAAAACAATGGCCTGGCCATTACGGATACTATCGAAAACACACACCAATTTAACTATGGATGTCAAATAATACAGAATGTTCTCTAAGAGAAACGTATGACCATTTGTGAAATTAAGTAAACCTTTTCAAATTCAAATATTAAAAGATATCTACGTCGCCCAGTTCCATGCTAATTCGGGTACATACACTGTTGTCTTCGTAGCCAAAAATTAAAGCGCTTGAAATCGAGTTCTTACCTAATTCTAAATGTGCATTTCCATCTCAACTAGATTAGCTGATAAGCATTTTAAAACTGTCAGTGACTATCGACATTTACACATCGACTTATATAATAGAATAACACACACAATTGTACTATAGATGATATAATTGCCTATCGTACATAAAAAGTACCTATACGGTAATGCTACGGGCTGACCAGTAATGTGTTCATCCATACAGCCTCTGACGTGATACTTCGTGCGTTACAAAATACAAAATATGAAACCTTTACAGCTAAAGGAATACATATAAACGTTTGCAGAACAATTGTTTCTATGTGTAAATGAGCGCAAGACAAAATGAAATAACGGCGGAGTGGAAACTGTTTAATCACGCAGCGAACGTACATGATAGTGATGTAAGGAATATCGTGAATAGGTGCTCCATTTTTGAAAACTTAAAACTTTAAATAAGGAATTCTGAATCTGGACAGAGCAAATTTGCCAAGCCACGAATTTTGATTAAGGTATAATGTTTATGAAGTGAGGGCTTGCAGAGCTGCTAGAGCGTGTATAGTTAGTTTACGTAGTAGTATAAGCTTGGATCTACGCGAAATCTCCATGGTCTCACGAAATCGACAATAATATGAGCCATATGGCCTCGTCTTTGCAAAAATTTGCTTCTCGGTAGGATTCTTAAATTTCTCCAGAGTAGAATATGTTGAAAATTCGAATAAGGAATAATAGAATCATTACAATCGTATTGAAGATACATTGTCATTTTCTGAACTTATAAAAAAAACACAAATAAAACAAAAGGCGAAACTATGAAAAAAAACAATAGAAATAAATGAAGGATGTACACTATCGACACAACTATTAAGCTACAGAACAATCGATGAGCTCCGCTGAGCAAGGTTAACATTGTCATACAGCCAACTGATAAAGTGCTCTCTGCGCTCTGCACTGTACTGCAACTTACTGATTGCTCCCGTTCATAGCTATCTTTGTTGGACTTTGTACATTTGTTTTAAATTGTGCTTTATAGTTTGTAAATAAATAAATGAATTTATGTGAGACAGAACGAGGGACAAATTGTAGTATAGATATTCCATTCTACGAAGTCCGATCTGCTCTGGTTGTAGTAATAATGACAAGCGCGCTTGTGTGCGTAAACTTTTGAAGCGTTTACCTTTTACTCACGTCAAGCCTTCTAAGTTAAGTTGCAGTGCTGATGTTACCCGACGCTAAGCGATCTTGAAGTTACACACACTAAAACAATGTGCTTGTGCACACCTCACAATATTCATAGCCGAAGAGACTTCGTAAAACAGAACATTGTAATTCTGAACGTCAATTAGCCGAAAGCTCTTACATACCTATATTAATACGTTACTCTTTAAATTCAATCCATCTGAATCCATTATCATGAGATGATATGGTAATCTAAAGTCAACTTCCGTTACATCTCATCTTTGCAAGGTGCTAATATGGCAGGCGAGCAGCGCCGAAGCGAATCGCATACAAATGCGACCAGCCGGCAAAAACTGCTGAATAATATCCCTTTACAATTCAACCACTGTGCAACATCGTGCCGATACAGCACCGCACTTAATGCAATCACGCTCGTGCATTTTCCATCTGTTTTAAAATAAAGCTAGGTGGAAATACCATACATGTATTACAGATAGAACAGGGATAACATACGGCTACCCCTAAGAGGAAACGTTCGAAGATTAGAAAGAGAGTGAAGATCACAGTATTCTGTCTCTTTTTGCTGACGCATGCTTAGTAAAGGACAGAATGTTAATATCATTTCGATCACAACAAACAATCGTTCAGCTAGGCTGTCTTTCCGTGCTAACTGCGTATGCCAGAGCAGAGAGAAATAGACTGCGTTCCACGATCTTTCTAACCGAAGGACATTTGGAGGTCTAGCTCCCAGGTTCTATCGAAATACTTCTATGAGTGTGACTCATTTAAATACTTCAGCCCTCTAGTGACCTACACAATTAATAACGCTAATGTAGGGGCTACAGCTGGTAATAATCCATTACATGCTAACATAATTTCGATGCTACACCAAACGTAATGATGCAGTCACGGAACGATTCTGCGTTGCCCAACCGCATCTCGGCTCATCTAACGTTTTGGTTCTGAAATAAAGAAGTTGCTGCAAGGTTAAATCATTTTTAGTCAGCCTCAGTACTCATTAGCTAAACCTTCTTCTTTACGACTGGGGTGTCGGTCGTATGACCATTTTGCCACTGTCAAGTGAACATTTGTATCCAGTTCCTTTTATAAACTTATATTTACCCGCTTCGTTGCCCGCATTTAAACATTATTTAAAAAATAAAATATATTTACTAACATGCCGTTTGTTTCGTAGAAGTTTCTTTCTCTTTCTAAAAAAATCACGTTAACAAACTCCTAATTGCTAAGTACAATTTGCTAAGTACAAGTTGTCCAATAACTTTGTGGTACTCTCTCACTCTCTCATTCTTATCCATAAAAAATATAATAAATTATTGCTGTACTGATTCCGTCCCTGTTGGAAACTAGCGCCATTTGTAGCGCCGAGTAGATTGAATGCGGCGTATCTTATCGTGAATTTACTATATTATCTTTTTAGAAATCAGATGGCGCTGATTTTTAAAATTTCTAAAATTATCGAATGAACTTTCATTCATAGCATAACATAATTTTCGAAGTTAATTAAGTTTATAGTACGAGTATTTAAGGTATGGGGACGTTTGTGGGTGTATGATAAACACTCAGTCGATATTTTTGGTTTGAAATCAAAAAACCATACGGCAAGACTGAGACTCACTAAGGTGCAATTGCGATTTCAGTTCACAATCGTGTATGTTACCTACCTCTTTTTATTCTCTGCTCTGTGAGCCACACACACACCGCCGTCCTTCTCGGGGCTGCTGGCTGAACAGATCGAGACCCACTCTCACCGCCCACAACCCCGGAAGCCCCCTTTTAGTCACCTCTTACGATCAGACAGGAGATGCCGTAGCTCTATTCTTAATCCCGAAGCAACAAAGAACCTGCACATGGGTTCGATTCTCAGTGGAAAAATCTGATGGATTATGAAAAAGTATTTTTAAAGGCCAAAGGTTTTTCTTCTGTGTTTATGCCATCTAGTGCAATTTACATAATAGCATAGTATTAGACCTAACATGAGTCCATATTATCACAATAAATGATATGTGCCAAATGCGTCATCTACTGACACGCCGTCGCGCCAGACAAATAAGCATTACTACGACATAGGACATTAAACAATATTTTAATTATTATTGACCATAGAGCGAGGAATGGAACGAATCTACTAGAGACGAAACGATTACATAACAGGACTTAAGGTCCTAGATCAGCGATAGCAGAGTCCCCAGTTCAAACTCCGGCACGTAGACATAGTCTAAGAAATGGTTTTCTATCATGTCTACTACCACCAACCCTAACTTAGCGAGCATGGAAGACTATGGCCTAAATCCATCTCAATTCCGAGACCTGTGCCCAGCTGTGAGATATTAAAAAGTATTGAAAAATAAATGGTCCTGTGACCCTACCTGTCGTCCTACCTGAGGCAGAGTATCCACCAGTTTTGAGTCAGTTACTCCATCTTTGCCGTACTATTTTTTCGGTTCGGTTTTCTATGTTGATCCATGATACATTTTAATTTAAGGCTTAATTTTTTGTTCGATCATATTTATATTTTCATATTTATAGATCGAATCCAAACGTAGGTCAGTAGGCTTTTCTAATTATCCAATGTAGAAAAAAAATGCGATAGAATCACTTTATTATTTCAGAAAAATGTCAATATATCCTTTTAATAAACCCTCAATTCCCCTGTTCATAGTCCGAGTGCTAAGGCTGTACTGAATAAAAGAAAAGCCGTGCTAACTAATCTGTGGTTAGTACGTACCTACGTAAAGCCTCGCAATTTTAGCTCCACAAGTTGAGAGCCCCTGGGACCTCTTTTATTACGTTACAGCCTTAAGAGTGTCAACTACTGTCTTGAGGTAAACCGATTTTCTCCAGTGTAAAACGTCAGAAGCGAATGTAGTTTACGACTTTAAAATGTAATTGAAAATAGGTTTGATGTGACTTTTAGGTATTTATTCTGTTTACGGTCTATATATTTTAAAGAACTTTAAATTTACGTTTGTGTATATATTCTTCTGAAGAAGATTGCCTACGCTTACCGTAGTTACGTAAGCTGCCAAGCACTATAATTTAGTCAGGGCCTTTAATCTATTAAAAAACTTGGTGGTTGGATTCTAGGTATTCTTCTCTTAATTTTATTATTGATAAATAACACCGGTAGTTCTATTTATTATTTTCTTCTTACATATTATGTTGAAATTCGAGTGCTTGAACACAAATATTAGGTATAATAAAAATATACGTAAATATTATTTAATAACGCTACTAATACTTAACCCTAAATTAGATTTTCCTGTGTAAAAAAGTGATAAATTTAAACTAAAGAAAAAGAACTTTCAATTCTGGGTACTTCTTTATAATTAATTAGTACGTTGCTAAAGGAAATTAGTAATTAGTATGTATACATTTGATAAATTTGACTTATTACATCTTTTTTTAAGGACTAAAACTATTGCAAGATACCCCTGAAAAAGAATACGTATTCGTTTACAGATGAATATGATAAGTAAGAAATAAGTGCTAAAACATGGAAGAGCTGAATATTGAGCTGTGGTAGCTTGCTTAATACATATTTACAAGCCATGGAAATTTGATGGAAAGCGCTTTGGGATCAATGTTGTGTTGCTTAAGATAGAAGCATCATAAAAAAGACGAAGTGACAACTGAAAACTTAAAAGTAAGAAATATATTTTGTATCTGATTCGCAACACGTCGCAGTTGTAATATGGTGGGCGTGCTAAAAAGTTTATTAAAATATTGAATTAAAACTTTACTTTAAAATATATATGTATCATATTAAAGTCTTATGTGAGCTGCGCGCGCAGGAACGACATGATGAATTTAGCCACAGAATAGAAAGAATATCAACACTGAATATAGTTACAGTACTCAGTGTCCATACTACATATTATATATAGTAGATTGATATTAATAAGCCAGTCAAGCCAGTGTGAAATATGTAGTATTCATATGAATATTAATTTAAAATAATCATTACGTTAATAAAACGTTTTTTATTCAAACAAAATCTTTTTGATTGATTTTGATATTTATCGTCGATTACTACTGCGTTTGAGTTATTTTTAATTTTTTCATACGCCAAAGAAGTACATACGAGTATAACTTCTAAAGCGTGTACATAAAGTACACACACTCTTTTTATCAAATACATTACATCACAATGGTAACAATAAAAGTTTTTAACGTAACCTCTGAGAAGGAAATAGAAGCGAAAAGTGCCACAGAGCAAGATAAGCGATAAAATAAAGTTATGGAAGTGTAAAATTGGTCCGCGGCCGCTAAGTAAATCTCTACAAGCCACGAGTGTAGCGCGCTGGATAGCTTTTATTACGCTTCCGCTTTTAAAGTGTCAACTTTAACTATTTCAACCTAAACTTATTTTATATAATGGAAAAATCATGCGGGAATGGTTCATGTATACTAAAGTTAAGATTGATGTACTACTATGTGAAGCAGAGTAGAAATTGAAGTAAGGAATTACAATTTTAGTAAAATATGGATTTACCCGTTACAACTTAAGAGAAACCATACTTTGACTTATATTTTCCTTGCTCAAAGTAACAAAACGCAAGTACAACTTCATTGTATTTCGGAGGATAAAATGATGTAGCTTGTGGCATTGTGGCGATCATCCACCACCGAAAGACAAGACTGGCCTCTGGTGTATACGTCCACTAAAGCAACCAATTTATACTATAATTTAACAAGTTCCACGTGCTTCCGCTGCATCGTTTTTTTAATTGGTTAAACACAACAAAAAATAGAGTTCGTGTAATCTTCTTTACGTAAAATGTATTCGGTGGAAGTCAATGAGCTAAAACGAACCACGACTCACCAGGCGCCTTCGTTTGCTACTTCATTATTTAAAAAACTAGTTAAATACCAACAATGTAGAGATCCGTTTATTCTTCTTTACGTAAAATATATCCATTGGCGACGGCGAGTCGCGCCGTCGTCCGTCGGTCGATCATCTTCTATCGATGTACTTACAGAATATTTATTGAATTTTGACTCCAGAAGTCTAACTTCTCGCCCTAAGTAATACGTATTTCAAGTTTGGCAGGCGATATGAATTGAGTTCGAAAGCTCTTTATATCGTATAGGTTATTAATATGAACGCCGCATCGCGATATCGAGACCTAAGAGTACAATGCTAAGAGCTAAACACAACTAGAGTTAGGTACATATATTTATAGGTATTTCTAAGAGAAATATAATATAATTTAAGACATGCAATAAAGTTTTTTTATCTTCAATCCTTTTAAAGTAGTCTTGCTGGCCACGTAAAAAGGTAGGCCAGGACCGTAAGACTCAAGTTGGTTTTGTGGATATATGAGTCAATGGCCGTTCCGCTGTCTAATGTTTTTAAGCCACCATTAAAGTCTACGACAAGGCTTAAATTCTATATTTTGATAACAGCGACGACGAAGGCTTAACGTATTCTTGGAAGCCAGGAAACGCGTACGAAATTCGCCATTAGTCACCTATCCGCCTGCGCCTATTTCGCTTCCCTTACGTTCTCCACTACCCTTTGGGCTATACGCGCTTTTGTAATAAAAAAAAACGGCAATTTGTTTGTAAAGTAGGTTTACGATCGAGATGTTTACGTGATAACGTCCGCACGAGAAAATCTCCATTCGTTTGTATGCCGCTAGAGTGAGAAAGACGGAAGATCGGTCCACTCACTCGAACGCTATGCCAGCCTCCGCTCGTGAGGATTCCGCGTGACAAGTTTCACGGAATGACTGGCAGCGCTCGAGATGAGACGGGAGATCGGTCCGTCCCCCTCTCGTTATACCTGCGATCGCGCTCGTGAGGTTTTGGTGTGACACAAGTTTCTGAACATGTCACCCGACTAAAACGATTTTAAAGACGTTATCACGTCAAAAATACATGTTACAATCAATGAAATTAGCCCATTACCTAATTACGTTTGCTGCTATTTGTTGGTTTATTTGAAGTACCAAGTGATAAACTAGAATTCGATTACGACCCTCGTGGGGAAATCTATCATGGATACCCCTTTCTTACGAAGGCAACAGAGAGGTTATGCCGGACTCCAACCGGCTAAAACCCCACGGTTTCCTCAGCACACTTTTTGTGAGCCTCACGATTACGCTCTCGCAATCTTCCGCGACCTCATCAGCGTAAGTCTCTTAAGACCCCTCAAGCGTACTTACTTACCTCAATTCCGCATACCACTAAACTAATGTGGACTATAGCCATTAAGAAATTTACCGTACATTTATGGTGGGACGTGGGAAAAACACCGTCTAAATAAATTCATAACTACTAAATAAAAAAACGCAAAATATGGGATAAATAAATAAATAACATGGTTTGTAAACATAATAAATAAATTGGTTATTTAGATTTAAGTCAATTAGTTATATAGATAGATTTAAGTATATTTTGATTTCTTTAATATAAAAATAGTATATTTTTTTATTTCTTTAAAAATATTTGCATACCTTACTGAGGTAAATATGGCGGACTTTAAATATATAAAACAACTTCTGTAATACCCATATTTGCGCAAATAAATCATTTTCCTTTTCTTTCTTTCTTTTCTATGTTTGTTGTTACCGTACATGTACGTTTTTAATATACTTTGATATCATACTGTATCAAAATACTGTTGGTAATGAAATATAAGAATTAATATGAGTCTTTGTAGGCAAGTCATTACGTTGAACAACATTTTAACTGGGGCACGAGTAAGACGAAATAACTGGGAATTCCATTACGCCAAAAGCTAAGTCTGACCCAGAATAGGGCATAGTAATAAGAAAACTGGAATTCAAATGATGTTCTGCAAATACAACAAAATAAGAAATGATCGACCATCGTGACGTCGGGACGGAGGCGTCGCGACGCTGTGACGCCGACAACACAACATAAGCTAAATATTAAGCGAGAGATGATGTGGTACGTCTTTAGCAACGCCTCAAAGATACAAAGTTATGATCCCTATATTAATGATCTAACAACAGAATAGAGCCAAAAGTTCAGGCCTAACATTTATTTATTTAATTCCTGCTATTTAAATATTTTATTTTCAAAAATAATATAAACACAGTCATAATGTAAAAAATAATCCGCTAGTAAAGAATATATCACCCTGGTTTTATGCCGAGAACGATGTGACACGTTTAGCTTCCATTCTTAGTGTTTTTAAATTTTATCATTTTGTTCGATGCTCGTAGTTTAATACATAAGTAAATAGTCAAGACTTTCTAAGGTTGTCTCTGAAACTCCTATGGAATATTTTTGGTAGTATCCTATCTGTAAAAGTATCCAGGATCAAGCGCGCATGGCCCGGCGGCGAGCGTAGACCGCTAGCGATCTACGCAGCTAAGCCAAACGGGTGCGGTCGGGTGTGAGATGCGTGACCGCTAGTGGCAAAAATGTCTTGCGCGTTTCCGTGCTTCGGAGGGCATGTTAAACATAACAGACGTTAAACGTAGTCGGAGGCCTCATGGGCGGTTTGAAAACATCCAACAGCGCATTAGCCACTAAACCCGCATCTCCTCCAACTCGCATTGGAGCAGCGTGGTTTAGTAAGCTCCAGGCCTCCCCAATAATGGGGAGAGACCCGTGCCCAGCAGTGGTACGCAAAAAGGGTTGCAGCCAGCCCATCCAGGATCACTAGAATAACTGACCGTTTTGTCTGACTAGTCAACTATCCGACTTACTTACTGTCTGTATTACATTTAATTCTAACGATATAAATATTGCGAAGCCATAATTAAAAGACTCATCATCCATCTAAATAATCTTAAATTCTTAGTATCAAAATTAGTACTTTTAACTCACGGGTAAGTTCCCACATAGCTTCAGAATATCTCACAATTTGGATATTATTCATTGAAACAATGAGAGATAATTAACGGTAATTGACATAATCATCAAGACCTCCATCGTATGTATGATTACAAAATAGGAGCATTCAGATAAGCTGTTATAATCGCTGCATGCAGGCATATTAATGACAGCAATTTAAAAATATATCTTTTTCGTATGTTCTAACAAATCTCGGACATAAATAAAATCTTTTGTAGTGTCTAATAATATATTATACACCTCTGCGTCTGGTAATAGTAAGTCCTCGCTTTACAAGATCTGACTTAATAAATCCATTAATTCTTTCAATGCATTGTTACGTATAATACGTGGATCACATTTTTCAATCCAACTTAATAAAATAAGGTTTTTATTCTCCATTAGTAGATGTCGATGTCGTCCAAGGAAACACCATCATTAGGAATCTATATTTTATACCCGCAGTCGGTACACCCACGCATTCTAAGCGGATTGACGGCTTAACGTCTTAGAGGCTTGCTCACCTATTTTTTACAGTAGCAAAAAATAGCTATAGAAGAATGAGGATATTTATTCAAAAAAACCACAACAATGCTTGATCCCTCAAGCTTTCCTGAGCGCTTTTTCGAATTCCGTGACTCAAATAATTAAGTCCGAAGATGGGGGTCGCCGGGTGAAATTATACATTGTTATTGCCACTATAAATCTCATTTTTGGTGAACGCACCCGCTCGGAATAACAAATATTAGCTACACTAACGCATTGCGAGTCAAATCGGACGAAAGGTACGGCGGATGTACAAACATATTTACTTACCCGAATAGAATTGGAAATACATATGTAAATACAAAAATCATTTTCGCGTCTTTGTTTACAAGTCTGCACTGAAGTACAAAATGGAAAATTATCAAGACAAATAGAAATCCTCTTACCACAATCGAGGTATATGATGTAGGAAGATGTATTTGTAGTTGATTGTATGTCGAGATGTATACCTATAGTATGATGTGTATACGGTAGGTAGGCCAGACGGTTGCGAAAGTACAGACATGCCTCGTCATGGTTCTCGGCACACATTAGATGCCAATCTCTCGGAGTCATATGTCTACGTCAGCTGTGATGCAACAGACGATTGGGACCTGGAAAACGGAAAAATCACGTGATGACGTAATCGTTACCGCAATGTTTCTCATCTGTATCTAAAACTTGAAGAGTTTGGTCTGTCTATACTTCCAGGTAATTTTGTAACTAATAACTCTTTAAAATGTATTCCTTTTATAAATACTTCATTTACAAACACGATTAGAAACAGCAAGAATGCTGCCCATGATACTGCCCATAAGAATTGGCAGTATCATTTCGACATTATTAAGTCATTTAAACCTTTCAAATATCAATAGAAACCTTTAACCTTTAACGTATAATATCTTTATAATTTCATATCATTAATTTAAGTATCGATACTGTCGGAATACTGTCGCAATATGTAAATTATAAGATAGTTTTTGCCAAAATTAAGTAAAGGATTACATTTGCATACATTTCACGGATTCAGGTCATACGCAAATTTCCCAAACGTAATTGGTGCAATTGACGGTAAACATATAAGGCATAAATGCAGACGCCCAACTGTATCGTTACGCTGTCTGTTCATTGCTGATAATGCGATACTGTCATGTTTCAAAGTAGCGCAACACGATGCTATGTTAAAAATCACAGTGTGTAAAGGACCTAAATAATAAAAGTTGAGACCTCTTGTAGTCGGAATCCGCTAACAACATTTTTTTTCTTTTCAGAGCACCGGCGGTTGTCGTTCATCGAGCGGCGCGGGTGCGGGCGCGGTGACGGTCGCGAGCGCGAGCGCGGGCGCAGGCGCGGGCGCGTGCGCGGCGCGCATGGCGAGCGCGGGCGCGCAGTTCCGCGGCGGGCAGCAGTGGGCGGCGGCCTACGCGCCGCAGCCCTGCCGCTACCCGCCGCCACAGCCGCAGCCTTACGCTGCGGCGCCTAGTCCCTACACTCCCCATCAGGTGCGTTTATTAATTACGAGTAATATAGACTCGATAAAAATAAATTGCCCGATGCTCAGTATTTTCGTATCAAGGGAATGCCTCTAAAAGGTAAAACAATGTTTATTTATAATGGCGCCCGCCAAGGCTTTGAACTCTGTATTTCGGTATCGAAAACGGCGGTCTTTACCACTCGGACATCGATGCTCATCGCAGCATTATACATACATATGTATGCTTGCAAGAACGTCTTCTTCAAAAAGATGTGAGACTCTTGCAAGGTAAAGAAAATCTAAATATAATCAATTGCAATTTCTTGCTACGAATAATTTATTCTCGCTTTGATTTAATTAATATCTGAACTTATTAAATAAATTTAATTTATTTCTTTCTATAATAATAATAATATGTAGAAGATTAACCACCTACTAGTTGTAGTTTTTTCAACAAATTTTAAATTTACGGTACGGTATTAACTGTAAACGTATCTACGTTATAATTATAATTTGTTTACATTTCAACATAAACAATTTAATCCAAGCACACATTAAAAGCCTAAGTTGGGGCTTAAACTCCAACAATACAACAACGCAGCGGATACGTATGTTTACAGAAATATAACTAACTTATGAGTTTCCAAATTTAGAAGTTAATGAATTTGAAAGCGTTAAGTATTTGCTGAAAATTGTTTTTTTTTAATTTAGTTTGCGGTTCTTAACGCCAGCTTATTTGACACTTAAAAATATTGTTTTTTGGGTTCCATGCCCAAAGGGTAAAACAGAACCCTATTACTAAGACTCCGCTGTCCGTCCGTTTTTATGTTGTCACCAAACTGTAGCCGTGATAGTCAGACAGTTAAAACGTTCAGAGAAGATGTAGATATTTCTGTTGCCGCTATAACAACAAATATTAAAAAACAGAATAATTCAAATACTTTAACGGGCTCTCATACAACAAACATGATTTTTTTACCATTTTATAGATAATGGTACGAAATCCATCCTGCGCGAGCCGACCTCGCACTTGGCCGGTTTTTTTTCTAGTACTATTCCTATTTGCTTCTAACTGATGGGATTTTACCCATTACGAAAGTCCTAGGAGTAATACACCGCGATGCTCTGTGAATGCTCTACGTTTGCTGTCTCTTACAAGTTCTAACAACTACAAATTAATATTCAAGCAGCCTCTTTGGTTATTACTAAGACCAAAATATAAATCTACTGTACTGCAACGCAAAACACAATCTAACATAGCCCAAATTAAAAGCCTAAGTTAGTAAAGCACTCACACAGTAAACTTCATTCAATATACACAATACGATACAGTAACATGGCGTTCGTGTGCTTGAACAAATTAAACTCGCTTATTAGTTTCCAAGTTTGGTTAATGAACAAGCGAAAGCTAATTTATGGTGGTACAATGAACGTCACGCGCATATAGCCATTACTATTGTTCTACGTTAATGTACAGTAAACTATATCCAAACTGCATTAGCGCGAAATTTGAATTTAATAAAGTCTATGAAATCTATTCAAGGAAAAATACTGATAATGAAAAAACCTAAGCTAAGATTCGGAGATTATCTCCGAACCTTTACTTTTCTCCGAACTTTTATACCGCCCACGACGATTCGTCAAACTATGTTTAAGCTCAATTTTATCGAATTATTTTTTTTTCAAACTTAATAGCAGTATTCGACTTTAATGGGAGCTTGACAGCATGAATTAAAGATTAAGGTTTTTCCGACGCAGCCATGTGGGGAGTATAAGCGGTGTACGAGGAAAAGAAACCAATATTTCATATTAAAGCCTGTCATCAAGTTCGAGTATACATGTTACATTTGTACATTCATTGCACGAAATTTTTCGAGTTCCTTACTTAAATAAATAAAATACTACTTTGCAACGATATCTTACAAGAATCTTGTTTGACAGAGTTTGCCAAAACCAACACTAAATTTGGAGCAACTAAACAGAAACAGTGCGAGGCGTAATTAACTGAGTCGGAGCGTTGACATCGCTCCATCAATCCTTGCCCTGCTTCATAACAAACAATATTAAATGATTAATGTCTTCTTGGATCACTTTAACATGAAGCGGAACGTGATTTGCATTAAACTATATGATATCGACTACTCGTTACCCGTGTTAGCGTCCGCGTCACGGTTATGTCGGTTATTTAGAGATAATCTGTTTAAGTATGTCTGTAACACATCCTTTGTTTGGTAAATCTTAATAGGTAGGTAACATATAGAAAAAGACATGTAGTAGGACCTACACGACCGCGGAGGTACTACCGCAATATTCATTTCTGCCGTGATACAATTCTATTGTGTTTTGGTGGAAATATGCAGTTGCTAGCCAGACTTGAGTGAGGCGATCAGCCTCCGGAATAGCATGTCGTATGCTCACGCAAGCAATCCTTGGGCTTGTGTGTACCATAGATCTCCATGAGCTTTAGCAAACAACTTAACAAGTTTTTTTGTATAAATGTGCTAAAAATAATAAAAAAAATCATGGTGTATTGTATTCTACAAGTTGATGCCTCAAATCAAATAAAAAAGTGTAAATATAACACTGCGAGCAATGAAGTGTGTGCAGATTTAAACTGCATCAAGCCGTGTACACACACATGACACGCAACCTACAACAAAACTGTACCTAGCTTCGCCAGACAAATATCGCTGCGCTTTGATTAAAACGTTCACAAAAATATAAAAATTTACAAGAAAAACTGTCGTAATGTATTGTGAAAAGTTGTAATTAATAGTATTAATAAATAATAATAATCAGGTAATTTGGATAATGATAGCAACACGTGTGTGTAGATCGGTCACGTACACATGTCACAAAACCGGCCTCAAGTTCTTGTTCGCTGAGTTCCATCTATACTTTTTTATTTGAACTGAAGTTGATCCTTTCATTTGATATCCATAATACACCCGTATTGTACAAAAATTAACAGTATATAGAAAATTTCAGCTCAATGAGTTGAAGATATCTGTTTCAAAATAAGGTTGCAAGATTTCACCCGAACAAATATACTTGCATATTAAAATTTAAAGGCCAAAACAAAAGCGTTGTTGTGATTTTTTTCCATCGAAATACAACAGAATAGTACACGGCAAAATTGGATGCAATGGATTACCATTCTCAATCTCAATCTTGAAGATTCCCTGTCAGGGAAGTATTAACTTCCCTGGGCGAAACATGTAAGTTGTACAATTACTTACTTAATTGTATATTTTATTCATAACATGCAACAAACTCGTGTCATTATTGTATTTAATTATTGCTGTAACTGTATTCCTTTTTACTCAGCTAAAATAAGTATATTTCCATGTATAGCCATGCTTTCTCTAAAAGCTCTACCTAGGAGCTAGGGGACTCGGAACTAAAGTAAGCTTCTTTTAATCATTAAATATCAGCTCATTAGCAGTGAGTGCAGAAGGCAACACTATTATTTTGTCTTCTTTATTTTAATACCACCAGCCACGGCACAGATTTTAATTAAAATTTATTCCAACAAAGGTTCTTGTGCTTTTCAGGAAAATATTTTAAGCTTTTAATCTGTATAACATTGATTAAAGAAAACAAAAGACGCATGCCGTTATCTTATAATTGAAAAAATATGTATTTTATATTAATGTATTTTTAAAATAACATTTTTTTAAACGTATAATAATATTTATTTCAGTGTGGGAGTCAAACGAAAATTATTTTAGAAGAAAACATTTATGTGTTCTCTTAAAAGTTACACGTAAAGCTTTAATACAATATCGATTACTTATAACCTTTAAACATTGATACAAGAGTAGGTAGCTACATAATTTATGTGTTAGCACTATCAAGAATCAAAATAGACACTCATTCAAATCTGAGGGTTTCAATGGTGTCCCCTAACCCTGTTAACGAAACATTGGCCGCTAACAGAAACCAGATGTCATACCCCCACCCCCACCCCTCCCATAAGAATCTCGTAAAAGAAATTTCTTGCGTCCTTATCGCTTTCTGAAATAAAATGTAGCGCCCGTCGTACGTGTTTTATTACAAAAGCGTCTCCTCCAGGATTTATCTCATGGCCGCCCGTGCCGATACGAGTACCTTCAGCCTTTTAGGGTTGTATGCTTGAAGTTTTCAACAAGTTTTTTTGGACTTTCTTGGACGGAAAATTTTTACCGCCTACCTGGAGGCCTTGTGTTGTTTTATAAAATAAAAAGTATTTTTCGTTTCAAATATGTAGCTTTTTGTGAAATACTTTTATGTCTGATGTTTTATTTACCTAACCCAACGCTTCAACGAAAAGTATCTTAAGTAAGTAAGGCATCAGAAAGCAATAGCATGAGTACCTATCTATATAACTAGACGACCTGCGTGGCGCAATGGTTACCATGCCGGACTGCCAATGGAAGGGTCCCTCCCGTGTTCGTTTCCGGACAATTAGAAATTTGAATGATGAGTTTAAATATCTGCTCTCGGTATGGGTGTTTGTGTTTCTGTCTGTGTGTGCCCATGGTACCCACGACACAGGGTATACCTACCCTACTGTGGGGCTATGAGTGTGAAGCGTTATTTATTTATATTAACTAGCGGCCGCCCGCGACCTCGTCCGCGTGGACTTTGGTATTAGTCATAGCATGATGTTATATAGCCTAAAACCTTCGTCGGTAAATGGACTACCCAACATAAATAGTATATTTCATTACAAGTGCGGAAAGGCTGTCATTGCAAGGAGTTCCTACAAATGTCTACCCGAGCCCAGGCGCAGCCGAAGGTGATTTTGGAAAAAGGCGCCAACCGTAGAAAAATAATATGCAGAGATTTTTTTTGTTTTCTTCACCTATTGTGGGTAGGCAAAGGGAACTATGCCCATACAGCCAAGTCTTCAGTAGATTTTTTTTATTGATATGAAATGAAAATGTTAATGAGATGAAACGAAATGAAACCTAACCTAACTCATTGAATCAAATAATTAAATCTGATATTGAAACAAACTAGAAGCTTCTTTTTAGAAATATTTGCATGAATCATAAAAACTTCTAAAACTTCGTGGTTGGTTTTTTTTAATAGAAATTATTTTGACAGTTGGAAAAGAGAACGCACGAGTTCGGAAAAGGTAAAGAAAAAGCACGAGTGTGTATAATAGCCCACTTCCCGACTGTCCCTGCAATACGCCACTTTTTGAGCAACTGTATTAAAAAAGAATTTTTCAATTCGAACCAGTTATCCCTGAGATTAGAGCGTTCAAACTAACAAACTCTTCAGCTTTATATATTTTTATCTATTTAGCTTTATTAGCCTTCCGCCAGCGGCTTCGTCCGCGTGGACCCGTTTGATGGGTCCCCGTAGGATAAAAAATAGTCTATGTGCTATTCTAGGTTTCATTGCTATATTAAAATCATAGGCGTTTAGCCAGTTGCTTAAACCGCGTTGACCCTATTACCCGTTTTCACGTAGGAATAAAGCATTTTCCCGCGGTAAAAAGTAGCTTATGTTACTCAGTAGCTTTATATTGGTGAAAGAATTTTTGAAGTCAGAACAGTAGTTTTTGAGTTTATTCATCACAAACATACAAAAATACATAATACAAAAATACAAATCTTTTCTCTTTATATTTTATTTTATTTATTTATATTTATGTGAAAAACCTAAAACTAAGGTTCACAAAGGGTTAAACCTAATGCCGATTGGCATTGTCTACCAGTCGACCCTAGGTGATGTTGAGAATGCGAGGTAGGCTTCTAAAATAAACAAGCTAAAAGACACAAGATTAAAAATAATAACGATAACTGCGTACATAATAAAATACGGACACTAATATATATTCATATTCATACATACATACATATATACATACATACTTAATATATGATATTAGTATAGATAGTATGGATGTAGTATAGAGATTAAACGTCACCATCTTCATACATTTAGTAAACCATTGAATATCCCACTGCACAGCACGGATCTCCTCTCAGAATTGAGAAGGATTTATCTGTCCAAAAGCGGATGAGAAGACATAACAAGCTTTTAAGAATGAAAACCAGAAGCAGAATATTTAAATCACCATTTAATTCACAAAGCCTTTTATACAATTTAAAAGTAACAATTTAAGGTTTCTAATTAACATTTCCTTATACAACCACAATTAAATAATAAGTAAGCACAAATACAGAATTTCTGTACGCAATCGGGCAGAGTTACTGCCCTTACCACGATCGCCGCACTAATGATCCCCCCTTAGAGGAGGCCTCGCTTTTATAGGCGTTTTTTCCTACTTCGTCACATTTTTTATGCAACTACCGACGTTGATTCCTAACAAAGCCAATGAAAAAAAATTGCTTAACTCTCAAGCAGGTACGTTGATTATTATAATGTTTTGTTGTGGCTGTAACCGTTTTTGCAGTCACACTGCTGGGCACGGGTCTCTCCCCATTATTGGGGAGGCCTGGAACTTACTCGACCACTCTGCTCCAATGCGGGTTGGATGTTTTGTTGTAAGTACTGTGGAGCAAATGATAAATACACACTTTGAACCTTTCGGCTCACAGTTTATAAATATGTGTACATACTCGTATTATAATTTTATTATAATTATTTTGGTGAGAGCATCCAGGCTTAAAATCAAATTATTGCGAGAGTTTACGAAGTATTCGAGGAATTCACCAAAATTAAATATTTCATCGACAACAGAGGCTGTACGTATTTCGGTATATCTTATCGCTAGTAGGTAAAATAATACCATTTTAATTTAAATTATTTTGTATTGCGGTCTAGCGATTAGTATTGAGCTTAAGCTGAAGGTTCTGAGGGCAATTTTTATGAAAAAGTACGTTATCACTATGAGTGCTTAACTATGGATTTTTTCGTGTCTTGATATTTTATGAACTAAAAATGTACTTTCCGGATGCATGTTTATCAGCTATCTAGTTCAATGATACACGCTGATACTACACGCATACGTTGTACGAGGAAAGATTTATCACATGTACCATCAGTGGTACTAAACTGAGTGTCAGTTATTCACATTGTATTTATTAATTAATTTTCTTATTTTTGACGACTCGTGTCGGGTAATGGTAACCGTGCCGGTCTGGGGTCCCGGGTGCGATTCCCGGCGAAACAGAAATCTGAATTACGAGTTTAAAATTTCTGTTATCGATCTGTATGTTTGTGTATCTGTCTTTTTCTGTGTCCATGGCACCCACGACACAGGGTATATCTACCCTACTGTGGGGCTATGTATCATTGTGAAGCGTTATTATTTATTTATTTGGCAACATAAGCTAGCTTATTTAAGGATTTAAATTATTAAATTTTAAAATAAAAAGCATAACTTGTAATACCGCACAGTAGGTACTGTACCGTACAGTAGGTACTGTACGGTATTTTAGAATTAAAGTGAAATAAATTTTTAAATCGTAACGTACGTCGAAGTCGAAACGTATAAAAATACAAAAATACAAATTTTTCCTCATTATAATATTAGTATAGATACATACAGAGTAAAAGAATAGCTGAATTTACTATTTATGCAAAAAGAAACATATAGAATATATTTTTGAAAGACAACAAATAAAGATCCCAATAGTAAATTTGGTACATATGTGGATTAAATGTTTTTAACGGTAAAGTCCACATTTTGAATGAGACTATAATTTTGAACGCACTGACCTTTTTGCGCAAGTGACACTAATTGCCCTTTGATTTCAAAGTTATTTATGATTTGTTTATATATTTTATTTTCATGCAAAAAAAATATTTTTCTGTAGTACATTACAGAATTTTAAAAGGGGTGCAGTTTTCAAAAATAAAATTACATTCATCTCAATAAATTAAGCTAGTAATTCTATAGGCGTTGATATTTTGGTAGTAAACAGATTCAACCCGATAACATTTCAAATAATTATTACTTTACGCTTTTAACAAGAAGGAGCTATCGCCCCATCTTAACGTCGCCGCCTGCTCAAAAAGTTGAAAGTTTGATTGAGTTGAGCAGTTTTAAAGCAATGGTTAAGTATCTGTGACCAGTTGATTAATGACTGGTATATGTCAGCTGTCAGGGCTGTCACAACGGCGCAGCTTGTTAGATTCATCGCACCCTCGCCCAAACGTGCCACTCCTAAATGGAGGTTACTTTTTTGGTGAAGGGATCAATGTTTTTTTATGGTAAGGACCGACATAAGTATCTAATTCACTACCGCGTTATGTCCACAATCTAATCTCCGCTATGCGGATGAAAAAATGTCTTTTTACTATCCACTAGATAATATTTCTGTATCTCGAAAGGGCCTACGTCAAAATAGAGCAGGCTTTATTTGCTGCTTACGTTCGCCGCATCATTTATTATCTCTCGTCCATTAGGAACGTCTAGGTGTCTCGCCATAAGACTCAGCTACTCATTTCCACGTGTGAACCCCACGCGTAGATTATGCTGATGTATTTAAATGTATGCGGTGCGACTTTTTGTACACGAAATTGCCTTTATTCGAGGCTTCAACGCAAATTTCTTTTAAGCAATAACATTCGTTTTACCGTAATACATACATACATTAATACGCTATGCAAAACATATATGTATAAGGAAGCAGGAAATGGCGACGTGACTATTTTCGATTCGTTTATTGACTTAGTGAGCGTAATAGTTTATTTTAGTACAATGAGTCGAGGCACGTCCCACATGTGCGACCCTCGTAACTCGGGGTGAAAGTATAAATAAACAAGGCTTGCTGATATCTGTCATCTGAGGAATTAGATTTATTTCTACCATGGCGGAAGGTGAAGGACCCTGCCCCCTTAACACTGAGACACGCTGAGTTTAATATTTTGTGGGTAGGATAAATTTCACGCCGTATTTAGATTTACAGTAATGAATAACGGTTCCGGAGAGTCCTTAGCGTAAGATTAATATTTTCTGGAATGCTGTCTCCCCCTGCAAAAGGACGGTGTACCTATAGCAATTTGCCTATAAAATTTCTTTGATATTATACATATAAGGGGTCGGGTCCGATCGCGCTGAAAAAAGGGTTTTTTCTGTAGTGAGAGCGGGTGTTTTTTGTTGTATTATGTTAATACTGGAAAGGTCCAGCTGCCGATATTTAAATTTGTGAGCAATGTTGGGCGATTTTTTCCTATCGCCAGCGTTTGACCCTTGTCGACGATATATTAAGGGTGGAAACAGTTTTACTGTTAGCTCGATATTGAGATACGATAATCAATCAATCCAATGTTATAAACAGCTGTTCCTAATTAAGTTCTTAGGAGAATCGTTAATTTATCACGAGTAATTTTCAGCAATTTTTTTATCACGGATACATTGAATAGTTAATATATATGCGGGCCCAAATGGCAAATGGTCCAATGGTATAAAAACAAACCGACGCAATGTTTTCTAAAAATAAAACCTTTTTTTGCTATCGGGGGGGAAACCTTCAAAAGGTACCCGGCAACTTGGGAGAAGATACTTGGTTATGTGGGATTTGTACCGCACTAAAACACTCCGGGATCTCCAGTGGAACGCACCGGGTTCCACCGCGCGTGGCGCTCATCACGGGCCCATCTTCGGGAGAGCAGATGCGCTATCCTGCACCCTCGTGGGCTCACGGCGCCATGCGGCCACGACCACCATCCTTCCCGGGGCTGCTGGCTGGAAGGGTCGAGTTCCCACTCTTACCATCCGCAACCCCGGAAGCCCCATTTTAGTCGCCTCTTACGATCAGGCAGGGGATACCATAGGTCTTAAAAAAACTTAGCTGGACCAATCATCCCCGAAACCCTGGGCAGTAAATTTCATGAAAATTGTTAGAGCGGTATCCGACATTCAAATTATATATAGGTACGAGTATATACAATTGCTCGTTTAAAGGTATTAAATAGAATTTTCCATTTCCTAACTGTCAAAGAAACCATCGTCAATTAGCTATAGCGAAACAAAACAGGCAACAAGTAATTAAATAATTTGTCTTGTTTCTGAACGTTAATCCAAAACGTTCAGTGTTGTGTTACGAGTTACGAGGTGCCTTATTATTAATTTTGCTCTGCTAAGTAAACTCCTTCTTGATTTTCACGTGACAATAACGTTTGTTGAGTTGCAAATTTTAATTATACCAAAATATGTAATTAACTTATTCATTTCACTTCTATAACTACAAAATAGAGTTGTCTTCTTATAAAGGGCAAAAAGAAATTGATAAAAAGTGACATAACGTAATATCGAAAGATAATTCTGACTTTTAGCCATGATTGAACACTATCACCCTCATAGAAATTCTTTGCTCTGTGATCACCCCCAAAACTTGGCAATCGTGGAAGATCATAGTACTTACTCATGTGCCAAGAAGAAGGTATTAATTTGGGCTGTAAAAAATGTGAAATATTGAATCACATGCACTTTTTATAAGGAAAAGATATTTAAATTCATCACAAAGATTTTTCTGTCAGGCAAGAACGGTGTGAGGACCGCTGCATCCATCACAATCCTTACAATACTTCCAATGTTTTCATTCGCATCTGATTTTGAATAAATTTAATAGTAATCAAGTAATCATGATACATATTATTATGTTTAAAATTTAGCATTGGTTTGGAGTGCAAGATAGTATAGTGACGTCAATTTGTTGTATGTGTATAACCGTACAAAAAATCAATAATTCTCTGTTTTCTTACAAGGACAGACAATCAAATCTGTAGATAACTTTAACTTATCTTGATAATAACTTATTTTTATAAATTTATCAAATTAAATTGTTAAGTAGGAAACTATACTTACCACATACCTCAGTATTTGATAGCCGGCAGTTGGATAGGCGACTAATATTCTAGTCGCCTATCCAACTCGAAGCACGAACAAAATAAACATGAAATTAATTGTTGTCCAAAGAAATCCTCGACAATTAACATAAGAGAACCAGAAACGAAGGCAACAAGTAAATAATGAATTTGCCTCGTTTCTAAACGTTAATCCAAAACCGCTCAGTTGTGTTACAAGTTGCTTTATCATTAATTTTGCTCTGCTAAGTAAGTTCTCGTACCAAACTCTGGTTTATACTTTACAGTAATGATTTTACACGGATTACAACGACATTTTAAGTCATCTATAAATATGTTATAATGTAGCTTTCGACTTTGAATGACATTTTTTGTTGTTTTTTTTTTGGCAAAAAATAGCCTACGACCAGCCATCGAACTATCCTGATAACTGATTATCTTACTCACGCAGTGGCGGATTTACAAAATTGCTGCCAGTAGGCTATTCAGTTATTGCCGCCCCTACTAACCTCCTTTCATGCAGTCGGGTTCTGATTTAATTTTTCTTCTTTTTTTAATTTCAGTTTTGTCAGACTAAATGTTATTATTTAATTAATTAATTAATTTATTTATTTATTTATATGCACATTACAGCTAACATTACAGGTAGGGCTTCCAATACCGGGATCCCGGTATCATCCAATACCGGGATCCAGGACATTTTTTCGAGTTTTTGAATACTGGTATTGAAACGTTGAATACCGGGATCCCGGTATTAGTGATTTTATTTTAATTTTAGTACAAATCACAAAATAATAAACTATCAATACCACACATAGACATTTTTATCCATTTCTTTTATTTTGGAATAGGTATATCAATGAGTGTAAGTCCAAAAACAAGATAGACTTCATCGTTACGGACTACAAGCGGATATTTAAAGACGTCTCTGTGATCAATAGGTTTGATGCCTTGGAACCCGCAGTGGATTTTGACGAGGACTAAAAAAATGTGGGTTAAGGGACGAAGGTAACAGGTTTTGTCGCACGAAGCATAAGGCCCGGAAGTCTTAGCTTTCGGATAGGACTCTCATGCTTATGAAGCAAAGACGCGAAGACAGAAATGCCACCTCATCAGAACTCCGATGTTTCACAAGAGATATTCGAAAATGCATACGCAAAGACCTCCGGCGCTTCAACACACTTGTTATAAAACAGGCAATTGAGAAGAACCGGGGTCTAAGATATTCACGCATCGTCTGGGTATAAGTTATCTTACAAAACTTAAGACGTATGACTGCAAAACGGTCGCTTCTAAGCTAGAGATACTGTCCGAGGTTGATTACTTCTACAGCCGATTATAAGCTTCACGTATTCCGCAGCCTGAGTACCAATCCACAGATCCCAGAGCCACATTAAAACGCCACTACACTGACGAGCTTCCCGAAGTCAGTTTTGAGGAGAGCGTTGACCCTCAGACAATTAAAAACGGAAAAGCCCCTGGTGAAGACGGAATAACAGCAGAGCTTATTAAAGCCGGCGGTACACCAATACTTACACAATCAGCCCGAATTTTTAATTCCGTCTTGCAGACAGGGAGAACTCCGCAGGCATGGAACAGGAGCATCGTCGTTTTGTTCCATAAGAAGGGGAACAAAACACTGCTAAAAAACTATCGCCCCATATCGCTCCTGAGCCACGTCTATAAGTTGTTTTCAAGGGTCATAACGAATCGAACCACTAAGCGACTAGATAAATTCCAGCCATCGAAACAGGCCGGTTTCCGACGACACTTTAGCATCATAGACCACATTCTCAAAGTGAGGCAGATAATACAGAAGACACATAATACAATCAGCCCCTATGCCTAGCTTTTATGGACTATGAGAAAGCTTTTGATGATCTGTTCTGGATTCCCTGCAGCGATGCCAAGTTGACTATCGATACATCGATGTGTTGAGATGTTTATACAACTCAGCCATTATGTCCGTCCAAATCCAGAACGTCCAAACAAGACCTATCCAGCTGCACAGAGGACGGATCTAACTGACACTTAATCTTATATGTAGGTATATAAAATTCTCGTGTCACAATATTAGTTACCATACTCCTCCGAAACGGCTTGACCGATTCTCATGAAATTTTGTGTGCATATCGGGTCGGTCTGCGAATCGGTCAACATCTATTTTTCATCCTCCTAAGTGATAAGGGTGGCCTACCCCAACAGCGGTACTGAGTTCGCAGGGTCAGCTAGTATTATTATAAAAATATATTTTTACATGTAAATAATCGACAATTTACATTAAAACTTTGTTTATTAAAATTACCTGAGAAAATATCTTCTAAATAGGCACTTCTAAAAAAGAATTACAATTCTGAAAAAAATAAGCCTTCTTTTTTTTCTATCTTTTTCTTGTTTCTGTGGCACACAAATATCTATTCGTTATGCTATTATAGCAGGACGCTACCATCCGAGGTCTTGCCTATTAAAATTCGCGACATCACAGTTTGCTTTAGTTGGAGCTGATTTTCGAGGTGCCGATAAAAATCGCAACACTCCTACTCCAAATTTGAATATGGGGAATTTGATTACAATGATGTTTATGTAATGTTTCGTAAATTTGGGTTCGCATTTACTGACTCCACACTACATATTACAGAGAGTGTCTCGCTCGAATCACGACGCAATATTTTATAATTTTTTGCAAGGGCAAGGTTAAAACTTGTGGTTTTGTAGTTTCGTGCCTTATTTTCTTTTGTTCCGATGTCGTTTTCGTTTTTCGTCTCGATTTGTCTGGATAACCGGGGTAACCCACACAGTTATTGGAATGGAGAATGGGCCTCGCCACGTAAACGTGCAAGATTGACGTCATTGATAACATTGTAGAGTTAAAAAAACACCGCATGCGGGGAAAAAATATTTATTTGACTTAAGACTATTTTGCTATTACCGTTCAAGCTTTTTTCACAATTTTAATTGAATTTTCTAAAGCTAGTGCATGTTCAACACATATTAGTCGATACATAAGATTGAAATCGGTAAAATTAATCGGTAATATTCACTATATTCGAATTAAACTCACAAAATTATAATATACAAACCATCCAGTTCGCAGTTTCCAACCAGTAGTAGGACTGGCATATATGGGTTGATAGTGGGAGGAGGGAAATACATTTTCTACATTTTCGCTTTTTTCTTCTTCACCCATACAAAGTGTGGGCAGAGGGCGCAGAGGCCGATTACTGGTTGGGGGCGGCGAACTAGCTGTTTTACTCTAGAATATGGAAGTTTGCTACTCTCGGAGTGTGCATAGACAAGTGAGAGAGGAAATTCATCAGCAAAATTTGTTGCAGACTTCTATCTCTAAGACATCGGAAAACCGTCATGCAAAAATCTTTTTGATTTCTATGAGGTAAAAAAATGGGTCGGCAAATTTGCCGCCCCGAAAATCTGCCGCCCTAGGCTCAAGCCTACTCAGCCTGCTGGTAAATCCGCCACTGTACTCACGATTCGTTATATAATAAAATCGAACTATTCTTATACAAATTTGACCAATTCAAAACACCATTGCGACGTGAAAGAAGGGCAAAAAAATAAAAACACTTTCATACTTAAAAAAATAGTGTGGACATGGTCTAATAATGTTCGGTATATAGGCAACAAGGTAAAAAATGATAAACTGAAAAATTGTACAAATAAGTCATTTTGATGATCATGAACAATAAAACGTTAAATTGTATTCAGTTATAAAATATATTTCCGACCGTCTACAAGCTAGTAAACATTAAATAAATCTAGCGATACTCTGATTGAATCGCCGATAAAACAAATGGGACGCTCAATTTAAATAGATTGAATGGATTTCTGTTTCATTTCGTGAGGATCTGCCGTGAATGGCGCCCCAAGTGTAATGCACTAGGCTCTCGAAGTTTCATCGAATTTATTAATGCCTACCGTTCCGCCTTTTATCATTCTAATTATTTTTTGCTTTTGACGGACGGGGAAAATTCAAGAGTGTCTCCGAATATTTCTGTCCATTGAAATTCAGGCAAACGGACGATGAAGTTATCGAAAAGACGTTGGGGCCTTTGGGCATAGTATTCTGTGCTTTGGGTCAGTTTTTTCTTCTTTTCGAGTAGTAGAAGGAATTCGGTGAATTATATATTTTTCTCAACATTTTCTATGTCCCACTGCTGGGCACAGGTCTACTCTCACTAGTGAGAAGGATTTAAGACCATACTCTCCACCACGATAGCTAAGTGCTCATTGGTAGACATTATGTCTTAATATGAGTTCCTGTCAGGTAGGTACGCACGCAAAACATTTAAATATCAAAATTATTTCCATCACCATGGAGCAGCGATAAATACACACATTGCAGATTTATTTGTCAGACGTGCGTTCGATGATTTCAACCCGGTATCTCCGTATCGGAGATCACGGTCGTTACCTTAATTCTTTAGGCTCTCGTAATTTCATTAAATGTATTAATGCCCACTGTTCCGCCTTTTAACATTCTTTTCGAGTAGTAGTTTATAGGTTTGTGAATTCTACTTATAAGCTCCACATCTAAAAAAAGAATGAATATAATAACGACAGCCATGAATTATTCAGCAAATAAAGCACAGGCGCAAATACCAATCAAAACAGCGGCGCAACCAGATACGCAACGAACGACCAAAATACTCTTTTTTTTGCATACTCATAATACTGGATGTAGTTTTAAAAGTTTCGCTTCGTAATTTTACGTCAACCATGTGGTTAGCAGGCACGCGCCGCGGGGTCGGCCCCGGACCAACCAACCAACTGTTGAGTGGTTCCCGTTCCACCCCCGACTCCCCACTCACCTCCCGTGACGTCATCACCACAACCTTCAATTTACAATTGGAACGAGGAATTATTTTAGACCAGCTATTTTTAAATAAAACATACTGAACCTGTTGTTTTTAAATAAAACGTAGTTATACCGTTATAACAATAGCTCAAACATATTTTATTTCAAGTTAGACTATTTTTATCCCTTACGTTAAAAATAGCTTTATAAGGGGATTTAAAAAGGTTGTCACTATATTTTTCAATGGGTTAACCACTATTTTAAACTAAGCCTTGGCATTGTAATAATGTAATGTATTTATTTTTAACATCCTGACAACAACTCAAATATACTCGTCGTAGCTGTAATTAAATACCTACATTGAAAAAATTAAAAATGTAAAACTAACTTTAACAAAAGTCGGTAATTAAAACAAGTTTTAATTAATTTGATGAGACATTAAGCCATGTTATTCAAAGGAATAAAAAAATACTTAACTTGTATAATTATGTGTACATGTATTTCAAATCAATTTATTTAACTTTAAACACGTAGTCATTCAAAATATTACATTTATTACATACTAAAGCAACCAACAACGCTTCTTTGCTAAGACTAACGGCAATTTTCATCAAAAATTTACGTACGAAAATTCCAACAAATTTAAAAAAATTTGAAAATTACCCCAACATAAAAGGCGATAAAATAGAGAGCTCTTCAGCGTGCTCTACCGTCCTGCGCATCCTAACTTAACTGTACGACTCTACATGTACTAGTGGAGCACAATACGAACCTACCGTTCTATACTTTACCTTTTTACCTAAACTTTTTAAATTGTTTTGGGAGATAGGTAGGTAGCTGTGGCAAAAAATCTTGGCACTATACTTTATTTAGTGGGTAAACTCTTGAATTCAACATTAATATTATAAATGCGAAATTTTGATGTTTGGAAGGATGTTTGTTTCTTAATCGCGCAAGAACGGCTGAACGGATCGGGATGAAATTTTTCACAGAGATAGGTTCATTACATTTTCCGAGATAAAAGCCTATGTGCCCAGACTATATCTGGTACTGATCCCGTGAAATAGATTAGTATCAACTCATAAATCATATAAACTCAAATCACCCGAGCGAAGCCAGGGCGAATTACTAGTTAGTATTATTTGGATATTAGGTAGGTACAGTTTGCCTGATCGTAAGAGGCGACTAAAAGGGAACTTCCGGGGTTGCGGACGGGGAGAGTCGGAGCTCGATCCGTCCAGCCAGCAGCCCCGGGAAGGACGGCGGTGTGTGCGTGTGGCCGCATACCGCCGTAAACATTGGAAGGTGCAGGAGAGCACATCTAACCTCCGAAGATGGGCCCATTCTGGGCTCCGCGCGTGGAGAACACCGGTGCGTTCCTTAGGAGATCCCGGTGTCATCCCCAAGCGCAGAGGCAGACCACCGAGGGGGTTTTAGTGCGGTCAAATCCCACATAACCCGGTATCCTCTCCCTAGGTGCCAGGTACCTTTTGAAGGTTTCCCCCCGACACAAAAAAAAAGGTAGGTACAGTTACTCTTATTGAAATTTATTACATTCAGGGCTACCGGGACTAACTTATTCACCTCAGTTAAGGACAAATAAAATAAAACAAAATACATAATATCCAAACAAACAAATTTTATTGCAACTTTTATCATAACCTTAATGGCATTATGACGATATACAACCGTAAAATCAGTCTTTAAGGATGTCAATAATCAATTCGATATCTTGGATACATTAGCTTTTAGCAGTCTTGATATCCCAACGGCCCGAAAATTACCTGCAAATAAATCAGAACAAGTTAAAATGAGCGGAGTTCTCTTAAATCAAAACATTCCTCTACCATTTATCCTGTTAAGCTTCAGCGAAATAAGAAAAGAATCGCATTTTTGTGCTAACTCGTGCATCAAAGTTTAGCAAATACTCTACGTCAGAACTTTGTGACGTGTTTGCCGAGAGATGATTACGTGTTCTTCAAGTGTTATCACCTCTGCCACCCTCCGATAACTGTCGAAGTGCTGTGAATTGATTGGAAACACCCTTACGTGGAGGAGCAATAAGCACTCATTACTAGAATATAACTCCCTCTTTGGTATATTCACTATAAAGAATATGATAGACACTGCTAAATGCCGAAGCAGTGATTTCCTATGACCGACTTATGGCTATTGTTTTTACAGCTTCTTATTTATATATATGAGCAGCGATATCCAGTAGTAAAGATATCAGTCTCCGACGCAGAGGATCCGAGTTCACTATAGCATCTATCTATATCTTAGTGAGAGGTGTCATGGCGTATCTCACTAATATATTTGTTATGGGCGCATTATGGCTTATCCACGATACCTACCAACGTTGTAATATTTCATTACGAGCTTTCCATCACGGTGTATGCCTGAGAGTTGAACAAAAAAATTGAATCAATCGATTTTTTTTTTCGAATTTAGAATTCGAATCGAAATATCGAATAAAATATTCGTTATCAATTATCATGCAAAATGTCGCTGTTCTCCGTCCGCCTACCTAAAGTTCTCTCTAACACCCAGGGTTGACTGGCAAAGAATACCATTAGGCAAAGTCTACCTTGTAACCCCTAGATAAAGGTGGTTCTAAATAATAAATAAATAAATATCTACCAAACCGTCCACCATGTTGGCCAAGTGCAGCTTACTGGACTATGACGTAAAATGCCACTTTATTTTGAGAGGAGGTCTGTGCGAGATATTGAAAACGTGTTAAAAATTAATAGATAAATGAATTAGCAAGACAAAACACTTTGCAAATATAGGCGTATTGTGGTGTACAATATAATCATTTTCGGAGTACGTTCAAAATAACAAACAATCTTGCTTTAACAAAATAACATTTGAACAATCAGCAACCCGCATTTCGCATTAGGATGAAAGCGGCACACGGAAACTAGCTAAAATGAGCTATTAAAGAAGTTTCAAGCTGGTCCGACCATACATGAGCGCCAACGGAGTAACAAGCGAGTCCAGTGGGTGTTCTGACTCACTTAATGACCCATCCGAAATTCCGGACAGACAATAAAGTTAAATTGAGTAAATTGCACAGGTGACCGGCGTGTGGACTCATTGCTGACATAGTTTTAACGACAATAATTGTGCATTTTGCTCTTTAACAGCCATTTAAGTTGCCTTATTAACAACGCCGTCCGATTTTAAAGATAAACCAATTAGTTACGTAAATACTTATGTACTTTTGGTTGGTTTAAGCTGTCGGACTCGTGCACACGGCTTACAATATTAGACATGTTGAGGATGCCAGGAGGAAATGAAGAAGCCCAATATGATCACTTTACTTATCTATCTCTCATGTCATGGCCTATGCGTAACACGTGTGTGGAAGTTGATATTTTTATTGATATATGATTTTACTGAAAACCAATATTTAATAAAAATGTTAAGTTGATATTTTTATTAAATATTAGTTTTCAGCTGCATATTCAAACTATTCCCCAAGACTATCAAAATCTATTAGACCTTTTTTTATCGTGGGGAAATCGGCACACTTTTTGTGAACCTCACGGGTACGCTCTCGCATTCTTCCGCGACGTCATCAGCGTAAGTCTCTTAATTAAGACACTCGATCTTGTGGCATTTGAGCCATCCGTCAATTTTAGGAGGCGCACGAATGGAAAGCACGCGCAGGTCTTCATGTGAGACGATGGACGCCCTCGCGATTACCGCCTTGACCTCAATCATGGGAGATGGAGGAGGTCGTGGTAGTTCCTCCTCCGACGCCCTGCTGTCTTGCTTCGTATAGGAAGGTCCCTTGTTATTTCCAATCATGGCTTTTACTAAACCCGGTAGCGTGAGGTCAGTCCCGACAGCTGCAATCAGATCACGACGCTCCCTGTCCCAAGCAGGACACACCTCAAGTTTGTGTTGCGCTGTGTCCTCGACGCAGCTGCAATGGTGACACGTGGTGGTCAGTTCTCTCCTGGCTATTTGGCACAGGTACTTGCCGAAGCAACCATGCCCGGAAAGCACCTGTACCAGCCGGAAGGTCAGTGAACCATGCCATATTAGACCTAGAAAGGTCTGCGATAATATATTCCTTATATCAAGAAGAGACATAGCTTTAGATTTATTTATTAAAGAAAAACATTTTTGGCGTTTCTCATTTAATTTTTGGTATAAATAAAATGCATGGTGTCCAGCGCTTGAGTAGAGTGATAGGCTATGGACTAAATCTTCCTTATTTCTGTGGAGTTTTGTGCCTACCAGTGGGGCATAAACAGGGTTGAAAAGAATATTAACGGCGGTACGACATCTTTGTGTGTAGTTATGATACTGACCTGCCCAGTTTCTAATAGGATTATTACGAATGTTATACGTAAAAAGAACGTAATTTGCTATTTAATGTTTTCTTGTGACACGACCGTGGACTGTACTTGTTTACCATTACAAGCCTTACACAAGTTATCGTTCGTCGAGTTGTGTCAACGACACTCACACTTTATGGGTTTAATATGTAAACTAATGCAAATAGCTACACTATGTAGATCTTTACCTCGGCAGACACTAATGGTGCGAATAAATTTCCTTAAACAATACACGTTCAGCATTATCTGTCTTTATAAACCAGCAATCGCTAGCTGCTTTTATAGAGTTCTTTTATTGCTTTCTTGCTAGACTTTTCTATGCAATTTCGCTCTAAATCTGCTTTTAGAGCTTCAAGACAATATCTTTGAAATTTTAAATAGAAGCTGTACATTTCCCCAAAGGAGACATCTGACGCTATTTTAAAATACTTTTATGTTTGCAGTCTAAACTCAGTTTTATTCGTCTGAGGGTCTAAGGGACAATTTCGTTTACCACTGTCATGGCAATATAATGTTGTGATGATTAAGGCTACTTAACGCTAAATTCAACAATAAATCTACATATTATTTTATTTATAACCTTATTTGCGTAAAATACCTATTCGTTCGTAAAGAGGTTTTTGTTCTATTGTTATATCTTAACTTTTCCTTGCTTATTTCATTACTTTGATACAATGTTTGTTTATCTATTTTGACACATCATTCAAAATTGTCTATCTTTTATGTTTCTTATTTCATTTCATAGATCATTACATTTTAATATTGTCTTTGGCTAATTCATGTTTTTGTATTATAATTCTAAATTGTTATTTTTAAACAATAAAATAATGTAATGTTCCTCTAATTTAGTTAACTATTAGTTATCGTATTAAATTAATTTGCGACACACGCTGGATCATGGAAACTCTTTGCATAACCTGCTGGTCGAATAAGGCCGAAGAAGTGTTTGAGCATCAAGGTATGACAGTTGACATAATATTTAGAAATGTACCTATGCATACATGCGTCTGTAGCGATGAAATAATATTGAATGTGTGACAAAATTAAAATGTGTGCGTTCTTTCCCCGCCATAAGTCCCCCAGTACATCATTATTCTTAGTCTAAGGTCCCCCGCACCAGATTTGGCACATAACGTAGTGTTTAATTTCTCTTTGTTTGGCACAAAAATTATGTATCGAAGCGAGGCGATATGCCGTCTCTACTGAAGGGTGAATCAGTAACTTTGATGCTCTAAGGAAGAAGTCAATTCTTTGAATGAAATTAATATGGGCTGGACGGCCGAGGTTCTTTCTTGTTCTCTTGATTCTTCGGAATAAAAATCTACAACTACAACTACTGGAAGTATTTTTACAAGTGAATCTTATCTAAACCTAACCATACCTATACCAATTTGAGCGGTTTCTTTGTGATATCTACAATATTGCCTGGATTTGTGGAATGAGAGCTGAAGATTCTGGAAATCTGGACTTGCAGAGATCCGACAGTCCATGAAAGGAGGTATATTATATTATCGTTTCGCGTGTGTCATAGGGACTTTAAGTGTGCTAGTTTCTAATTTAGTTCTTCGCTTAGTATAGTCTATTTCTGTAACCACTAGGTTATAAAATAAACCCAGTTAAACCCTAAACACCTTTTATTTCACTATACTTTACAAAAATAGACTTGTAAAAATAGTTTATATTATCAAGTATTTAAAATATGGACATTGAACAAATTGCATCTATTAATGAAAAAAGTGACGAAGTAATAGTGAAAGAAAAGAGTACTTTATAAAAAATTAAATACTAGATGAAAATATACTGAAAATACTAGATGAATAATAATACTGATAATAAAAGCAATTCGTGAGAAATAATTTATTTATTTATTTATTGCACATAACACATATAACTTATAATAATTTAAGGTCTACGTGTTACACCCTGGTTGGGCATTGCAAAAGCTAGAGGCTTATTGACTATTACATTTTAAGATTAAAATATTGGTGTTATACATTATTAACATTATATTTTTATTTAAATTATACATTCCTAAAATAACAAAGAACATTTAGTAGGTAAATTACATTAAATTGACTAAATTAAAACATTTTGACTACTGGCGAATTATTAATATAATATTACAATTAAACGAATGAATTATTTATTACACAGCAAATAAAGTTAAAAGAGATTATAAAATTTATTAATCATAAAGCATGTCAATATGAAAAAAAATGTCATTATTATTATGTTCTACTAGAAAAATGTCATTACTATTAATTACTGCACGTCAATTATTAAAAGTCATTATTTTTTCATTTCTTAAATATAATTTTTATTTAATAAAATTTTAAAATCACTATTATTTTAACTTAACCCTTTATCTTCCATAAATTCTTTTAGAGAGTAGTACGCTTTTTTTACCAGGAGGCTTTTTAATTTATTTTTAAATATTTTATCGGATTCTTCTGATTTTAGGTTTTTTGGTAGTTTATTATATACCTGTGTGCATTTATAAAATGGACTGTTTTTAAACATTACTGGTCGGGAAGGTGGAGTAACTAAGTTATTATTTCTCCGATCGCTCTGTACTATTTCGAAAAGATGTTTATTTTGTCTTACAAACATAGATTGACGGTAAAGTAAGAATTTGCTCTTTTATATAGTAGGGTTTGCAGGAGACTCTGGGCTTTATATTATATATTATTCGGAGAATTTTTTTCTGTTTAATTAGTAGGTCCTTAACGTTAGTGCTGTGCCCCCACATGAGTACTCCATATCGCAGCCAGGCGTATGCGTAGGCATAATAAGTGGATAAGGCACAGGTGACATTTGTATTTCTTTTTAAAATGGTTGTTGCGTATATAAATTTGGATAGCTTTAAAGCTACTATTTCGACGTGTTTTTTCCAATTTAAATGAGTGTCCAAAGTGATACCTAGTAGTTTAAATGTGTCTGTCTCCTCAATGTTTAGTTCCTGGCATATGTGTGTCAAGTCTAATAAGTGTTTATTGTATGGTTTGAATTGTATTATTTTTGTTTTGTTTTCATTTATGATAAGATTGTGATCTATCAGCCATTCATTTGCTTCTTTAAATGTGTTAGTAATTTTATCAATACTATGATTGTCGATTTTATCACATTTAAAAAGTAAGATTCCCTAACCATTCCAAAATATCAAAAATGCACAACGTTAATGTTCAAGTTTTCACTTCTGCCGGCACTACCGGACTGCAACCCGTTTTTTTTAATCTACGACGTCATGCTTTCTGTAGAGCCAACCTTGAGTAACTTGCTTCCATAAAAGCGGTTACCACGTGTTGTCCTTACCGTTACCTTTAAGGTTTATATTATTTCATATTTCAAAGATTTCAAAGATTTTATTGAACATAGGTAATTAAGATACCTGGCTATTATACCCAACAAAATCGCCAGATGGTATATATCTTCTTAAAATGTTAAAATAGATTTTTAGTTTCATTAAAATATGTTTAAAAAATTGTATAAGTAGATGCAGTAACAAATAAAGCACACTAATTTATCATAATTTTAGAAAATAGGCAAAAATATAAGAAAAGTAAGCTATATACTCGTAGTATAGATATTAAATGAACAGAGTGACAGAAAGGAAGAGGTCACTAGCGGTTCATATTTTCCTGTCAAATCGTACAGCACAATTATCTATATATGAAGAATATGATGTACGCACAACATACCTATATACCTATACATAAACATTTGGCGTTAACATTCTCATTATTTTTATAATCATCCGTATAAGCTCAAATACATAATCCCGTCACCCGCATACTATCTGATCGAGTGACGCTGCGTTATTTGTCACTGTTTATGCAATAAAAAAGTGACCAAGTGCCATTCAGACACGCCCATTGAGGGTCCCGTAGTAGAAAGTATATTAGGGATATTATTATCTTCTAGTCAAAATACCACTATATTTTTCAGCAAAAAAATGCTTTGTTTACTAATATAATGTTTGTATACCTTGACGACCCACGTGGCGCAATGGTTACCATGCCGGACTGTAAATCGAGGGTTCGATTCCCGGCGAAACGGAAATTTGAATGATGAGTTTTTTCTGTTTTCGGTCTGGGTGTTTGTGTTCCTGTCTTTGTGTGTGTCCATGGTACCCACGACACAGGGTATTAATAACCTTGCTATGGGTCTATGAGTGTGTAAACTTTATTTATTATTATTTATTATACCAGCCAGAGATAAGAACCACTTCAACAAAGTCACCTACATAGAATGAATTTTAATGGTTCGACTGGGGAAGTATCACTTCTGCACCCACTTATGCCGTGAAAGTGTCTAATACCTACATGTCTGACAACCATAAGCCTTCGGAGTAGCAGCGCAACTTCATACGAACACATGCAAGACTTAAGCATGCTTTGAGGTTGTGTGTAGATGTCCATGGGCTGCAGCGACCATTTAGCACCAGGTGGCCTTTTTTTTTGGTGTCGGGGAGGAAACCTTCAAAAGGTACCCGGCACCCAGGGAGAGGATACCGGGTTATGTGGGATTTGACCGCACTAAAACCCCCTCGGTGGCCTGCCTCTGCGCTTGGGGAGGACTCCGGGATCTCCTAAGGAACGCACCGGTATTCTCCACGCGCGGAGCCCAGAATGGGCCCATCTTCGGAGGTTAGATGTGCTCTCCTGCACCTTCCGATGTTTACGGCGGCATGCGGCCACACGCACACACCGCCGTCCTTCCCGGGGCTGCTGGCTGGACGGATCGAGCTCCGACTCTCCCCGTCCGCAACCCCGGAAGTCCCCTTTTAGTCGCCTCTTACGATCAGGCAGGGGATACCGTAGCTCTATTCTTAATCCCGAAGCTACAGGGACTAGCACCAGGAGGCCTACATGTTCCTCTGTTACTCCATTCAAATAAATAAAAAAAGTTATATTAGCAATTGCTGTGTTTCTCAAATCCATTCGTATGTATAACTTAAATGAGACGAAAATTAGTATCATTTCCAATTATATATTCCCCCAATTTTTTTATATAAAAACCCTAAAGCGGTGCACAGTCTACATCTACCTACCTATAGTATCAACTATTATCGTCCCAATAGTTTCGTTAAGAAAAGTATCTAGCTGTGGCAAACGGACAGACAAACATGACAAATCTGCAAGAGTTCAGTCTTTTGCCATTCGGCTACAGAACCTTAAAAACTACAATAATGTGGACCGTTGACCGGCATCTGGCGAGTCTGGCGACTACGGTGCGGTACGTGCGAGTCGATTAATGCGTGCCTGGAATCGGCATTCGCTCATTACCCTCCCTATTCATTACCCGACTTGTTTCACTGCAAGCGAATGAAAAAAAGAACAAAACAAATGTTACGATTATATCAAATCGCTTTGGCACAGTAAATTGCGTTGCGTCCACTTCAGAATAATCTGGTGCCCACGCCAGAAAGTCTGCTTTGATCTGCCGCGGCTGAACCTCAATAAGATGGTTTCTAAGAGACCACTGCAGGCCATACCGCTAGAAGTCATTGCTTAATGCAATAAAAATTGCAATAGAGGGAGACTACGGTGCGGTACGTGCGAGTCGATTAAGAACGCGTGCTCGGAATCGGCATTCGCTCAATACCTCTAATCATTACCCGACTTTTTTCACAGCAAGTGAGTGAAAAAGAAGAAAGAACAACAATTAAATGTTACGATTCTCTCAATTTAATAGAGATAGAGAAACTAGTCGGTATCATCCATTTTAGATTGCACAGAAATGTGCTTTAATTTAAATGTATTCAAAATAGCTTCCCGCCCGCGTGGACTACTGATAAACTAAGGACGGATAGATATAAGGATAGACGGATATTTTGCCTGGGTAAAAAGTACCCTATGTCACTCTACAGGTCCCAGCTATATCCATACAAGAAATCAGGTCAATCTGTAAAACCGTTGCAGACCGAAGAAAGTCATATGTGCTGCCAACCAGTTTACCCGGGTTTTTGAAAATGGTACCCCACTTCTGCACAATGTGAACAAAATGCGAGCTTAATGCCAAAATGGCATTTCCTACCAGCTAACCTTAAAGAGAAAAATTGTAAAAGAAAAAAAAAATTAAAGCGAGATCTAACATTGGATAAATAGAAACATATACACGATAAACATAAATACGATAAATATTACCTCTTTTACCTTTCTACTCTTCCCTGTAGTGTGTTAATAAATTATCATTATAAACGATTTTTAATTATATTTTTAAGGGACTTTAATTATTATAATTCGCTGTTATTCTCTTGATGATTGTTGGACAGGTCCCTAACTAAACTGACTTGGCGCCTTATCACGTCTCAACAAGAGCAGTTATTTTCAATGAAGTCAACCCCTTGCCATCCCGCTCATTTAGAGAACGGACTAGGGCGGCATAAATAATGCCCGGATGCATAGGAATGGCCCAGTTTATGATGAGAAATGCCTTAAAAATGGGTTGGAATTTGTTTTCTTTTTAATTTTACTAAATTATGTCTTGCTGTTATTTCTTATTATGTACGTGTATCGTTGACAGTAACATAAATTATTATTGTTAAATAATATTTTTTAAGTGTTGCGCTTTAACATTTAGCTTAAGATAAAAGAGAAATGCTTCTGGTAACTGTCATACACATTCCTTTTAATCAGTCTAAGCCAAAAGGCCATTTGAATACCTTGTACTTAGGTATACCTAATGGCATTAACTATTTATGATCGTTTGAGTGCATAATAAATCGCAATATGTCAAAACACATTTTCAAATTTTATTTTCTCTGTATTCGTATGGTGATACTGGCCACATCTCAAACATACAACAGGATGACTAGCTGTAAAGTTTATTCAAACTTTAAAGGTCTAAATCCAACGCTGTACAAATGAGCGAGTACCCAGTAGTACCCACCAACCTGATGTCAGATCTTTTCAGCCACTTCTATTTTAAGACCATTGACTGGATTTAATGACTGCTAATTATCTATGGATAACAGCCGGCACAGATGGTTAAGCGTGCTTTCTAAAGCATAAAATTAGGAATTATTTGTATATAAGTTGCGTACACCCTTCTAACTGTTGACAAAAAGTGACATTTTATCGTTCTATAATCCACCATTCCGTCCTTGGCCGACGTAGTAGAATAAGTCATTTAAAACAATATACCACTTATATTGTCCAGAATCGATATCGCGCTCTGATGAGCTATGCGCGTTCAATAACAATTACCAAAATCTGCAATTTTTTTTACCTTAAGTACTTACTTTAATAACAAATTATTAAATTTCCTCTTTCTTTTTTTACAGTATACGGGGGCGACAATGGTCGGGGGCTGCAACACGACGGGGGCCCGAGTGCCGACCGCGGCGTCCCCAGCGAACACTGCGTCGTCGTCATCGTCGAACTCGGCCGGCGGTACACGGTCTACTAGCTTGAGTACCGCCCCTCCGCCGCCGGCATCCTCGGCGTCAACCACCGGCATCGGCGGTGAGCAGCTGAGCCGCACCAACCTCTACATCCGCGGTCTCGGCCAGAACACCACCGATAAGGACCTCGTCTCGATGTGCCAGATGTAAGTTTGTTTGTTTTTTAAATGGAGTAGCAGACGCGAATGCCTGCCAAGGGCTTGCTATAGCCCATGTACATCTATAGCCAACCTAAAGCTTGTCAAAATCTTTGCTGAAATATTTGTAATTGCGTTGCTACTTCATAGGCTAATGGTCTCTATTGTAAGATCTTAGTGGTTGTCTGCCGTAACTGGCCTTTCCACCGAAACACAACAGAATTTGTTATTGTGCAGAAATGGGTGGAGCGGTGGCACTTCCCCGATGGAATCATGAAAGTTCTACCACGTAGAAAAGCCCTTGTCTTCTATATCACTATTCAATAGTGTTAGTATCCTTGACTATAGGCCCAAAAAGGTTCCATTTAAATCTGCATATTTCTATAAATACCTACTGCCATTTTATAATCAGTCCTTAATCAATCATAAATGCTAAAATTATATCACACTTTGTTATTTGAAGAATAAATAGATTAATAGAGAATGTTATGTTATTTTTCAGGTATGGCAACATTATTTCAACTAAGGCAATTCTGGATAAAAATACGAATAAATGTAAAGGTAAACAACATTAATAGACGTCACTTACATGAACATTGCCTTAAAATAGAGAGAAATTTACTATAGTCCTCCAATAAACTACAACATTTCAGTATAAGTATCTAAATTAGTGTAAATCCTAATCTGTGCTTAGATATTCACGTATGTATTTATTAATATTGTTTAAAGTAACTTAACCTACGTATTTACATACTGAAATATGTTAGCATTAAAAGAATTGTTCGTAATGAATAATATTAATATTTTCTAGAATACCATATACCTTCATTAAACTAACCCATCTATGGTGAGACTTTTTTCCAATTTTTGCACGAACACTAGTTTCGTTTTAATTTATTATTATTACATTTCATACTTATTTACACATCTACGTGATACTATTGTAGAGTTCATTTGAATTTTTTCATAATATTATGCACCGAAGCACAGATACGTTCCTTACTACTTATTATTACGAGAGATGCACTAAACGATCACAACGTGGTTATCAAATTTTTATAAAATTATTTGTCACTCTTCCATCATGCTACTTGAATGGCGTATAATTTTTCTGATCATTAGTAACACATTACAATAGTTTTTTCAGTCTTAATAAATTTTAGATGTCCTTTAGCATGTATCATGATATTTTAAAAGGGACCATGAGGCGGTGAGTGCTTTTAAAGACGAACCTCTTACTATACGCTTTATTCACTTTGTATCCACAGGTTACGGTTTTGTAGATTTTGAAACGATCGCGTCCGCTGAAGCAGCTGTTAAAGGATTACAGGCCAAAGGTGTTCAGGCCCAGATGGCTAAAGTGGGTATCTGGTTCCTGCGTAGAACGAACCGTGTACGTTGTGCATGCAAGTAATACTATTATGACTAACCGCCTGCTCCCGACCCGCTCTCTCATCCAAAACTTCATCCTTACACCAAGTGGTTAACCCTAAATTCATACCTCACATACTAAAATCCGTTGAAGCATTTGGAAATATCTCAACTTTAAAATTTTCTGTTACTGGTTTTCCTCGGAGTCATTTATCAGCTTTATAAAGTGCTAATAAAAATGCGTACGAAAACTTAAAAGGCCTATCAAATAAAGAGTTTAACACATAAAATATTTGAACACTTTTAAATATTAAAGAGAATTCAGAATTGACATAAATAGGCAAAGTTTCGTGACAAAACTTTATCCCCTATAGCTAATTGGGGTTAAATGAATTACCTTTCACCTAATCTGATTGCCTTTCCCGATCCCGATATTCCGCCTACCTTTACATATAGCTTTAGTATTATACACCCTGTTTCTATTGAACAGATGCTGTTATATCTATTCTATAAATTGAGCGTTTATTTATAAATGCAAAGATCTTTATCTAACGTAAATGTGTTGCTAGATTTGATAAACTAATCCATGCATATATGTAGCGTCAGTACTCCCAGTTCTAAAGAATAAATTAGTTTTATCCTAATTAAGTCACTTAATGACTTTAGCTGTTTGATCCTATTTAGATACACTATTAGGTCCCGTGTTTAGATCATCAGCATTAAATGGGTCTAAAAGATTATTCATTGTAAAGTTAAGATTATGTACAAATTCATTCATCAGTTTATTTTGGAACCAACCTGAGAGGTAGTCAGTTTGTCAGCGTATCGAACTGTCCGACACTAGAGTGTTGTAAGTATTTAAAATCCCTATCAAAGGTACGCAGTCCGGCGCAAATATAACGCTTACTTAAATTACTTCAGATATTGTTTCATCTGTTAATTCTGTACTATTATCGTTTGCTTCAGCGTTATAACAATGTATTTTTCGCTATTGGGCTCTGGGTATTTCTATGCTTTCAATATTAAATTAGTGTGTATGCGACTTTTAACAAGCTTCATAAAATCTATGCTGATGTTTATGCCCACGTCGTTGGTAACACCTACATTACAACAATAATATATTATATAGCATATTATATACAATCTGCTGATTACGTCAGAGCTGGCTTAAGTGTCTAGATATCTATGCGGGCTTCAAGCTAATATCAGTAAACTCTAAAATAACCTTCAGTTTTTTATGAGGCACCCTGACATATAGAAATTCCTTATCTAATAAAACACCATTAGCTATACAATAGTAGACACGATAACTAAAATAATTTTATAACATATCAAAATATCAAACCTTAAATATCACCTTTGAATCATTTAGAAACTCCAAATGTAATTAATTATTTGGTCATCATATAAAATAATATATTTTCTTTGCAATTAAGTATAAAATTAAAATTTTACTAAGTATATATATGTAGAGTATTCAAACATAAAATTAAAAGGTTTCGTTTCAATAGAACCATCCTTCCATACCACTGTCATGTAGCTTACAGAGTGGTTGTTTCACCTTTTTCCTTGGGTGTTTACAGCAACAGGAGCAAGATCCGACCAACCTGTACATGGCAAACCTGCCGCCACACTTCAAGGAGAACGATGTAGACCAATTGCTGGCCAAGTTCGGTCAGGTGGTATCCACGAGGATTCTGAGAGATACCCATGGCCACAGCAAGGGAGTCGGCTTCGCGAGGATGGAGTCCAGGGAGAAGTGCGAGCAGATTATTCAAGTAAAAACATGCGACGAGAACATTATTATAAAGGAGTCAGGTTTTTAACTGTCTGAATGCTCGACAAATTAGTTTTATTTTATGTGAAATTCGTTCAAAAATGCCTCTCATTACAAATACATTCCTCTTTTTTTAAATCATTTATTTTTGAGTTGTCAGCAATTTATATCTCACATTTAACATAGGTACTGCGGATCAGTCCAATACTGACCACGATCAAAAAGTAAAAATACCTACTAACGTACATATTTAAATGTATACGACGTTTGTTATATATTTACTAAAAACACTTAAATATATAATTTAAATTCGCCTGAAGTTCACAAGGCATATTCGTCTTTCATTTCTTGGTCCCATTACTTACATCACTCTTTCTCATACATTCATTTTTTAAGCATTCGTTTGAAATATTATTTTATCTTCCCCTTCGTTTATATCCATGACTACTCTTTTCGGTAAATGATTTTCGTTCCTTTTCACAAAATATCCAAACCATGAATCAGCATACAAACTTCCGTATTTTGCAAGAAGCTTGTTGGGTCTTTTCCAACTCCTTCATATATCATGTTAAGTGCACTTTATATGGTCTGAGCATTCAGTCAATATATTTTAAAATTCCATTATTCGTGTGCAGTAAACATTTTTGGTTATTTAAATGATAAAAATATTTTCAGATGTTTAACGGAAACCCAATTCCGGGTGCAAAGGAACCTTTGCTAGTGAAATTTGCCGATGGTGGAAATAAGAAAAAGTCTTTGTATAACAAACAAGACAACAATGGCCGAGCGTGGCGAGACAATAACGATTCGATCACGCAGGTAATAATGGTAATGATTGATCATATTACTAATACAAATTGCTACTATTCCGCTGTTCTTTTAAAAGCGTTGCGAACAGCCGAATAGTAGGTAGATGTTGTTGACCCGTAGATAGATCCTTAATAACTAACACCACCCTGCTTACCCTAAACGACCACATCCAGCTTTCTAGTTGCTGATAGATATGACACGTTGTTTTATAATATTTGTAACTTATTAAAATTGTGTAGTGATAGTCGCGACAACGGGATCATTAACTTGGAAATCCTCAAGGACAGCTTCAGTTTTGATGTTTGGTTTTGAATTTTTCTATTGTTTACATTATTCAAACTCAGAAACCCTTTGCAGCGGAGAGAACAATACACGCTGTACTTATGTTTGTGCAATATATGAGACATGCGTCAATCCGTTGATGGATGATAGGCACTGTTTTAATAGCTTTTTAGGAGGAGATACCTTGAAGGCCTTCTGTTGCATGTTTTACGTATTCATTGACTCAACAAAGAAAGTAAAATATCTGTAAATCAGTTGATGTTAGTGAAAACTGTCATAAACTTTTAATTTGTGTGTTTTGAAAAGATTCCCAAGCTTAAGCATACTTACCATAATTAACAGCCAAGACACACTAGCTACTTTTAGCATCGGCGATAGGCGATTTATTCGTTAAATGCAGTATTCAGGTACCGAAACGACCGATTCCGATGCCGCGTCCAAGTGCCAAAACATGAAGCATCGATGCCATTTGGTGTATGATCGATGCACACACAAATCGCCTATCGTCGATACTAAAAGTAGCAAGTGTGGCCTGGCCGTCATGTGGCGACATGACTCGAATGAAATAACTGCAACCGCCTTTCAATCCTTCGGTTCAACTCCTATATCAATAGTAATCTGATGCAGTTAACGTATTCGGGTTTTTTCAAGTGGAAGAGCTACTGAACACAAGCGATTTTCAGGCCATGAGCGTGAGCGGCATGTACGCGGGCAGCGTGGGAGCTGCGGGCACGGGGGCGGAGTGCGCCGGCGTGTACCGCGGTGGCGGCATGTACGGCGTGGCGGCCTTCCACCCCCAACTGCACCACCACCACGCGACGCCCGCCGCCTGGCTGGCCCCCTACGCGGCCCTCATCCCCCCTGCCCATCCCCACCACGCCCCCCATCCGGCCCATCCCGCACACATACCGATTGACTCGGTGCCCAGCCAATATGTAAGTGCTGACGTAAGTTCCAATGCGACAATTTTTTTCTACTGTAGATTTTTGTAGGTAGTTTTTTTTTAACTATTTCGTCAATTTTATTTTAATTTGGATATGACGGATACGATAGCACAAGGCCCTTTACATACTGCGACTTTTAGCATCGATGTAGTCGTGCTACTTTGAGAAGGCACGGCACTACAGCATCGTAACACCAGCAATGAACAAACCCGTAACAGACGTGTATAATTCGCCCGAGGGCATCGATACTAACGCGGATCTGCTGCAGACATTTGGGAAATTTGCCTATGACCTGAATTCTTAGATGTATGCAAATGTGATTCTTTACTTGATTCTGGCAAAGAAATATCTTTTAATTTATTTACTGTATCGCGACGGTATCGCAAATGTATCGATAGTTAAAGTAGCGCAAATGTGTAAAGGTAAAGCAATTGCGACTGCAGCGATGCTGCATCGCGACTGCATCGCTGGTAAAAGCCGCAGTGTGCAAAGAGCCTAAGTGGTCTAAGACAAAGTCGTACAAATCCCGATAAAAATATCTAGAAATATAGAAGAAAATCAGTGTAGTTTCAAATATCTTGACATCGATTATAGTATTTTCGGATTTAAATTTGTTACGTCGCATTTTAATCCATAAAAGTAATAACTTATTTTCCAGGGTTATTATTATCGTATCTGCATTTTAAAAACCTTTTATAGTAATGTCATTTCGAGTAGTTTATATCCATAATATGCGGATGTATTTAGTACATGTGATTTTTTTTCATTTCCTGAGCTTTAGAGTAGCGTAGTAATGAGGATTAAGTATGATAATAGATTTTTTCAATCTTAAAGTAGATTTTATAGACGTAGTACCTGGCATTGTCTTGCTTACTACTGTAGGTAGTAGAGTAATATACCGCAGCTATGTAAAAAGGAGCCGAATTTGTACACTCATTGGATTACTGACATTTGACAGGTGTCAAAAATACAAAACTTTTTAAGGTTTATTTACTGAAGATAGGTATAGGAAAATGATTGGCAGATATAAGTACATTGGAACTAATCTCTATCGACAACGGCCTTAATGGAATATGTCTAAGCAAAAAGTTCAGTCAAAAGAACAAAAAAACAGAACTGACTGATGTATTCTCTGTTTTCCAGGTAAACTGGGACAGCTTAAGGCCGGATAATGAGCTATACGTGAGTGATATTTATTTGCCGTTATGACACCTCAATGGTCGTACAAACGCTTACATAAATGACAAATTATTGCTCTTGCTTCCGCTGAACACAAAATCAACAATAGAGAACAACTCAAAATTTCCTAAACATTGCAAAAGCACGCTTCCGTTTTCCGTATAATTGCTGTAGTTTAGCTGTCCGCCAGGGGTACCAGTAACGGTAGTACGAAACACAGCGATAAAGTAAATATGTAAATATGTCATCCAAAATTCGTCTACTTCGTATTTTCTTACAGCTGAAACCATACAAACTTAATCCATTTTATGGTTTATTCCCGGTCGTCCCCACCCTGTCGTCCCCACTTGGTACGAGTGGGAAAAAAAGTTAAATTCGTCCCCAGTGGTGACGATTGGAACTTTTTATTTCCCACTCTTTCCGCTATAGACCGAGAGTCAAAATACATGGGGATTTCAATAAGAGATTTCACGTATTTTATGACGAATGAAAGTTTTTTCCCCACTCGTACCCAGTGGGGATGACAGGGTGGAGACGACCAGGAATAAACCATTTTTACCTATTTCGGTAGATAAAACTCTACATAGTGAAAGTTTCTTGATATCCAATGTATGGCTTAATTTATATAAAATATTAATTAAATCGACATATAGGTACACTGTAATCAACTCACTTTATAAGAAGTTACAACATTTAAAACGATAGTTATTGGTTTCGGCCGTTAGAAAATAGTTGTCGTAAACAAACTTTGTACTACTTATAATTGAAATATAAATAAAAAATTCAATTTATGTATTTTACGAAGAAAAAACCAAGTATACATTTTTACATCGCCCCTATCATGCGAAATAAGAACTAAAATAAGCTTGATGAATCACGTTTACTTTTTCGATCGTTGTTCGTAGTGCGATCAGATATCGTGGTACTGAAGTAAAACACTGATCATTTTGTGTTGCAGTACTTCGCGTCGCACCCGTACCAGTACTTCACGGGCCCCACGCCGCCCATCATCCAGATGCCGATGGAGAGCGAGCACGCGTCCACCGCGGCGTCGCCCGACGAGGCCTACCAGCCCTACCCCACCAAGTAGGGCGCCCCTGATACAATCCATGCTGTTCACGAGCCAAATATCAAAGCAACTGTGACTTTTACGATGTTAATTTGTTTTAGATTTAATTTGCGGCCGTTATAGACTTCATCGAAAGCTCCGCCCGCGACCTCGGCGGCACCCCGAGCCTACGTTTCTCAAATTGCTTCAAATATATTTATTTTCTAGACGGGCTTAGTTTTCGATCCTCTTAGCTTTGCGCTGGACGTTCGATTCGCTGTGATGTTTTGATGAGGTCTTTTGACGGTACGAGGAGGATTTGATGTATAGATATAGCTGCAATTTTAAAATGTGTTTTTACATTATAATTTTATTATTGTTTTATGAAAATTTAAAATATAAGATTTTAGGCGCAGGTTTTGAACATGTTGACAAGATTATTTAAGATAGTTAGGTATTTATTTTAGCATAGTTTAATTTCATGATTGAATTTTTAAAATTTTAGTTTTTCCGCGAAATGGAAATAACATTTTTTTATTGTTTTGATCAGTGTCATATATGATAAGATAGCAGGAATTTTAAGCGTAATTACCATTGTAACCGAAAGAAATGTGCAATCCGGATTTTTAAATTCTTGTAAGTAGTTATATGTACTTAGAGTATTGTGTAACAACGACGAGTTTATGATTTCCTTTGTATCAAAAACATTTTCCAGATCACGATTTAAAACAGAACGCGTAACTAAAATCTGGAACGGTTGGTTAGAAAGATAGATGGAAATGGTCATATCATGTGAAAGAATAAGTGTAACTATCAAAGTGTAAGGTATAGAAAAGACGTGTTTAATGCGGTTGAAAACGGATAAAAACTCATGCGGTTATAATGTTGCGAAGATTTAAAATCTTCATTGAAATTAGGTATTTCTAAAATACAATAAAAAGAGTAACTTTTTGGTCTCGTTATAGTTAAACAGATCTTTACGAATTGGAAATATGTTCATAGTATAAGAAAGAAATGGATCCCGAGACTGATTTAACGTCTTCAGGTAGCCGTTAGAGGATTATGGATTGTTATATACGCTGATTTTATCCTAGTTATGGGTGTTTTTTCTTATACTATGGTAAAAATAAAACTATACTGCGGCAGATAAATCGGTGTAGATATTTTTCACCACCTCGTGGGATAACGGTCGTGAATAAGGAATTATATATGTTCAAAATGCGTTCGGCATGGTGCTTTAGTCATTTTTATTTGGAATATGGTACTATACCGATAAACTATACAGTATTATCTACCTTACTTCATTCACACTGGTGCAGTCTTCCATAGCTCGCGAGTATCTAAGTTAGTGCATTTTGCGTATAGTCCTTAGTAGGTCGATAATACTCGGTCACGTGCCTAATCGAACGGTCTAGTTTTTTGGCGTTGGTTCATGTCCACCTACGTATAACAACGGTAGGTACTCGCGACATTCAACGTTGTACACGTAGTTAGTAGACGACACATTTTTCATGTATCATATTCATGCGATTTACAGCTTAACCGTTACAAAACTTACAAACACACTCTGATACAAACAAATAATTTTGATAGCGATTTCTTTTACGCGATACATATACAATTTATGAATAATAAACGTCGTTGCCAAACCCGAGTACAGACTGAATTTATGTATACCGTAAATTTTCAAATAGTTATTTCTTGATCCAAGTTTTCATTCATTAACATGTATTCCTTAACGTAGTAACCTGTTGATTGTTTCAATAGTCGAAGCGAAAAGTGTACGACTCGCTGAGCGACGTATATCCGCGCACTCCGCGGCCTACACGCGCTATCTGATTACAGCAACATTTAGCAATAAGCAGTTGTATGTAAATGTCTATTTATACATTTTACGAGTCTATACAAATTTTTGAACGTTGGAACTCATGTTAAATACGTTATCGAGATGATCCTTTTTTGAGAATCATGTACTGAATCAACTGTAGTTGTTATTTTTAGGCGGTCGGCACATTCCACTAGAGAACACGAAAAATTCCACGATTAATTTCCACATTAAAATTGTAAAGGATTCGGAATCCAAGTGTGAGCACCGTTTTGGTGTAGATGAACACGTTTTGTACCATCACGTAGGTTTTGGGTACACTTTATGACTTTATATAAAAATTTGATATTTTTATATTGAATATATATAAATTATACATGGATATGTATACATGTATATACATTGTTGATGGGTACGAGTAAAAGCCTACTATATCGCAACTGTTTAATTCTATTTTGACACGTCAAGAATTTCATCAGAACCAAAGTATACAAATCATTAAAGTCGGGTAAGAAGTAGGAAAATATTTATACAACTCAGGGACTGAAGACTAGATAAATGTTTGATATATAACTGTATTTTAACTGACGATTAAGCTACAACCTCTTTATTCAAAACCTGTGAACCGACTTTAAAGGATACAGGAACTGAAATAGATAACTACAGGTTTTGAATGAATAAAGTAGAGTTTGAACGAGTAAGTAGATCTGTATTGTGTTATTTTTCTGGGAATAGGCTCAACTATTTTTTGTAAACTAATTTTGCTTTCGGTCTGTAGAAATGTAACTGAGTTCGCGATAACGTGTCTCCTATTAACTGGCTGTAATTTGTTTAGAAATAATATCTATTATTCAGATTTTTACTGTGAAAGGCAACTAATTTCATACCGTCACTTAGCTGACTGCCTGATAGAGCGATCATTGTAAGTTCCACCTAGCGGTATGTTAACTCGCGTTAAGGCTAATGAGCGATTTGTTGGTCTAAAAATCAAGTGAGACTTACTGAACCCTAATACTCCGTAGATCAGAATTACATGTATAATTTCTGATCAAGCCAAATTATTGAACTGATTATAACCGCCTTACTTCTTGTGAAAATTTAGTGACCACGAAGTGCAATGTACCGGCTTGCGCGTGGTACTTAGTTAATATTGATAGTATTGATCGTTTAGTATTTGGCGTACACGTGGCTTCCTGTAAAAGCAGTCTTCCGATAGATATTTCCGCTAAACTTTGCATTTAAAATTGATGTCAAAATGTTTAAAGCGTTATTTATTTGTGTAAATGTTTAAATGTGATCCTTATTCCTAATTTCGTCGTCGTAAGCGGCTATAAAATGTATGTAACCCATCCTATTCCGTGTCCATTAAGTAAGACTTAAGTACGTTTATTTCATTCCATAGTGCAAATCGATGTTCCGATAAAATTGTATAATGCAATAATCAGAGTAACTCGCACCAACTTATTTTAAGTGAATCGTAAGCACGATCCCGTAGCGTGTAATTCGTGAGTAGAGCAACACCGTCAAAAGCAAAAAGTATTACGGCACGAAATTATTTTTCTAAGGCTTCGTTCAATGTAAGCAATAATATTAATTTGATGGTAGTGCCTTCAGCTTCGTTTTTAAGTGATGATCAGATGTGAATACAGTATAAGCAGTTGCATGTGCTTTACGAAATATTTTTACAGGTAATAGTGAACTTACCGTATTCGTAAATGTAGTGGTAATGTAAAGACTATGTTTAAAGTATTTTGTATGCGATCTTGAAACAAAATAATGTGGCTGTCTAATCGTTGCATTTTCACACGAAATAAAGATTGAATCCGAGAATCCGTAGATGTTCCTAGTTAGTCTCGCTTCGACATTTTCTGTATGTGTGATAAAATGAATACGTTACGATGAGATTACGAAGGTTCGTCGTTAAGCGTAGCGGGAGATCCGACGTAAAGAGCACAAATGCATAGGAGCCGATTCCTGTATACCAAAACTACGATACAACTTAAAATCATGTCGACGAGTAAATTTCAAGAGTTAAGTAAATGTTTTAAAATAAGTCATTTAATGTTAAGAGAACGCTCGACCGGTATTAAAGTGAAGTGAAGCTATAGGTGTGACGACGAATCGAAGGCTAGTTGTAACCCTAGGCTTAACTATAGATAGGTTAGAATAGGAAGAAAATGTTTCGACGCTAAGATAGATAGTTTAGGAGTTTAGAATAATATATAAGGGCGGCGGAGCGCGCGCAGGCGGGCTCTAGGGTAGTTTCCTTCGTTAGTTTTTAATTAATTTAATTTGGACTGAAGCGAGCCGGCCGCACCCCGCCCTGCTCTAAGATACGATTTAGAACACATTCTCGATAAGTTTCAGTTCAACAAGTTTTGCTTTCGCCCCTTTTGTTATGTAGTTGACTAAGTGTAAAGAAAGAAAATTAAATGAAAAAAAAGTTAAAATCTGAGAAGTCGATACGAATGTATTTGTCCAATGTGTATTATTATAGTGTGGTGTTCTACCCAGCAGACTAGTCTAGACGGTAGCATAGTATAGATAAAATTTAGTTAGATAGACTAGAAATACGAAATGCAAAAATAAAAAATGTCATAAAATGTAAAAAAAAAGATGAAATTGTTGGTAAGAAAGAATATTTTTAAGGGACATGTGCTCCGTTGTGTTAAGGTGTGGTTTGGCATAACTATGATAATAGTTTAAAAGCATTTCTCGCAGAGAAAAGACATAGAGAAAAGTTATGTATCTATTTTGTTACAAGTGTTTGCAAGTTTCTATATTGTGCTATGAGCATTTTATGTGACCCGCATTATTTATAGTTATGCTGAATGGAACTATATTAATATATAGATAAAAACAAAGGTACTAAGAAGCATGTTTTATTGTGACGAGTCATGTTCCTTTGCATTGAACATATTTTGTAAGAGCAAATGATTGAAATAAAACAAGCAAAACCAAATCTAGTAAGTTATTTTAGATTTTATTTGCCTATCCTTTGCCTTATCCTACATCCCGTTACTGCATCATTTTTCATCAGATGAACAAGAAATTTCAATATCAATAAAAAAACGGTAATTTAAAAAACTAAAAAACCCACCTTCGTTTATTTGTAATTTGGAAAATGGTAAAACCCTAAAACAAGAAAGTTGTCATACCCCATTATACTTAACTTAAAATCAACTAATAGGGGTAGGTAAATTATAGAACAGGAGCTTATTGTATATTTAACAATATTTTATATGTCTACAATGTGTTTTATAATTTACCTACCCCTATTAGTCGCTTTTTAAGTTAATTGCAATCGGGTATGACGACTTTGTTTGTTTTAGACTTTTATATTTCCAAATTACACATAAACGCATTTTTTGGTTTTTCAAAATAAGTACCCTTCAATTATTTTTTTATGTTGTGGGTGTCACTTTCATATAAAACTACGAATCTAAGGACACCTCTCGAGCTAAAATCAATCGAGCTTTTCAGCCCGCAAAGCATGCCAAACAATTGAATTTGGCGTCAAAAATCCGCCACTTTGTTTTTTTATTTATTTTGATATACCCTTCTGGCGCAGTTGGATAAAAATGCAATGTTTAATGTTACGTATTTCTTAAGGTCTCGTATACACTACGGGACAAATATCGCGCGACATTTGTTTCTAAACATGTACCGTGACGTCGCTCAACTTCGCGCAACGTTGCCTGACATGTCTGTTGCAGCATTACGCGACTTACAACATCAAGAAAAATGTCGCGAACAAGATGTCTGCCCACATCTCTCGCGTCACCTGGCGCGAGACGTTGTCATCTAGTGATAACAAGGCTTAATGTTTAGTTAAAAATAAACCATATTTATTTATTTGTTTAATTTTCTTAACCCTATTAATGACTCACGGCTGGATTTAGGTCATAGACCACAACGCTGACCAAGGGCGAATTGGTGAACGGAAATACCTATTCTTCCTAAATTATTAGCCACTAAAGTAATTTTCACATTGATTACTAGCTCAATACATATATGTGTCTAGAATATTTACGGTTGGACACTAAATTGGGTACTTTTTTTTATTTACTTGTTATCGATGTTAATCTAACAAATGAGTTCCATTAGTCTGATGAAGGATTTTATTTTAGTAAATAAGGACATTAAACAAGTTAAACAAATGAAACATTTACTTGTATTCAATACCAACAAAATTATATGACAGTTACAAATAGGTATGACTTTAAAAGAAAGTCAACTGTGATTACTGATTCCTAAAATGTAGATGTTTTTCTTAGAGGGGAAAATACAATTTAATGCTATCATACAATAATAATATCGGTAGTACTTAATATTTCCTTAGTGTAAATGAGATAAATTGTCCTGAAAACACATTTGGTGTTTGTACTAATACAATTATAAATCTCTCTATAAAATGCAAACGACTAAATTCCATTTATTGCATTTACCCTTTATCGAAGTGACAATTTATAATGAAATCAATCACCAAATCATACGATCACTCAAATCTTAAGGCCAAGCCACACTGGCCACTTCAGCATCGGCGATCAATTTTGCTTGTGCACGGCATCATAATCGCCCGTTTAAGCGACTTTCGCATCACTATTGCGTGACTACAGAAATTCGTACGCGGTAGCAGAATCACGCATTTTTCAAGTGTGCACGGTGCAGTGCTCAGTCGCTGCGTTTAGCTTCTAAAAAGTAACTAAATCGCCGATGGCAAAAGTAGCAAGTGCGGTTTCGCTGTTAGCAGTAATTCGCAGTAAATCGCGAGTTCTGCGATGTAAAGAGTCGCGTTTTGATACAAAACATTATCAGTATTTAAAAAGCGGTACACAAATTCATCTTTACTCACTGTACTACAAAAAAACATGGATGGGTACCGGCTTTTTTCAGGTGTCCGAATAAGTAGATATATGCATATTATGATCACTGAATAAAATAGATAGATCATGGAAAACGTCTCTTAAATAATATTTAATATTTATTATTATTATTTAATTTTATATATTATGTAAAAGCCAAAAAGTGTTCTAAACCAAAAACACTCCTGCGCACAGCAGCAGGAAAGAAGATATTATTATATTGGATAGAGAATTAATTAGTTAGGAGGTCTATGCCATGTACATTTTTTGTTTTGTAATAGATGGTAAAGAACTATAAAATCATAAATCCATACAAATATTATAAAAAGTGCGTTTGTTTGTCCTTCTGTCATGTCATGTCGCAACAATGATTAACCTGATTTAATATATTTGGGGTATGGAGAGTGTCATGGGGAAAAAATCACATTCCTATGGGAAAAACGTATAGTCCACACGGTCGGAGCCAAGGGCGAACAGCTAGTACTGGATAACCGGTGATAAAAGTCCTGAGATTCGATTCCCATGAATTATTACATTATTCTTGGTCTGTCCATGACTGGATGTCCTGTCATGGACAGACCAAGAATAATTTATATGAAATGAAATGCCAAGAATGATGTGGCAAAATAAATGCGAAGCGTCATCGAACGATGTTTTTAATTTAAAATAAAAAATAATTAATATTTCAATCAATTGGCATATCTGTACTCATTCGAAAACACATAAATCACAAAACTGATATAAGAATATTTTAATTACTGACCATAGAAGCATTATTGAGCGTTCGCAGTGGCGTATTTTGATTTAAATATCCTCAAAGTGTTGTCACATGAGCCACTAATGAGTAGAGAGGCATTCGACCAATCACAGCAAAGGACTTTGTCTTCGTGCCCGCTCAAATCGTAGAGAGGTGTTGTTGGACTGAAACAAAAGAAAATATAATTTAGAAGTGTTTAAGAATTGCTACAGTGATATCCGCGCTACTGATACGTCCTTTTTTTGATATGGGAGGGGGAACCTTCAAAGGGTACCCAGCACCTTGGGAGAGGATACCGGGTTATGTGGGATTTGTACCGCACTAAAACCCCCTCGGTAGCCTGCCTCTGCGCTGATGATCTGTCGTAAATAAATATATTCTTCCACATATTCTACAGGTTGTTTATTGACTTTATTTCAATTTTGTCTGAGTTTGTTAATATTTTGGTTTTATTAATATTTTGGTTTTATTAATATTTATGGATAAGACTACCGTAACCTACTGTATATTCTTAAATTATTTCTTGATATGTGTTAATTGACTTAGATAAAGTGAGCTTTTTTTCGAACATTTTATTGACCATGATTTCATAATGAAGGCTGGCAGGCGGCCACAACTTTCCATTGAATTATGATACAATAGAATTTGTTCACTGTAGATATAAGAGCAGTGGTGGTACCTTCCCAGTCGAACTAATATCATTCTACAACCAATAAATTAGTTATTCTTACCTTCTTGTATCCCACAGTTTGACCTTGCTGTCATACCCAGCCGATAGGAACAGAGTGTCTTGTGTTTTGGACCAGCGCACTGATTGCACCCAATTACTGTGAGAAGTGTATGTGGCTTTCACAATGCTCTCTGAAAAATTAAACAAAAAATTTATACAATAGTATATGTGAGTTCATTGCTGCTCCACAGTGATGGAAAATATTTTTATATTTAATTGATTACAGTGTTTTCCATCACTGTGCATGCCTGAGAGAAACTCATAATTTCTTGAAGGTATTTTGTCCACCAATCCGCATTAGGCTTTCGTGGTGGACTATACCCTAAATCCCTCTCACTTGTTAGGCACAGGCTCAGCAGTGGAACATAAAAAAGTTGAAAAAAAAATTAGTGAGTTGCAAATCTATAATTCTTAAGTTAAGACATCAATAAAATCCTCCTAGGTCTTAGCGGAATAATCTGAAGACGAAACTTCTACATAGAATCTTTTAGTGAAATTATAGTTTAAAACCTCAAGACGTATTTTGTCTGGTCTGTTATCTAGGTGTAGGTGTAGGCAAAGCAATGTGATGTATCTAATATAACTAACTTATCTATAATAATTTTGAGGGAGTTTTGGCGGGAAGTCGGATAAGACATATTGTGCTCTTGTTTTATTTTCATTTTCTTGGCGTATTTTTGAGTTACATCGGATGCAGCTTATGGCATTTTGTTCGATATATGTTAATTACTGAGCACGAATGAAATAAAATAACAATGCGAAAATATGTTTTTATCAGCTTGCCTCCAAAATTCCATCGGACATGTTCGGGTAAAGTATCCATCGCTTTACTTGAATATCTGACTGACTTACTTGACTGACTGATTACTGACAACTTACTGACTTTATCTATTATTAATTGGTCCAGTTTCAATGAAAATGACAAAAAAACTGGGCTATGAGTGTGAAAAGTTATTGGAAACGTTACTTAACCAAAATGTCAAAGAATTTCTATAGAATGTATATTTCATACCTGTTGATCTAGGATCGTAGAGTCGAATATGCCTATCTGCTGATGCTGTTATAATGCTATTGTTAAGAGGTGACCAGTCTACGTCGAAGAATGCTTTGTTACCTGAAAAATTAAGTAGTTGAATGATGATAAGTATTATTGAATATACAAGTAGCAGTATAGTATCATGACAAAAATTTAATTTAATAAAATATCCGTAAAAGCAACAGAGTTTATAAGTGGTTATAAATTCCTGTCCGTCACTTTTAAATAAAAAAGTTTTTTTTGTGTATGACCTATAATGTATATATGTATTAATTTATTATACATAAAAAGAAGCTTTTGTAATATTTTGTCCAGATTTAGGTATAACATTTCGACATACATAACTATACAACATTAGTTTCTGCCTAATATAAACTACTAATACAAGTACCACTGCTGCAAAATGGCCTTCAAAAGGCCTACATAAATCCTCAGGCAAGCTTCCTTGAGGTTATGTGTAGCTATTCATGGACGGTAGCAATCACTTTATACTGCATAGCCAGGATGCTTGTTGCTACTCCATAGAAATAAACAAAAAGAAGCATTTTCAGTTCTTATATGTATTTTATATTAATGACAACTCGAAAACTCCTTGAATTCTGTATAGATAGACAGTTGTTGACACAAGATTCTATAAGACTTCCATGTTTCCTTTTTAAACAGGAAAGTAACTCATTTTAAAAGTCAATTCAAAAATATCATTTTATGTAAACTCAACATTCATTTCAGAATTAAAATTAAACTCACCAGCAATTTCTTGCTTGATGCCTCCAAGTTCACAGTCCCAAATCTTTAGCAAATGGTCCCAGCCACTGGACAGTACTGTGTTGTAATCCATCCACTGCACACCTGATACTCCTTCCTTATGTCCTTGTAAGGTTGACAAAGGTTTCTGTACCTAAAAGGGCACATTAAGTTGAGTACAGATTCCTAAAAATATTGCAAACCAAAAATTACATTAGAATTACCTAAGGCCCTATTCAGTGAGATATGAATAGGAATTCCAATGGGCAGCGGAGATCTCTGCTCGTGCACGCCTATGGGTCGTAATATTATTTTCAGTACTCGACTAATGATCCGGAAGACTGTGCGGTGCATGCAAAGTGCATTTACTGATATCAGTGTGCAATGAATTCATCCGCGTCCGCGTCGTACTGTATGGCGCCATAAGATAAATATATTTTTAGTGTAACTTACTTTTGAGCTTCCATGTTCAGATTTATTTTTCTTTTTGTCAGGGACATGATCAACCTCGTCCAGACCTGAAAATATACAACTCCTTAAAAAGACATTTATAGCTTACTTTTAGAGCTATAAGAGTACAATTCTATAAATGAAATGCCATTAATGTAGTTATTATGAGATAAAATTATGACAAACTTAAATAGTATGCAATACTTGTGTTCTAGACAAATAATATGATAAATCTCTTGATATTTCAGACAAAACAAGATAGTAATAGACTGCAGTTGATAGTGGTTACCATTTTCCAAATAATTTGGTAGTCGCCCTTTGCAGTCTACAATCTCTGTGGTCAACAATATGCACCCTCAAGTTATCTCAAGTCTTGCCCGAGATACACAGAGACTTACAGTCACCACAGGTAAGTATGGTAAGGAAATACAACTTTCCACAAAAAAGCTGTGTTTACTACATAATATGGGTCGTAGCTTAAAAATTATTTGACTATGAGTATAGCACTTACTAGTAGTCCAGAGGCAAATGTTAGTATCCCAGCCACCGGTAACAAATTTCTTGGCATCAGCAGAAACTGCTATGCACTCCACACCCTTGTCATGCCCTCTGCATGTGACCACACAGTCAACTGAATTGCCTGACACATTCCACACCCACAGCATAGCTGACTGGTCATGTGAACCACTAAAAGAGAAAATATTATTAAGTATAAGTTCGTTAGATACTTTGTTGAAACCATATGCTTGTATTTTAAAGGTATTTCATAAACAAAATCTAAATTATAGCTATATTTCCTCTACTAGTCTATTAGTGTCCATGTCCTAGAATAGCCTTCAGTGCTGTTTCAGATTGTATCTGGGATGTAAATGTTAATGACCTGAGTTGATGCTCAATTTATAAAAAAGGATTTTTTAAACAATAGAGAATAAAATGAAAAATGTATGTCCAATACATTTAACATTTTGTTCCACAAATAGATCCCCAGCCATAAACAAAATGTGTGCATTTAGTTAGTGTTAATAGAATACAAATCTGAATAACAATGATTCTGACTGTAATCTTCAGCAACCTTGTTAATAATATTATTCAGCAACCTCTTAACATAGCAGTTTTTTTCCAACCCTTTTTAATGTTCAACTACTGGCCTCAAGGCTTCTTTCCTAAAAGGCTGTACTTCAGGCTTGGTGAACACAACACTTGACAGCCAAGTATTACCTTACAAAAGCAGCCTGGTCTCCCTGGAAGGACACCCAGGAGACAGCCTTCACTGGTGATGTGTGGCCTGGTATGGCCAGCTTGTGTTGCCCCTTAGCAGTCCAAATGTGAATGCTGTTGTCATAGCTGCCTGACAGTATCCTAAAAGAAAAACCATAACTTGTCATGTCTCTATTTAAAGTAACTAAATTGTCACAATTGTCTTAGGATGTGTATGTAATATGTATTTATATAACAAGTTTGTTTTCTGTATTTTTTTATCATATCTGTCATTTATTTTCAAGACTAATTTTGAAAAAAAATCCAAACAAAAATGCAATTGCAATTGTAAATAGTCAATAATAATTATTCAGTTTTAAATAAACATGTACATTAATAATGGAGAAGAATAGTTAAAAACTTTAAAGAGTTTTGACCCTCGGCATGCCTGGTAGGGTCTGCCAGACCCACAGTGGCATGTAAATCATTGGTGTTCACTTAAATTTGAATTTTGCGTGCTACCGCTCTCAGTAGCTGGCTATTACGAACTTCTCTACATCCTCCACCAGCTTTCTCAGTCTGCAGTGAGCTTTCCACGGAGAAGGACGATTGTAAAGTGCGGGCGGGTCTTCAGACCCCACCAGGCATACGTGACTTTATTACGTAAGTTTTATTTTATTTATTTTGTTGCCATTATTGATATTTCTGTTCTAAAAAATACTTATTGATGTATAATATTACAAAATACATACTTTGTCACATAAGTATTATTTTATTTTCTTTCTTAAAATTATTCATATGTGTGTGCTAAAATTTTTTTATTTTGTTTTTAGAATTATCACGGAAAAGCTACTGCACGTCAAGGAAACAGCTTATGTTGTGCTAGAAAAGAATAAGAAGGATGATATGATATTTAATTCTAGTGGAGAGAACTCTAATCATATCTTTCAAGAGATTGAAGAAGCTGATTATGAGGAATTTGGGGACATTTTCATTTTCTCAAATGATAGACATTGAAGTTCATTGGATCCAAATATGGATATACCTATATCCATACTATCGTCATCACATTGACTACCGACATAACTATTTGTTTTGGAAATGCAAACAGGTCTAATATGTTTGAATCAAGAAAAAGTTACTGTCACAATTCTCTCCGCAAACTGACAATATTGGTGAAAAAAATGGCCCAACATTGAAGAAATCCACTCCTGAAATTAATTGCAGATGCTGCAATTGTCCAGTCAAAAAAAAATTTTCAATGCGCAAAATGCGATGAAACTAAACCACAACAAAATCTTGATGCAAGTGAAGAAGACTGATTATTTTATAATAATGTATAAACGTATATTTATGCCTTACGTGCCATAAAGTCTGATTTAACATTTCTTACCTTTTGGTATGTAACTATTTTGTTGTTGAAAAATGAGTATAGTTTAATTAAGAATATTTTAATAAAAATGATTCGATGAATATCTCTTTTTATGATTTTTTTATATTATTTATCCCCTTCAGAGTCATTGTAAAAAATTAATAAAAACATATAGAAGAAAGTAAAAAATATGTCCAATTGAAAATCTGGGTCTGAGAGACCCACCAGGCATATCTCGTAATTTTTTACCACCAGGCATGCCGAGGGTTAAGAACAGTGGGCTCTAACAAAAAAGTTAGTCAATGGGTTTACAAGCATTTATTGGAGTAATAATTGATGGGTGTAGTGTACTTATTACTCCGCTCACACTATTGTGTTCAAAATTTTTGGGCTCATTTTATCATAGTAGGATTATAAAACTCCATTTACGTAATACTTACTAATTATTTTTTTCATAAAATACTTACTAATTATTTTTTTCATAAAATGTACCATATAATATATTAAAATGTGCAATAAACTCACCAATTGCTGTGTGCATGAACTGCAGACACCCAGTCATCGTGCATTAAGCAGTCTTGTGGTGTAGGGGCAGGCAATCTTTCAAAGTATTCCAATTCTATTGTATCTTCCGTCGACACCCCTTTCTCCTGCAATTGCTCCTCCAACGAAGTACGGAGAAGTTCCCCACATACTAGGAAGTCGAAATCTATCGACTTTACTACACTCGAATCAGATTCTCTCAATAGTGCATTAACTAACGAACTGAGCTCTGTTGAAGAAATGTTGCTTTTGATCGCATATGGACTGTCGGACACTGCATATCTAAAAGAAAACCGAAAAGATTACTACACAACAGTTGTGCACTAGTCATGCCGGTATTATAGCAGGTTGGTGACTTACTTTTCTTGTTTTGTAACGAACCGCACTTGAAGCTGCGCTTCGGCTTTTTCGTCCATTTTTAATTTACAGAATTCTCTCTTTTAAAAACAAACAAAATAGTCAAAATTACAAAAATTTGTAAACACGAACGAAGCAGAAGCACGAAGAATCACATGTCATAACGAACGTCATATCGTCAAATGTCAAAACTCAAAATATAACCTCAATAATTGCACTTTTAAATTGTCTATGGGTTTTGAATTCCATTATTTTGCTCAAGCTTAACCAACCTACCGATTGTGTGCGTTTTTCTTGTAAAGAAGCCATCGCTTTACTTGAATGTCTGACTGACTTGACTGACTGATTACTAACGACTTACTGACTTTACCTATTATTACTCGTCCTTTCTTCACCGAAACTGGCAAAAACGTGATGCAGGATTTATACTTGACGCTGGCAGTATGCAGAGTTTGCGATGCCATAATTGACAAAAAAAAGGTCAAATACTGACACCTGACAGATGTCATGAGTCAACTGTCTGTCAGTAAGACAGCCATCCGTCACAGACCAATCACAGACAGCCAGTCGGTAAACAAAAAGTAAGGTTAGGTCATGTGTTGTGTTTAGTATTTTTAAGTTTTTTTCTTGAATATTCATCAAACATGGGTGTTCGGCGACAAAACAATACAAACTCAATTAAATATGTACTTAACAGAAAAGCTGGCAGAAGTATTATTGAACGTCGTCCTGTATTTTCTCCAGACGGCGAGTATGTAAAGCAAAGGCTTATAATTTTTTTATTATATTTGTAACGTTTTTAAATAGCTTATATTTTGACTTAAATACAAAGATAGATTGATAAACTTAATTTATAAATAATGCCAATTTCTTATCATTAGCTAATTTAACCAGGTTTAGGGCAGAGATTTACTATTTCAACTGTGATAATAATATGTATTATATATACCTGTATTTTGAAATTTCCTATCTTAAGAGGTTAGTACAGACTGTATTACCATATTGTAATTTTTATTTAATATTTCAGATCTGTTGCATTAATTGTTGAAAACATTGTGCGAGTGTACAATATTCAAACTGGAGAGTGTGTCCGCACACTAGAAGCAGAAAGTGTAATCAATGAGCTGGTTGGGATAGAATTTCCAGCCAATGAAGACTACAACCTTTATGGATGTTCTGACAATGGATGTGTCATTACTTGGAACTGGGAAACTGGGCATGTGCTTAGAGAATCTGTAAGTACAGCTTCTTATTGAGCAAATTTTTAGGTTCATGGTCTGGGTAACGGAGGGAGCAGTTTTTTTCGAGCTGAGTACAGCACGAAAATTTGCCTTTTATGTTACATGAAGAAATGCACACAAAATATTAAATATACAAAGGAAACAGCAGGAGATAGCACCTAGCTGCTTTTGTAAGCCTATTCTTTATAGGTTTCTTTTTTCGTTTGGGAGATCTTTGGGATTTTTGAATACATCATTTGATAGCATCTGCAGCTGCCCCCCAACTTGCCCCCCTCTGTACACCCTTCCATGAATGCTCTCTTACTTGACTTACTGTGAGTCTCTTAATACAGTTAAAAATATAGAATTTGTCTTGTAAGTAGTATCCATAATACCATACTCAAAATGCAATGACACTAAAAATGTACCTACTTATCTAATTAAGATTCTTAACCCGCCATAGGTGACGCGAATTTGACTTACATCGTTGGTGACCACGGTCTCACGCACCAGGATTTTTGATTACAAGTTTCTCTGTAATTTACGGTTTAAGCTACTTTTCATTAGAAAGGTTATAAAGTTTGATCTTCAATTTGTTAATAAAACCCAAGTATTTCAAAAATTAAATCGCTTTTATTAGTATTAGACAATATCTGTGCAAGCACTAAAATTATGAGTTATTTTAAACAATGTTTTTTTAAACTCCAATAAATATAACGTTCTTAATGAATTTATAATAAAATCAAGTTTAGTCAGTCTTATGACATCAGGAACGATGTTAATGATATTTGGTATTAATAGTGTACGTAGATAATAATATTTGGTTTTTTTTTTCACTACCTGGTCTCACAGACATATAGGTCACCAATGGCGGGTTAATAAAACCTTATTTTTATGTTAAAAAATTAGCAACATGCACATGGGCCACAATCTCCCGGGTCCATCAGCAATGGTGAGTGGTCACAATTGCCTATGGGCATAAATATCTCCTAAGATAATGCAGCAACACCTATTGCTACACTATCTTAGAGATATTTATAATATATTTTGTTAATAAGTCAACAAAATCTTTGAATTGCCTAATTAACCAATCAATGAAAACAAACAAAAAAAAATTAAGATGGCAATGAAAAAAGTACAATTACATCATTTATTTTTACAGAAACTTCAATTACCAGAAGAAGCAAAAGCATTGACTTTCAATTTAGTGGACAGTGATGAGTGTTTTATCACAGCAGTTGAGCCAACCAATGACCAACTTCATGTCGCATCTTACTCAATTAGAAGCGGAGCATTAAATTACAGCTATGATGGCACAAGGGTGTTTTATTATGATATAGTAAGGGTTTCCATGGGCTGGTGCAATGGGGACAAATTTGCAGCAATCACCAATGGAACAAAAGTACTGTTTATTCAGAACATACATCAACCCCATTTGAGGGCACAGTAAGTTATTGTTAAATTATTTTATTTACACAATTGGAGTTGCTGATGAAAACTTTCATTACTAGTTTTCATCAGCAACTCCAATTGTGTATTCCAAATGTGTAGTATAGTGCATATATGAATAAGTAAAAATCTCTTGAATAAAATATCGAGACAAATCTATTTGAAAATTATTTACTGAAAATTGTCTTTTTTATTTGAATGGAGTAGCAGACAAGTATAGAGGCCACATGGTGTTAGGTAGTTGCTACAGCCCATGGACATCTAAACACAATCTTAAGCAGATAAGCAGTAATCACACTGGATGTGTGGAGTGGACTGTATATTTTGATGCAGAAGGAAGATATATCCAAAAGCCAGCTGAAGCTAATAAGTAATTCGAAACCACAAACCTTAACCTCCAAGTCGATATGGAGCTGGTGGGAGCGCACAGTGTTCTTTACTTATTAGTTTGGTACAGCTCACTTTTGTTTTGTTCACTTGGTCTTAATCACCTTGGACACTCAAAACAGCACGGCTGAACCTCTAGTCTACTAAATAGGTTGGAGTTTCACAGAAGACTCGTGCGTATTTCACGATTGACCTTGGATGTCAATATCGATGATATTCTTCTTTATAAATACTTACCAGCCATTCACAAGAATTGAACAATAAGTCTTGCTTGTGATTGCTTATTCACCTTGACAGATTTCCCTGTTTTGGCCATACATGTTATTTTTTAACTTTCAGAATAGTGAACCACAATAAGTTCAGAATACTGTCAGTGGCAGCCCATCACAGAGAGAGTGCTGTAGCCATAACAGACACCATAGGAAGGGTCACAGTCATTACTGGCAATTTGTATGACTATAGAAACATAGCTAGAGAAGTACTACATTGGCATTTTTTGCCGCCATTTGCAGTATGTTTCTCCATATTAGGTAAGCTTCTAAATAACCTACACCATTTACAATTAGTAAGCAATTTTTTTATATGAGAACACCTCGGGAGTAATATAATAATTGAGAAAATGATGAGGGTAGTATAACCTGTTTATAAAGTCCCAGCTTACCTCGCAGATAATTTCGGGGCGCCCGACATGTCGTTGTTGTCTTCACCGAGGCCACCTAGCGACCGCACGCAATGGTTCATGAGTAGGGACCTCTAGGCGAGGTAAGCCGGGACTTAATAAACATTTACATAGAGACATTTTATAGTAAAGTATTATACCCTCATAATTTTCCTGAACCTGAACCTGCTGTTCCGCTATAGCGACAGTAAAACAAAGAAAACACACATAAAATTATTTCTCAGAGGGATCTCAACTTACTTACTCCCAACTGTAAACAACATAGTTGCTGAAATATAATCTGGTCTTGGACTACCAAATCAATTGAGATACTTTTGAGTTCTGTGAGTAACAACTCTTACATCTTCATACATTTAGTACAAAAAAATGGTTTCTGTCGTAACAACCATTTAAGTCAATGGACTAAATTTGTAATTGATTTAAGCGGCAGTAAAAATCATGTAACTGTTAATTCAGCAATTATCCTGTTTTCCAAGCCTTTTGTGCAACCCTTTTAAAGTATGCATTTTGAATTTTTTGTGAATGGTGTCCAAGATCCTATTTAAAAACTTAGTAGAAACAAAGTCATTTGTGAATAACAAATAACAAGTCATTAACTATTTCTTTTAATGAAAGATTATATATTTAAATTTTTCAGGAAGTTACCTTTTCACTGGTGGTATGGAAAAGGTTTTAGTGAAATGGACATGTGGACACTTAGCTACCAAAGCTAATGAAAAGGCGTTCATCCCACGCCTTCCAGGAATGATCAGATACATAACTGCGAACAGCAACAACATTGCCATTACACTTTCTAACAACTGTAAGTACATTTTCTCATTTTATTAAGAATATAATGTAAAGTAAACATAATGTAAAAAATTATACACCACAATTTTTCATGATTTTTTTAGGGTCATAAAATTATGTAATAATAATGTTTAGTTTAGTTAAAATTACTTTAAATAATTCCTTATCAGCATATTCAAAAATCCCTTTTACATATAAAAAATATTGTGTGTGTAGGTTACATACTACATGTTTTCAAACTGCAACAGTTTCTATGTTTGATTATAACAATAGCCTTGCCTTCATATGCATTAAAACATTCTTGTAGCAGTGGCAATTACTTCCATAGTTCATGGGGAACCTGACATAAAAACCAAGCGGCAATGATATAGAAATATCTTGCTATTAAACAGTACTGTACCGTTATTCGACCTAATATTATGAGAGAGTGGCTTCCGTTTCCGTAGTGTACTAGTCGCTTAAATCCGGTCCGCCAGCGCCCCCTATACCTAACTCCAGCTTGTTCATTTCCGGTTGGTCGAAATTTTGCGACACTAGCGCCACCAAAGGCAGGTTATGACGAAGGAGTAATTTTAACCTCATTGGCTGTTCTGTTCCCGCACGAGGCGGTCACTGGCTCGCTTGGCTCGCAAGCGCTGGACCGTCTTACTTATACTAGTCGTACTTGCAGTGGATTACAGTGATTTTAAGGATTAATCCTATCTTAAGTATACAATTTTATACTTACTAATTATTAATAACGAAGTTTTTCGTTCGGTAAAAGTGTTGATCTTAAGTATACAATTTTATACTTACTAATTAATAACGAAGTTTTTCGTTCGGTAAGTGTTGATCTTAAGTATACAATTTTATACTTACTAAATTAATAACGAAGTTTTTCGTTCGGTAAAAGTGTTTTGTTACATATAATACAATACAATATAGATATGGTAGTAACAATAAAGGTGAGTTTTAACCTTTTCTTTTTAAGAAACTCTTAGTCCATTTGGTTTGGACAGCGTAAGTTTCAATTATACATCTGTTTATAGTGTTATGAAGGTAAATTCATTATTTTCAACGAATTTTTTTTTTAAATTCGTTTTGGTTTATGAATTTAGTATAATTATGTTACGATTATTATTAATCGGTTGAACATCTAAAACGGGCGTTACTTTCCGTTTGGGATGTTCTTTATTTTCAGAGATGTATAAAGTAAATCCGCCTGCGCCCAGTACGGAGTTGGATACAACAAGGAATCGTCGTGATGTAAACAAGGTATGGGTCGATGCAAGAGGCGTGAACGTAACTAAAGACGCCATCTCTCTCATCAGAACCGTAAGTTTAATCAACTTATGCATGCAGCTAGTATATTCCAAGATGTCTTCTGGCAGTTTTTATTACTAGGCAGTGTATATATAACTTTATATATAGTGTCGAAATTCTATGTGATCGACCCAGATTAACGTGGAGTTCTATATCGACGTGACGAATGTCCCACGTTGGTTAGCCATAACCCAGTTGTATAATATGGTGCTACCCAGCTATCACTAAATGTTTTGGTGCATATACCTATATGTGGAGGATCCGTCCATTTCTTACATCCCGGAGGACATGCTCTAGCAATCAAATAGTTCGCAATGCTTCTTCTGACCTGAATTGCAGCAATGCCCGCTACACAAAGTACAAAGGCAGTACTTGCACTCATCTGGACTTAACGCGTCATGACAGCTTTATAATAAAACTTATACCTTACAATTTGGGTGTTGACACTATAATAATAATAATAATGCTCTGAAAACAGGATAATTGTTAATTCATTTCTGTTAACGATTTTTGTTTTCATCAATAACAATTTAATCAATTAGAAAGTTAATTGATACTTACTAAATATATTATAAAATATATTATATTTATTAGTTAAATATGAATATAGACTTCCTGCTATAAAATTAAAATAGAAATTAATGTTGTTTAAAAAAAATACTTTTAAGTATTTAAGGTTTATATTCTGTCCCTTTCTAGCTAAACGAAGCTTTAGTATTTTAATTTTTTTGTTATACATTAATAACGTGTGAAGCTTTGGTGATATATTTTACGACGTGACGTCAGGACGTGCTGTTGATATTTTACGACGTGACGTCAGGACGTGCTGTTGCGCTTTCTATCTAATGTTGAATCTTAAACGTACTGAACGTGAACATTTCTTAAATTATTCGAAATCTAATTTTGGTATGTTATTCGGTAAATAAAGTGCTTCGATTAAACAATTAAAAATTTTGTAGTCAACATCCCAATTGTCTATACCACCTTGTGACGTCACAAAATTTTCTTCTCATACACATTGTAGCAGGAAGTCTCTGCTGGTAGAAAGTTAGAAAAACAAACTCCATCCCACCAGGAAAAGAGCACTAAAAAGAGGATCTGACTCACCGGGTCAACTTTTTCATGCCGACAAGCGGGACATATATTGCTAGTGCTGAGGAGCAACACCCTGCACTCCCAAAATGATGCTAACTCTCCATCCCACCGGGAAAAGAGAGCTCTAAAAAGAGGATCTGACTCACCGGGTCAACCTCTTCATGCCGACAAGCGGGATATATATTGCTAGTGCTGAAGGTCACCGCCCTACACTTCCAAAATTATGCTAGCTCTCCTTCCCACCGGGATAAGAGCACTAAAAAGAGGATCTGACTCACCGAGTCAACCTTTTCATGTCGATCAAGCTGGATATATATTGCTAGTGCTGGGGGGCCCTACCCTTACACTCCCAAATTGATGCTAACTCTAAAAAGATGATCTGACCCACGGAGTCAACCTTTTCGTGCCTGTCAGCCCAAAATGATACTAAATCTAAATTCCGCCAGGCAAAGATTCGAGAAGAAAGAGAAAGAAGAGATTGTACTGAAAAGAGGATATGACTCACCGAGTCAACCTCTTCGTGCTGGTCAGTTTTGGATATATTTTGCTACCGCTGAGTATCTATGAGGACGCCGCCCTACATCCTCATGGTTGACTAACCGGATCCCGTTCGAAGCAAAACCGCTCATTGGTTAAATTCTTTCGCGACCAACACCTTGGTCAGTAAAAACTCCTTAAATATGTGGATGAGGCAGGATATAAGAAAAGCGGCGACACCCTCTCCCAATGTCATTGGTGTTTATCGGAACCAAAAGCGACTGCCAATTTTTAGTTTAGGAAAATTGAATGAGTAGGTTCACGTAGGAAATTTCTTGTTTTAAAACACTCGCATCATGTATTTGATTTATGCCAGTATTACTTGTAATAACTTGTCTGTCGTTTATCTCAGCGTATACATCCTTATCGCATTGGACTGACCACTACAGTTGTCAGAGCGGATCTTTATCCCTCTGAAAGGCGCAGCAAAATACTGCGCAAACGTACCTGTCGTGGTAATATCTTGATTAAGCTACTTGTAGCCGGCTTCGGAGGGGCGGAGATTCGTTTTAAGTACTGTAGCTCGGAAAGCAAGGCCTTTAATTTATTCGGATGACTTCCTTTTGGTATATCAGGACTCAGCCCTACTAGGTGCACATATCGAACTTGGTCTGCATGCAGTAGTAATATGGCTGGAAATAAACACCGAGAAGTCAATCCTTACACCAAGAGGGCACATTCTATTCAATTCATTTTATTTTCAAAGGCTCCTTGAATTTCTCGAAGGGGTGATTTGGGATACTTTTGTATTTTGCTATCACGAAGTATATAGATCTACAGGAGACAATAAGAATGATTTTCGTGGCTACGACAGGTCACCTTTACCATCAGTCTTTTCAAACTCTGGCGATAGTCTCTTATTCATCGGTCACTTTCGTCGCGCTATCTTATAACCGGGCCTGGTTGGGGTGCCAGTGCCAGGCAATCTTAGTCTAATGGGACGATTGGACAGCATCAGATCTTCTGTTCTGATTAAAAGGCTGCTACATTTCGGATACTTCAGGTTACGGCCAGTTCCTGAAATTCAGCCTTGCTTTAAATGTGACAACCGCACTAGGGTCTTCTACCTGCAAAGAGTACGAACCTCACCGCGAAAGTACTCAAGAGCTAGATAGCAGAACTGCCAGATCTGTTTAATATTCACATATCGATTTACAAGGTTTATATCCCCTTGCAGACTAGGTATTACTGCCAAATGTTGGAAATCGGCGTCACGCGGTTGGTTTTCGTTTGGTGTCTCTATCAACTTGTTGAAGTTTTCATATATTTAGGTATTTCATGGAAATATCTAAGAACGAATAATCTAATTTAATGTTCTTTATATTTAAACTTGACTTGTCCGACAATTCGTTTAATTTTTATTTTTATTTTTATTGGTGGCATTTTGTGTAGTGTATTCCAGAAATTTGGCGCACCCGTTTTTGGACTTGTTCGTCGCAAAGTCGCAAGTTGTATCAAAACATTGCACACCGAATCGAACGACCAAGTCATGGCCATTCTCGGAGTTACAGTTCTCACTCAGAGAATTCTCCTTCTATTTCCTATTTAGGTAATATTTCCATTACCACTTCTAATACCTACAAAGAGTCCTAACCACATGAATCAAGCCTCGGATTCCATACCATGTACCAAGTCGAGGACTGCCACGTCCTAGAGCGTTGGAGAGTAATTTGGAAGTCTGAAAATGGGAGAATCTAATCTAAGAAACTAATCACATCAACAAAAGTTTGTATCGTTGTCAATATAACGTAGATCTACCTTAAGAATTTACTGTCTGGCCTTGAAAAGTTAAGTTGCTTGTGCAAATGACATCAAGTTCAAATTTTATAAGCCAGGTGTTTCGGACTTAACTAGGTATATTGTTGACTTGCATGATAAAACGAGTTTGTCGTATACGACCATTAATGTCCACAAATCCTTTGTCACCACCCGTCGAAAAATTAAGCAATTATTCTTAAGTTTTTCTCATATCGTTTTATCGCAGAAGATTAACGTGTTAATCGTTTGCATTGGCTGCAAACGAGATACCTAGCTAAATAAATAAATAATAATTAAAAACCTAACTTCACCAGGAGATCCTAGACCTAGATCCTAGCTGTCAAGGAAGTCGACGTAAACAGTTGGAAGTGTTAGGCCAGCTGAACAAGTAGAAATTGGGTTGAAAAATTCCCTTCAGACGATATTATGACAAGTGCCTAACTTACAGCCTACATTTTTAAGAAACATTACGTCGTGACATCTTGCGTTGCAGCAGGTGTTTATCTTCTCCATTGTCTATAGATTTTGTCACTTCATGATTGACTTACAATCAAGTTAACAGCTTGTAAGTTCACATTGCAATTTATTAATTTATTATTATTTTGCATTGTTATTTTATAACATTCATAACTCCTGCATACTCATTAAATATGTTTATCATATGAGCGTTTATTCCTCCTGGCGCTTAGCAAGATAATTAATCACATTGGCTTGTTCCAGCGCCACCAGGCGATAATAGACACGTCTCTCATAATATTAGGTCGAATAACGGTACAGTACTGTTTAATAGCTACGTTTTACCTGAAATTAAAACGTTTATTAAACATACTTACCTTATTCGACCTAAGTTTTTAAAACTGCCTGGTGTAACATAAGACGCAATGAGGTTAAAATTACTCCTTCGTCATAACCTGCCTTTGGTGGCGCTAGTGTCGCAAAATTTCGACCAACCGGAAATGAACAAGCTGGAGTTAGGTATAGGGGGCGCTGGCGGACCGGATTTAAGCGACTAGTACACTACGGAAACGGAAGCCACTCTCTCATAATATTAGGTCGAATAAGGTAAGTATGTTTAATAAACGTTTTAATTTCAGGTAAAACGTAGCTATTATGATGTTGAATTTAGTAGACTATTCTACTGATATTTGCTGCTAATATGTTACTGCGTTCATACTTATTATGAACTTCCATAATTTTGATACAAATTACTTTCTTGAAATTTTCAGCCGTAGTGATAGCAAGTGCGCAGATGCGGGTGGTATCAACCATACTGGAGTGTGGTGGAATTTCCGCGGCATCTCGTGCAAGGTCTTGGCTGGTATACCATCGGCCTTTGAATGCGCTGTTGCTGCCGGGACGCACTGGGCATCTGCAACTGTATTCTACGTCAACCGATAAAGTGCTCTATAATGTGAGTGAATCATTAGCTAATTTCGAATGTATACGTCGATTAGTAAAGCCTGGTATGCGCAAAATACAAACAAAAGCGTGAGATGTATTCTGTGAAGCACACAACCACGACAACGAGTCGCCGCTAGTTACGTCAATATAAAACATTGTAATATTCACGATGTTTTCCAGTGTCCATACGACTAGCTGTCACATGTGACGATTATCGGCCCATAGCCATTCTGTTAACTCAAAATTAAATAATGTACCTATATTATGTTCCTTTTTTAAAGTTTTTGCTGGTGGCTGTTTTTTCGCCGCCTTTTTTGTCTTAGCTCAACATTTAGCCCAAATAAAATTTGGTAACTGGGAAGAAAACACGTTCATTATAAGTGAATATTTTTTATTTCTTTCTTGCTTTCTTCAATCCTTCATCCTTCCTCCACTGTCAACTATCTGTGTATATATACTTCATCTACTGTCAATGCTGGACACTAATATTCTCAGACATGTCAAGTCCATAAAATTTCTCTTAATCAATTTTAATCCCTCTTAGGGCCTCTTTCACCATCTCCAAGTGCTGATTAGTTACGTCCCAAGTTAATTGCCAAGTAAAAGCTATGAGTACGGGTCAGTTTATCATATGAATTAGTGCTACTCAAACATCGTGAAATTAAAATTGAAGTAACAGGTGACTTTAACCGACAATTAGCGCACTTGTCACTTACTTGAAGGTGGTGAAAGAGGCACTTAATTTCGAGAACATACGTTGCTTAATAGTAGAACATTAAAAAGGGTTGAGTAAAACACGCATACCTTATTACTTATTAATCTAAGTTACTATTCCATAATTTCAGATCGACATAACAGAAATGAATCATCTGCCATCAGAGAGGCGGAACCTTTTGCCTATTGAAACGGAAGTAGCGTGCGCGGCCGTCAGCGCTGATGGTTCTTGGCTGGTCACATCAGAATATAGGAACGATGGGATCAATTACCCAGAAGAAAAGCTAAAATTCTGGGCATCACAAACCAAAAACACAACTCCCTTCAAACTAAACACATGCGTCAACCTGTCTCACGGTGGATGCAACGTTGTGTCCCTAGCACTGAGTAATAAGGGCGAGTTTTGCGTGTCAGCGGGCTTAGACGAAAAGTTCAGAATATGGCGAAGAGAAAAGACGTCGCAAACGCATCGGAAGAAAACTACTTGGAGTTGTCTTACTGCGTGTTATTACTCCTCCGGCGTTGCTCATTTTCTGTCTAATCCAGTGCTCAATAACTTTAAAACTGGTGATGTATCATTGGGCAAGATTGAGGAGTTTCCTTACTTGAAGGAAATTGATGAAGATGATATAATAAGGAAAATTTTTAATGTACATAAAGAACATGTAGGCGTTATTGGAGGAGAAAAAGGTCTTAGTAAAGAAGATGGTGATATGGGTGCAGTAGCGATATCTCACGACGGTTCCTTGATAGCCACGTGGTTTGGATGTAAATTGACTCTATGGGACACACATTTATGTAATTTACGTACTTCGTTATCCCATCCTGCGCTGCGGCCTAAAGGCAAGCACGTTGTATTTGGTAATAGCGACGCCGCACATTACGTAAGTAAACTCTTTAAAGTACTTACTCTATCTTACTTTATCTCTATACAAATAAATAAAATTAGAATGTTCGTCAATAATATTAAAATAACTGCTTTTTACTACACCCATATGAATGTATATATACGATACAATTTTTAAAATTTTTGTTCGTCCGTCGGTGTGTCTGGCTGTTTGTTCCGGCTAATTTCTGAAACGGCTGGACCGATTACGACGGGACTTTCACTGGCAGGTAGCTGATATAATGAGGAAAAACTTAGGCTACTTTTATTTTAGAAAAAATCTACAACTAAAGTCCAAGCTGACGAAGTCGCGGGCGACAGCTAGTTCTGAATATGTTTGTTGTATATGCTTCAGAGTTACGTCAAACTAACCAAGTCAAAGTCCATTTAAGTTACCTAAATAGTGTTATTTATACTTTTTGTATTTATACTTATCACGCATTTTGTGTCCTACTGCTGGGCACGGATCTCTCCCCATTATTGGGTAGGCCTGGAGCTTACTCCACCACGCTGCTCCAATGCGGGTTGGTGGAGATGCGGGTTAGTAGCCAACCTACTGTTGGATGTTTTGAAACCGCCCATAAGGCCTCCGACAAGGTTTAACGACTGTTATCTATCGACAACAACCGGGACCGACGGCTTAACGTGCCCTCCGAAGCACGGAAACAAGCATGTTTTTTTTTGCCACTAGCGGTAACCCATCTCACACCTGACCGCGCCCGTTTGTCTTAGTTGCATAGATCGTTTGCGCTCTACGCTAACTGCCGGGCCATGCGCGTTTCAAATATTAAACGTTACACATTCATAACCTCACAGTAAGGTAATTAATACCCTGTGTCGTGGGTACCATGAACCAAAGACAAAAACACAAACACCCAGACCGAGAACAGAAATTTAATCTCATCATTCAAATTTCTGTTTCGCCGGGAGTCGAACCCGGGACCCTCCAATTGGCAGTTCGGTATGATAACATTGCGCCACGCGGGTCGTCAAAAAATATTATAGATGTTTAATGCTCACCAATGCCGGCTTACCATGGTTATGAATATGTATGCACGTAAATACTGTGCTTTATTTAGGAAACTAACAAGAAGTCATCAATTACTATGGATACCTGCTGGCAACTATTTGAGCAGTCTTCTACAAGTGGCATTCTACTATCGTAAACGCTTGAGAATAGAATGAAAAATGTATGGAATTGACATTTATCTAACGATCGCGATCACGTGACATTTCGTTAGCAAATGTTGACATTAGCATTTTTGACATTTTTCATTCTATTCTCAAGCGTTTACGATCGTAGAATGCTACTTGTCTAGAACTGTCATGCAATATGCATACACCCTACATTCATATATTCATTCAGAACCCAAATTCGTAATATAAAATAGTTATATTATTCTTAATTACTTTACACAATATCACAGCTCTCAAAAACATGTATTATTATATTAGTGACATAACGTTGATGATATTTATTAGCAAATGTTTTGTATGTATTGTATTATATGAATTTGTATGTAATTTGTAGTTGTTGATGAAAAATTATGTTTGTTTTCAGTTAGTTTGTACAACAGAAAACTGTTTAGCAGTGTGGAGTCTGCTCTCCTTGACAGTCAAATGGCTAGTGCAGTTAAAACCGACGTGGCTCGCTGGGGATCCGTTTTCTAACAAGATGGCTGTTATTACTGATAGCAATGATGGTAATTTTACCTATAATTAAATGTGAAGGTTCAATATTTCCTTAACTCTTATATAATATTTATTAATTTTTATTTATTTATTTTTATTTATTTATTTGTGTACCTAAATTATTGGGTAGTTCACTGATAATGAGTATGTGGTGGTATTAAACATTAAAATAAACTTACTCCTACCATTAGAGAAATTCAAATCAAAATGAACATTGGTTAAAAACAGCTTAGTTATAAGTGTTTAAGAATATTGTGCAAAATAAATCTTTGCTGACATTTTTTTCTGTGATACAGACAAATGACGTCATGATCACGTATTGCTCACTATGTCTATTTTTAAATTTAGTATATTTTTTAAGCTATTCTAAATTAGAGTTTTGTGTTGTAATCGTCTAACAAATGCTTCTATTGAACGATAATACATACCAATATTTTAAACCTTGGAACAGTAGCAATTCGTGATTTAATCCTGGCGTGTCTTACTCGTACAACCAAGTTTTTTTTTTACACTATTTAGAAACATAAAAAAAACACGTAATGGTCATTAATACTACAAAGCTACCAAAATCGTAGTCTACTGGTACCTGGAATTAGATAGCAGCTCTATATTCCCGTCCTAACGTTGTTTTTGGAGAGCCAGAATCAAACTAAAATTCCCTCCTTTATTTGCAGTGATAGTGTTCAGGCCGCAAAGTTCAGAACCATTATTGATGAGAAAGAACATTGTTGACCCTCAAACGGGTTTATTTACACAGTGTTCTTTTGGCGCCCCCATAGGAGACAACGTACGACTCTACATTGTCAGAAATGACTCGGTAAGTGCAAATAAAATTAATATAGCAAGGGAAGTTGCAGTTTTATAGTTTCTAGACATGTAGTCATCCCAAAACGATTGAAAATGCCTATAATTTGTTGAAACTTGCTTCTCTCATTACATCGTTCGTTATTTACGAAATGTGTGATGAAAAGTGAAACCTTTATTTACTTTACAAAACTTGAGTTATAGCCGTGTAAAAAAAGCGGGTTTATTCTCACTACTTAAACCACTGCTGGCTGTATTTTGTGCTTCTCAGTCAATAGGTACATACTCTCTATTTCTAATGACTTGACATCATTCTGAAATTCAAGTAAAGCGATGGCTTCTTTAGCAGATCGTGGCCAATGGAATTTTGGAGGCAAGCCGAAAAAACATATTTTTGCACTGTTATTTTACTTCACAACACTCGTGCACTATAATTAACGTATATCGCATAAAATGAAATCAAATTTATTCAATATAACTCAAAAATACACCAAGAAAATGAAAGTAAAACAAGAGCACAATATGTATTTTTCGACTTCCCGCCAAAAAAAACTCAAGAACAAACATAGTTACGTTCTAAAATATTGGTAAATTATAGATACGTATTATTTAAAATGCAAGATACAAGTACAGAATTAACTTAAGGCTTTCACAAGTAAAATGTATTAAAACTACCAATACCCTTAAAAAGTTATTCGTCAGGTAAAACATCGTGTAAGCGATCATCATCAATATTGAGCCATGTAACAAGTATGTGCCCACTTCATACAAAATAATATTATTTTTTATCTTTCAGGAAATCTACTGCTTAGAGCCAGAGCAGTCGCAGGCCAACGGTTTGGAAGTGATGTCCCGTCGCAACCTGCCCATCTCTAACTTCGGCGCTTTGCTCGCGGAACAACATCCGTCCGACGTACACCCAGCTGTGCCGGTACTGGGACAGGAACTCGGCTCGGAAGCACGCGGCAACTCTGCTATCGCCCAGGTATGGATTCAAACCAGGTAGCTTTTATATTATAGCGTATGAAGGAATACTTTATTTAACCGTTTCCGTTAGAACCGCTTTGGTCGCGGAAGAACACCTATCCGATGTTCATCCAGCTGTTCCAGCCCTGGGACAAGAACTCGGTTTGAAAGCGACGACCCGCGTGGCGCAAAGGTTACCATGCCGGACTGCCAATCGAGGGGTCCCGGGTTCGATTCCCGGCGAAACAGAAATTTGAATGATGAGTGTCAATTTCTGTTCTCGGTCTGGGTGTTTGTATTCCTGTCTTTGTATGTGTCCATGGTACCCACGACACAGGGTATTAATTACCTTACTGTGGGGCTATGAGTGTGTAATTAATGAACACTGTAGGTACGACCCTCCATTTTGAAATTCGGTGCTTTTCGTGTAGAAATATCTATCCATTGTGCAACTCTGCTCAGAAATCACGCGGCAATGATGAAATTGCCAAGTCTGCTCAGTTGAATCAAAAATCAAAATATAATATACTTACCTAATTTGTGATTTACTTAAGTCTGCATATATGTAAATGAACTTAAAAACTTACTCATTTTTTCCTTTAAATAGATAACCTCAATGTCTTTTTCAAAACAGGAATGTTTGAAATTTTTGTTCTTCTTTTCTATGAATATGATGAGTAGCTGTAGCAAATATAGCTTTTACCATCGATATAATATAAGTAGGTAGATGCAAGGTTCCCATACGAAATTGAGTCAAAAGGTGGCCCCGCGTAAAAACGTACTTATTATAGACTAGCTGTGCCCGCGACGTCGTCCGCGTGAATAAAGACTTGTATAAAAGGGATTGATTAAAGATTAAAGATTATTTATTTGCATTGAATAAGTAGGTAGATTATTCTTACATAATATGGTAAAATCACTTATAATACAATGTTCATATGTTCAGAAGACACCTAATTTATTTTTTCTTAATCCTTCAAACCTAAAACAGCTTATTGTACTCAGATCTTACTATCCACTTTTCGCACGCTTCGCTTTTCTCGCGCAATTAGATTCTCTTTACAAATATATAGCTCGTTTATTAAAGTTAAGAGATACGTAGTACTGCTGTGCCCGTGGCTTCATCTATGTTAAAATATAGTATCTTTAGTAAATTGGGTTAATTTATACTGCAAAGAATGCATAGACTCATTCTATATACGATATGTACATAGGTTTAACCTACTGCAGAAAAGAGGTGCACTATACAACTACTTGTATGTGGGAGAAAAAAATTCTAAACATAAACGATTAAACAATCGGAAAAATTGTAAGGCCAATTAATAGACTATAGGTTTAAAACTTGCGGACAGCAGTTTGGTCATAAGTCATAACTCATATGACATTGTGAAAACTAAAGCAGAAGGTAGGGTCTACACGCGCGTTCCCCGTGGGCCTACGCAGTGTGCTATCTGTATTTGGAAATAAATAATTTTAAAGAATCTTTAAAATCTCCATCAACCAACGTGTGTGGATGAGCTCGTACGCAATAAAGAGACGCAAAAAATGAGTTAAGTTATCTATGATATCTATATATTATGAGATACAATTAACAATGTTCAGCATCACCCAACGACGCGGCGACGGGACAATAATCCGCTTGGCGCAATGTTTACCATGCCGGACTGCTAATCGAAGGGTCCCGTGTTCGAATCCCGGCGAAGCAGAAATTTCAATGATGAGTTTAAATTTCTGTTCTCGGTCTGGGTTTTTTTGTTTCTGCCTCTGTGTGTTTTCATGGCACCCACGACACAGGGTATATCCAGGGTACCCTAATGTGAGGATATAAGTGTGAAACGTTATTTTTTATTCTATTCTATACACTATGTACTTACTTTTATTAGACTTTAGGTTTTTATATGAAATTATCTCCATCGATTCACTTTGGAGAAGAAATGAATATTGCTAAATAACGCCATCTACCGTAAAGTATATAAACTTCGTGGTTAATAAATCGAATGTCAAATTACCAAATAGGTAAATATTGAGATTAACAGTTGGTTCAGTAAAAGTTTAACTATTCGTCACCTAGATGTCTGCAGTAGTCTCGTTTTGTTAAGGCTTTGTACATTCTGTATGAAGGTTTAGATTCCGTATCTTACAACCTTTCTGGATGCATTGAGGTTCGTCGGAGCTTGAGGCCTCCTCAATATTGGGAGAGCTCCATGCCCAGCAGTGGAACGCTAAAACGGTTGCAGCCTGATTTAATGTAGCGATAACAGTAGTTTCAGCTGCAGCCTGTTCATGATCTTTTCCCTAAAAGAAGACTAATAAGCTGAGCAACTAACTCCATGGAGCCTGTGATGTAAAGTTCGGCGGCGGTGAGGCTCGCGATGCAATTTTTAGGTACCTATAGTCTAGCCATACTCGACCAACGAAAGAAAATACAGTATGCTGATCTAAGTATATTTAATATGGTCGACCATATTAGTGACAGTTTAAAATAATTTTACTTAAATTTAAACTTTTATTTATGGTTTTGAAAGGGCTGTTAACGAAACTTACATCCAAATTCCAGAAAGTGCCTTTTAAGTTTATGTCGCGTGTTGTATTAATGAACAGTGGCGGCTCATCCTAAAGAGCGCTGGTGCAGTGCACTCCCACTTTAAAATTTAAATATTACATAGGAAAATTACATAGGTAATCTATATTCCTTCATAATACATAACATACTATCCTTACATTACATCTATCATCTATCCTTACTTACATTATATCTACGCGTACATTTATCGTCATATTGTACGAGTGGAGCGCCAGCGATTGCGCTCCTAATGAAACGAAGTTAAGTACGATTCCTAGCGCTGTATTCAATGAGTGCGAAAGAGAAACATCGCAGCACATAGCCGACGCGTGAAACAAAAGATTTAGTATGAGAAATTAACTTAATCTGGAGCGCCACTCACGCGCGACGTTGCCAAACCGTGGGTTCGGCCCTTAGAGCATCAAAGTTACTGACACCCTTCAGAAGAGACGGCATAGCGCCTCGCTTCGATACATAATTTTTGTGCCAAATCTGGTGCGGGGAAAGAACGCACACATTTTAATTTTGTCACACATTCACAAAATATCATTTCATCGCTACAGACGCATACATTTCTAAATATGTCAATTTCAATTAACAACGTCATTTTCTATGCACCGTCAACACTGACACCGACACACACAGACATAATAGTTGTATAACTAGAAGACACATTGTGCATAGACGTTGGGACGAGGGGTTCGCCCGTAAAGGCCACTCCTCTGACGGGTGTCATACTCGTCATACCTTGATGCTTTAAGGTTCGGCCGGCCGTACCGCGCACCGCAAGTACAACCTGCTTATGCGATGTTGCCGTTCTTATGTATACAAACAAACGTGTCGTCGGCTTTGACAGTTATATCGCAGTTTTTCTTTAAATTAAAATTAAAAAATAGTTTCTGCGCGACATTTTGTGTTAAAAATGGAACAATACGGTGTATCTTTTATCATTTGTATCTTTTAGTAAGCAGTGTGAAAAAAACTTTCGAAATACGCCTTGAACTGAAAGCAATAATGTTGTACGAAAACTAAATCTTTTAAATTACGCGTGTTTTTAAATCTGAACAATATTTAAAACCCTTGGTTGTGTGGATGTGAAGATAGCAATAAATTAATTTGTTTTCCGTGTCTTGTGGTTATCAACTGGAACTGACGCCGACATTGGTGGTGAATCTGCTTGGATGGTAACGGGTGGTAAAATAATTTTTATGTTTTTTTTGTGAACCCCCATCGAAAAATGTCACTAGCCGCCACTGTTAATGAACATAACTTTTTTGTTTATGACCCAATTGATATGAAATACACACTAAGGTTACGGAAATTCATTCAACAATATATCAGTAAACACATCCTTCAAAGAAGGGAAAAGAATTTGAGAATTAAATATTAAGTTAAGGTTAATTATTGTACGCTTGAGATACCAACTTTCGAATTCATTTTATTTGCTATTGAGGAGTAGTTTTGAAAAAAGCTTAAATATGTTTCTTACTATGTTAATAAATATTACAAATACAAAGTTATAAGTAAAATACTCTGCACAAAAACATTCTGTACATCAAGTCTCGACACTCAATTTTCAAAGAGTTTCAAAGAAAATTGACATTTAAAGGGTGAATTTCGAGAAATGCTGAAACACGTATTTTTTTATTTTGGTTAGAAAATATTTATACCAAATTTCAAGAAAATCTATTGAAAAAAACCAAGTTTTTCATACAAATTTTCATCCCTCATTTCACATCCTTAAAGGGCGATATTTAAAATTAGTTATAGCCTAAATGTTAGCGAGGACCAATATATATAAAACAAAAAAGTTTCATCAAAATCCGTCCAGTAGTTTTTGCGTGAAAAGCTAACAACAGACAGACAGACAGACAGACAAAAATTTCAAAACTTATATTTTTAGCTTCTGTTACTTATAAAAAGACCCCTAGAAGTATTTTTTTAAATTTCTATGCAATGTACAGAATTGACCCTGCCTACAGTTTTATTATTATGTATAGATGTATACAAGTATTCTAAACAATAAAATATTTTAAGGTATCTTACTTTTTATCTATTTTAAACCTTATGGTACTGACATAAGTAAGACTATAAGTCCATGTTAAATTGTTACTTATCACCTTCTGGTTCGATGTTTCTAATACGCCAATAAAATTTTACGACTTTAGACTTACGAAATAGGAGTTTATTGAGAAATGAAACAAAAAGCATCACAATAAAGCACAAATTCGTTTACAATTATCGATGTATGCATGCCGTGGTGAATCAAACACTAAAATAATAATAAATAGTCTTAAAGTATAATAAATATGCGTTATTAAATTAAGATAAAGATTTACTCACTGGAAGTATGATACTACATACTTTTTTGCGTTTTTAGAGTGTAATTTTTACAAATTTTTACTGCGGACTTTGGCATCACTGACGTGCGACACGTGCGTGGCGGTTTAGCAAATGAAAGCGAAAGAAGGCATATCGCTGCCGTTATGCCTTCTTTTGCCGGTGCCACTTTTAAGCGGCGACTGTGAATCTACCTACTTATATTATATCGATGGCTTTTACATTTAAATCATATGACTTGAGCCGTCTGCCTACTGATCTGAATGGGCATTATATAATAACACTTAAAGCCTACTTCTGGTGTATTAAATTTCATAATGACCAGTTTATACATGCACTGACACGATAATGTAATTAATGACGTAACTCTAGCTTCATCGATGCACAATACCAAAAAAGTTTTTTATAATAAAGCAAAATATAGACTGAAGCTGATTTTAGACTACGCTATACTATTGTGCTATATAGTATAGCAAAGAAGGGCCTAATGCTTTACTAGGTATATAGCGTGGCGTTCACTTTACGCGGTATTATCGCTAGCATCTAGTACATAGCAAGCTCAGTTGACCGCGACCTTTAAAGAGAATTTATAGCTATAAATTGGTGCGATGCTGTGTACCAATTTATAGAGTATAGTAAGCCAATATTATAATTATTATAGTACAGTACAGTGTGAACGTGTCCATAACAAAGTATGGTGCGCGATATTGTTGTTCAAGGAGCTATATACTATATACAGTCGTGGTCAACTAAGTAGGGACACTCTCTAGTTAAACCAAATTATGAATTTATTTTTTATTTTCCAACGAGTCTAAACAATATTCCATATCTCTTACATGTAAGTATAAATATTCATTTATGTGCCCGATTATACAAACAATAACAACTTCTTAAACATTAAACCTCTTTACAGTATAGCAGATAGATTATCACAGTGCTATTTGTTCAAAGAATGCTGGCCGGCCATTTAATTAGGGACACTGAGATATTGCGTTCTATTTTCAAAATCTGAATCTCAATATTTTTTTATTTCGTCTCCTACTGTTTCGTGGTAGTTTTGGCAGCAATATTGATTTTTAATTTTAAGTTTTGTGATTGTAGAACAATGGGCAAAACTAAAAGTTGCGATGCAACACTACGAAAAATTATCATGAAGTTTGTCGAGCGTGGTTGGTCATACCGAAGAATAGCAGTATATTTAAATTGTTCAAAAACTATGGTATGCAATGCAGTGCAACATTTCAGGCGCAACAACACAGCTTTAAATGTGCCCAGAAGAAAAAGATCGAGAAAAACAACTCCGCAAGAAGATAGAATGATAACCAGGTTAGCTAAGAAAGATCAGTTTCTAGGCTCTATTTTAATTAAACATGAAGTGTTTGGGGCAGACGAAAGAGCCAGTATATCAGCGAGGACCGTTCGACGACATCTGGTAGAAGCAGGGTTGTTTGGAAGAGTGGCTCGCAAAGTACTGTTGTTGAAGAAAGAACATAGAAATGCACGTTTGGCGTTTGCACGTAAATATGGACATTGGACCTACGCCCAATGGCAATATGTATTATTCTCTGACGAGACCAAGATTAATTTGATTTCTTCAGATGGAAGGCAATATGTACGGCGTCCTGTAAAAGCGGAAATGAATCCAAGATTCATAAAAAAACAGATGAGCAGATGGCGGAGAAAACATTAAAATGTGGGGTTCATTTTCTGGACGTGGAGTGGGACCTGTGAGGAAAGTTCAGGGTAACTTAGACCAACTTCAATACAAGACAATATTAGAAACTATGCTTCCCTATGCTGAGGAACATCTCCCTATTATATGGACTTTTCAGCATGATAACGACCCAAAACATACCGCCCGTTCAGTCAAGTCGTTTCTTAATAGTCAGTCAGTATCAGTGCTACATTGGCCAGCAAATAGCCCGGACCTCAACCCAATCGAGCACCTTTGGCACCATATCAAGAAAAAAGTTGCTACTTATCGTACCACAACTTTAGATGAACTTAATGAAGCTTTTTGTGAGGCATGGGTAAACATAAACTGTCGAAATATGTCAGAAACTGATAATATCTATGCCACATCGATGTCAAGCGGTAATTACTGAGAAAGGTTTTGCTACTTTACCCGTAATAAAATGAAGTTGTTAAAGATATTAAAATACTGCAGATTATTAGTTTTGTTTAACACTATTTTTCATTTTACTTAACTGTTCTTAATTAAATGTCCAGCTATAGATTTGTACCTTAAATTGAATACATGGTTAACCTTTGATATTAAACACTTTTTTCTTTTTATTTAATCTTTTATTTACAGCCATTAATAGCATAATAATCGGAACAAATCATGCAAATAATAGTTACTGAGAAATCAACAGGGTTTTATATTTATATGTTCATAACCTGTTATAGTTCTTCACTATCTTGAATGTCCCTAATTAGTTGACCACGACTGTATATATCTATGTAGTCTGAAAGCCGCTTAACTAGCTAGTTGATTTGGCTTTAAATTTTAATCCTTACTCTTTAGAAAAAACTTAGCTCGTAAGAGAATATTTATTTATTTATTTAATCTAAAAGTATTACCTTACAATAAGGAACACAAGGGCGTGCTTAATGCCTAATGGCATTCTCTACCAGCCAACCCTGGTATAATACTAATACGATATTAATATTATTCGCAAGGGGCAATATTTCTGCAGATAGGTGTGTCTCAGAAAAACACATCAATGTTTCTTTGCGTATCAGTAACGGATTCATCACACTTACATAATTTTGGCGTAATGGTTACCGGACTTAAATGATTACATGCCGGACTGCCGATCGGAGGGTTCCAGGTTCGATTCCAAGTAGACATTTGAGTGATGAGTTTAAATTTCTGTTCTCGGTTTGTGTGTTCATGTTTGTCTTAGTGTGTGTCCATGGTACTAACGACACAGGGTAGATCTACTCTACTGTGGGGCTATGAGTGTGAAACGTTATTTATTTAATATTTAATCGTATTTATATAGCGCTCTATAAATAATATTCATAATAGAATAAAGAGAAACTTCATTTTCATTTTGTCAGACTTGTTTGCCAGTGTAGTAGTTTACTAGATCCACTTAGAGCTAGTAGCAATAATTCATATCAGATGGCCCACTTTACACAATTTGCTGATGATTATATCTGCAGACTATCCTTGATCCTAGTAAGATTTGTGTCGGTTTACACTAACAATATCCATTACACAGAAATATTTATTTACTCTGTGAAACGGTAAGATATTTTTTATTTTCGAAATTTTTGATTAGATCTAGAAAGGGCAAAGCCAAAAAGACAAAAAACCTAAATTGCTTGGACTTAAAATAATACACCCGTATTCGTTGATTTGAAAAATTTTAAAACAATTGTATAATCATATCTATTAACTAGTGGCCGCCCGCGACTTCGTTCGCGTGGACTTAAGTATTAGTCATAGCATTATGTAAGTTATATAGCCTATAGCCTTCTTCAATAAATGGACTGTTCAACACAAAAATAAATTTTCAATTCGAACCAGGAGTTCATGAGATTAGAGCGTTCAAACAAACAAACAACTCTTCAGCTTTATATATTAGTACTAGCAGCCGCCAGCGACTTCGTCCGCGTGGACTTTGGTTTTAGAAGGTTTCAAGAATAAAAGTAGCCGTAGTAGTAGTATTATTACTCCTTATTACATCAGCTACCTGCCAATGAAAGTCCAAAAAATTGGTCCAGCCGTTTCAGAGATTAGCCGGAACGAACAGATAGACAAAAATTGTAAAAAATGTTATTTTGGTATATGTATCGTATATACATTCATATGCATGTATTAAAAAGCGGTTATATTAATATTACAAATAGACACTCCAATTTTATTTATTTGTAGAAACTGTACCCCAGGTTGGTGTGAAGAAACGTTTGACTTTGTAAGGAGGAATTTTTTTTTTTCATGGTTGGTAAAACAATATTTTTTGTGCTGCGATCAAAGGCCGCCCATTCTCTTTTGGAACAATGGAACACACTATTATTGCATTTATAGGGCTCTTTTGAAGTTGAAAATTGTAATTGAATTTCTGTAATATTGTTTCAGTTCTTATCCGGTGCGCCCCATATGGTTCCTCCGGTCGGTATGCTCTGTACATCATTCCTACAACACCTGTCTGGCTACGAGGATTCCGAAGAGCCTCAAGAAGACGAGGACAATACAATGGACGTCGACACTCAGTCGAGCGATGATGAAGAAGAAAACAAATCTACGCTTAACCGAACACATGCCGCTAAACCCTCGGAGCTATGGACACCCAATTACGACGGTATTAAAGAAGAAAGATTGAACAAAATTCTTAGCGGACCTCTCATAGATTTGCACACCACGGGATCGTTGTTCGGATTGTAAATGTTATTTTTTTAAACTTAAATATACCATTTTTAATAAATTCTGGTTTTCATTCAATAATGGCAACTGAATCAAACCGCATTTTCATGTGTCCCGCTTGATGTCGCCCGCCGTCGTCCGACGTCGCTTGGGACGCGTAACTTGTCGCTATTCGATGCTCTGAGTGCGTTGACACGCCCGACCTTCGTGTCAACGCACGCAGAGCATCGACAGTCGCCGGCACAGAACACTAGTACTCCCTGGCGGGAGGTCGCCGGACAGTCTTTGACTGCTGAGAACGTGTGTCGCTTTGTTTTCTGAAAATGGCAGTAGTGTGGTCCAAGGATCGAGTTGATCTGATCGATCTGTATCCATATTCGCAATTATTGTGTGACACTTCACATCGTGATTATAAAAACACAATTTAAAAAAAAATTGCATAGGAATCTAGCGCGACTACATTATATATACCTAGAAAAGACGTCGAGGGAAATATGCATAACTTAAGGTCTCAGTTTCTCAGGAAGAGAAAAAAAATTGCGAGCTCAAAATCTACTGAAAGTGGAAGTGGGGATTATGCTTGACTATGATCGGCCCAACCATATTTAAAAGTATCTCGAAATTGGTTCTAGACATTCTAGTAAAATTTTCGAAAGATCCACGGAGTTCCAAAGCGCTGTGGAAAGATCCGTCGCGCATTCGAAGACTGGTTATTAAACTTGAACTTTTCCTTTGTAGCAAATATTGCCGGACCCACCACTTTTTTACGTTTTGCTCTTTTCTTCCGAACAATTATGTAAGCTGCACTGAACAACACTACTTCCTCGTGCGACATACTGATCACGACTGGCCCCGGTATATAAAATATAGTACTCTGTGGACTGGCCAATGTGAACGAGTCATTATGTCGCGGGACGTTGTCACAGGAGTAGATAAACGACCAGAGTGAAAGCTTCATACAACCGCGCGAATCGGTTGCACTACTACAAGCACGCGGAGCATGTGTGCGTGACCACTGGCCGCTTGTCACGTACGCGGCGAGACTGGAAAAAACCGGTTTACGTTTGCACAGCCAGTTGACAATCTCAGGGTTTGTGTGACGTACGTTTTTTTTGTTATTTAATTTTGCAAGTTTGAATATTTACTTAATATAAAAACGTGGTATTTTATTAATAACAATGGTTGTTTACTGTACTGTTTGTATGAATAATACTAGAAAAAATAAAAATATATCATACTTTAACTATCCCAAGGAGTACAATAGGTAAGTAAATATTTGATTATTACTTTTTCAAGTAAGTGGGTACCTGTATTCTATTGTATGATTCTTTTTTTTAAATAAGAAGAGGATACTACACAATGTGCTTTTACCTTTTTATTATTATTACGAAATTTTACAAAACATTTGTGGGTATGTGGGTGGGTTGGTATGTGTGTTAAGTTGAAATATCGCAAGTAAGATTTGAACCACTTCCCGATGTTGTATACTTACCTGCGGAACTTTGGTGACAATCCAATAATGATAGATATAACTCCTGACAATTTTATCGCATTTGTTGAATTGCTCGAGCAAAAGTTTCGCGAATATTTTGATCTTGAAGTAAATATTGTCAATGTTGGCAACGAAATACTTCAACATATTAAAGATTGCAAATTTGATATGCCATGTGAGTGTTTCCCATTAGATTACTTGAAAAAACTATATGTTAGATTTAGAATTTACCACACCATTAAAAGAAACAATAAATTATCAAAAAACAAAAATTGTAAAAAGAAAATTATTAGAGTAAGTAATTTGTAAAGTATTCTATCATACTGAATAATAAAACTATTTAACAAATGTTTTTATTTTATTTTATTTGTCATAACCTATTGTGACAACCCTACCAGAATAGGTAACAATTTTTCCCGTTCTTAAGAAGCTTTCACTCTGGTCGTTTATCTACTCCTGTGACGTTGTCCCACAACTTTTGCAGAGACAAATATGTGAATGTTGAGCGATAAGTATCTGCAACCTGCAACATGTCGCCAAGTGAAAATGCGGCTTAAACAACAGGAAATGGTTATTCGTGATTTGTCCTTATTTGCAACTTATTATCTTTGTTGTAAATAAACACAAGTACCTACTTAAATGACACGTTTTTATTGGTTAACATTAAGAAACAGACAAACAGCGAATACTACTATCAGTCATTAAGCTCAGTTGAGCGGTAGTAAGTTATCTCTCGTATCAACATTTCTGCTTTGTTTTTTTATAATGGAATTCCTAACTATGTCTGAAGTGAAAACAATTATAAATAACTGTGGCTTTTTAAATATTGAAAATATAAATTGGACGATTGATAATTATTCAAATGAACTGATTGGATACCTTGGTGAACACCTTAAATTAACAGTTCAAGTGAAAAGTGAAGGAGTTGTAACAGAATTACATTTGTTTTTAAAGTGCATCCCCAGGTTCGATAAATGGAAAGCGGAGTATATACGAGAAACAACATTTTTTCGAAAAGAGTATGCTATGCTGAATAGTCTCTTCATACACTTTAAGGATGAGCAAGGTTGGTAATAAAAGGTATTTACGAGGGGCGGCTGATAAGTTCGCGGCCTAAGGTACTTAATGAAACAAATATAAAGTTTTATATTTTTTATTTTTCAATGTAGTCCCCTTCAAGTGAAATACACTTTTCACATCGTGAAAACTGTACCTAACGCTTTGATTCCACCAAAAAAATATTCAGAAGTTTTCTCAGCAAAATAGCTTTCTTCGGCCGCCTTCATCTTATTGTCATCCGAAAATCTTCGTCCCAATAGCTCCTTTTTTAACTTTGAAGAAAGAAAAAAGTCAATCCAAGCCAGGTCTGGACTATAGGGTGGGTGGTCAATTTCATAAAATCCCGTAGATTTTAGGGCATCCCTTGCAACCCGAGCCGTGTAAACGGGCGCATTGTCTTGAAGAAAAAGCACACCGCGTGCCAACTTGCCTCGTCTCTTCTGCACGACTGCTTCACGTGCCTGGCCCAGTAAATTTGCGTAATACTGGCCATTCATTGTAGTTCTTATAGGCCAATAATCAATTAATAGAACTCGCTCACTATCCCAGAAAATGGTAGCCAGAATCTTCGATGCCGACTTTTCCACTTTGAATTTTTTTGTGGCTTTTCACCCTTTTTTATTCATTGCATTGATTCTTGTTTGGACTCAGGATCGTACTGACGGCTCCACGTTTCATCAACGGTCACAATACGATTGCAAATTGCATCCAAATCAGGCTGACACAAATCTAAATAGGGGAAACCGAGGAGAGTTGAAACAGAGGAGAGTTGAAACAATGCTAATTTTAAGGAATACGAAACTCTTAGAGACATGTCAACATCGAACACAGTCTACTCATCGCCATCCGCAGAACCCCCAGAGGCGTCTGAGCCCATGTAAGAAGCGGTTTGGCAGATCTAGCTCCCACATCGAAAAAAATGTTAAAAGTAAATTTTTAACGTATAATGTAGATACCAATATTTTGCCAAAGCGTTAGTATTTTGGCTTGAAACTTTTAGCTTTCAAAAGCTTATTAGTACCAGATTATAATCCCAATGCTAGTTCAGTTTATTACGTTGGTGTTTGATACTTTGTGTCAGTATTTGAAAAATTGGGAGGATTTTTTTCAGCGAGGAGAATAAAATTGAAACAGGTTGTTTCAACTCTCCTCATTTTGATTTCATATGACAAATTAACTTATTTTGGGAGGTTAGACTTATGATTGTTTTCTGATTTTATTCCATTAAGCTCACTAATAGTAAAAAATTACTTAGTGCATGCAAGTCTCATTTGCATATATGGTTCCGTATTATCGTTTAATATTTACAAAATTGCAAGTTTTTGTCTACAAGCATACAATGCAACACAAGTTTTAAACAAGATCGTTGGTTGGGTGTCCACATTAATTCTTAACATATTTTTTTTAATTGATCTTATTGTGGTCATTATTAATATATTTTCTGATGTCTCTTTGTTGTGTGTATTCAATATAAGGTGGTAAATCTAAAAAATAACCAAGTTTTTAATGAGGTCCTCCTCCAATACTTTAAATTTTAGCAACATTCAATAGATAATCCACAGAACCAATCATTTAGGAACTTAACCTACACCTTTAATTATTTTTTTTGTTCAAGAGAAAGAGCTCTGTGCTGGACGGATTCTACTACAATATTATTCTTAGAATTTTCTCGGTTTTTTTATCATATCGATGTGAAGAATATACAATTTCATATCAAATTGTGTTATTTTGATTAGCACATTTTTATTTAACTTCGATTTTTTGATTTATTAACTAGATTATGAATTGTTTCAACTTACCTCAACCTCTGTTTCAACTTACCTCAGTATGAGGGGAGTTGAAACAAAATTTCTTTTTTCGTTTAATTTGATATCTCGCCGTGAAATTAACATTTATGCATCTTTTGCCCTTGGTATTTCAAAGTATATGAAATGAGCTATCGATTGACACTAAACCCAAACAATTCATGATTATAATATTCTTTATATAAAGCAAAACGTAAAAATTGTTTCAACTCTCCTCGGTCTCCCCTAATCTTTGCAACTCTCTAGTCGTCGCTGCCTCAGGTCGCTGCTTGTAAAGAGATGTGAGCATTCGCCCGGGTTATTTGGAACTCTGTGGCGGTACCCAACGCGCACTATATTTTTTTTCATATTTAAATGTTCATGCAAAATTTCTCCAATTCGCTCTTTACTAATCTGTAACTCTTCCGTTATCTGCCACAATTTTATTCTTCGATCAGCCAGTACTTACTTTTTTTCAACTTTTTTGACATTTTCTTCGGTCGTGACTGTCACTGGAAGACCCGGGCGAGGGTCATCTTCACAGGTCTCTCTACTTTGTTGAAATAGTCGAGCCCATTTTTTACCATCGTATATGAAGGAGCAGAATCCTGGAGAACTAATGACATCTCTTCCAAAATCTCTTTCGGCGTTTTTCCTTTTTTTACAAGGAATTTAATCACTGCGCGATGCTCCAAATTGCGCGAAGTTCCAGTTTCAGTCGACATGGCTGATGTTAGGTTCCAAAGGTAATGTGTTTATGAACGAAATTAAAAAAGACTGGTATTTATACTAGTAACGAGTCTCCCAATAAGTGCTATCAGTAGCGAGCTGATTAGTCATCGTTTTTTACTTATCAGCCGCTCCTCGTACTTCAATTTTTTTAAAGATTTTGTAAGGATAAAAATATGGTGTTCCCTTTATAGGAGAGAGAAAATGGCGGCCAAAGCTCCTGTATATTAAAGAAGATTTTTTCGTCTTCGAGGATGTGGCTACGCTTGGATACATTATGCCTGATCACACCTGTACTCTTACTGAAGACGAAGTGATGGCTACCGTAGAAACCGTAGCGAGATTCCATGCTCAATCTTTCATTTACGAAGAAGCGAAATCACGAGAACTAAAAAGACCCTATAGAATATGGGAGGATTATGAATCATATTTAACCGAACCAGCAAAAGGCCAGGCTTGGCGTGACACTGGGGAAAGGGCAGTCATAGACTATTTAAAAGAGTATTCTGCATATAAATTGATACCAAACTTTTGTGAGGATATTGAAAGCGTCATTAAAAAATTGTTCGAACGCGCTGTAGACCTTATGAAGCCGAGCATTACTTATAGAAACGCCGTGGTACATCGGGATATTTGGTCAAATAATATATTTTTTAAAAAGCTTAACAAAGGGAAATTGCATGCCCTTATCGTTGATTTTCAAACCGTTGTTTACTGCTCGCCCATGCTTGATCTTTCGTCGCTATTATTTTTTAATACAACAAAGAGTTTTAGATCTAGCAAAACCAATAAGATTATCGATTTCTATTATAACATATTAGAAGATGAATTAAAACATAACAGCATCGATATTAGTTCAATAATTAACAAGCATCAACTAAAAGCAGCTTATGAAGAAAGTATAATATTTGGTATCACACAAGCGGCAATAATAGTACCTATTATAGCAATGACAGATAAGAGAAGAAATGAAATTTTTGGAAATTATGAAAACGCTGCAAAAGTCAACGTTGTGTCTCGAAGTGGAGAGTTTATAGAGACCGCAATAGAGGATAAAAATTATCGAAACAGAGTGTCTGAATTGTTAGATGAGATTGTAGAGAGATATGTGTATCCTTCATCTCCTAAAAATTAATAACTATGGTTCTATAAGTTCTTTAAAATACCAATATAGGATGTTGAATGGAATGTAATAAGTAATAATAAATAAAAGAAACATCGTATCATTGAGGAAGTATTATCTTCCTGTAATTAAAATGTTGTATATTATGTTTACCATAGTTACGTGTTTATACTATTTAATATTACGAGAAGATAAAAATTAAAGAGATAAAATAACAGTTAAAAATTCAGAAACATACTTCTTAAAACACTATATTAGGTATAGTGAAGGCCATTGTTTAATCTAGGTAGAGAAAACTGTTTTAAACTTTCCGTATAAATATAAAAAGCAGAACATATTTTATCATTAAGCCTGGTAATTACGGTATCAACGGAAGATTTCACGCTTTTGTTTAATGTGAGTTCATAGTCTCTTAACAAATAGATACAAGCTATCTAAGACCATTCCTAATATAAGTCAAACAGTGGAATAACGACGTTAAATGTTCTTAATCGTTATGCTCTTTGAATATGAGCCAACGGTTCTACAGTGTATTTCAATAAATTACTCTAAAAATGAATTTGCAAAGTGAACAAAAAGTACATTTTTTAACACAAGAAAATGTTAAAAAGATAATTTGTAATTATGATTTCCCCAATGACGAAATGGTTGTTGAAAATTATTTCCTCAGTAAAGCCAGTGATAAAATGCTGGGATTTTTAGCAGATTACTGGAAACTTAAAGTTAGTTTAGAATCTAAGAGTGGGAGCAAAAGAACACTATGTTTCTTCATCAAAGCTGTGTCACTAAACGCATCTAAAGCTGATATGGTGAGAGAAATGAACTTATTCTGGAAGGAAATGAATTTTTACAACATACTCAAGCAGAGTATCGAGTTGAAAGGTAAATTTTCTCAAACATCTCTCTAACATAGATATAAGGTACAATCGTACAATAGATTTTTAATCTAGGATATTTTCCTCCGTTATTGAGCAATTGAAAAACTGAAGCTAATCGTATTCAAGATCAGAGCTTGATGAGATGATATTTGCTCAATCACTATATCTAAATAGTCTTCAAAAACTATTTTGTTTCTCTTTCGTTCACAGGCTTAAAACCATGGAGTGCAAAATTAATACTAACTCTTGAAGAAGCGATTGTGTTTGAAGATTTAAATGCACTAGGATATAAATTACAGGATAAATTTAAAACATTCGATGAAGCTCACACCAAACAGGCTTTGTGTATGTTAGCGAGGTTTCACGCGTCTTCGATTGTGTATGAACAAAAGAAATGTAAGGAGTTACAGAGACCATACAACATCAATGAAGAATTTGGAGATTATTTAGATAAAGGTGGCTACGAGCTAAACGGCTGGTTCGCTCAATGCATGAAGGGAGCGCTGGCTGCGATTACAAATTATTCTAGATTTAAAGACGACAAAGAATTGATCCGGCTCATCGAGGACTGTTGGGAAGAAATATGGAGTTCAGGGTTAGATTTAAGCAATGCTTTACCAGAAACTTGCAGTGTTATTTGTCATCGAGACTTGTGGAATAACAATATCCTTTTCCACTACAAAAATGACGGAGATACGCTAATACCTGACGATTGTGTAATGGTTGATTTTCAAGCAGTGCGATGCCAACCTCCGGCCGGCGACGTTATGCTTTTATTATATTGTAATCTAGAACCAATATTTCGTGAAACCCATTTGAACAAATTTCTGTGTTATTATTATAAGGAACTTGAATTAATTCTAGCAGAAAATGCCGTTAATATTGTAGACGTTTTATCCTTAGAAAGTTTTCTCAAATCAGCAGAAAAGCAAAGGTTGTGGGGAATCATAGTATGCGCGTGTCTTTTTCCTCAAATATGGTTGGATGATGAATTGATTACAGACACTTTTTGCGATACAAAACAGTTTGACGAAATTCTATCTAAAGATAAAGCGTCGTTCATTAAAAAAATGATTGAGAATGACGTACAATATAGAAGTAAAGTGATGCAGATATTCGAAGAAATTGTTGAAAGATATGTATTACCTAGACTGTAATAGAGAATTGAACTTAATTCTTTGTTAGATGTAGACTAATATAGGTACTTATGTACATATTTACATTTTTTTGGTTTATTGTGTATAGATACATATAGCAATAAAACTGTGCTTATAAATTAGTGATATTTAATTTCCATTTTTATCTCACAAAAAGCAACAAATACGAACGCAAGAACATGAGCCGCGGAGTACAGATTCACTTGACAAACAGTTTCTTGTTATCATTGCGAACAAATTTATTGTCTTCCAAGCGTCGTGTCCCATACTTTCTGTGCCAGGGGTCATCTCTTCTTTGGCTGTAGATGTCGCAAAATGGCCGAAACAGTAGAATGTACAGCAGCTCCACAAAGCTAAGGAGGCTCGCGCCCAGGAACAGTCCTCCTGTTCCGCCCGTTGACACTTGTAAAAATTATTTTGTTTCAGTTTTACTCATAATTACAAAAGCGTAAGATATTGAAAAAGTAATTCAGGCTTCTTTATTAATTTTTATTAGTTTTGAGAGGGACATAGCAATCGCCGATACTGTAAGGTAGTAAGGAGTGGTCTTTGACTACCATTCCAAAGACATCTACGAGAATGTACGTAACTTCAAGTAAGCTCGAAACTTATCTTCGTTGTATGCAGTTGCGTTGCTACTCTTAATGCAATATTTTTGAGGTTGTGTATAGATCACTTGTATATCCATCTACATGGGCTACAGCATTTACATAACACGACGTGGACTGAGTGCATGCTAGGTATCTTTTTTTTATCGGAAAGAAACCTTCAAAAGGTACCCGGCACCTTGGGAGAGGTGTTACCGGGTTATGTGGGATTTGTTACCGCACTAAAACCGCGTGTTCTTCGTGGGCCAAATATTGGTCCAACTAGTTGAACCACGGGGAAAACGGCCCATCCTCTGGAGAGCAGATGTGCTCTCCTGCACCCTCCGATGCTTACGGCGGCATGCGGTCACGCACACACCGCCGTCCTTCTCGGGACCGTTGGCTGAACGGATCCACTCTCACCGCCCACAACCCCGGAAGCCCCCTTTTATTCGCCTCTTACGATCAGGCAGGGGATACCGTAGTTCTATTCTTAATCCCGAAGCTACAGGGACTACCATAGGTACTCCTTTAAAATTTAAATTAAAAGTGAAGTAACAAAGAACATATGATTAGATGCAACCACATTACCTGACGTGACCTTACTACTACCCTACCTACCTACCCTACTTACCAACCAAATCAAGGAAACCACGCACGACATTTCTTCTGTATCTTTCCTTAGGTAGCACAGCCAACTCTATTTTAACTATACCGTCCTCTTCGGTTATAAACTCCTGGAAATCCTTTACTATGGATATTTCAGCTTCGGTACAGGAAGGTAGACAATCGCAAAACAAGCCTTGACGGGGTGACCAACGAGCTTTTAAAACCTGAAAAGTATATTGATTTCTTTATCGATTTATCAGGCACCGTGAAATGAAAATATTTTTAGGAACATAAGAGCAAACAAATAAAAGATATTCTGTTTTTTTCATGAGTACTTACGGACCAATCATTGACATATTTGTTAAGGCACATGATGCCAGATATATTGCATTTGATATGTTCTGGAACATTCGGCATGAAGAAATTGGTGCAGTTACAAAGTCTGATTTGAGCATCTTTCCTGCACTGCACGGTGCAAGCGCTGTAGGAGTAGTAGCGGTGGACTTCTAGAAAGTTCTCGTCAGTATAACGGCATTTGCGTTTCAATGGGCTGATAAGACGCGCAGAAGCATCATTCTCAATATTTCTTATGGCGATGAAACGTCTAAAAATCATGCATTATTGAAGATGAAAAGAGTTTAGTTTTATGATACTTATCTTACAAAGAATTTTTAGAAATTTCGGAATTGATTCAAATCAAACTCTGGTGCAGGTCACGGGTCAAGTTATAGAGTTCTGCTCTATAACTATAAGGTATTGTACCTAAATAAATAAATAAAATGAAGGTACACAGTAGCTTGGGAAAGATTGTATTGCACTAATGAAACCCTTCGGTGGCCTGCCTGCATATTTATTTATTTAACATCTTAAAATGCAAACATTACATATTTTACATCCAAAGCGTTTAAATTGAAAATTCAAGGTATCTCCCGGCTGTTTTGCAAAATACATCAGGTGCCAGGCGCTGATCCAGCCACAGCCACCCATATGGGCACTACGGGCATGCCCACAACACTAATTCACTAGATGTAACTGAAAAAGTCTCACTTTAACGGTCTGTTGAGATCATTAGGCTGATGTAAATATAAAAACATGTTGCTAGATTCGGAAAAAAATATTTGATATAAAATGCTTCAGGTAAGTATATTGTTCGTTACTGAGTTCGTACTCCGACTCGCACTTGACCGATCTTTGGGTGGCTATGCCCATAACACTATCTGATGGCTGGATCCACGCCTGTCAGGTGCAGAAAAGAATAAATCTAGACTGGTCAAATTCCAGAACCACATTAAGAAGGGTAAAAAGTGCACATATGAGAGATGACTCTCTCACCAATTGCATCCTGCAACATGGAACTGCGAACAAGAAATGCCGACCAACGTAAACCTACTTTGGGATATGTGGGAAGGAAATCGGTATCTATAGCGGAACGCACCGGTGTCCATGCGCAGTGCACACCTGCACCACCTGCACCCTTCTTGCAGTTACCTACCTAAAGAATGTTTCAGGCCCTACAGTCATAACATCTGACCCAGGGGTGGTTAAGGAAGGAACCTCTTCTTCATTCAAAATGTAGATTTTCGATGGCACCATCACATGGATTCTGAGCACACCTGGCCCCGACGTTCTGTTACTGACCATTTCCATTTTGGGAGGATTGCTTTCTCTAAATAAGTTTAAATAAATCAAATGCAACAATTCATTATTAATCCATGTAGACCTTTGGTCGTAAGAAATAAGAACAAATATTTTAATAACTACTTTCACACAACATAATAATTAACAGCTAACAAAGTGAATAAACTTTAAATACCTAAATTTAAACAGATGGGTAAGTTAATTAAAATAAAACAGAATGTAGATCGAAAAAAGGTAGGAAAATAAGCTTTCCTTTTACTAATCGAATTTTTCTCTGTACTTATCCATCAAAACTTTACCTTCCTTGAATAGAATTTACTGCATAGCAAACACCAACTTCTGTGTCCATAGGTCTGAAATACTGGCAACAATCAAACATGTTACCATTCCAAGAACAATTCCTAATGATCTCATTGCAATTGCTTCTTATCTGCAACAGAAAATGACAAATTCTGTGAGAATAAAAATCTGAAAAAGTTCCTGTCACATTGAAATCCCAACTAATATTATAAATTCGAAAGTCACTCTGTCTGTCTGTCTGCTACGCTTTCCAAACTACTGAATCAATTTGAATGAAAGGAACACAGATAGAGTGGACCTTGAGAAAGGACATAGGATGGTTTTTATCCTACGGGAACCTATAAAACGGATCCACGCGGGCGAAGCCGCTGGCGAAAGGCTAGCTAGTATCTAATAAATTTTGTTTTTTAATTACAAATCCAGATTTTTGAATATTTTCTGTTATTGTGCTGTTCAACCTTTTTTATGTCCCACTGGTGGGCACAGGTCTCCTTGAGAATTCGAAAGTGGTCTCATAGAGAGGGATTTAGGCCATAGTCCAGTACGCTGGCCAAGTGCGGATTGGTGGATTGTGCTGTTAGACTCATTTTATGCCGAATTTCATGGTAAATAAATACATAGCCAAGCCAAAGTAGATATGAGCGCCGCGCCGGCGCGCCGCCGCCGCCGCAGATTTCGCCGCGCCGCCGCCGCCGCCGCCGCGAAAAGGTAACGGCGCGCCGAGTGAGCGAGAGACATAGTTGAATCGGTCACTAGTCAAATAATATGAACGTGCTCGTTGTTGAAGTAGGACGCGTTAAGCAGTTCCATCCATCCGTCCATCAGCCTTTTACTGTCAACTGCTGGACATAGGCCTCCCCTGAAGTTCGCCACTCCTCCCGGTCCTGGGCCTTCTGAATCCAGCGACTACCCGCTGTCTTCTTCAGGTCGTCAGTCCACCTGGTTGGAGGGCGGCCTGTACTCCTTTTGCAGAGACGTGGTCTCCATTCAAGGACCTTTCTTCCCCATCGGTTGTCGGTCCTCCTAACTATATGGCCTGCCCATTGCCACTTCAGCTTGCAGATTTTGAGAGCTATGTCGGTAACCTTAGTTCTTCTACGGATTTCATCATTACGAATTCTGTCGCGTAGAGAAATACCAAGCATAGACCTCTCCATCACTCGCTGAGCGAACTTGAGCTTGTGGAAAAGGCTAACTGTAAAAGACCACGTCTCAGCGCCGTAGGTCATCACTGGCATGGCAACACACACTGCTCGAAAACTTTCGACTTCAGGCACTGAGGTATTCTGGACGAAAAAACACTTTGTAATTTCCCGAACGCTGCCCAACCGAGTTGAATTCTACGAGTTACCTCTCTCTCGAAGCTGGACTTATCCATACGGATCGCTTGTCCCAGGTAGATGTACTCGTCGACAACTTCGAGAGTAGCGCCATCAACAACAACCGGTATAGGTGTGACATGGACGTTAGATATGGTCTTCGTCTTGTCCATGTTCATCTTAAGACTCACCCTTTGTGAGGCGCTATGGAGGTCACCTAGCATAGTGCTGAGTTCTTCCAGGTTCTCCGCCAAGATTACTATGTCATCGGCAAATCGAAGGTGTGTGAGGTGTTCGCCATTGATGTTAATACCCAGCCCATTCCACTCCATCAGCTTGAACACGTCTTCCAGTGCAGCGGTAAACAGCTTCGGGGATATAACATCCCCTTGTCGTACTCCGCGCTGCACTGGAATAGGTCCAGTGCTTCCGTCGTGGACTCGGACGGTCATGCTTGCGGCTTTGTACAAACACTTAGTTAGTTAGCTATGAAAAATGGCTGCGTCGTCGGCTCAAGTAAAATGTGTACGTTTATAAAACGTAAAAAGAAAAAAATACAGTGACGTCGCTACGGACGCTATCCCAAAAGCCCAGTTACTGCTGGAACTATTTTGAAAACTTAATTGTAAATTAAGATGAAAAAGAAATAACAGTTCTCAACGATCAAGTGTTTTGTGACGCATGTTTAAGAAATGCAAAGGAAAAAACTGCTATTTATGGCTATACTTCCTCATCTATTTTTATTTTGTTTTTGATATTATTGCAGATTTGTGGTCAGAAGGGTTTAATTTACCACCTTAACTAAAAAAATAACGAAAACTATCCTCTAAAGCCTCTTAATGCATTTGTGGCCTTATGCAAATTTCCAAAAATCAACTATCTGGCAAATGCCTGGATATCGCAAAGGCCTTTGACCGGGTCTGGCACTGGGTCCTTTTCGCGAATCTTCCATCTTACGGTCTTCCCGTGAGTATGCAACTGGGTGGCAAGCTTTCTGTCTGAGCGGCAGATTAAGGTCGTTGTTGACGGATGCTGCTCAGATATGAAGCTCATTAACACAGGTGTTCCCCCAAGGCTCAGTGCTGTCTCCTATTCATTCTGCATATCAATGACATTCTGCAAAAATCACGCGTATACATTGCAGATGATATGCAGATGATAGTACGGTGGACGCACTATACACCTGTCGAGCCAATGCCTTTCGGTCACAAGTGGAGGAAAGCAGAATCAAACTTGTGTCCAAAGTCGAGAACTCTCTGGAGTGGTTCTCGTAATAGGGTCAACTTAACCTTGTTGAGTTTAACCTTACAAAGACACAAGGTTGCGCTAAAAAACACTCATTTGTTATAGCGCCCAAGTTCCAGGGAACCGTACTCACATCACATATCAGCTATACTCATTTGACTCCGTTCAAAAGCGCGCAGTCCGAATCATCAACGACCCAAGCTTGACCGACAGGCTAGAACCGCTAAGCTTGGGAAGAGGCTCGCTCTGCACGTTCTCTTTTCGTGCTCTTTTTTTTACCACGGACGTGTAAGTTATGGAGCAACCTTCCAGCTGAGACATTTCCAGTGGACTATGACATGGGGTTCTTCAAGAAAGCTGTAAAAAAGCTCTCCTTCAAAGCCGACAATGCTCGGGTAGCTCCCTTGGGGTTACCCGTGTCCATAGGCGACGGTGATCGCTTAACACCACGCGGCCCGTCTGCCTTTTTGTACAGTTTATTTATATATAAAAAAAACTATCCTATCATACACCGACCTGCAATATCGGCGAATTGTTATTCGAAATTGTATAATTACGTTGTTTTTTTTCCTAAGTGCCAAAAATGTCACACATTCCTGAACCGTAATTTATTTATTTTTAAGTTTTAATTAATGTTAATATTTTTATCGATAAACTACGTGTTTTTTTTTATTTTTTATCTGCCAACATCTAAAAATCCTTTGAAGGTCACGCCGCCGACTACGCCGCCGCCGCCGACACCAAAAAGTCGGCGCGCCGCCGCCGACCTCTTACCCATCGGCGCTCATATCTAAGCCAAAGTGAAAAATATTGGCACGAAATAAGCGGCTGTGTTGATTTTTTTTACTTTATTTGATGAAATGTAGATATATATAATAGACAAGATTTTTTTTAATCTACATACTTACCAAATTCGCATAGTATGTAAGATTGGACTTGAAACATTCTGGTATGGGAGTATCGCTTCCACAAAACTGTGAACCATAATAAGTAATGCCTTTATAGTAAGCCAGTTCTTTTAACACTTCTTCTATGTTGAAATCGTGCTCCGGTCCCCACATCCTAAAATTTTATATGACCATAAAATATTAGAAAGATATTAATTAAAATCTTATGAACGTGACTCAGAGATTCTGACTTCTATTCCAATGCACCCCTCTAAGATTAAGTGTCTCTTTATTACATACGTCTCTATTGAATAAGAAAACCATCATGATAAAACTGGCACAAGAATTGTCGAAATTTCCTCATAGGCATCCTATACTATAACCGCTAACCTGCACTTGCCCGGCAATGTTGCCTTCCTTCTCATTTATGAAATAGAATAAACGCTTACCGATCAGATACTTCTTCAACTCTATCCATGTTGTCGCTCTCACATACTGCCACGGATGGGAAATCTGTGTTCCAGTCCTTGTAAGTAGTTTCCACCACGAACGATATTGGATTGTTTTGGTAAGCGTCATACTGAGCGGCTATCAGTAACGATGAACCGTACCAAGAAAGTACAACTAGAATCAGCCAGAACAGCCTGGAGGTAAGTTTATTAAATTATGATCATCGTCAGATTCTTATACAGCAGAAAACGTTAAAATATGTGAAATAACATATTATTATTACGATCTTTTCAGCAAACTGAAGTGGCAACAGGCAGGCCATTTTGTTAGGAGGGACCAACCGCTGAGGAAGAATAGTCCGCGAATGGCAACCACGTACAGCAAAACACCCATCAACCAGGTAGACTTATGGAAGACTACTGGATTCAATGGGCGCAGTACCGGAGGAGTGGCGACCGTTAGGGGCGACCTATGTCGATGAACGTTGGACGACGGATGCACGATGTTTTCCGTCACCGTACCTGGGAGTCTCACGAAATTTCCCAAAGGCATGTACATTACATGATATGCCTAAGTCCCTTTCAATTCCTAAGTGGATCGGTGCCCAGCTATGACACATTAAACAGGTTTGAAAAATGCTTATAAACAACATAGAGGTTATAAAAGATTAAAAAAAGAGAAAACTTATCCAGTACGACCGGAAATCGGTCGATCACATACCTAATTGTTATTTTGTTAACCGACTTCAAGAAAAAGTTATTAAATTTGACTGTATTATTATTTGTGTATTCTTTGGATTTATGTTTTGAATCTTATCATTTAACCGTCGAAATTTACCTTTCCACCCAATGTCGTTTTGTGTCGGTAATGAATCTAAAACCATGTATAGATGTCGTATCTGGTAAACTTTTTATTCCCTTCCACCATATTTCCAAATAATGCTTCTTCAGACCGAAACCCATGCCTGTGTCTAGGATTAAAGGCTACTTGATAATAATACAACGATATTGGATAACTGTCATTTATTGTTACACAATTTCAAATAATTTCGGAAACGGCAAGGCATAAATAAATAATGAAACTGGTACACAGAACAATCTAACAATGACCATTATAGAGATTCTTATCTGAATTTATTGTGAGAACAGCACAGGTGTTCTGATTCGTTATATCATAAGGCCTTTCAATCATTTATGTTCCGAATTACTATTCGGCAATTACGTATACTATAAGCTGATCGAAGTATAAATTCTAAACGGGTAAACAATTATACTCTCTATGCTCTACATAAACTGTCGAATTTTTGTATCAATTAGTAAGAATCAAAATACCTGTAAGCTACAATTATAACTTTTTATTCAGCTACTCACAGATATTCACAGTACCTACCTAATTCCATACGTACATATATAGGTGGCTTACAAAGAAAGTAAAAAAAGTATTTTAGGTTTCCATATAATACTAGCTGACTCCGCGAACTCCGTACCGCGTTTAAATGTTTGGGGTGTGATAAGTGTGGCCTCACTAATCACTTAGAAGGATGAAAAATAGATGCAGTTGACCGATTCTCAGACCTACCCGATATGCACACAAAATTTCATGAGAATTCGTCGAGCCGTTTCGGAGGAGTAAGGTAACTAACATTGTGACACGAGATTATTATATACATATAAGATTTAAATTCTTAAACACTTTCAGTTGTAGTTTTTATACTAGAATGACCCACTTACCTACGTAATATTAATTTAATATCTACTACACTAATTTATCCATCTAGGTACAATACTTAAGAAAATTAATACTTTGATCCAGCGAGCTCATTCCAATAAATGGGTCTATATTTACTTATGGGTTCAAAATGCAATGGACTAGTGGACTCTATAGCGTTAGAAGGTTTTGTTTGTTTGCTTCGAATACCAATTTCCCTAATTAACTTCACAGTGTAGAAGTAAATAAATTCTAACACTGACACGAAACTAAATCCGGTGATGAATCCACACGTGGAGCCAATGTTACCTGTAAAATATTTATATAGTTAATCGTTAATTTGAAACCAATGTGTGGTGAACAATAGAACACAAACACTTCAAGAATTTGTGTTTCGATGACTCCGATTTGATCTGCTTAGCTTTACTATATTCGAACATCAGCTGGAAAGCCTCGCTACATAATATGAATTTTATATGAGAAAAACGATTTGTAACGTCACTGCTCATTTATAGTCAACTAGCCTTCCGCCAACGGCTTCGCCCGCGCGGACCCGTTTTATAGGTTCCCGTAGGATAAAAACCATCCTATGTCCTTTCCCAAAGTCCAGTCTGTCTGTGTTCCAAATTTCATTAAAATTGGTTCAGTAGTTTAAGCGGGAAAGCGTAGCAGACATACAGAGTTACTTTCGAATTTATAATATTAAGTAGGGATTGACTAAATGTTTATTGATTTAAATGGTATTAAAATACAAATACAAATATGCTTTATTGTACACCATAAAAAATAACACAAAGAGTATTTTATAAAATACAAAAATCACGGTGAACAACAGGCGGCCTATCGCTTCTAGCGATCTCTTCCAGACAACCTTGGGGTAGAGAATTTAGCAAAATAGTATCCAGGAAGGGTGCACATGAAAGCTTAAATTTATAAATCATATATAAGAAAAACATATATAAAAAAATTAAAATCGTATATAAAAAAATAATTAATCACTATCCTGCTTTTCAGGCGTGGTTTAGTGCCACCTTTTTAAGGTATGCATTTAGATTTTTTCTGTGCCTATTGTCCAAAACCCATAGCTTCACGGCAGAAATGGGTGCAGCGACTGCAGCAGTAAATTTCTACCGATAATCGGTGGTATCTTGGTATCTAGGTGTGGCCATTTGAGTAATATCACAAATGTCTAGTTTCAGATTGCTCACTATTAGCTTTTAAAAACTCGCTTTCGATGAATTTTGTCAACTCTTTCAGAGCAATCAATATAATTTAAACATAGATAATATATATATATATACTATATCAATATATATATATATATATTATCTAGATAGGTACCTACACCCAATAATGCTACAATTTACTATGAGATTTTATTATGGCGTACTGACAGATTTAGCCGGAAATCGTAAACTATAATCTAAACCAGACTACACTTTAATATAATATCATATAGTATATAGCTCATAGCACAACAATATCGCGCACCATACATTGGTGTTTGGACACGTTCACACTGTGCTGAACCTACTATAGATTATTGGCTTATTAAGATATAAATTGGTGCGATGAGCTTAGTTCAAGCTGTGCTATAAATTCTCTTGCTATGTAGGAGAGACCGGGGCAAGATGAAGTTCGGGGCAGGACGGAAAGTAAGCTTGTGTGCATAAAAGATACAAGTATTAAAGAAGGTAAAAAATAAGAAAAAGACTGATAATCAAAAGACTGAAAAGGTAAAACACAAATGAAGAAACCTGTAAAAAAGAATTTAAAGAAGATTAAAATGGAGACAAGGAGTTACGTCAAAACAAAAAGCGTAAAAAAGAAACTGACTCGGAAGATAGTTCACCCCAAAAAGAGGATGATAACTGTGCCTGCATTTATTTCGTACTTATACTCAAAGTCAACCGAAGGTTGGGTGATCTGCAGGTGTGCCACGGTTGGGCACATAATTTATGTGCCGGAGTATATAAGGAAGACGGAGAGACACATATTTGCTAACGCAGTATACCCGATTAAAATCTTTACTCGTTTTGCCCCACGTTTTTTTCATTATTTCTCAGAAAAGTTCCGTGATTTTGCATGCTGCTTTAATTATAAGAGACAAACGTATAATTGTTTCCTCTTTTGTTAAAGAATTTCATTAAAGAGTTTAATTTTCCTTGTATAACAGTTGGTCTGTGCGTATAACAAGTTTTGCCTTAGTTATCTCATCTTGCCCCGGTCTCCCCTACTATAAATGATAGCGATAATATGGCGTAATGTGAACGCCATGCTATATAGTACAGCATTAGGCCCATCTTTGCAGTGTGACCACTTTCAGTAGTTTTCTACTTTTTTGGTAGATTTCAAGCAAAATGGATACGGTTTTGGTATGAAAAAATAGTTCAGTAGTATTTAGTAGTTTATGGTTGTAACGGTTGTAACCACATTTTTATTCAAAAATTGGCTAAACTAGTGGGATGTCCCCATACCTAAGAGGTGATTCCCCGATTCTAGTGACTACTTTAAACAAGGTGAAACAAGAATAAAAGGAACTTTATAGTTTTGTTGCTAGGGTTCAGTTTGAAGTTGAATTAATTCTATTATACTCGTGCGACTTATGGTTTATGTTTGCGTGACGTTTCTCACATCGAATAAACGTTCGGTACTTTGCGCTGCGTTATTTAATAATTATTAATTATTATTAGCGAAGACAACACTTTACTTACACTAATGCCTTCTGGAAAGCATGTAATGCAAAAAATTTGTCACGTATGGCTTCGAAACGATACTTAATATGTACTTTATAAGTACGTTTTTGATTATTAGTTGCATAAAAAATCCTTAGCACCTGTAGTGAACTCGCTTTTGATCTGATTTTTTATTCAAAAACTTGTTTCAAATCGAATATTTGTCTATGATAGATTTATAATAGAATAAATTTTAATATGAACTTCGGTAGATTTTAGTAGTTTTTGATTACGTTTTTAGTAGAAAGGCCGATTCTACAGTGGTCACCCTGCATCTTTGCTATACTATATAGCATAATAGAATGTATAGCGTAGTCTGAAATGAGCTATGCGAAGTCTACATTATAGCTACTTTTAGCAATGGCGATAGGCGATTTAAAGGCTAACGCGGCGCCTCAACGCTGCACCGTGCTCATGATACCCCGTAGTAATGAAATCGCGATTCAGTCTCTAAAGTTGCTAAAATGCGCGATTCTGATACCGCGTCCAAGTTTTAAAAACACAATGCAGCACCAATGCACACGCAAAATGCTAAAAGCAGCTAGTGTGGCTTGGCCGATATTAACTTATAACAAGTTTCTAACAGTAAACGCAAAACTCACTTATCAAATCAAACCATTTCATAATAACGTTCTGTCCGTATCTGTCGGCAACTTCCCTAGCATACTTCACATGAACAATGGAGGTACCGGTGAAATTCGCGCCTTGTCTGAAACATGCTTTATAACTCAACTTTGAAACAATATTCACGTACAGGTATTCGCCTGAAACAATACCTGCTCCACATACGCCTAGGTACAACTTTTCATCACTCCTCCGCAAATTACATACTGGTCTATAAAATCCATTCATTTCATTTGAATGGTAAGTACAAGCTTATAAATAATAAACATAAAAATTCACTTACTATAAAGCTGAAATATTCGTTTAAAAAATGAATAAAATATTTTGATTTTAATTATGTGGGTTCAGGTAACCACTTCGTTATAAAAGGGCTTCTTATACTTATTTGGCTATTATATAAAAAATCCATGGATAAAACTAGTAAATTTATATACCTATACTTAACAAATATGTATGTATCTACCTAGTTCACATGATTTCAATGTATGAATAGGTATTGGGAGTCCCTGTAGCTTCGGGATTAAGAATAGAGCTACGGTACTCCCTGTCTGATCGTAAGAGGCGACTAAATGGGGGCTTCCGAGGTTGTAGGCGGTGTGAGTGGGAGCTCGATCCATCCAGCCAGCAACCCCGGGAACGACGGCGGTGTATGCGTGGCGGCATGCCGCCGTAAGCATCGAAAGGTGCAGGAGAGCACATCTGCCCTCCCGAAGATGGGCCCATTCTGATCACCGCGCGTGGAAGACACGGGTGCGTTCCACTGGATATCCAGGAGTCCTCCCCAAGCGCAGAGGCAGGCCACCGAGGGGCTTTTAGTGCGGTCAAATCCCACATAACCCGGTATCCACTCCCAAGGTGCCGGGTACCTTTTGAAGGTTCCCCCCGACACCAAAAAAAAGGTAGGTATTGGGATTCTATGTCGTAGCTCTTTAATGCTTGAACCTGTATTTTAAGTATTTCTAAAAAGTTTATGACACTAATTCATTACAATTTATGCTAATTAAAGCACGTGATAAAGGCTGTTAATTTATCGCAACACTAGATAGTTGCTTTTGGTATTGTGTCATATGAATCTGGTTGAAATGTTTAGTATACCCAATATGTCGTAAAGAAAGTAGGCAAATCGTATGTTGAAATTTATATTTGTCGTTTTAGCTCAATTAGTTATGTATATAGAACAAGAATAGAGAATTAGTAAAATTTAAATTTGGCGAATGTTGAGTGAATAACGACCTGAATGAAGAACCACCCTCTGTTAAGTCCGTCCAGTCCAAATCCAATAAAGCAGCATCTCTTTTACAAGCCAATATATTCATTTACATAAAATTACGTAAAATTGCGGCGTCAGTCCAAATGGAGCCACTCCAATTTATTTGCCCATTCACTGGCATCACTCCGACTCTTCATTTTTCGTTCGGCCGCCATCGCCAGGCAAAGCTAACGATAGCCGACTGCGAAGCGTGAGGTCATGGATTCGATTCCCACCCAGGACAAATATTTGTGTGATGAACATGACTATTTGTTCTGTGTCTGGGTGTTAATTTATCTATTTAAGTATGTATTCAGAATTATATAAGTATGTTTATCGGCTTTCTGATTACCATAGTACAAGCTCTGCTTAGTTTGGAATCAGGTGGCGTCGTGTGAATAAATGTCCAAAGAGAGATATATATAATAATATATATATATACATATATTATCCTAGATATATATCTCTCTGTCCACCAATCCGCACTTGGCCAGCGTGGTGGATGGCCTAAATCCCTCTCACTTGTGAGGAGACCTGTGCCTAGCAGTGGGACATAAAAAAAAGGTTGAAAAAATATATATATAGGTATATATATCTAGGATATACGAAATAGGATGGACGAAACTACATATACTCCATTTTAAAAACTAAATGCACAACACGCTCAGTCACCGCGATCGCAGAGGAGTAAATAGTGTTCTGTGTGGATCGCAGCGAGCGAACTGAATACTTGGAATGACGTCTCGTCATTATGACGATCGCGCATTGACGGTCAGTAGTCAGTTGGCGCGACGCGCCGCTTGAATTTAATGTAGTCACGGAAAATTTCCGTGGCGCGTCTTCAGTTAAAATTCTGGAATGACGATTCGCCATTGACGATCGAATTTTGGAGTGACGCATGACGCCGCAGTTTTATGCCACAGTTTTATGTTTGAACTGATCGTCAATGGCCGGCTTTATAATTAAATTAACGCTAGTATAAGTCCATGGGAATCGTAGATTTTTTATATATACTATTATGTATACTTACGTAGTGGATTATTGGTCTATGCTATGATGGGAATAGTCTTAGACTAAGAATAATATACTTACGGGAATAGTATTGTGAATTTTTTTATAGTATCGCAATGATATTATATATATATATAAAACAAGAAGTAGTATCGCTTCAGTGCTAAGTCTATGGTACTATGGTATCGCTTCATTTAGTTTGGTCTTAGAGCATCACAGGTATTTATACCCAGTGAGTCAGTACCTTTGATGCTCTAAAAGTTTGGTTGATTTGTTATTATTCCAAAGAGGATTTTCAACAATTACATGGATACCATAACAATTGCCATGACAACGGCATTCAGTAAGCAAGATGACATAGAGACGTTTTGTTCTAAAATAACAATTACTTTCTGCAAAATTTCCTAAAAGTCCAAATTTTACCATGGCGAGTGCGGTTAAAAGATCAAACTTACAAACGTCAGATTTCGAAGTATTCGGCAAAGTACAAGGTGTTTACTTCAGAAAACATACGCAAAGGAAGGCAACTGAATTGGGCTTGAAGGGATGGGTAATGAACACCGCACAAGGTACAGTCATAGGGCAGCTGCAAGGACCACAAAATGCCATCGATGACATGAAGATTTGGCTGCAGAAGATAGGGAGCCCCAAGTCAAAGATAGAGAAGGCAGCTTTTAGAAATGAAGGACCTATCAGTAACTGCGCTTTTAGGACGTTTGAGATTCGGCGTTAATTTTCTTTGATCTATGGTGAATATGTAATTGTAATTGTTTTGTATTTTCATACAGGTAAATTAAAGTACCAACGAAAAATTATTTCATTGTTATAACTTTATTTTTATCAGAATAATATTCACGCGTTTATTTGGTAAATACAATTATTCACTAAATTTAAGAAAATATTTTTATACCATGGAAGTAAAAAAAAACTTCCTCTCATAGGTAGGTAATAAGAACTGGAATCGATTAACATCGTTTTTAGCATCGGTACAATCGACGATTATGGCGCTACACCACAGGTCCTATAAGGGGTGCCGATAGTGTACGTACACTTTAATATACCAAATCAATGGCTGATACCGCGTCCGTGCGCCGATTCTAAAATTAGTATGTATGCGGAGGCTCTAAGACGAATACTTACAACCAATCAATTCTATCTTTATCATCAATGCTGTTGAGATAGTCAGGATAAATATTAACGTTGTTGAAGTCATAACTGTACGCTGTCTTTGAGCAACTCGGGTAACACATTGGGCAGTGAATACCTCCGCCTGCTAAATGCATTTCCAGCTCTGGAGGAATCGGATCCACTTCCGGTCGAACTGTTATTGACTGAACTGCAAAATCGAAAAATTACCTTTAAACTACCTACACGCGTTTTTATTCAATTAAGAAAAACAATATTTTTTAATGAAAATTTAGTAAAAGCTCCATGCTTACAACAAATTCTTTTATCTGATTTCTTAGAACATAAGTAATATAATGTAGAGTTCGTTCAGACAGACCATATGGTGCAATGAGGAGCTGATATGATGAAAACTGTAAAACAATAAGTAAAATCTGTAAATATCCTATGTGGAGAACCTATATGGATCACTGCCCCGGACCCGTTATACGAGTAGAATCGATTCAAGCACACTAGGCTGGTTTCACATAATAGGCTTAGAGCATCAACATTGACAGGTATGACACCCGGGTAAGTCAGTACCCTTTCATGTTCTAAGATATAATAAAAGTATCGCTAAAGTTATCGTTGCCACGATGAATATTTTCTGGTGAATATGCCTAAGGCTCTCGCTATCACCTAGCTAAGGTTGACTGCTGGTTGGTAGAGAATGCGATTAGGCGAATGCCTTTTACCTATAATTGAATAATTTTACTCTCTAACCGTTAGGTTAAAATTGTACAAGGGAACAAATAAATAAATTCTTGTAAAGGTCTTCAGCTCTATAGCTTAAATGCATATTACTCCAGCTCTACATGCTGGTAATACTCATATTCTGAGCAGGAAACCGTTTATACACATAGAAAGCGTTCATTAGAATCAGAGTGTATACGAAATAACTCATTACCATTATATATCCTTAGACAAGGCATATCACGCATGTCGCAAGTCCTCATATTAATCATTTTGGGCATATTGAAAGGGGTGCAGTTGCAGTTTTTAAAGAGGAACAGCATTCGGCATTTTAGCATGCAATCACTATGTGTGTAGAATGGGAGGTAGGAGGACTCATCGTAAAAGAGACATTGACGTAGTTTCACTGCAACGTGTTGAATGTCTCTGGAAGCTTCGGTAAAACTTGCTGTCACTAGAACGGTCATCTGGAACAACATGAAATTTAAAACCAGAAACAAAAACATTCGGCAAAATAAATCAGTAAAAAGATATTGAGTCATTCGCTAAAGTGGAGTAGGTAAAATAGTAATAAAAAGAACTTTGAATTGTCATCTATAATTTTTCAAAAATCTTAAACAGTACCTAATTAATCGTAATAGTTGGTAGGTGCCTACCAACCAAGTGAATTAAGTCAACGCGATCTAATGCGACTCTAAGCTATCTTAAAGAATATTTTTTGGTTAGGTGGGAAAGAGCACAACCCTAAGGCCACTGCGACCAGGAAAGGATCTAGAATACTTTACTCTTTTCGAATGTAAGAACGTAGCTATTAAATTCCTCAAGAATTTCAGCCTATTTGAAAACAAATGAAACTAAACACACCTGAACATTAGGACTTATTATCTGCATTGCAAAACTTCCACTTGGTGCATCAGGAAAATCATAAGCATCAGAAAACTGCAACTGGAAATTATAGTTTTGGTCAAAATTAATCTAGGTAATTAATTCACTGTATCGTAAAATTGTTTCCAAAACGACGGAAAGTTTATTCAATACCTGTGCTCCTTGCAAAGGCATGTTATAATAAAAGTCGTCTGATTCATTAAGCCTCATCAATACCTTTAGTCCTTGATCAAAATCAAAATTCGATTTATTTCCATATTTGTACATATCGATACTCATTGATCCGGTGTTACTGTGGAATTGTTATATTGAATAGTTTTAAAAACAAAAAAACACGCTTTTATAAGAAATCCAACTAAAAAAATGAAAATAAATATGAATTAAAATAGTGTAAAAATGCATTTTATTGTAAATAAAAAGCGTGGGATGCCAGATCTGACAGATATGATTAGAAGGATAATTATTTTGGTAATATCTTAAAAAACACCCAACGCTTTTTTACAATAAAATGCATTTTTACACTATTTTAATTCAAATTTATTTTAATTTTTTTAGTTGGATTTCTTATAAAAGCGTGTTTTTTGGTTTTTAAAACTATTATTTATTTTCTTCTTTTTAGTTTGGTTTATTTTTAAAAGAGTGTTTTTTAATTTTTTTAAACTGTTATTTGTAAATAAAATACATATTTTAATTATTTATAACATTATTAATTTATGCTTATGTCTTAAGATAATGGTTGGAAATAATTTTCAAAAATTCTATAAATTGACAAATATCTTATTTTGCAAATTGAATAATGAAATAATCTTATCAAATTAGTGTGTTGTCATCGGTCCTCGATAAATCTACAAACTACAAGTTTGAATGAAATCTGGCCGTTTAAAGTGGGTCAAAATCGCATCTGAAGGAAGCACCGATACTGCTTAGCTTTATTAACACCCATACTTCTTATTACTGCACAACATGTTGGTTAATCCATCCTACTTTTGCCCGCACTTGACATTGCTTAGCTGAATGGCCACCCAGGTGCGGTTATAAAAAGGATGGGTGTCAACAAAGTTAAGCAATGTCGAGTGCGGACGAAAGTAGGATGGGTGGCCATTCGCAACATCTAGTGCGGTCATAAGCAGGATGGGTGTCAATAAAGCTCAGCAATGTCGAGTGCGATCATAATCATAAGTAGGGTGGCTACGAGGCTTCATTACAATGAGGCTAACCGTGAGCCGCCATATTGTAGAATGTATCGCAATATTCGCAATAACAATCCAGCTAATCGTGGACTCGCCACAATACAGAACGACCCAGTTTTAGGAACCGGCTAGCTGTAATGTTATACGGCGGGTTATACGATCCGACTGCGACATATACAATATATTATTATAAATGAAATTATGCCGTTGTTTCGTAGTCTTTCCTAGTTTCATAGTTAGAAGTTTAAAAAGAGTAAATAGGTTTTTAAGCATCCTCCATAATAGGGTAAAGTTTTTTTCCAAAACTTTAGGAAATCCGGAAATGTGAAAATAAGAAAATTTTAGTAATTTTTTTATTTCATCCAATAATGTTTTTAACATTTATTCGGAATCCTTATAACTTATCAAGAAAAAATATATGACAACTATATATACTTAAACGCAGTTTTAATTTTAACGGTTAAAACTGACTTGTTTTTCCCATAGTATTTGGTACTGCGTTCTCGGACGTTGACGTCATAAATTGTTGACGTCATATCTGTCGCTTCGTTAGCATGGGCCGTTTACAACGCTACGCGGTGAGGTCTAACTTTGGCTCATATTTCTGTCTTTCGGGGTGCTCCAACCGAATGTGGTTCTATAGGAACACTTGAACCCAATGCCGAAAAGGATCGATTGATACAATAAAAAAAATCATGATAGTTCCTATTGTGTGACTATACCGGCCTGTACGTCACAAATATTTGCATATACAATAAAACACAAAAATACATACAATATTTAAAAATAAAATACATACTCTTTGATGAACGTGATATCCGATTCACGTAAATAATTAAATGTACAACAGTAACCATTCATAGTCAGACGGAAATCAAAAAGATCAGAACAGTTCATTGGTATCTCATTCCACGCACATCTCAGCAACAAATCTTCGCAAGTGGGTGTTAACTAGAACAAATATAAGAGTGAAATGAAAAATAACTAATAATATTTTAAACCTATTATAATTATTATGGTCACATATACAGTAAGTTCAATTATTTTTATTTTCTAAGCGTCTCGGCGTCGCAGCGTCGGGGGACCGATAAAGTATTTTTCCAACAACAGCTAATTATAGGGAAGTGGGGCACCTTGATACGATTTTTAGTTAGACCCAATAATAGACGATCTATTGACAGTAACATCCAATTTAATAATTATAATATATTCAATATATATTCAACTAACTTGTTAAATTCAAATTAACCGTTAAATTTAATGACAAAAAGTATGAGAGCATACTAAAAAATGAAATTTGTATCAATGTACCCCGAGTGTGGGGTACATTGATACATATACTGGGGCACTTTGATTCATAGAAATGTTTCTACAAATTAAACAAGTTTTACTGATTTCTATGACATTTATTTATTAATTGCTTATTTTTTTACTTTTTGGTAAATTATGTGCACTTAAGTACTAATTGAAATAAAATACTTTTTGCAGTCTTTATATAAAAATAGAACAAGTATATCTAAATAATAAACTACGCCATGAAAAATATTTAAACAAAAATACATAATCATTCTTTATTTGGCCTAATAAGTCATCGCTAGTTTTTATGAAGTAAATTAGCTTACATTGAAATGTTCATAGGTGACAAATTAATCTTAAAATTGAATAGAGAAGCTGTTCTAGTTCCTTTTTTACTATATGATCTGGTAATTTCATCACAATATCAGAAATATTAACCGAACCTCCGTCTTTTATATCAGGAAACACAAAAGTTAAAGTCGGCTAAGCTTTAAAAAGGAGACTAGAAAGTCGCTAAGGCTATCGGGGTATCTTGCTTGACACTATTTTTCCACAAAATGCTTATAAGGTTGCTTCTTTCCTGCGTTAATTACCTTTGTTATAACATAGTCAGATATCGCAGAAGCCACAGAAATTTCATCGATGGAAGTTCTCTTCGTTTTGCGTTTAAATGTTGGAACCATTTTTCTATAAAGAAAATAAAAATATATTAAGTCTTACATACTCATACATACATTTAACAAAACATCGGGGTACATTGATACGTATCAATGCGCCCCGAGAGCACTTGCATCAATGTGCCCCTGCCTACTACAATCAAAATAAATATTTTATAAAAATTAAAGCAATAAATAATCAAAAAAATTAAGTCTATGTAATGTAATGACAGATATGTACTTACCAAATGTTTTAATATAACACAGGTAACACTAAATAAATTAGAAGAATCACATCCGAAAGAAAACTACGAAAATTTAGTTGCGAGCATCAGAAACAGTAGTCTTGTGTAGTACGCGTACGATGTACTATTAGGTTATGTTACCCAACACTGTACTACAAGTAACGTTACCAAATAGAAATCCTTAATCGGACATTTCGGACAGTCGTACACTAAGCGCGTCTCACTTTAACATGCATGTTAGTGCAAATGTCCGACTGTCCGCTTAAGAAATCCCGAACCGAACAAATGCAGACCGCGCCGGTGCTCATGCGCGGTAGGTACTGATTGTTGATGTTGTTATGTCACAGTCAACTTGCTGCTCGTGAATAAATTGTTTGTAAATCTGTCATCCCTATAAGTTGTATTTTAATAATATATCAACAGTTCATTGTTTCTGGCGATTATATTGAAATAAGGATTGTTGGTTTTATATAACGTTGTTTCAATATTTTATTAGTGGTACTCTTATAAAATACGACTTTGTTTTATAAATATGAAATTATGTAAATAGATTTAATTTTCGAACTTATAGATAACATAATATTATCTACAATTTTAATTATTAGTATTTAGGTAATCATACCTACTCATTTCAATAGTTAGAATGGTAGTCCTAAGTCTGTTAAAGTTTGAAGGAAAATCAAATTGGGCTCGACCGGTTATTACGCTGGACGGTGTGTGATAAGGATAACTGTACTATGAGTACTAAATGTACGAATAAGGTGTACTAGTACATTATCCCAAACGTACTAGTACAGTGCGAACTCGCAGACGTCCGAGTAAGCACAAGACTAAGAAACAGGTTTTTAAGTGCCAGCCGCTAGTCTTCGAGAGTACGTTGCTCCGCGCTAGTGTGCGTGTAGGGTGTATTATTACCTTCTTATCTGTGTCAGATGGCTCGTCTAACGCGTTTTGTTTTCGATGAATATTGACTGTATCTATGTGCCCCATGTATCAATGTACCTCTAATTATCTCCCCCTAATTATTGCGAATTACATTCTAAGCCGCGCGCGGCGATCTCGGTGTGCGGTAGATTGCGGCTCGGGGGTGGGTGGACGTCACCAAGTGCGTCAACGAACCGTGAGGGCAGACGACGTTGACGGTTGTGTTGCAATCTTCGACTGCACCTGTTTTTCTCAATTAGCGGATCGGTGGAGAAAAAAAAAGTTTGCCGTCAAAGGACGCCTGGTATATGTGAAACATCGTGTTCGTATAAGTAATATGCATAAAACACGCCCATAGATGTTTCCGCATAATTTATTTAATAAACAATTATTTTCATTTAACTCAAAAACATAGCTCAAAAATTCAGTATTAATTTCAAGTTGCTTCAAATTAGTGTGGTGTGGTGACCCGTCGCCACGGCAATAATCCTCACGTCATCACGTCGCCGCACCAACAATCCGGTTTACCCACGCCTATAGATGTTTCACATCAAAAATCTTATTCAGAGGTCTAAACAGAGGGGAATATAGGAAAGCATAGGAGCTATATCGGTGTCTTTTCCATTATTAACTGACTGTCACTCTTTCTCTTTTCAGTTGGCTATCATAGCTCTATGCTCTATTATGCCTGACGATTGTTATTATTCACTAAGTTACGAGTACTTACACTGCGCATTAGCTCGTTGACATCATAGTCACCTAAAGCACGATGTAATTGCAACGGCTGCACAATCTTGTCATTCATTGGTTGAAAATTGTAGAGCATGCCCAGACCCATTAAGAGGGACAACATCTCCTCTTCATTATATTTGCTGTTGCGTTCTTCTTTCAGCCTAAAAACATTGGTTATAACTATCTTCACGTGTCGCCATGTTGAATTTAAAATGACGTCATTAAACGTGTAAATAATTTAAGCCAAACGCGCAATATTTCAGTTTAATCTAAAGATATTTCGTACTAAGGAAACTAACGGGGAAAGTAATAAAAAAATGTATAAATAAACAATTTTTTGGAACTATTGAATTGAACTAATTTTCGCATAGATCATAAACATTAATTCATACAACTAAGCTGGTAGAAAATAATAAAGAAATGGAAGAATAAATGCAGAATAAACAAAACTTACAATTTTCTTGCCAGATTCGTAATAGCTTGTTTACTGATCCTGTTATTTGTGCAGATTCCAACAGCTGGAAAGATTATCTTACTAACGGACACCCCTTCAGGCATTTGGGTAGTCACCAGTGGAGCTCTATAGTACTTCATAAATGTCAGCCAAACCAGGGATATGGAGAAGACTAGAGCGCCGATTAGCGTTATAATCCAAATTATGCTGATGGAAAAACGTGTTAAATAAATACCCTAAAGAGTTGTAAACAAATAAGATTAATATTGCTAGGACGTGGTGTAAGTATTTTATGTTTGTTTGTTGTGTAATTATGTAAATCTATTTGAAAGACAGGCTTTGAAGGCAAGTGTGTGTCGACTTAAGAAAAGCATAATTTAGGTACCTACTTAAGTTAGTTTGCAATATGTTGACGATTAACACTTATAGGCGTCCTACACGTAACGAGAAATCGTTCAGATTTATCTGAAGAAACACTGCAGTAAAATTTTAGCAAAGAATAAAAGTAAAACATGCCAAACTCAAAAAACTATCATACAAAAACGAACGTAATAAGAGATGTTAATGCATCATTTCTTAATTGAACTCATTAACCATAAACTCCTTCGTAATCATGTAACTGTTTAGTGATCATTAAATTCTTAAGCAAACCGACATTGTATCCTTAAAAAATAAAGATTTTATCACTCTATCCTTTATCTATACTAATATATAAAGCTGAAGAGTTTGTTTGTTTGAACGCGGTAATCTCAGGAACTACTGGTTTGAAAAAATCTTTATGCGTTGAATAGTCCATTTATTGGGGAAGGCTATAGATTAATACCAAAGTAAACGCGGACGAAGTCGCGGGCGCCCCCTAGTGTTTGTATATGTGTGTATGTATGTTAAAGATGCTAATCAGAAACATCTATTTAATAAGCGTACTTCCTACTGTTCCTTTAACTAAGGTAACCACATACATAAATCTCTCGTTATCTTGAAGTCGAGGACGTATCTCAAATGACATAACTTTATACGTAACGGTAAGCCTCCTTCGAAGGTTGTAGTACCAGTAATAACAAGACCAGACTTAGCCGCAACTAACTGAACAACTTCACAAACAAGCAATCTTTTACTTTCACATTATCATGAAGCACATACCGTTCTATCCATGGTGTATTGACGTCAACAAGATGTTTTAGCCCACAAATGGAAGATTCCGCGCAATATTCTTTGCTAACCGTCTTCATGCTTAGTTTCAATGTCTCAATTTTGGACGCTTTTTCTACCTTCTTCTGCATGCGTCGTCTGTACGCTAACACGTAGGGTGAATGATGTAAACTCATATCCATTGTACAAGGCTTTTTTTTAAATTTGACAAAAGAAGTGTATCATCAATAGACAGACGCATGAATGGTAGTAATTTACCTCTGAAATCCAACTTTGCTTTAAAGTCAGTATTTAAACAGCAGTTATTAAATATTCTATCACTGTGATAGCATCAAACCTTCATGTCGGGTTAAATGCTATGATTGATCGGTTTTAGTTATTGATTTAGGAATAAGTACTTTTTCACTGTCACGATTTAGTTGTGTGTCCCCACTTGTTCCCATACTTGAATTATATAAGGACTTTTTATGATGTAATAAAAAACGTTAGAAATTTCTTAACATTATTCGACCACCTCGATAAAATTATAGCTTCAATCACCAAAAAAATAAATTGCAAAACTGGTTGCGTGGTGGATATCTTATAGCCTCCCACAATAATGTTTATACCTCAACACATAATTTACACATTAAGAGCATTATACATTTTTCGTAATAAGTTGACGACACGATTGTAAAAAATTAAATAAAGCTATTATTTCCGCTCAGTCTATTCGAGATATTCATCTTAACAATGTTTTCTTATCTTCTTTTTCTATTTTAACTTTTTCTTTTGTTGATAGAGTTCTTTCAAAATTACATTGTGTATTATGTTATGTTTGTAAGAAGCATAATCATTTTCATACTATTTTTTGACATATGTGGTTTAAACGGTTTGATTCCCAGATAGATAGAAGTTTTTCAAAGACAAAGACAAAATGATTTATTTGCGCATATTTACCTCAGTAAAATATGCAAATATTGTCAAAAGAAATAAAATTACTGCCTAAAATCTGACTAACCAATTTACCGAAGTATTAAATTTACGATTCATATTATTGATTTATATTTATTTAATTCTAAGATAATAATAATTTCAAACTATTATGAGTCTTGATTTGAGCATTTTCTTCTGTATTTTGCTTGCGTTCTAGTTCAGAGCATCAAATATTTTTAACTATTTCTTTATATAATTTTGCTAAACTCTCATATTAGCTTTCGAGGATCATTCTTTTATGTGCATACTTCTATCTACTTGTAACCGCTACCGCTTTGTTATATCACGAATCATGAAATGCTCTATTGCACTTCGACCTACATTCTCATTGACCCTCGACATATTCAAATACAACAATCAACCAGGTTGCAAGAAATACCTAAAAATGTAACATTACCTCGATATGGTCGCTACCGTTACTGATCTGCTGCCAGACGAGACCAGCAACACATGCTGTGCCAGTTTCTGCAAATAATTCAATTGGTCCAATGACATAATGTATGTCACAGACACCTAGTAGTACTAGTGTAGTCGCAACAAAATCTGGACAAGTGCCAATCCAAGCCATGCACATAAGGTTCCGTACAACTTGAGTATGGAATGTACACCTTCTTAGTTTTTCCTACATTTAAACTCGCGAAATTTTATTTAAAATAGGATTTGAAAAAAGTGTTGAAACGCACCAATCCGCATTGGAGCAGCGTAGATGTGTGAGGAATCCCCAAATTTAAGAGAGTCTCATACCCAGCAGTGGGACGTAAAAAGCACCCCAGTCAACAACAATACTTATACGCCTACAATAGGTGGTAGAATTTGCGTCCTTCAGCCGTGTAAGTCTACTTCTGCCATAAAGCATTTCCATTGTGTTTTGGAGAAAAGGTCAGACACAAAGATGATCATCATCCTAAGCCTTAGAATGCGTTGTCCACTCCCTTAGGACGCATTTTGGCATTTGCATGCCAATTTAATGAGACTCGAACTTTGATTGGCTGGTTGGCTGGCAGCACCCATTTTTGACATCCATTTCATTTCATTTCATTTATAAGCAAGAACATACTGTAATAGAGATCTTAATATTAGAATAAAAAATTCTTATGTTCTATCCTAATTAGATATGAGCGCCGATGGGTAAGAGGTCGGCGGCGGCGCGCCGACTTTTTGGAGTCGGCGGCGGCGACGTCGTCGGCGGCGTGACCTCCAAAGGATTTTTAGATGTTGGCAGATAAAAAATAAAAAAAACGCGTAGTTTATCGATAAAAATATTAACATTTATTAAACTTAAAAATAAATGAATTACCTACGGTTCAGGAAAGTGTAACATTTTTGGCACTTAGGAAAAAAAACAACATAATTATACAATTTCGAATAACAATTCGCCGATATTGCAGGTCGGTGTATGACAGGATAGTTTTTTTATATAAATAAACTACAAAAAGGCAGACGGGCCGCGTGGTGTTAAGCGATCACTGTCGCCTATGGACACGGGTAACCCCAAGGGAGCTACCCGAGCATTGTCGGCTTTGAAGGAGAGCTTTTTAACAGCTTTCTTGAAGAACCCCATGTCATAGTCCACTGGAAATGTCTCAGCTGGAAGGTTGTCCCATAACTTACACGTCCGTGGTAAAAAAAAGAGCGTGCATAGCGGACTGTAGAGGACCGCCACGAGTACAGATGTCGTAGGCATCATTTTAAAAAGTTCCTCAGTGCGCTCATCATAGTAAAGTCGTTAGAACGTGCAGAGCGAGCCTCTTCCCAAGCTTAGCGGTTCTAGCCTGTCTGTCAAGCTTGGTTCGTTGATGATTCGGACTACGTGCTTTTGAACGGAGTCAAATGAGTATAGCTGATATTTTGGTGCTCCTGCCCAGAGATGGGAGCAGTACTCCTTGTGAGGTTTTACCTGGGCCTTATACAACGTTAGGAGTTGCCCCGCAGTGAAGTACTGCCTAAGCCTGTTGAGGACATCAAGGTTTTTGGATTCCAATTTGACCTTGTTCTCCAGGTGATTCCGATACCGCACTTTACTCGTAATTTCAACTCCCAAGATACCGACACTTTCACCAACGGTGAGTGCGGTTCCCTGGAACTTGGGCGCTATAACAAATGGGTGTTTTTAGCGGTAAATGCGCAAACTTGTGTCTTTGTAAGGTTAAACTCAACAAAGCTAAGTCTACCCTATTACGAGAACCACTCCAGAGAGTTCTCGACTTCAGACACAAGTTTGATTCTGTTTTCCTCCACTTGTAACCGAAAAGCATTGGCTCGACAGCTGTATAGTGCGTCCAACGTACTATCATCTGCATAAAAATGTATACCGCGTGATTTTTGCAGAATGTCATTGATATGCAGAATGAATAGTGTAGGAGACAGCACTGAGCCTTGGGGAACGCCGGCGTTAATGGGCTGCATATCTGAGCAGCATCCGTCAACAACGACCTTAATCTGCCGCTCAGACAGAAAGCTTGCCACCCAGTTGCATAAAATCAAGGGAAGACCGTGAGATGGAAGCTTCGCGAAAAGGACCCTGTGCCAGACCCGGTCAAAGGCCTTTGCGATATCCAGGCATCTGCCAGATAGTTGATTTTTGGAAATTTGCATAAGGCCACAAATGCATTAAGAGGCTTTAGAGGATAGTTTTCGTTATTTTTTAGTTAAGGTGGTAAATTAAACCCTTTTGACCATAAATCTGCAATAATATCAAAAATAAAATAAAAATAGATGAGGAAGTATAGCCATAAATAGCAGTCTTTTCCTTTGCATTTCTTAAACATGCGTCACAAAACACTTGATCGTTGAGAACTGTTCTTTCTTTTTCATCTTGATTTACAATTAAGTTTTCAAAATAGTTCCAGCAGTAACTGTGCTTTGATTTCACTCGGGATAGCGTCCGTAGCGACTTCACTGTATTTTTTTCTTTTTTCGTTTTATAAACGTACACATTTTCTAGAGCCGACGACGAAGCCATTTTTCATAGCTAACTGCTTAACGCGTCCTACTTCAACAACGAACACGTTCATACTATTTGACTAGTGACCGATTTAACTATCTCTCTCGCTCTCTCGGCGCGCCGTTACCTTTTCGCGGCGGCGGCGGCGCGGCGAAATCTGCGGTAATATGTCTCGGGTGTTTTCAAACCATCCATCTAACACTTGAATGCGCCCGTTTAGCTTAGCCGCGCAGATCAGTTGCGTTCTACGCCGGCCGCCGGGCCATGCGCGCTTCGAATTTTGATTGAATTTATGAAATGTTGTGGCATTAACGGATATGTATCTTTATAATTGCATAAACTTACTCCTGGATATTAAATTTTTTAATCACAGTTTCTGGAGATAGCAGAATATCTTTCATATAAAATTTAATTTCTAATCGGTATCTTCACTTACTCAAGACAGAATTTTCGGAGTTTCTGTATTACTTTTGCGATAGGGGGCCCTAATTATTACGTCTACAGTGCAGGCTGCACATAAACGCAAGTTATTGCGATCTCGGGTTCATCGTCCATCCCACACAGTAATCCTTTCTCCGCTTCTTCAAATGCCAATCACGTGCCTTTACGTAATACCTACAATTTTGTATTTATAAATTTTCAACAAATAATTTATTGTACATTGTTTATTTCTTATTTATAAATAATCTTGTGTGAATTTGCATGAGCCTCTCGCTTCTCTAACACCTTAAAAACGGGATGTAAATTTGCATAGGGATTTTTTCATTCAGTATACTAGAGATTTGAAAAATACTGTCATAAGCCACTAACGAAATAAACGAAGTCCCAAAAAAATTTCGGGTGAAATTTTGCTAAATAGTGCTCATGACTTACACTGTAAATAAGATATAAAATCTCGGGTACAGCTAATCACCTTAATCTAAACTCAACTAAGTTGAATAGCTAATAACCTGAATCTATGACGAGTACCAGCCCTAAATTTGAATCGCAGTCAAGATGTGCGGCTTGGCAGTTTTGGTAAGTACTTCAGAAACTTATTTGCACAATTAAGCAGTTAATACAATACTAATTAAATCAAACGCAATTAATTAATTGCTGAAGTAAATAACTGATTAAATGCGCAAGTAAATCAGTGCTATAAACAGCTTAATAATTGTGCAAAAATATTTTTTCAAGTGAATAACTGCTTGATAAAGCAAGGAATTAATCGCTTCATATAATATGTATACTCAGGTTTTCAATACCATGTTTAAATTGTTTGTTACTAAGCGTATTGTAACGGTATGTCGTCATGGTATTAGAATGGTGGTGGTATTAGAATTACAGACAATCTAGATGAAAAGAGAGGTCATTTTTGGACGAGTCACGCAACTTACGCAACGTGGCTCCCACAAAAATTAGCAGTAAGTTGTTATTTTGAGTTTCGATATATTTATAATTATATATTTATAAATATATAGAAACTCAAATACCAATCGAGATAATGTAAGTACACGGTGTTTTACACTTATACATATTTTCAAGAAAAAAGTTTTTTATCTACTGCTACGGGCGGCGTAAAGTTAAGCGAATTTATCGTCCATTGGTTTAGTAAGACTATAAGACATACTCGTAAAGTCGATAAAATTGTTTGAATGATGCCGTGGCGGGTATCAAAAAAGGTCTTCAAATGTGTGTATACTCTATCTATACACACAAAAACATTTGCTCTAACTGACTCATTCATCATCATCACAGAGCCTAAATAAATACTAAAGCTAAAAACATGAACTTTTAGCAATGGATTCCTTACTTGTTCATCGTAGAATAAATGGTAGGGGAGACCGAGGAGAGTTGAAACAAAGGAGAGTTGAAACAATGCTAATTTTAAGGAATACGAAACTCTTAGAGACATGTCTACTCATCGTCATCCGCAGAACCCCCAGAGGCGTCTGAGCCCATGTGAGAAGCGGTTTGGCAGATCTAGCTCCCACGTCGAAAAAAATGTTAAAAGTAAATTTTTAACGTATAATGTAGATACCAATATTTTGCCAAAGCGTTAGTATTTTGGCTTGAAACTTATACCTTTCAAAAGCTTATTAGTACCAGATTGTAATCACAATGCTAGTTCCGTTTATTACGTTGCTGTTTGGTACTTTATGTCAGTATTTGAAAAATTGGGAGGATTTTTTTCAGCGAGGAGAATTGAAACAGGTTGTTTCAACTCTCCTCATTTTGATTTTATTGTGTTCTTATTTAATTATAAATAATACACATATGTATTTACTGAAACCATTTTTTTATTCTGAAGTCAACAACAACAACTCGTTACCTAGCAATCAAAGAACATGTCAGTCCTCCGCCCCTATTCGATTGCTGGGTCTGCCACGTTGGTTGCTGGCAGCATCTGGTCTAGATGACGGCGGATCACCTTGCCATCATCGGTTCTTATTTCATAATGTAAAGTGCCTAAACGTTTTGTTACAAAACCGAAGTCCCATTTTGGTCGAGAGTTATTGTAGTCACGAAATTGTATTCTGTCACCAAGCTGGAACTCCCTTGAATGTGATATATGGTCCCTGTTTGTAGATTGTACAGTGGAAGAAACTTTTTGAAACATTGCATGCAATTTTGTTCTAATCTCTCTACCGAACATCATATTGTATGGAGATAAACCTGTAGTATTAGGTGTACGTCTCAATCGTGTTTTGATTATAAGTAATTTATCTGACAATGATCCACTCTCCCCCGCCATACTCCGTAAAGATCTCTTAATGGTTTGGACAAAACGTTCGGCTTGTCCATTTGTAGCGGGATGGTATGGAGCTGTAGTTTTATGTACTATTCCATTATCGGAAAGAAATTTATTGAACTCTTGTGATGTAAATTGTCTTCCATTGTCGGATACTAGAATGTATGGAATGCCAAAGTTAGAAAATAAATCCTTTAGAATTTTAATGCACCATGTACTGTTACCACTTTTGGAAGGAATAATTTCTGTCCACTTCGAAAATGCATCAACGACAATAAACAATTGATGTCCTAAGATGGGACCAGCAAAATCAATGTGAATTCTCTGCCAGGGCTGATTTGGAGCTTCCCAGTGGTGTATAGGAGATTTCGTTGGTTCGTTCTGTTGTAGTCTACATGATCTGCACGACTTTACTTTGTTCTCTATTTCTTTATCTATATTTTTCCAATAAACAAAACTTCGAGCTAATAATTTCATTTTTACAATACCAATGTGGCCGGCGTGTAATTCTTCTAGTATTTGGTCGCGTAAATTTTGCGGAATCATTATTCTAGTCCCTTTTAGAATGCAGTTATCTTGAAGGGTGAGTTCGTTGTCTCTATATCCATACCTTTCCACCGAATGACCTGACTTTAACGCTGTTATCAAAACATTGAGTTCGGAATCAGCTTCTGTATTCTTAGCTATTAATTCTGGAGTGACGTTTAATGAATTAATATGTTCTACTTGAAATGCACAATGTTGATCAATTTTATTGTCGCTTATTTTTCCAACTGGAAATCTGGATAAGAAGTCTGCATTAGCATTTTTATTAGATGTTCTATATTCAATGTCGTAATCAAATCCTGAAAGAAAGTGAGCGTAGTGAAACAAACGCATTGTACTCAATGCAGGTAAGGTTTGATGGGGGTGAAAAATAGAAGTCAAAGGCTTATGATCAGTTATTAAAGTAAACTTCCGACCATAGCAATAATGGAAAAATTTCTTAAGTCCCCAGAATATAGCAGTAGCTTCTTTGTCTATTTGGCTATATTTCTTTTCGCTGTTAGTGAGACATCTCGATGCAAATGCTATTGGACGTTCTGAACCGTCTGGTAGCTTGTGTGATAGAACTGCGCCCAGACCTGTAGGTGAAGCATCTGTAGCGAGTAAAAGAGGCTTCAATGGGTCAAAATGAATTAAGACTCGGTCACTTAAAATTTCTTGTTTAACTTTTCTGAAACTCTTTTCACATTCAGTGTTCCAATTAAATTTAACATTTTTCCTAAGTAAAACGTTTAAGGGACTTGTAATTGTTGCCAGATGTGGTATAAATTTATTGTAGTAATTTGCCATACCAAGAAATGTTCGCAATTCATTAACATTTTTCGGTCGATCTGCATTAGAAATTGATTTGATCTTTTCGCTATTCTTATGTAGTCCTTCGCTATCAATTGTATGACCCAAATAATCAATGCTTCTTTTGAAAAAGTGGCATTTTTCTTTATTAACTCTTAAGTTATTATCTTTAAGTTTCTTTAGAACTTCTCGCAAGCGAATTAACAATTGTTTTTCTGTAGAGCCTTGTATTATAATATCATCAAAGAAACAAGTAAATTGTCCATAAATTTCTGCCATAGGTTAGGAGCAACCTTAATTCCGAACATTAATCTATTAACTTTATATGTTCCTTTGTGTGTACTTAGTGTTTGAAGTAATGCACTCTCATCATCCATCTCCATATGTAAATATGCTTGAGTTAAGTCAAGTGTACAGAAAAATTTACCACCATTCATTTCCGAAAATATGTCTTCAATAATAGGAATTGGGTACTTATCGTCATGGATTACTTTGTTTAAAGTTATCTTGTAATCAGCACAAAGGCGTATACTTCCATTTGGCTTAACAATAGGTACAATAGGAGTACCCCAATCAGAATTATCTACTTTTGTAAGTATCCCTTGCTTGCAAAGCCTTTCAATTTCTTCATCTACTTTTTCCTTTAAAGCGTAAGGAATCCTCCTGGGCTTAATAAAGATTGGATGTACATTTTCTTTTAAATTTAGGTGTGCCTGGAGATTTGGAATTTTTCCTAAATCAGATTGAAAAACAGTAGAAGAAAATTCTTGTAATAAATGATCCAAAGTATTGTTTTTGTCATCTGTTTGGACTGCCTTTATGTCTGCTAGTTTCACTTCAAGTTCTTTTATCCAACTTCTCCCGAATATGGCGTCAACGTTTTTGTTAATAATGTATAATTTTCCAAAGAAGCTTTGAGTTTTGTACATACATTTGACATATGCAACTCCCAACGGTCTTATTTATTTCACCAGTGTAAGTTCGTAGTTTAATATCTGTCTTGAAAATTTTGTTAGAAATATTCAAATTCTTGTATTGGTTTAAAGACATAGAAGTTAACGTAGCACCTGTATCAAATTCCATTTGTACTGTTTTGTTCTCTATTTGTACTGTAATCATAAACCGTTCAGTTATTTCGCTTTTGATTAAGTTTATATTTGCAATACTTTCATTACTTACACTATCAGAAGTCTCATCAATTTGATTTGTATGTCTATTTGATTGTAGGCAGACACGAGCTAAATGCCCTTCTTTTTGACATTTCCGACAAATGCTTTTTATAGCTCTACAGTTATTTGCTCTGTGATCTTCTTTACCGCAACGAAAACATTTGCCTCTTAAGTCACTTATTGTAAGCTTTCTTCTGGTGTATTGAAGGTTGCGTGGTGTATTTTGATTAAATTTGGGATTTATAGAGTCTGAAATTTTATTAATGGGATCAATAAATTTATCGTTTTTCGATGAAAATGTTAGATTCTCCGCTTTTCCCAATTCTATCGTTGTAGCCATTTGCACTAATTTTGAAAATGTAGGCGTTTCTCTCTCTTGTAATATCTTTGTTCTTATATCACTATCTTTTAGACCTCTAATAAACTGTAGTATTAAAAAGTTTTCTAGTATTTCTTTCTTACAACTTTTGCATGTAAATTAACAGTTAGTCGATAGTCTTTTGAGTTCCGATGCGTATGTAGCAACCGATTCATCTTGACTTTGAATACGAGTAATAAATTTGTGCTGTAATGCCCATATACTAGGCTTTGGGTCAATATATTCATCTAATATTTGAGTTAGCTCTTCAAAATTCTTATTTAGTGGATCGTCAGGAGAACAAAGATGATACGTCATTTCATGCAGTTCTGGTGATAATGAAGATAGTAAAACATATACTCTGACTTTTGGGTCGTAAATTTTATTTAGCAAAAAGAAAACTGACAATCGTCTTGTAAAATTTTTAAATGTTTCTTTTTCGCCGAGTGCTTGTAAATTTATTTTAGGAATCTGTTCATGATAACTATGAGCACTGGGTGATGTTTGAGAAGGAAGGTATGAACTTTCAGGTAAGGAATCATTATTTTGCTGTCGTAATTGTATGAGTTTTAGTTTCAAAGTAGTGCACGAATTCTCGAAATCATACCTGTAATCTATTTCATCCTGTAAATTTTGTTCTTCGGTTTGTATTTCTATTTCTTGTTGTATCACATCAAATTTTTGTAATGTATCTGCCAAAGATGTCAATCGTAATTCAATTTCTTCGTTTGAAATATTTTCTTTTTCGGTAATGTATTTACCGGTTCTTGAAATTAATCCCCGTAATGAGGCGCGTACTCTTTTATATTTCTTTTCATCATTATTCGACATCTCGTCGCCAATTATTGTGTTCTTATTTAATTATAAATAATACACATATGTATTTACTGAAACCATTTTTTTATTCTGAAGTCAACAACAACAACTCGTTACCTAGCAATCAAAGAACATGTCAGATTTCATATGACAAATTAACTTATTTTGGGAGGTCAGACTTATGATTGTTTTCTGATTTTATTCCATTAAGCTCACTAATAGTAAAAAAATTACTTAGTGCATGCAAGTCTCATTTGCATATATGGTTCCGTATTATCGTATAATATTTACAAAATTGCAAGTTTTTGTCTACAACCATACAATGCAATACAAGTTTTAAACAAGATCGTTGGTTGGGTGTCCACATTAATTCTTAACATTTTTTTATTTGATCTTATTGTGGTCATTATTAATATATTTTCTGATGTCTCTTTGTTGTGTGTATTCAATATAAGGTGGTAAATACAAAAAATAACCAAGCTTTTAATGAGGTCCTCCTCCAATACTTTAAATTTTTAGCAACATTCATTAGAGAATCCACAGAACCAATCATTTAGAAACTTAGCCTACACCTTTTTTTTTGTTCAAGAGAAAGAGCTATGTGCTGGACGGATTCTACTACAATATTATTCTTAGAATTTTCTCAGTTTTATATCAAATCGATGTGAAGAATATAAAATTTCATCAAATTGTGTTATTTTGATTAGCACATTTTTATTTAACTTCAATTTTTTGATTTATTAACTAGATTATGAATTGTTTCAACTTACCTCAACCTCTGTTTCAACTTACCTCAGTATGAAACAAAATTTCTTCTTATGTTTAATTTGATATCTCGCCGTGAAATTAACATTTATGTATCTTTTGCCCTTGGTATTTTAAAGTATATGAAATGAGCTATCGATTGACACTAAACCCAAACAATTCATGACTATAATATTCTTTATATAAAGCAAAACGTAAAAATTGTTTCAACTCTCCTCGGTCTCCCCTAAATTAAATACCGGTAAATACGCACAGAACAATTGCTAAGGGTTCTGTATTGAAACGGAAAAAGTTACTCTTATAGGATCTGTTAATAGTCCGTCAAAATGTTTTTCTCAGTCGATTCTCGAGATCCATGAACGACCTCTATATAGTTCGTAACATGTAGAGATTTAAGAGTCACTGTGCCTCTATTAATCAATTACTCATAAATTAATACTGTGCAGCATAATTGATTATGTAACTCAACATTAATTTTATTAAATAATAATCAAGGAGAAGATTCCGAAGCTTGGCCTAATGGTCATCGGTGGTGGTGGTAGCCATTCTCTTGCCGACGTTGGTCTTCGGAACATACCATTCTGGACATTCTTGTTCTGACGTACCTGTGTAACGGTTTCTTTACCTATTTGCGTTTTTTTAATTGATTTATAAACGTGTAAAGTGATTCGGGTGTTTATGTGAAAAATTGTTAAGGAAGAAAATACTTAGTGTTTCTGAAAATAATTTTTGGTGGGTATATTAAAATACTTACATAATTATGTACCTCGTATCGTAATGCATTACTTGAGTTGTTTAGAATAGGATGGTAATTTTTTAATTTATGTAGAACACTGGCCAAAATTTATTTACCGCAGTAAAAACGTTGCGCATACTATTACGATAAAAAATTGTGATTCATAATAAGTGCAGCATAAAACTAATTATGTTTTATAGTTATTTACGTTGCCAGTATTCTGGGCACTCTTCCACATGGAAGTTATTTATATTACTATGGATTAATAATATTATTATTTAAACTAAGTATTTGATATTACTTAGTTTATATATTTAATGTGATATATTTAGGTTATTATTTATAGGAAGGGTTTTATAGTTATTTACAAATAGGCGGAGTGCATATTTGTTTTAAAAGCAAAAACAAAACTAAAAGAAAACAAAAGAAAAAACAAAAGAAAAAAATAACCTAAAAAATACAAAAAGCTAAAAAAATATATTTTCTAATAATGTAGCGTTTAAAATTTAGTTTCCATTTGTATTATTTTATAAATAAACAACTTTAATTTAGATACTTCGTTTTAGAAACAAGATAACGTGAAAGATTACATACCTACATAGAATTCGTTATTAATTATTGTTTTACTTCAAAATATTTGTGTACGATGAAATTATTTTAATGTTAAAATGTTGACAATCACTTTATCTTTTTCTTTAGTGTTTTATTTAGTTTTAGTTTTACGCAGCCGGGTTTTTAAATTGAGAAACTTTTTTTTTGTTTTTTGGGGGGAAGTCGGAAAAGACATAAAATGCTCTTGTTTTATTTTCATTTTCTTATTGTATTTTGGAGAAATATCGGATAAAGTTGGTGGCATTTTGTTCCATATAGGTTAATTATAGTGCACAAGTGTTGTAAAATAGAATAACAGTGCTGAAATATGTGTTTCTGCTTGCCTCCAAAATTCCATTGGACACGTTCTGGTAAGGTAGCCAGCACTTTACTTGAATATCTGACTCACTAGATTGACTGCTTACTGACTTTATCTATTATTACTTTATTACCTGTCCAGTTTCAACGAAACGCTGGCAATAGGTATGCACAAAGTTTGCGATGCCATGTCATAATTGAAGAAAAATCTTCTTTTTTTCTTTTGGAAGTAGTTTCAAGATTGCTTACCGCAATTATCTTGTAAGAAAAAAGGGGCTTAGTTTTTTAGATTTTCAGAGGTAGAAAGGGCACCGATGCATATATAGAAACGTCATTTCACGTCATGCAACACTGCTACCACAGTAATTTTGATGTTTGTTGTTGTTGTTGATGAAGCGCCTTTGACAAGGCGATGGTAGAGCATTTGATACACAGAAAATAAAGTGTGTTGATTGGAACTCCTTGATTTGATATCTCGCTTTGTTGCTCAGGCAAGATATTCTCGGTGTGGGTGCTGCACCTAAATGGTCCCCTTCTTAATAGTCGTTAAGAAGTAAGCGTTTGGGAAACCCAAATAACCCAACAGACAACTTCTTAGAATTTCTGGACAAATCACGGTACCAGCTAAGGTCTTACGGTATATACATATTTCCTTATGCGGTAATTTACTGCCAGTTATCAACATGTTATTAACTCAGACTCATGAGTCTTCCAAGGTATTTTATTACTCTTTTCTAAGAAAAAAAATCCCATTTGAATCTTTGAGCATCAGCTAAATGGCAAATAAAAGGTTAATAACAAGTTACAAATCTGGAACGATTACGAGAGTAAAACTGTGGTTGATTTCCACAGAGGTGTCATCGACCGATGAAATTATTCAAATCGACCGGTTAATGCCAAATATGTCTCACTGTTAGACACACCTTGACACATTTACATTGCAATTTGGAAGAATACGGGCACAATTTACATACAAAAACTATTATACCTTAGTTATGTATGTCTTACATAATATGTAAAAATCCAACGCACGCCATGAATTTGTCTGTCCAGTCTAGCTTCCTACTGGGTAGCTTCCACATCATACTAGGTCATATATATTTTCCATCCGCCATAGACTGTGAGGCAGGAGTTCGCATAAAATCACGCGGTACTTTTGCTAAACATCATCTTTGTTGTAATATTCAAGATCGACTGTGGAAGCTTCTCGGCCACAAATTGCTCGTCGTGGTTTTGAAAGTAAAGTTTGTTTACCTACGACGACCTTGAAAGCATTGTGTTACATACATTCTACGATGATAGTATGTCACAGCACTCACGTCAGCGATCATTTCAACTTATTATGCAATTTTACTAAAAAACCGACTTAGAGCAGTTTCAAACAGCGTATTTTATAATCGCTAACACACGCGCTACTTTTTGCACTTAAAAAATCACACACGTGTTCACAGGCTTATTCTGGAGATTCTCACACGAACCAGTGTAGAGGTAGCATACAATACTGTCGTCAACGCTCGTATGAGTTAATACCTATATGTTTATGAAACAGGTCTTGCTTAGTTTGAAAGCTTATGTTAAACTTTTTAAACGAACTTTTTCAATGTCTGACTGTTACAATAAATTATTAGTTGTTGTAATTGCGACAGTAAAACTTACATACCGAATTATAAAACTAATATTTTACGAAGGATTGGATATCGACCTTAATAAAGAAGTTGTTTTACTATATCAGTAATTTCTCTCAGTACAAAATACAATCAAAGTAAAACTGAAATCGGTTAATTACTCGCCATTGCAATCTCTCAATTAAAATATCTGTATTTTACGAGTACCTAATGCCATATACGGGACGTATATAATTATGTAAACAAAGGTTAATTCATTAATTTGTTGCCATGACCTTTAACTGGTGTACTTTAAACAATATATTTATTGACGACCTTAAACCAAACTCACAATAGGTCTACTCTACATAATCTGCACGAATGTCCCATAATTTTATATGTATATGTAATTATGTAAACAAAGACTAGGCATTACGAACTAGTGCCATGACCTTTAATTGTAGTGTTAAAGCCAAAAATAAGAATTTTATTTACAACCTCGCAGACAAAGCTTTGACGTGACCCTCACACAAAAAGTATTGTTCTAATTATACCGCCAGAGATAAAAGCATTTTTATCTGATCAAGTAATAAAAACAATGCACATTAAGCGAGAGATTGAAGGTCATATTTTAAGTATTTCAAGTTCATCGGTGCATTCTTCGTGTATGAATATTACCTACATGCTTTTTAAAATCGTTGGGTACCTACCTATTATTTATTTTTGGTACCAACTATATTAACTACAATAGATCTACTCCGTTTTTTCACAGGACATTGATATGGTAAACTATCTTTTCAGTACATTTTATTGAAATATAAATTAATAAATTAAGTTTTTAACAAAAAATAGAACCGACTTCAAACGGTAAAAAATAAAATTGTTCAGTACCTACTTCTTCTTGCTTATGGCAATGACTCTTAAAACTATTTCTGGAGTCGGGCCCTTAGTAAATGTCGTACCATTCGTTCTAAATTGGCACCGACAGTACAGACAGTGGGACAGTACCTACTTCTTCTTGCTTATGGTAATGACTGTTAAAACTATATTGGAGTCGGTGCCCATTCAGAACGAAAGGTACACTATATTTACTAAGACAGGACATTTCACTAAGGGCCCGACTTCAAAAATAGTTTTAAGAGTCATTACCATAAGCAAGAAGAAGTAGGTACCTACTGAACAATTTTATTTTTTACCGTTTGAAGTCGGTTCTATTTTTTTGTTAAAAACTTAATTGATTTCACTCTTTTTAGTCATTTTAATAATTCTGTATGTATTAGCAAATTTGGAAAAAATTTCACTTCACTTCTAAACTTTAAACAGATTTAGCTTTTATAATCATGTTTATCTAATAGCCATCTAAAAGTCTGAAAGAAAACTCTTATCAGTCCACCTGAACGTATAAATTAAAGAAAGAATTTGCTCTCAGCTCCTAACCGTTGAGGAGTTGTACCTTCAATCATCACTTAAGCAACAGCAGGTGATAATTACCAGACATAAATATTTGTATTATGTTAAAAATATTACTAAAAGAATGTGTGTGCCTATTAAGTTTCAGTGTTTCCCTCGATTTCCCTAATATCACATAATCAGATTTTGACATGGTGACAGTTGGACCACCTCAGGAATGTAAGATTTCCACCAAAAAACCATTTATTGAAAGAATTTGCTCTCAACTCCTAACCGTCGTAGTACCTTCCATCATCAGTTCAGCAACATGATATGACGATAATTATACACAAATGTCTGTTTTGCTTTGTAAAAATATGAAAATCATTTGTTGTGTTATAAAATTTGAATGTTCCCTTCGATTTCTCTGGGATCCCCTCATCAGACTTTGACTTGGTGACAGTTGGACCACCTCGGGAATGTAAGATTTCGAATAAAAAACTATTTATTGAAAGAATTTGCTCTCAACTCCTCACTGTCGCAGTACCTTCCATCATCAGCTCAGCAACATGAGATGATGATTTCTGTGCGTAAATATCTCTTATGCTTCAGAAACTATAAGAAAATCAATGTGTGTGCCTATAAAATTTGAGAGTTCCTCTCGATTTCCCTGGGATCCCCTCATCAGATCCTGATTTGGTGACAATAGGACCACCTCGGGAGTATGACCATACGAACAAAAAAAGAATTTTGAAAATCGGTCCACAAACGGCGGAGTAATCGGTGAACATAAGTATATAAAAAAAAATACATACAGCCGAATACAGTACCCCCTCCTTTTGGAAGTCGGTAATAAATTAAGTTTTTAACAAAAAAATAGAACCGACTTCAAACGGTAAAAAATAAAATTGTTCAGTACCTACTTCTTCTTGCTTATGGTAATGACTCTTAAAACTATTTCTGGAGTCGGGCCCTTAGTAAATGTCGTACCATTCGTTCTAAATTGGCACCGACAGTACAGACAGTGGGACAGTACCTACTTCTTCTTGCTTATGGTAATGACTGTTAAAACTATATTGGAGTCGGTGCCCATTCAGAACGAAAGGTACACTATATTTACTAAGACAGGATATTTCACTAAGGGCCCGACTTCAAAAATATTTTTAAGAGTCATTACCATAAGCAAGAAGAAGTAGGTACTGAACAATTTTATTTTTTACCGTTTGAAGTCGGTTCTATTTTTTTGTTAAAAACTTAATTTATTTCACTCTTTTTAGTAATTTTAATAATTCTGTATGTATTAGCATAATTGGAAAAAATTTCACTTTACTTCTAAACTTTAAACAGATTTACCTTTTATAATCATGTTTATCTAATAGCCATCTAAAAGTCTGAAAGAAAACTACTATCAGTCCACCTGAACGTATAAATTAAAGAAAGAATTTGCTCTCAGCTCCTAACCTTTGAGGAGTTGTACCTTCAATCATCAGTTAAGCAACAGCAGGTGATAATAACCAGACATAAATATTTGTATTATGTTAAAAATATGACTAAAAGAATGTGTGTGCCTATTACGTTTCAGTGTTTCCCTCGATTTCCCTAATATCACATCATCAGATTTTGACATGGTGACAGTTGGACCACCTCAGGAATGTAAGATTTCGAACAAAAAACCATTTATTGAAAGAATTTGCTCTCAACTCCTAAACGTCGTAGTACCTTCCATCATCAGTTCAGCAACATGATATGACGATAATTATACACAAATGTTTGTTTTGCTTTGTAAAAATATGAAAATCATTTGTTGTGCTTTAAAATTTGAATGTTCCCTTCGATTTCTCTGGGATCTCCTCATCAGACTTTGACTTGGTGACAGTTGGACCACCTGGGGAATGTAAGATTTCGAATAAAAAACTATTTATTGAAAGAATTTGCTCTCAACTCCTCACTGTCGCAGTACCTTCCATCATCAGCTCAGCAACATGAGATGATGATTTCTATGCGTAAATATCTCTTATGCTTCAGAAACTATAAGAAAATCAATGTGTGTGCCTATAAAATTTGAGAGTTCCCCTCGATTTCCCTGGGATCCCATCATCAGATCCTGATTTGGTGACAATGGGACCACCTCGGGAGTATAAGCATACGAACAAAAAAAGAATTTTGAAAATCGGTCCACAAACGGCGGAATAATCGGTGAACATATATAAAAAAAAAAAAAATACATACAGCCGAATACAGTACCTCCTTCTTTTGGAAGTCGGTAAAAAGTATTTGAAACGGAAATTATTTTTCGTATTTTTTACTTATTATTGTAGTGTTTAGTTAAGTACTATTAAAAAAATCCGAAAACCACAATTTTCTGTCTCTCTGCAATAAATGGATAATAAATTCATAAATTCATTTACAATTCTATGCATAACACAAGTAGTACAACATGGACTTATATGACCATGTTTACAGCAGCAGTCATCATGAAGTCAGTCTTGCTACTCCTGGTAGTCAGTGCCCACGTAGTGTACAGCCTTCCACCACCACACCCCGCTGTGGTGGCCGTGCGACAAGAGGAAGAACTGTTGCCACCACACTTAAGGAAACCAGCCTTGCGGAACCCTCACCTTCGAGAGATCATCAGCCTCACTAGCGTTCTGCATCATGGAGAACAACCGGTACGTAACATTGTGAATTACTCTTGTGATAAAAAGCAATTTTGGTGTATAGAGTCTGGTCTTCCGACGGAGACGGTTAAGAACTCCGGCGCTGTTTGGCTTCATTTATGTACATATAAGTAGGTTTGTCCTTTGCTTCTATGTGAAATGTAAGTGGTTTTAGAGTTTACAAAAACCCCACACCTACACTCTTTCAAAACAGACACTACGTCTAATAAAGTATCTTTATTATTCAACTGTAATGTTAAATTAAGACTAGACTCTCAACTATATGCTACCAAAGAATCCTGGGATATTTTCGTCACATTGCCTATCGACAAACGGACGACCTAGACAAACTGTTAAAAGTGGGCAAGGTCAAAGGAAAAAGTCCCCGTGGTCGATCACCTAACCGTTGGTGTGACCAAGTGACCGCACTAACTGGACTCTCCGTCACAGAAGCCCTAAGAAAAGCCGAACATCGAGAAAAATGGAGGCAACTCATAAGAACCGCTAAGGAGTTTCATTAAAGACACGACCCTCAGTAATGAAGAATACGACAAGGAAGAAGAATGTTTAATGAACAACATAAAAAATGCATACACTCAAAGCAAAATGATGTGAGGGCTGAATAGAGTTAGGGCATATGCATTTAGGAGCTTAGCTTTACATGAGAAAACAGATAATTATGTTTCCTCCTGGCAACATTTTACATGAAAATATTTTTGGTAGGTTTTCATTTCTTTTTGGAAGTTGGTTATCGTTTGTTAACTAATGTCAACTCAACATAGGTTTCATTTAAAGAATTCATTTAAGATTTTCAGTGGATTTAATATTTATCTAAATAGAACTATTGGTCAGTTTCATGGGCGTACCCAGGTTTTTGGTCAGGGGGGGCAAGTACTTGGTCAGGGGGGGCAAGTACTTGGTCAGGGGGGGGGGCAAGTTCTTGATCAGGGCGGGGAGGGGTACAAATTTTTAGGGTCTTGGTCTGGGGGGATTTTTTGAAACTGGGTACCGCGCGCTTAGAATAGATTTACATTATCTATAGAAACCAAGTTCACGCACCCAAAATAAAGCATGTTAATTGGTGCCATTAATGGCACCAAACGTCGGGTGTACTATTAAATTGTGTCACTACACTCTTGAAAAACAAAAGAAGTCTAATAACATAACTTTTCACAGAAGTTTTCAATATTTAGTAGGTAGTAATTTATTGTTAATTTGGGGAAAATTAAAATATTTTGTTTGTCAGATGTGACATCTGTGTGAATCACAGACTTATATTTACCTAGACGAAGCAAGTGCATGTACTTCGCGTGTAAAAAGAGAGTGAAATTCACATCTTTCAGCGCCATTTCATTCAGTCCGCGCTCGAACGTTCTAGTGTATATCTATGGTTCTAGTTGACGGACGTCAAACGAAAAATTTCTGTAAAAACTACACAAAAAAAGTGGGGCAAGATAATGAAAAAAGAAAGAAAAGAAAAAGAACATTTATTTCGTCATCGCAACAATAAACAAGCTTATAATAAAATAACAAAAAAATATGTAATCGGACTACGAAATGGGTCCATGCTCAGCCTATGTCATGGATGACCATAACTGCTGGTTTTCAGCATGGGCCGCATTTTCGTGTAGTTAAGCTGGATGGTGACACGTACTGAGTACATACATAATAACTTATTATTTATATACAATAGCAAGAGTGGGTAACAGTTTTAAACAAACAAAACACAGAAGAAGAAAACATATACAGTAATGGAATCTTTTCCTTTCATCGAGTAGTAATTTTGTTTTTAAATTGTGTGTTTTTTATTGCAAAATCAATTATTTTATGTTCATTGTGGTTTTACAATGAAAACTATGTAACTGAGTGTGTATCGCAGAATTCATAATACATTGCCACTTTTGGTTACGAAGCTGTATAGTAGGGCTTGTCTGTTAAAACACGTGACGTGAGATCTTTTAGGATTTTTGTATCCCTGAATCTGGGGCAATTCCCCTCCCCCTGCCCCCTACTCTGGGTACGCCCATGGTCACTTTGAGAACTAGCGAAATTATCAAAAATCTCGAACAGCGGTCTGGCACTTAATAAAAAATATAACAAGCATGTAATTTCAGGTATTCCAACGAGAGGCAGACTCAGTGCCTCGTAGCGAGATCTACAACATCCTAACCCACGCGGGCTTCATCAGCCGTCACCATCCGCACCAACACCACCAGCCCCCAGCGCGTCAACACGAACACAGCCCTCACCACTTCGCTCAGGATCACCAACACTTCGACTCACCGTTCCTCTCTGCGCCAGATCTATTACAGTACTTGTAATGTGTGAGAGTAAATATTGTAGGGCAGGACCGAGAGACAACGTAATAAATAAAATTATTTTTTATGTAGTACCAGACTAATGAAGGCGGCAGAAATTTCATGGCTCTACCGGGTAAGTATCACTGCTGCACCCATTTGCCGACAAGTAATTTTATTGTGTTTCGGTAGAAAGCTGCGGTTGCCTGCCAAGCCCACATAAAGCGATCGGAAGGAGGAGTTGTAGCGAAGTTACATACGACCTCAGGCAAGACTAAGGCCGCCATCTCTATACTCCGCTATACTAATGTTTTATGAGCTTCGGCGTTTCTCTAACGATGTCGCTGCACAAACGCGAAGTTGACGTCCGTCGCAAGTCACTAAGGACAAGCGTTCACTCTTCAACTTCGCAACGTCAACTCAACGTAAACGTTGCGTTTTTTAGCAAATTGGTTTGATCACGCCATCCCACTCTGTCCGTATGAGCGGAAAAGGGATTACGGCCAGCGCGGCGGCAGCGCCTAAACGCAGCATGAGCGCAACGTTGCGTCACGTCTGTGTACGTTGTCACTATGGTTATCGCTTCGCAGAAGTTGGAGAGTCGTCATTGCTCGTAAAACGTCAGTGTGATAGCGGCCTTAGACTTGTTTGAGGTTAAGTGTGTAGATGTTCATGATGATTACATTGGCCAACATGCAGGGCCCGATTTGGCATACGTTGCTGGTTATCTTGAGTATATTATAACAATGTACTCAGATAACCAGCAGTGTATGCCAAATCGGGCCCGATAATTAGGGCCGTCTAATAGATCCTTGAGCTGCAATACCCACCCCCGTGGCCTGCATGCTCGTATAACTCTGTTTAACTTTTAAAAAAACCAAAGGGATGCCTGTTTCGGTGTGTCAAGATTCAAGCCTTAATGTTGTCACCAAAAGTGGCAATCATCAAAAGTGGCAACGCGATCTATTACCATTATGTTGATGTGTATTAGGTATTATATATGTTTGTTTATATGTTATATTTTAAATGTAAATACTTAATGGTAGACTTAAAAACTAACTTAACCAATTACTATCATTATAGGCTGACTTCTAAAAACAATCGAGACTTACGTACTTATTTATTATGATTTATTTTTTTTATTTTAAAATTATGCAAAATATAATGAGGAGACAATATTTCGATTGTTGTGGTAAAATGTAACATATGGAATTCCAAATATTATTATTACATATCAAAGTATTGTAAGTTTTATTGTTAAATAAGTAGCCATTAATGCATGAAATGTAAATAAAAAGGTTAATATTTATTCGACTTTTATTACCTAATATTGATTCATTAAATTACATATATATGGATACCTACATCGTTTAAATAATATTAAAAGTTACACACAACAAAACTTATACCGAGATAGGTAACAATTTTGTGTAAAGTAGTATTGAAAGTATATACTTTTTTTTTTTAATTCTACGTTTTAAACAAATACAAATGTAAGTCACAAATATAATAATTAAACATTGCATAAAAGGAAGCTATAGGTATGCGAGTATACCCATACCTATGTAAGTAGGTAGATAGTAATAACTAAAAACACTAACGAAAAAATAGGCATACATCTATTAATTTTTCACTAACTATGTAGGTACCTATAGCTATAGGTACCAATTTAAATGGTTCACGTAAAAGCAAAAAAAGATATAAAAAAGGCAATCACTTTGCATTGCATACCTACGCTTTATCATTTCGTATGATAGTTTTCTAATAAGAGTAAACATAAAGACCGATAACAACTATGCAAATATATGATATGGGCTATTGCATGCGCATAATTACAATGTTTAACCTTCTATATATTCTACATTGCACCCTACGATCACGAAATTACACAACTCTATGTTAATACCTGATCAAATATTTATACTACATGATAACTTATCTTTTGCCCATTAATAATTTAAAAAAAAATTATAACCCCACAATGAAACAGACTTATTACGTTTATTGCTGTGTAGAAATCTATCCTTGCTCATTTTGATTCGCTTTTTGCCATAAAAAACAAACGCAATGGCTTTCCCATCCTGCAAAAGGCACATAAAAGAATATTGCGCAAACTGTTCTTTTGCAGGTGTTCGTTTTATAGCTGACGATACCAAACATTGGTCTGAAAGGTAAGTGATGGAAAAAACCCACAAACTAATATAGGATACTTAAAATCTGATAATTAACAATTGGATGCATACGTGTATAGGAAGGTACCTAAAGTGGTAAGCAATAACGTAAGATACTGATTTCTGTTCTATCATCTTCTTAGTTTTCTCTTCGTTACATTTTCATTGCACTTTTGCAATAAAACTATGAAATGTATTTATCTAATGCATGACCTACGGCCGAAATCGATCAATGCCGATCCAGATTTTGCCTGTCTTGACATAAAAATAACTACGACTACTTCTTGTTTATTGTTTCGATATCGTATAAAATCACAGTGTTGAAGAAAACCAGGCCCGGTGGAAACAAACTTTAGGTACCTAGTTAGCTGAAATCGTTTATGGTACGGGCTACTCCTGTGGTACGGGCACACGGGTAAGTAAATAAGTACTTCATTGTAGGTACCATTAAATTCAATTGCTAGGGGATATAAATAAGTGATTAAAGTAGGTATGCATGGAGAAACCTTTAAGTTCAACATGCTTTCAACCGATTTATTTTGCAATTTGGGGTACAGGCTCCTTAATGACGTCCCTGTAGCTTCGGGATTAAGAATAGAGCTACGGTATCCCCTGCCTGATCGTAAGAGGCGACTAAAAGGGGGCTTCCGGGGTAGCGGACGGTGAGAGTGGGAGCTTGACCCGTGCAGCTAGCAGCCCCGGGAGGGACGGCGGTGTATGCGTGGCCGCATGCCGCCGTGAACACCTGAAGGTGCGGGAGAGCAGATGTGCGCTCTCCCGAAGACGGGCCCGTTCTGAGGCGCCGCGCGTGGAGGACACCGGTGCGTTCCTATGGAGATCCCGGAGTCCTCACAAAAGCAGAGGTAGGCCACCGAGGGGGTTTTAGTGCGGTCAAATCCCACATAACCCGGTATCCTCTCCCAAGGTGTTGGGTACCTTAAAAAAGGCTCCTTAAGAGATGATGGTGGGACACCTGTTTGAAGCTTTTCGGATAATCAACAGGTATCAATGACATCACATCATTTCTATTAAGGATCCTTTCAAATATACTTAGTAGTAAAATCCCAGATTGACGTAAATCTCAAAATTTTGATCGCATGTAGCTTTGGACCAACAGCACCAATAGGACCAAAAGATTAGCAGACATTAGATAACATATGGAAGGAAATATCGTTAATTAGAGTTTTTACGCTAATTAAATAGTCTGGGCTTTTACTTGACCTTATAAAACAAAATATCGAAGCTTTAAGAAACGTCATGCAGGAAACTGCCATGCATGTTACCTTTCCGCATAGACTGAACCATATTGTCATAATTTTAACTGTTCTTATTCTTATTAGATTATTTTGGCTGGTTCTGGTCATTTTATCTTGGTATGGCTCAGCGCTGTTAATAATCGCAGCTTGGGACGCCTTCACCCACAATCCCATCAGCTTTGGCGTCGAAACAGTTTACACAGATTGGGACACCAAAATGCCTACCGTGGCTATCTGCGAAACTGCAAACACTAACAAAATATACGACGTTTCTGATACGTAAGTATATGAATTAAAGAACAATTAAAATTGCTGCTTTGTTTGATAATTTTTGCCGTTAGTTTTTAATACAATGAAGTAAGTAAGTCGACTACAATCACATCCAACGTTTTGTCCGACGTCATACTCCGTGGAATAATAGTCGCTATATTATGTAAATGCAATCAACGAATGGACCTTTCGGCGAAACATGGCCTACTGAACAACGGCCTATGAAAATTGGCCATTCACCGGTATAACTCTGTCGTCTTCAATCGAAACAGTGTACGAAAGGCTACCAAGTACGTTATTTTCAGAATATGGCCACCAGATCACCTCACAGATCTAGAAGATGCATTGAAAGATATTGCGTATTTTCGCGGGGTAGCATACCGTCTCATACAAACGTGTGGTCAAACTAAAAATCCAGACGCTCTTTGTCCCATGTCCAACTACAGTTATTATGCCAAGCTAGTCAGGAGTGAGTGTCCTAAAGTGTTGGTCAACTGCTCATACAATGAAAATGAGTTCGACTGCTGTGATTACTTTCAGCCGCTGGATACTGATATGGGTCGATGCTTCATCATCAATTCAATTCAAACTGAGTAAGTGAGCAACTGACTTTAATCTTATCTAATATATAAAATTCTCGTGTCACAGTTTTCGTTGCCATACTCCTCCGAAACAGCTTGACCGATTCTCATGAAATTTTGTGAGCATATTGAGTAGGTCTGAGAATCGGCCAACATCTATTTTTCATCACCCCCTCCCCCCCCCCCCCCCCCCAACTGATAAAGGTGGCCCACCCCGAACATTTAAACGCGGTACGGAGTTCGCGGGGTCAGCTCAGCTATCTAATATATAAAATTCTCGTGTCACAGTTTTCGTTGCATACTCCTCCGAAACGGCTTGACCGATTCTCATGAAATTTTGTGAGCATATTGAGTAGATCTGAGAATCGGCCAACATCTATTTTTCATAGCCCTAAATGTTAAGGGTGGTCCACCCCAAACATTTAAAACGCGGATTTCGCGTGGTCAACTAGTATTTAGTATAACAGTGTTAGTGGCACTTGGAAATCGCAGTGATGCGTCTGAGTAATTAAATATTTATTATTAAATTTAGAGGAAGCTATACTAGTCCTATATAGTAGAGATAAGGCCAAAAGATTTGATATACATCTATATGTATCAAATCCAAACGCAAATATAGGGGTCCGGGCCCGTGCTCCATTTAAGATGACCATAAGGGCACCTGTTTGTTTATCGTCAATGAGAAATACAACGCAGGATTTGTATATTATTTCAGAAATCCGAAACCATATCTCATGATTAACAATCTAAAACAAAAACAAGGAGTTCTGAAATTTGAAGTCTTGATTCATTCTATGGTAAGTATCACGTTAAATTTTTATTATTGTGGTTAAAACTTTAACGTATAACTCTGCTCACTTACTTAATTTATATAAACATATACAATATATAATAGGTAAAGATACATTATATCATATATATGGCTTATTAAAGAAAATATTTATGAAAGTACTCGTACGTTTGGTCAGGTATACACTCTTGGGGAAGATGAAGTTCCGAATATTACTACACTAAAATCGGCTGGCCTTAAAATTATTCCTGGGAATACTTATCGGTATGAAAATTGCTTATGACCTTACATAGACTATAACTTTTTTTAAATGTTGAGTGTTCATCAGGATCAATTATTGTATATTGCTAATTTCAGGAATTGCTATTCCTATTTCAAAACTGAACTTTGTAATTTTCAGTCGGCAAGTAGCAGTACGAAACATAGAGAACGATCCGCTGGTAGCAAGAACTACACTAGAACAACGTGCTTGCCGCTTCCACTCCGAAAATGATGGTGGACTCTACCCCAAATACTCGTACAGTGCTTGCACTGTTCTCTGTAGGAAGAAGGCACAGATAAAATTATGCCAATGCAACGATCACTTTATGTTAGGCACGGGTTTGTAATTAGAAATCTTCAATAATAGGAAAAAGTATACAGAAGGAATTATGTCGTACCAAACCGAGTTTTATACATAACGTATATTTCATCCTTAACTCAATTTAAAATGCTTGTACCTAATTATGTTTCATGCTAGATGTCGCATGGCTTGGCGCTTGGCTGGTCTAAGCCAAGCCATGCGACATCTAGCATTCTATAAATCATTTTTTTACAATTTGTAGTTGAAGAAGAGCGATGCAATATCACAGGTATCAAGTGTCTCCAAGCACACGCAAGTTATTTAACAGCCCTAAAACCGAAATGGGCAACACGGCCAGGACTAGTCTGCAACTGCTTGCAGTCCTGCGACGAAACCGAAATTACCGTCATCAAGGATGACGTCACGCCGTAAGTAGCTATCCTCATTAGCTACTCCATATCTCCATAAAGATTTCAATGAGTAAATAAGTAAATAAGGTAAAGTAAATTTAAAAAACGTATAAAACGTACGTACTATCGTCAGTATTTGACAGTGTCCCGGTCACGTCCCGGTGATCGTCATTCATAGAAAACTTTTGACCGTTGTTCTATGGAATTACGAGTACTATTACGCTGTCGACATTATGGATGTTTACCTTAATTACTTAATTAAATATTTTTGATTTGATAACTACAATACAGCGCGGAGTTCAGATTTTACTTCGCTGAGAAACCAGAAATGAAGTAAGAAGATTGGTTAGGACTTCAGAGTCGACTTAGGAGGTACAGGTAGAAAAAACGTGGTGTGATCATCATCATTCTAATTTCTATAGATATTTGTTTTCAGATATCCCTCAAAGAAGAAGAAAAGAACTATTGTTGAAATTGTTCTTGCTTATTTACCTACGGAGAGATTTAAACGGAACGTGGTCAGAAGCAGCCTCGACTTAGTTGGTATGAGAAATATATTTTTGTGACTTTGTCATTGTGTGTTGGGCGGGGGGAAACCTTCAAAATGTACCCGGCACCTTGGGAGAGGATACCGGGTTGTGTGGGATTTGACCGCACTAGAACCCCCTCGGTGGCTGCCTCTGCGCTTGAGGAGGACTCCGGGATCTCCAGTAGAATGCATCGGTGTCCTCCACGCGCGACGCGTCAGAACAGGCTCATCTTCGGGAGAGCAGATGTGCTCTGCTGCACCTTCCGATGCTTACGGCGGCATGCGGCCACGCACACACCGCTGCCCTTCCCGGGGCTGCTGGCTAGACAGTTCGAGCTCCCACTCTCACCGTCCACAACCCCGGAAGCAGCCTTTTAGTCGACTCTTACGATCTGGGGATACCGTAGCTCCATTCTTAATCCCGAAGCTACAATGACTAGTGTGGGGCTATGAATTATTATACTATTGTCTCAGTTACACGTTGTTTAAAGCTTTTCCGTGAACAGAAAATAACATTTAACATCTCGAATCATTACACTGGTCCTATCCAGATAAAGAGTCTTTGTTCCAAAATTTTACTTATTTTAATTTAACTGCATAGATCGGCATTGTAATTTAATTTACCTAACAAAAGTAGCAGTATAGAATGTCGTAGCATCGTTGTGTTTGATTCTGATATGATTACAAGTGAAATATCTTTGTGAACTTGAAAAACAACATACCATCTGCTTTTGATCTGGTGCTCAAAGCCAGATGATGAAATGTGAGTTTCTTTCTTTATTATGAAGTCCTTATTTCTTGATTTTCAGTGTCTTTTGGAAGTGCTGCTGGACTGTTTGTCGGTGCGAGTTTACTGAGCTTTGTAGAGTTTATATTCTTCTTCACCGTCCGCATTATTGGAAACTACTGGATAGCGAGAAATAAGGGTTCTAGTAACATGTCTGGCGCCATACAATCACGTAGATATTTAAATGTACGAAACTCATTCAAACTTAGAGATATACCTAAGCATTTATATAATTAACGTCTTGAGCTTAATTTAATACATCTACCCAAATAGACGATAAAATCTAAAAGTAAATGATAAGTATACTTAAACACTACTCTCGAATTTTTTTATGTCAATAAAGTATTGTCAGTCCTCTCTTAGTCCTATCCTTTATTCTACATGGAAAGTCTTTTCATTAGGTCTATTTTCCGAAAACTGGTTAATTTACTTGGTGATATATCTAAATTGTGTACATAAATCGTGCCATAGTTACATTGAGCGATGGTCCAGAGTTGCAGCGCAAATGCACACGACTTCAGGCAAGAATCATGCTTGCTTTGGGTTGATGTGGTCCGCGTTCTCATCTGATGCATATAAGTATATACTTGCGCTGCCACCCATGTGAACCGCGAACCCCAAGTATGGCAAGAAAAAATAATTACTTAAGCTAAATGTTCACTGGTCTTCACTTCAATACAAGTTACTTATTGGTTAAATCTCTTAAAATTTTAGATATTTTGTACTTAGTTGACGTTAAAATATTGCAATCAAAATATATTTGTATCAACAGTAGGTAGACTGTTGGTATAAATATATTACCTACTGAATGTCCGATAGAAGATCGGAGTTTGAGAAATGATGACTCACTTTACTACGAACGAAGACATAGATTGTAGTGATCAGTCATCCAGGCATGGACGTAGTCTGGTAAACTCTGGAAGTGGCCCAGTTTCGAACGGAAAGTGGCACTTATAGCCATTTAGTCATTTCTTGTCTTTGTACTGCCCGCTAAATGCAGAGCATATTGTACAGATCAGATAGAGATTTTAATGGAGATTTTATGAATCTATTGTAATATCTATTAATTTCCAGAGATTTAAATCTCTGTCAATATCAAGGATAATCGGAATTAATCGCCACCATATGCTATATTACAGCCATTATTGAAGTTTGCATGAGTCAGTTTACCAGCGAAAACATGGAACAAAAAATTAAAAAAATATATGAAAAGAAACAAATTAAGAAAGTTTTAAAATTATTTATTAGATCGTTAAATAACATTTCACATTTTATTTCTAAAATCACTAACATTTCATAAGTAAGTTGTAAGTACATAATAATATACTTAAACGCGTCTACTTAAAATTATTTTAAAAACATTTAATCAATAAAATTTAAGCACAAATAACGCTGTTGTTACAAGAATTATAATAATATGTATTATTAAGTTTCGTTTTTACATCTGTAGGTTACCTTAACTCTTACTTCTACTTATAAACATAAAATCTAATCAAATAAGATCTTAGAATAGATCGAAACAACATCAACTGCTAATTAATTGGAAATTACACGAATAATTTCAGTATTTTCTTATAGAAAGAATCGTGAGTGTAAACTAACATATATAAAATTCTCGTGTCACAATGTTAGTAACCATTCTTCTTCGAAAGGGCTCAACCGATTCTCATGAAATTTTGTGTGCATAACGGGTAGGTAGGTCTAAGAATCGGCTACTATCTATTTTTCATCCCCCTAAGTGATAAGGGTGGCCCACCCCAAACATTTAAACGCGGTACGGAGTTTGCGGGGTCAGCTAGTTGTTTATACTATAAATATCACGACTATGTACTCGCGTGGTTTTATTCGGGTATGCCCGACTAGTTTCGAAACTAGTTAATTAACTCATGGCAATACTGAAATAATCTAGTTTCGACACCAGTTAATTTCAGTATTGCCATGAGTTTCCACAAGTTACCTATGCTACGAGTTTTGCAGTTACGAGAAGAGATCCAATGGATCACACGGTCTAAAAATTCCTGTTCTGTTACGCTTTTACTCTGAAGGACAGGTGTTTGCCTCATAGTCCCTGTAGCTTCGGGATTAAGAATAGAGCTACGGTATCCCCTGCCTGATCGTAAGAGGCGACTAAAAGGGGGCTTCCGGGGATGCAGACGGTGAAAGTGGGAGCTTGACCCGTCCAGATAGCAGCCCCGGGAGGGACGGCGATGTATGCGTGGCCGCATGCCGCCGTGAACACCTGAAGGTGCAGGAGAGCACATCTGCTCTCCCGAAGATGGGCCCGTTCTGGGGCGCCGCGCGTGGACACCGGTGCGTTCCTATGGAGATCCCGGAGTCCTCACAAACGCACTAGGCAGGCCACCGAGGGGGTTTTAGTGCGGTCAAATCCCACATAACCCGGTATCCTCTCCCAAGGTGTCGGGTACCTTTTGAAGGTTTCCCCCCCGATACCAAAAAAAAAAAGAAAAAAAAGGTGCTTGCCTCATGTGTAAGTTAAGTTAATATGATGAAGAACAATTGAAAAGGCAAGTTACAAGTATCTTTATAAATGCCGCCAGTGGTGTTACAATCATAGCAGTATAGCTCGTAATTGATTCTCCGAATATCACATCTTCCTTGTGGCCCACCAGCGGCTGCAGGGGCTGTGGAGCTGGAAGCGTCGGTACCTCATGCAGTGCCACTGCGGAATCTGTCTCATCCTTCGTAGAGCTTCCATCTAGAAACAGAGATTACACCATTGTTTAATTTGGCTGCAACCCTTTTTACGTCCTACTGACTCCCATTGCTGGGCATGGGACTTTCCCCATTATTGGGGAGGCCTAGCGCTTACTTACCACACTGCTCTAATGCGGATTAGTATCCAACCCGCTATAGGATGTTTACAAAGCGCCCATAAGGCCTCCGACGAGGTTTCACGGTTGTTATCTATCGACAACAAACGGGACCTACGGTTTAACGTGCACTCCGCACCACCGAAACGCGTATGAAATATTTGCGACTAGCGGTCACCCATCTCACACCCGAACGCACGCCTTTAGGCTTAGCCGCATTGATCGCTTATATTCTAAGCTAAGCCAAGCGCCGATTGCTTCTATAACTTAATCATAATTAATATTTAAAGGCGAACTTATATGGACTAGGGAAACTGCACTATGGGTGATGAGTGTGATGAGATGACCCATCTACCGTGAAGCATACCGGAGTACAGAGACGGGCTACAGTGACTTCGTAAGTTGTTTTTTTTAATGATAAACCCGTTTGCCAACCCATATTGGTATTTTTATACGTAAATAATCTTTTATCAAGATTTTTTGTGGCTATTACCGTATCAAAAGTGACAAATACGCACATACTAGTAAGTAAACAATCTTTGGGGTCAGTATGCGCCATGCGCACGCCGTGGTATGGATGGTAGATTAAATATTAATCTATTACGAGTATGTACGAGTAAGTACGACCTAGAACAACTACAGCCTCTAAGGGTAAATATTAGATAAAATAGATTTTTTTTCTCAGAGTATAAACAGATGCGCCTGTTTAATTAGGAATTTAATTTATGAACTCACCATCGTTGGGTTGTTTATTTTTTCCTGTAACCTTGTAATGTAAGGTTTAATTGAGCCTGTTAAGAATTCTCAGCAATACGAGTACAATTCCCGCTGTTGTGACTACGAGTTTGCAGGCTCCCTCTAACGGTTCAATTGATTTAATTGTGTATGACGAATTTAATACACCAGCTGCCCTATGCGGTCATGCAACTCAACTCTGGATTGTCAATATTGTCATGCCGAGACGTTGCCACAACGTTCTCAGAAACGGAAAATACCTAACTTACTACTCTAGAGTAGTGAGTGCTATCTATAACTTAGGGCGCCAAAAACTAAATCTCAAAAAAAGTACCAGATAATTTTTTAGCCTACAAGGGCCTAATGGGAGATAAAAATTTAAAATAAAAAGTAAATAAATTAGGTAGTTATCATTGACATTAATTTTCATTTGACATTTAGCATTAACATTGCGACGCCCTGGCAGGGTTCGCAATTGGTTTGTACCATCTTGTGTTTGAAGTGCATGAAGCAATAAATTATTATTGAATTATGAATTAAATAAAGCTACACACTCATAGCTTCACACACTAGGATTCCCTGGGTCATGGGTACCATGGACACACACAATGACAATGAGACTGACTGAGATGTCTGAGACTGACAAACTGTCTGAGAACAGAAATTTAAGTTCATCATTCCATTTCTGCTGTGCGGGGAACCCAACCCGGAACCATTGTGGTAGAACGGTTAGTGTCGGTCGGTTAGTAAGGTACTCGTAATCGTTGCCTCACACGAATTGTCAATAACGAACTTTTTGTACCAAACGACATTTTGTAAACTTATTTATTTTTTTAAATATTAGGTCATGCCATTACGAGTATATATCACAAATAATAAAACCGGAAGCCAGGAGCTTCATTCGGATACTTTATGGAAAGTAAAGTGTCAACAAAGTTTAAAGATACCTATCTAAACCAAAGACCAATAATCCTAAGTACATTATTCTTAGTCTAAGATCTAAACAAATGCGAGTACGGACTTAAACGGTCGCAGGTAGTAGGTAGTAAGCATAGATTAGAAATTGTATATTATGTCATGTATACAGTCCTACATATATTTGTTTTTTTTTATATATTACTAGTGGGCCAGGCCGGCTTCGCTCGCGTAATCTGAGTTTATATGGATATGAGCTATCCTATCTTTCAAGTTGGATCAAACTGCAAATGGTGTGCAAATTTTATTAAAATCGGTTAAGTAGTGAGTCCATCGCGGACAACAACGTGACACCGGTGACACGTAATTTATAATTATTAAGATTTACTTACAAAACACATTTTTAAGGTCGACTACCTAGTTTACATAATAAAAGAAGGGCTAACAAGTATGGGTTGCTCAGTACTGTACTGATTCATATTAACTATATTTAATTGTAATATAATTGTAACTGTACATTCATATTAACTATATTTAATTATAGTCTTAATCCGGCACAGTCTCTCAAAACTTGTGAAAGAAGAAAACATTCCGACAGCGGGTTAATAAACATTCGGACAGCGAAGAGCAAGTTTCTTTCTCTACTCTGGGAGAGGCAGTGGGATGCAAAAAAGGATTGCACTCAACGTAGAAAAATATTCCCTAAACATGTATGACACTCGCTATATACGCTAGTTAGTGTTTCTGTCTTTGTGTGTGTCCATCGTACTCCCAACACAGGGTATACTCGTATATACCCTACTGTGGGGCTATGAATGTGAAGCGTTATTTATTTATTTATATTTAATATACTCACATAATCGATATTGCCATTTCGAACAGGCACACTTTCTGTACACACAATTAAACACGATATCATTACAATTAATACACACAAGCAAATGTTTAACTTCATTTTTAGTTTTTTACTTTTCGCTATTTACTTGAAGCGTTGGGTAAGCGCGAAGCAACAGACACTTATGTGTAGAAGCACCTATTCCCGCCATTTATAAGGGAAGACGCCCACACATTTTCATCCCAGTTCAATGGCAATGCAATCAAAATTAGAGCAAAACTGTTGTGTTTTGTAGAACACGGGGCTGTACCACCTTCACAATTAATTTCGTGCCTAGCTCTGCAGTGGTAAAATGGATGCCTATATATAAGATTAATAAGTATTCGGCCAACCAATGCAACTACATTTAACCTAGTAAAGGACTTGGCCTAGGACTCGAATGACAATAATACGATTACTAGATACCTACTACCACGCCGAGGCTTGTGTGCTCTTACGCTCTATTTTATGATAAAAAAATACACTTAAATGCCTGCAGGTCCCACCGCTGGAGTCGGGTCTCTCCGCATTATTGGGCTTGAGGGTTTCTCCACCACGATGCTCCAATGTGGATTGGTGAAGACGCAGGATAGTGGTTAACCCGCTATCGGACTTTAAGGCACTTAATTCTAAACCCCAACTGCTCATGGATGTCAATGAAACTGAAATACTCTTGTCCTGAATTACTGTAGTATTCAAAGATTACAGGCAAAGTCAGAATACATTTTTAAGGCGCCTTTAAAGAACATGATTGGGCACAATTTTTTATTCCTGGGACACAAAAATACTTGATACCGATTACGGTTTAGCTAACTCCTAATACCAACAGAGGACTTCATACACATGTGTTTATTTATTGTCATTTTCACACATACATACAGTGAGTTAGGTCAAGTAAGGTTTTGGTTTCCCCTTATCCGAATAATCGTAACAGAGGATTTCAACCGGTTAATACTCGTAGACTGATAGATATAAGTATGACAACGTCATAATATGTATGTTACCTTACTAATTTGAATCGCGGAAACGGCTGCAAAGATTTTCATGATAGGTATTTAGTGCCCAGGGTTTCGGGGGTGATAGATTGATCCAGCTAGGTTTTATTTATAGAATTTAGAGTTTTATTCGAATTTTTACGCATTCGAATGATAACGTAGACTGACTGCGGAGCTAGAGACCCGGGTTCAAACCTCAACCAAGCGTGTTGCGTTTTTTTATTTATTGTGACAATATTTTTTTTTAATTGGGAGCTATTTCAGATGGCGTTTTTAAGTAACACTAATGAGTGTTTTGCTTAAAACAAAACCAAGAAAATCAATTGTTTTATCCGAGCAACGCTCGGTCGTCCAGGTACTGGTCATGATATGAACAACAAAATATGTTAATCTCTCTCTAAGTAGAACATATGTTGCGTAATCAGACTTATTATCCACAGGTTAATTAATGTTTCCTGTTTCCCCATAATTATTGAAACAGTCCCTTAACGTACCTCATAGCTAATGCGTCGTATTTAAACCATTAATAATTCCAACGGACGAATTGACGAACGGTATGGCTGAATATGGTTGTTATATTATTTTGAAAATAGATTTGTTTGTCCTTCTATCACGTCGCAACGGTGCTACGTATTGATATGAGTTTTTGCATGGAGAGAGCTTTGGGGTTGGAGAGTGACATAGGCTACTCTTTTTCCGGAGAAAATATAACACGAAACGCGGAAAGCTTATTTATTAAGTATAAGTATGTAGAAACATGCCCATCATAATAGCACTAGATATTTTTAATGCCTAATGTTTAAAAATTGTGCTGGCTAATCGTAGAATATTTTTATGGAACAATACGTACCAATGACATTTTAAAATAGACATAGATTACTACTAGTGGACCCCGCAGACGTTGTCCTGCCTTAAAAGTAATAAAAGAGGATTTGTTTTCATTATCTTAAAGAGACTTCATGTTACTATCAAACAAAAATATAAAACAAATAATGACATACGAACTGTCCTGTCCTGTTATTCTGAATGTGTCAAAGTTTAGAACGGCACGGCACGAAAAACAAACGTTTGACAGATAGGAACAATTTATATGGGAAAACTACTTATAAATAAAAAAATGATTAAAAAACATTTCCAGTGGCCCAAATTGTGAATCTAAACCATCCTCGAATCCATTTGAATACACACAAAAAAATTCATTAAAATCTGTCCAGCCGTTAAGGAGGAGTTCAGTGACATACACACTCACAGAAGAATTATATATATTAAGAAGATAATATGTATAGTTACTAACGATGATGAATTTGAGTTCCTACCTCATTGAAATTGTTATGTACATTTAAGGAAGATGTTATTTGTGGAAAATTGTAACAAATAAATTATAGTATTTTAATTTTGTAGTTTTATTTATTGAAAACCGAGAAACCAAGAAACTAAAATAAGTACACTATTCGGCCTAATTTATTATACACTAGTGGCCGCCCGCGACTTCGTCCGCGTGGACTTCGGTATTAGTCATAGCATGATGTTATATAGCTAGCCCTTAGGTAGCTCCTCTGGGGTTGCCCATGTCCATAGGCGACGGTGATCGCTTAACACCACGCGGCCCGTCTGCCTTTTTGTTCGGTTTATTTATATAAAAAGCCTTCCCCTGTATCCAACAAAAAAATATTTTTTCAATTGGAACCAGTAGTTCCTGAGATTAGTGCGTTCAAACAAACGAACGAACGAACTCGCCAGCTTTATGTATAGATTAATATATTGATAAATTATTGTCGACGTGTGGGAACTGTACGAAAAAGTGTGAACCCTATTTCGTACAGTTTACCATATTATTGCCAGCTCGTCTTATGTTGTTTTTTTTATGTATTATCTATTTTTCTTTTCATAAGTTTCATGTTATCATTTAAGAGACTGTAAATTATGAAAATTCAATACATTAACTGAAGTTTTCGATAAATCAACAACGATACTTCCAAACACTGATCGATAAATTCTTGAAATGGACGTAACTTTTTTATTTGAGAACCGATTTAAATAAAACAAACACTAAATGTTAATCCAAAAAAATACCAATACATCAGTGAAAACCGCATCCTTCTACGTTAAGCCGTCCCTGATATAAGCGCGCACAAACGAACAAATAAACAGACAATAATTCTAAAAATCATTGTTTTGGTTTCTATTACGCTAATAAATAGCCCTAGTGACAGTTTTTCTCAAATATCTTCAATGTACTGAAACCGACTTGTTACAGATTTATTATATGTATAGATAATTTTCCATTTCTGATAGTGATTATGATAGTATAAAATTTGAAGGAAATTGTAGTGGTCGATGTTGCCAGCTCTCAATAACGATAAGAATTTAGTAGTAGAGCCTTTTGTGAACATGTCACGCTGAAACTTAGATAAGAACGCTCTTCCGTTGATGAATATCTTTAACAAAGCATTTTTATAAATAAATAATGCAGTTAAAATTCTAACAAAAGAGTGATCGCACCTTTAGGAAATTTAAAAAAATGAATCGATGATAAGTTTAATTAAATGATGAGTTTAATTAAAGGGAGAAGTTAACACTAGTTTTGCTTGGCTGTGATCCAGGAACTTCATCAGAATAACAAATTTAATCGAAGTAAAATTTTAATACGTGTTATTTAATATAATACTTTATTGTGTTTAAATTAAAATTAAGATCTAACGGAAACACTGTATATGTTTTTAGGGCATGGGCTTTCTAAATTCTCAATTTCTCCCTTGTAAAAAGCACGTAGGTTACTTTTTCTTTGCGTTACTCTCCAATCCTCAAACATGCCTCAAACTAGGTCCATACAAGAAATCTCCTCAATATCCGTTGCATCATTTGCGACACGAAAGAAGAAATAATAATAAAGAAACTTTCACGTTTATACTCGTACCACATATAGGCTGCAACCCTATTTGCGTCCCACTGGTCTCTCCCCATTATTGAGGATGCCTGGAGCTTACTCCACCACGCTGCTCCGATGCGGGTTGGTGGGGATACGAGTTAGTGGTCAACCCGCCGTCGGATGTTTTCAAACCGCCGATAATGCCTCCGACAAGGTTTAACGACTGTTACCTACCGATAGCAAAAGGACCGACGGCTTTACGAGCCCTCTGAAGCACGGAAACGCACAGGATTTTCTGCCACTAGCGGTCACCCCGACCACGCTCGTTGGCTTAGTAGCATAGATCGCCTGCGTTCTGCGCTAAACGCCGGGCCATGCGCGCTTTACCAATTAGTTTGAATAAGAGTTTGTATTTCCATTAAATTTGATGCACCATAAAATTGGAGGAAATGTAAGTAAGTATACAGACTACATAGTACTTTTATTCCAACCTATGAACAAGAATTTTTTAATCTAAGTATAATAGCCAGAAAGAATATCGGTCCATATTTACCTATGAATTATTGAAAGAAGCTCTCAGCTTCTGACCATTGTGGATTTGTACTCGTACTACATCATCATAAGATGAAGCTTACCGAGTTAAAATATCTGAATAATTTTAAAATGTATAAAAAATTATTGAAAACAATTTAGGTTTGTGTCTATAAAATTTTAGTATTTCCCTCATCCTATCATCAATCCTCAAATTTTGACTGGGTGACAAAACCACTTCAGTGTAGCTATACATAAGTTTGCATCAAAACAATATTTAGTGAAGATGCTCTCAACTCCTAATCGTCGAAGAGTAGTACTTTCCATCATCAGCTTAACAACATGAGATAAGATTTAAAGGACACAAATATCTGTATTGTGTTACAATGCATGTAAATGAAAAACTATTACTGATGTGTCTTATTTAAGGGTATTTTTCGAGGATTACAATGGGACTATCTCAGGAGTACTTATAAGCTTTCCAGTAGTCAGGAAAATGGGCCAACCGTGACCAGCAGAGAGACAGTAAAAAAAAGTAAGTACTATACCTATGTTGTTTCTAGATGATAAACAGAGAAGCAAATTCAAACTACCACTTTATTCAGATTGCAGCCGTTATTAAGCAGATTGTTCGTGATTTTTCTAATTATCCTTCGTTACCGTCTGAAATCCAATGCCTCAGAGATGACTTACAGGTTTTATTCTTCCGCGACCTGCTCACAGCACACTGAGTCAGATGACAATTAGTTCAAACGTTCTGTTTAATACTGTTACGTGTTCGTTCTTTAAATCTGCCCACTCTTTCGTAGTAACTAGAGGTTTCTATAAATTTTTGTATGTGCATATACGAGATACGACACAAAAGTTGATAAAAGAGTTTGTTGATGAATAATGGAACTCTTGCTTATCGTTTTGTTGCCTAGCTTGCAAAGTTAGAGATTGTCAACACAGAGCATAAAAATATCAAACTATGGAAACTATTTTAGGAAACACCAACTAAAAATAGTTAACAGTTTTTTATGAAAATTTGAGGCGCGCATGGACTTTCGGCTGTCTTAGCGATCTACGTAACTATCCAGATCGTGGGTAGTCTGGAATAAGATGGGTGAACCGCTAGTGGCAGACTTGCTCATTTCCTAACTTCCCGTCTAAAGCCATCGTTCCCGCGGCGGTTATGATTGTTAGAAGACAGCAATATGCGCATGCATAGGTAATTATATAGAGTATCTGTATTTTATGAGGTACCTACCGTTACTTAATATGAGAGAATTTTTAAATTTTCATAGGTTTTTACGTCTCTCTGCTAGGCACGGGTGCATGGTGTAAATAGTATCTTTAAAACCACCCCACGCTTTATTTACAGTAATATACATTTTCTTCTTATTTTTTTAGTTTTTAGTTCGTATTTTCTCAAAAGCGTGTTTTTTAGTTTTTTAAACTACATTATTTATTTTTAATTTTTTAGTTGGATTTTTATTCTCATATTATTGCATTGTCATCGACCCTTGACCCCTATGCAAATTTTCAAGTTAACCAGAAAATTATATAAATTAACAAAAATCATATTTTGCAAATTGAAAAATGGAATAATTTTATCAAATTAGTGTATTGTCATCGGTCCTCAATAAATCTACAAAGTTTGAACGAAATCTGGCCGTTTAAAGTGTGTCAAAATCGCGCCCAAAGAAGTCGGTTACAAACAAACATACAAACATACAGGTGAAGCTAATAAAAAGCGTGTAAAAACCGGGACCGACGGCAATACACACAAACCAGCATGAAATTTTTGCCACAAGCATTTTACCAATCTCACGCCCGATCACGCCCGTTTGGCTTAACTGCGTAGATCGCTTGCGTTTTACTCCAGCCACTGGGCCACGCGCGCTTAAGCCTTCTTTTGCTTTCATTACATATTGCCAATGACACTGTTTTCTAAGTAGGTAAGCAAACAAAGATCCAAGTTTCCACCGGATACCTACGAAAAAAAACCTAGTTTGACGATTTTTAGATATTTTTAACTTTTTTTAGCTATTTTATAAGTTTCAAGAATTTTACATTCGTCAATGATAAAAATGAAATAATACGCTTAGAATTGGGTATTTCGTATAATATCTACTTAGTTTCGTATAATATCTGATATAATTATGGGATAGTGAATTAGTAGGTAATTAATTGCATGACTGTTGTATTAAAATACGATTATCTTAGCATGTAGTTGGTGAATATTTATTTTATTAGGTTAATAGGTTCTAAATACCAGCAAGGTGACATAGGTCAAAGCAAACGTTTAGAGAAACCTTAGTAGCGAATTGTTGTGATAACCATACTTAACATAGAAGAGCGACTGATATCTATTATTTATTTTTGTATATTTCGATTTAAAAAAATAAAGTTGAAATTCAAACAACTGTTTGCATATAGAGTAAAAAAATGATATTTTCTTTTTAATTTTTTTTTTCATAAAATATATTTAGATCTTTTTCTTCTTTGTTCACTTTTGAAAGGAATTTAGTGGCGTCAGTTGAGCAAAAAAATGTTAAAATTTAAGGATATTTGTTTTCGGATAGGTAGCAACCCTTTTTATGCTCTATTAACCCTTTCAGACCTGGTGTCCACAATTGTAGACATAAAATATAAAAAAATATAATGAATGAAATTTTCAACTTTTGCTATTTAAAAGCGGTTGTATTCATTTGATAACATAATAAACTATCTTAATCATTACTACTAACACCATCTCTTTTCTTGTTTTAATACTAATTGACAAGTTTCGGCCAGTACTCCAGCGCGATTTGAATTGTTCAGGTACGCTGTTTATTTTATTTGGAAAACATATGAAAAAATGAAAGAAATCACTAGCAAAAAATACTATAAGATATGTAATTATATCAAGGTGGTTTATAACAAATAATTTATGTATTTTATTCTCTCATTATATTACTTATATTGATTTTTATATTTGTCCTCATATGTTCCCATCAGGGGTCAACTGAGTATTTTCACAATATTTAAAAATTCTAAATTATCAGTTTGAATTCTTTTCTAACCGTTTTGCATTAAATATTTCTGAAATATATTTATGCTCTTTATTTTAATTTATGTTTACGTACTTTTGGAGACATAGAAAAACACCATTATATTCTCACCAGAGGCCTTGAAAGCTATAAAATGAGGGAAATATTTCTCATTTGCTATCATCTTCATGACGAAGAAAGCAATGGCGATTTGGTTGATCGAGAAACGTGGTCTGTCAGAGTTGGTGGATATATAATAACTCAAAAAGGAGAGAGTTATTCCCACCTGATTCTGATGACGACTATGGGCCTAACAACTTGAATAATGGTATGCCTGCTCTGAAATCAGAAAACCCTTTCAATTCCAATGAAATGGTGGGAAGTCAAACGGAAATACCTCCCACAAATGAGGACATTCGTCAGAACCTCACGCCAAAACAGAAGATTGCATGGAGACACAAAGCAGTTCAAAACATTTGTACATCGGGTTGGCTACCACCGATATCTGTTGTTCCGACTATCGAAGCTCCAGTAAATTATTATTATGGCTATGTGCTATACTAAAAATAAAATTTCTATCGCTAAATGGGGACGACCTAGTAGCAGTAGCTTTTTTTTGGTATCAGGGGGAAATCCTTCAAAAGGTACCAGGCATCTGGAGAGGATACAGGGTTATGTGGGACTTGACCGCACTAAAACCCCCTCGATGGCCTGCCTCTTGGGTTGGACTTCGGGATATCCAGTGGAACGCACCGGTATCCTCCACGCGCGGCGCCCGGAATGGCCCATCTTCGGGAGAGCAGATGTGCTCTCCTAAATCTTCCGATGCTTTAGTCGCCTCTTACGATCAGGCAGGGGATACCGTAGCTCTATTCTTAATCTCGAAGCTACAGGGACTTAGTAGCAGTAGCATAATGTCACAAGTTGCATCAAGAAGGCCAGGGGAGACTCTCCCGGCCATTGAGAAAGCTTGCGATGGCTTTAGGCATTTTCCAGCCCACGACGTTGGAACTGGGACGAGATGTTAAATGGTAGGGTGTAAAGGAAAATCCCGTATTTAGTGTGTAAGAATCACCCATGCCTAACTAAAGAATAGAAATGTTTCTTAGCATTTTATATAAATATGTATGAAGTGTTATAAAACATCTTTTTATTAATTTTTACAATAAAATTGTACTGTTTTTACTGCGTTTTTTTGTGCCAAAAATGAAAAATAAGATACTTTATTTTGTTAAGTTGATAATAAATAATTAAACTTTGTTAATTTATTATTAGTATTCTAACAAAGAGTGCCTTAAATTGAAATGTATTTTATTTCAGTTCAACTGTTTATATGTGATTTTAATATTATGTAGGACGAGTGTCCTCATTTGTGCACATAAAGAAAAACTTAATTTTCTCGAAAAGTCTGAAGCTAGGATTTTTCAAAACATTTTTTTTATAGTCCTTTCACCATGCTTGAGGTGCATAGAATTTACCAAATCGATCGAATGAAAAAAAATAATTCAGGTCTGAAAGGGTTAAGCGTTCCATGTAAAAGGGGTCGGATTATGATTTGGGAAGGCGAATATTTTCAGAGCGGCTAAAACGATTTAATATTTATAAGACTAAAAATTCGTAACGTACTAAAAAAGTTAAGGATTAAAAAATGTCAGGAAAACTGAAAATGTGGTAGGTATTAAGATTTTTTAACATATTGTGTATATTAAACCTGTACCTTTTAATTACTGGATCTTAACACAATAGATGTATGTCTCTATTTGAGGTGATTTTAAGATAAATAAAACACACGTTTTAAATCAACCAACGTTTAAAACCAACGCCTACAAGAAGTAGCTAGTTTAATGTGAAATGTATCAATTTCAGTACAAGAATTTTAATCATATTTTGGTTTACGCTGTATACTTTTCATTTACATTGTAAAAGTTAGTCATTAATGTGTAATATAAATGTAAACAAAATCAATCAGCGCTAAAAATACGCGGTGCACACCCCAAATTCTGATAAGTCCTCCATGCTCAATGGTCACCCCAGTGGGGAAGTATCGATTGGGACACCAGAACAAGAGACACAGATATCGTGTCGCGCTCCTCGTATTTGTCGCATAAACATGAGTTTTGAACCTTATTTACTAGTGAATACCACAAAATTTATAAATACTCAAAGATTTAAGTAAAAAGTGATAATATTTTGGCGAAAATATGTGAGAAAATGTGACAAAAAGCAAAAACGAATAGAAAATTAAAGTGTAATGTATTTTATCAGTGTCACTAAAAGGTAAACAAGGTAAGCTTCTGATTTTTACTAAGCAATTTATTTATTTTTTATTTATTAAAAGTTGTAGGTGGTGCCAGGGCTTTTTTTACCGTGTAGATATAAAAAAATATTTATTTGTAAGTGAACATTTAACTTTAAAGATTATATTGAATAAGTTTATTTGAACAACTTTATTGTCTTTGATGTACTTGTAGTAGGTATGTAGCTTTAAAGCAGATAATAATAAAACCCCTTGGTACCTCTACCACAGGCCTCTACCATTAGTACCTACCCACTAATGTAGCTATAGGTCATGATTCATGATTAAGAAATAAATGTAAAGTTATAAAATAATAATAAAATAAATGTCATTGTTTAGGTATGGTAATATTTATTTAATTATTTGGCGGACAGGCCGGATAAGTAACGATTTTTACTTTTATTTTACGATGAATTCGTATAAAATATGTACTTTATTGCAGATGGACTCTAGAAAATATCAATTTTTCTACCTGTCTTTCATTTAACGTAAGCCTTTCCTATAGGTACGACAATGCATATTACAGCTTCTAATCAACCGTTTAGAGTGTAGCTACATTTATCTATCTAATACCTTGTAACGAGCATTTCTTGTATATATAAATACTAGCTGACCCCGCGAACTCCGTACCGCGTTTAAATGTTTCGGGTGGACCACCATTAACATTTAGGGGGATGAAAAATAGATGCTGTCCGATTCGCAGACCTAACCGATATGTACACAAAATTTCACGAAAATCGGTCGAGCCATTTCGAAGGAGTTTAATTACAAACACGTGAGACGAGTTATATAGAATCTTAATCTCAGAACGAGAACGGCTCCACCGATTTTCATGAAATTCAGCATGCATGAGCTTTAAGGGGAGGTAAATTGATCTAGATTTTTATACGAATAAAAAAATAAGCGAATAAAGCGAATAAATACATCAACTCGTCTACCGGTCTGCTTCAGATCTAAAATATGGCGAACGAACGTGAAAGTGGAGGGTTGCTGAGCAAACCTCTCAGCATCCTGGGATCTGGCGAGGCTTGTGGCGCGAGATGGACTCTCGGCGCTCTGCTACTGGCTCCCCTCGCCGCTGCCAACTCCAGTTATTGTGCAGTACCGGCCGTAATGCTCCTAGGAATATTTATAACCTTTGCAAGTAAGTCCTCTTTTTAAAAGAGCTATCAATTTAGGATGCAAAACTAGAAGCACAAGGAAGACAAACATTGTAATTTAGCCACGTAACAAGTGATAAATTAGTCTTAGTCAGAGCTGCGTGATTTCAACCTGGATCCTTGAAGTCCGAGTCCTATGTCACTTCACTTGACTGTCACTGCTCTTAGCCAGTGCATAACATCATGCTCCAGTAAAATTTACGTACAATTTGGGTAAGCTGATTTGTACTTACTTAGCGATAGTAATATGTACCTACCAAGGCCTAGATTCGGGTAACGTTGGCATACGTTATGTAACTATTTTTTTATTTTAATGCGAGTACCTCAGGCGAGTACATACACACCACTTGACACCACCGACTTGGGCTTTGAAATAGCAGCGTGTAGCCGTAACAAAATACAAGTACCTATCTTAATTCCACGTTAACTATTGTAATTCAATTCTTTTTCATCAAGTCTTCTTATATATTTTCGTATTACTAAATAATAATATGGCACATTATGCTATAATGTGCTTTTAAATACGTAGTTTATCGAAATACTGAACTGTAGTTCATCACACACCTGCCTAAGTTTACGATAAAAATTTTGTGAATAAAATGTTTTACAAAAAATATTTTTCAGCGTTTAACTCCAAAGATTTGAAAAAGTTGGCTGAAATACTTCCGCCTCCGAAAACCGCCCGTGGACGGCGAGAGAGGAACTTGAGGTCGTTCGCAGACTTCATGTCAATGTGGATGTGCTTTCTGTCCCACTTGGTGGCGGTGGCAGTGTGTGCCAGGATCCTTAGTGCCACTGCTGACCATGTCACCGGAGGGCGGACTAGGCGATGGCTCTTTGGATACGAAACCAGGTCTCTCGGCGAACCCTGGCCTGATGTGCTTGGTGTTACTGTCGTGATGGTTGTGTGTGCGATGTTTATGTGTGGACTAGAGGTTAGTATTTTTTTATATAATTACGTGAAACTTTATTTCAGAAGTACAAAACATATATTTGGCTCAACCATTTTTGCATCTCGTAATTGGACACAACACCATAATGTGCGTCTGCCCAAATAAGCATTAATTAGGTACCTAATGAAAAAAGTTAAATCTGTTTTGAACTCATTTTTATTTTTCAGGAAAGTATGATGTTCACATTCATGCTTCTGGTTTTGCTGTACATATTCAGCCAGTGTTTCGCGATTTTTGGCCTTATAAACCTCGACATAACTAACATCAAGATACCCATTCCAATTACTATTTATGAGGTAATTATTATATTTGCTTTTCGTTCAGAGCAATGATCGCGATTGCCCAATTCAATTATAATATTCAATGTTTCATTATAAATAATTAGTGATTTCTGTTTTAGCTTTTTGCTGCTGGTGCTCCAATTTCTTACGCATTTTGCACTGTGCTGCCACAAAAGCAAAATGAAAGGGTTAAGAGGAATTTATTCTTTACGATCGGACTGCCAACTATCGTCCTAAGTAGCTTATGTTTTCTATATGCTAACATGCTGAAAGGGTAAGTACCACGAGTACTTTATTTATGTCTTTATTCCTCCGTTTTCAGCTTCAGCCTATATGGTTAAAACTCTACAAATGACAAAACATCTTTGGCATTTCAGCATCTATTTATACCAATATAACCAATTCTCTCTAAATCTACGTCACTTAGGTTTGTGCACTCTGAATCCAACACCTTCTCAATTTTTTCTTTAAATCATTTAAGTCCACCCGATTAAAAAACGGCCTAAGATTTTGTCACGTAGAGTATGATAACTTATATACTCAAAAATACCAAAAATTTTATGAAACTTTAATTTCAGGAATAGTATAGATGCTGCTCTTCCAATAACATCTCTATTAGAAGCTCGTGCAGCTGGGTGGGTGTGTCCAGTTCTGGCCGCCATCACAGTGGCTGGCATTTGCCTGGCTCTGACTGAACTATGTCCAATACTCTTCTCGGTACTGGTGTCGTTAGCATCCCCGGAATGGAAAGTGCTGACAAGATCTATGACTTACGAAAGTACAACTACTGGTAGTCCTGTGTTGGCAGTCTTTACAGCTGGTAAATAAGACCATTTTACAATACACTATAAAATAATGGGACAATACAATGTATCCAGATTTATTCGTGTGTTTTAGGAAGTCTAGCTGCAATATTAGCATTTGCTTGTCCTCTATCACACATGATAACCCTGATCAATGCAAGTCATTTGATGAGCATTTGTATTCAAGCATTACACTTTATCATCATGAGATGCCTGCCGACAGCCGAGCAGATGGAAGCTGGAGGTAAACGGATATAACTTCACTTATTTGAAAAAACATTATATACAATGTTTGTTTAAAAGATGGAAAAATACCGTGTACAATTACCCAAATCGTATTTTCAGATGTTGAATACAAAAGATTAGGTACTGAAGCAAATCCACGCGGTACAAAACCTTCAGCAGGTAAAACCAAGCGTGGTTTGTGGTTTATCCCATCAGCAATGCGTCATACCAAAACTTTAGAAAGCATAAAGTCAAAAGTGACGAAGGGTAAGAAAATATTTACTGTTCTTATAGTTTTATTCCTACCTACACTGGTGACTTGGCTTCTTAGATATATGATATTTTTAGAAACTGAAGAGAGAGAATGTCTCCTTCTGGATGAGTATGGAGGTTGCCCTACTGAAGAAATGGATCCGATGACTAGCAGTTGTAGTGGAACACGAGTACTTGCAGTCGCTGAAGACGATACAATTCAGTCTGATGTGGAAGTTACCGAAAATGAAATATCATCGGGAGACGACTCTACAGATATCGATGCGGTGGTCAAGGAATATAGAGACAGGATTCAGGTATATATCACATGGATTTTAATTATAAATTTGGGAGTTTGTTTGCCAAACTGTGTTATTGATACGGCGGATGCTCACAAATTTTTAATGATTGAGGTGATAAGGGCCAACGGCCGAGACAAATGACATAATAATGAAATAGGTAAAAGAGATATGGTATGGTGTGTATAGTATGCATCCCTGTTTTGCGTACCACTGCTGGGCACGGGTCTCTCCCCATTATTGGCGGGGCCTGGAGATTAGGTACTCCACCACGCTGCTTCCCCTCATTGGGTTGGCCAACCCGCTGTCGGATCTTTTCAAATCGCCTATAAGGTCTCCGACAAGGTTTAAAGACTGTTATCCAACCGAGATTGACGGCTTAACGTGTCCTGCGAAGCACGGAAACGCGCCTGAATTTTTTCCTACTAGCGGTCACCCAACTAAAACCTGATAACGCACAATTAAATGCCACCAATTATTCCCATTAATTAAACCCCTTTAAGTAAACCCATTCGTACCACATGTTCCAGGACCTTTTGTAGAATTTTCGGAATGTTTGTATACTTGATTTACTATTTACTTTTCATGTATTTTTTCATCCTTCTTTCTAAACTTACATACTCTTCAGGTGGTAACAGCTATTCCCGAAGCCAGCGCGCCAACCCCACCATGCATGCGCGGCGCACGGCTGGCGGCGGTAGGCGCGGCCGTGCAGATTGTGGCCAACGCCTTCTTAGCCGTGGCCTTCTGCAACGAGGCCGTCAGAGTCTACATGCTAGTCACTGGGATACCACGTAAGTGTTGACAACTCGCGTGTAACATATTATTATGGACGATCTGTACCGCTGCGCCCACTACGCACGCTAGTGTGATGTGCAAAAGCTACTGGGATCGATTTCCAGCGGGGAAGATAATATTATATTTAAAGGACCTTTCCTGGTCTGAGTGTTTGTGTCCTTGTCTTCGTCAATGGAAGCCATTACATAGGCTACCTACTCTGTGGGTACCTACCGAACTGTGGAGCTATGAGTGTAATGATAACTATAATGAAGATTAAGTCCCTTTATCTCGTCCCCTTCAGAAACTAGGAATTGATTGTGAATTACTGTTAATAAAATTAAATTACTGTTAATACTGTTCAAATACGATTTAGCCAAGAATCTAAAGAGGTAATAGCGGATCGTATCCAAAGACAAAGACAAAGACTTTTATTTGCACAAATATGAGTGTTTACAAAAGGTGTTTTTATACATTTGGTTCGCCATATTTACCTTCATGAGGTATACAAATATTACAATAATAAAAAACTTAACTAATTACAAATTACAAACATAAAAATGTACATTGAAATAGTTTCATTTATTTTATTATATGTATACTACATTTATCTTTGTTTGTACCCATATTGCGCCTTTTAATTAATTTATTTTAACTATTTTTATTTTCGGATCGGATCCGATCGTCAGCTTTGGGTACCCATATTGCAGTGTTTTTGTACACTGAGAGGAAAAAAAGCCGGCGGAAAAATACCTCCCAGGTTTTTATGGAATTCCTTTATGCCGCTTTATCGTTTAGAAAATCAGTGACTGAGTAATATGCCTTTTCCAGTAAATACGTTTTAAGTTCCTTTTTAAACTCATTGCCCGCTTTTATTTTGAGGAATTCCGGTAGGTTATTGTATATTTTTGGTCCCATGCAAAAGACACTGTTATGAAATTGTCTTGTTTTAGAAGCTATTGAACAAAGTTTATTGTTATGTCTTTTCGATTTAAGCGTTTCATATTTAGTGATTACAGCTTTGACCATTAAAGAGATCTCATAAATGTATAAAGAAGGGAGCGTCATTATTTTTAAATTTCGAAAGTGCTGCCTACAAGTATCCGTTTGTTGCAATTGACATATTGCGCGGATGCACTTTTTTTGGGCTTTAAATACAGTTTGAATTCCCGTCGCGTTACCCCAGAATATTAATCCGTATCTTAGAGTTGCACCAACATAAGCATGGTAAGCATTTAAAACCGCCGTTTTACTGACAACTTTCGTTAATTTATATAGAACAAATGAAAACTTATTTAATTGTTTACAAACATGTTCTTTGTGTGACTGCCATGTAAGTTTGCTATCTATGTATAGTCCTAAAAATTTTGTTGTTTCTATTTCAGATATTAGCTTTCCTTTATACTTAGTTAACATTTACTGGCTGTCCATATGATACTCTGTTTTTAAATGTCATTATATTAGTTTTATCGAGATTAATTTTAAGATTGTTACTATCTAGCCAGTCTATTATTTATATTACTTCAAGAGCGTTATTTATATTACTTTCGAAAGAACCTACGTCTTCTTTTGTAAATATAACTGTACTATCATCAGCAAACAGTATCATAGGTTGTTTTATGATTTTAGGAAAATCGTTAATATAAATCAAGAAAAGCAAAGGGCCCAAAATACTTCCTTGAGGCACTCCATACAGTACTTTCCTAGAGGGAGAAAGGTGTTTTTCTTGAGTATTTGTGATTTCATTAATTTTTGTTATTTCTGTAATGTGTTGTCTGTCAGTTAAGTAGGAGTTAATTAGGTTTAATACATTACCTCTGACTCCATATTTCTCTAACTTATATATCAATAATTTATGATCTACATACTCGAATGCCCGTGTCATGTCCATATAGAGTCCGATCACCTGTTTCTTATTGTTTAAAGTTGTCATTACTTTTTGTAAAAAGTTATAAATTGCAATGTTTATTGATTTATTTTTTCTAAACCCAACCTGTTCATCAGCAAAAATGGAAAATTTTTCAAAGTAAAAATACAATCTGTTATGCAGTACTTTTTCAAATATTTTAGAAAAAATTGGTATCAGTGCAATGGGTCTGTAACATCCCATATCCTGTCTGTCCTGTTTTTTAAATATTGGCTTGATAATAGTTACTTTCAGTTTCTCCGGAAATTTACCCGTTTCAATCCTCTGTGTTTATGCTCAAATTTTCTCCCTCTAAATAGGGACGGTAACATTAACGATTAATAATAATAGGTGAATATTTTTGACCTTCATTTAGGAGTATCTCCCATTCTACAACAATGGTGTTGGTGGCTTTGTAAATCCCCTTGAGTTTAGTTGGGTAACTCTAAAGCACATTAGGTATTATGAAGGTTTCATAGAGCCAGTGGTTAGTAAGTACGATCTTGGTAATACGTAGGACAACGATGATTATTATGGTCATAGAGAGTATGCTTCAAAATTGTAAACATTTAAATACTACATATTGCTTGAAAGAATTCTATATACTTCATAGAATGTCCTGTCCTGTGCCACTGCAAGACCTCTAGCATACCTACAAAATCATGGTCTCAAATCCCAATAAAGGCTTGCCTTTATTTATGAGCATAACTCATTAGACTCCATTTCTTCTACATGAATCACTAATTCTTGATTGAATGCCTGATTTGCAGTGTGGCTCTGTGGAACGTTGATAAGTGCGTGGCAACCGGCACACAACATCGGTTTAAAGAGAACTCAGAAGATCCAGGGACCCATAACGATGACGATGGCTCTGCTCTTCCTTACTCCATTGCTGCTAGACTCCTGGCCTGCCATCATTCTTTTTGCTGGCGCTGGTATACAAATCAATTAATTATACTGTTTCAATATTTTTAAATACAATAAGATATCAAAGCACCTGATCACTTCTTCTTTAGTGCTATTTTGAAAGATAAGATGATTCTCTTAGACAAAACTCTAATTAGGTGGTAGGTAGAACTTTCATAGTAAACCCGGGGAACCACGTCCGTCGTAAAGCATTGGTATTGTGTTCCGGTGGAAAGGTGCAGTTGCCGGCTAGCTTACTCAGCTTTCGGAGTACCTAACAAGGTAGCAGTGCAACTGCATACAACCGCAGAGAAAACTTGGCTTCGTTACCACGTTGAGGCACGTTGCCTGCATGTTCATCTATTACTCCATTTAAATATTTAAAAAAATACTCTGTGACACGCAGCTGTTGATACCTCCCACGACGAATCATAGACAAACGTGAGATGGAGAAACTTGGAACTTTCGACTGATGAACAATCACTAAGTAGTAATACACTACTACTACGAAAAATACTTCCGATATCCCTTTCCATTAATTTATTACATAAGAAAAAAGACAAGTAAGACCTACTTATTACCTGATCGTGTTTTTTTCTCTAGGGGTAGTAATCTATGCAAGATGCGAGAGATGGTGTGGTGACCTGGCGATGCAGCAAGCAAGAACCACCATGGAGCGACGGAAGCTGCGACCCATGACCGCTGCCGTGCCCATCTCTGGTCCTCGTTTAACTCACATTGATACTGTTTATATAGCCAGGTAAGCTGGTGCCTAATCTCTTAAGAATTGCAGCAAACTATACCACGAGAATCAGTGGCAAATTATAATCTATCTGCTAGAGGTTTACATGTTCAATCAAGCACCCATACCTAAATAATGCTATCTAAATCCGATGCAGGTAGGCGTAATAAGAAAAGGGACGGTTGCTCGTGCCCACCGTAGAATAGTCTGGAGCAGGTTCGCTTACAAAAAAATTAAGGATAAAAAAAAACTTAACACAATAAAACTTTAAAAACTAAAGTCGATGTCTCTAGATACGCCGAATCTATGGGTGACTATGATAGGGACAGCTTTAGGTATTTACCTGGAGGTTATTTCACCGTGCTCCAGATTGGAGATTAAGGATGGGAGGGAAAAAGTCTGTCAATGTCAAATGTAAATTAATGTATTCTAGCAACCCTCTAGGCTTTCTACAAGCTTTGTATAGAATGTTGTTGCTACTGTTTCTACCGCCTAGATCAGGACTTAATGTCGCTTTAAAGCAAGATAACCAGGTCCAGCATATTCTTCAATAATAAGCTTGGCTGGCTGCAATCCTTTTTTGCATCTCACTGCTGGGCACGGGTCTCTTCCCATTATTGGAGGCCATGAGCTTATTTCACCACGCTGCTCCAATGCGGATTAGTGGAGATGCGGGTTAGTGGCCAACCCGCTGTCGGAATTTTTCAAACCACCCATAAGACCTCCCACAAAGTTATTGACTGTTATCTATCGATAACAACCAGGACCAGCGCTTAATCCGTCTTCTGATATACGTATACGAGTATGGAATTAAATAATTAGCCTAAATCGTTATTAATAATGATTTTTAATTAATAATAATAGTTACCACATAATAACATTAAAGTGTCTCAAAGAGGCCTCTACGTGTTGGACCTATGTCCCCACGCAAGCCTTCCAAATAACCGGGTCAAATAACATCTTTGACCCGTGAACCTATAAGGAGAGATACATAATAATAATAATTAATTATTATTATTAATAATGATAATGTGTTTTTTTTTACAGATGACATGAAGATGACTCGGATTCGAGTCTTGATCATCTCATCGATATAGCGGGTGAAACTATGGACCCAGACGAATAATAAGCAAACCATCGACCTCTTGCAGTTTAGATTCCATATTAGTAATATGATATATACTAATATCATCGTGTTGAGTATTTTATAAAAAAGGTTACTATGAAGGCCATTAAAAGATTTGTAAAACACGTTGGGAAGCGTAAGTTTTTGCAATATATAGCCTACTTACCCATTAGCGAAATGAAATTCTAAATTACTTAGAATTAATTTAAAGGTAAGAACCTATACTAAGCAAAATTACTCCATTCCCGTTATACATTACTTACATTAATTGCGCGAATTGTGCGCGAATGCTATGACCATGGGTTGGGTGGTGTTGTGAAATAGGTGTAAATCAGCGAAACCAAATTATAAACTCCGTACATAACGTCTAAACACAGCTTGCCTGCTTTTCGCGTACATAGCGAGCGTAGAGCCGACATTCTATTCTATACGCTCCCCTAATAACGTAAATTATTAAAGAAATGTTAAATAAACATCTTAGCGTGACGGTGAATGCGTTAGCTTAATAAGCTTAATTCGATTAGTCGTTTTTGAGATAAATCTTGTGATACTTTACGGTGTCGACATTGGCGCAATGAGACATCAATGTGTGCTTACATAGACTTAGAATATACTATAGCTAATAAGTCTATGTGTGCTTTATTAACACTGTCGCACACGACTGGGCAAATCAATAAATACGTGGAATTCACCATTTTAATAAACGTTAGGCTAGTCTGTTAATTGAAGGGTTGTTTTGACCAGTGGTTTAAACATCAATAAACATCTAAGTAAATATAATACTTGTCACATTTCCATTAAAGTATGGTGTGTTAAACCAGTTTAATGTGGTTTAAAGTTAAAAATTAAGTTGAGTTACTTATAGAGTTAACAAAGAATGACTGCTCTTTAAATTAGGTAATGATTTCCAAAGATTCAAGTAAATAATATTATAATGCCTCGTTCACCATCTCCAAGTTTAGTGTTGATTAGTTACGTCCCAAGTAAAGTTAATTGGCAAATAAAAGCTATGAGTCAGTTTATCATGAAACCTACGGGTCAGTTTATCATGATTAGTGCTACTCGAACATCGTGAAATTGAAATTGAAGTTACGGGTGGCTTTAACCGATAATTAGCTTACTTGTCACTTTACTTGAGGTTGGTGAAAGAGGCCCTTAGATTTACTACCTTAAGTATTTAATTAATAAATAACTGCAGAAAGCGATTTAGCATTTCGTGATTATAAAGTGCAATGTAGAGCATTGTAGAGTCCGCAAAATTGAAATACGCACGTAGTCGAGAAAAAATCCAAACCATCCGTCCATTGTGCCATTTATTGCAATACGCGAAAATATTTTTGTAGCTTATTTTAAGATTAGTTTTTAGAAATATTATGAGTAGGTACCTAATTAAAATGGACAAGCGAAAAAGCCTACTTATCATTTCACGAGACTTAAGCGACGCCATATTTTACATAATTTTACATAATTACATACCAAACTTGCACCTAATAACATTACATTTTTGAATAAATATTTTAAAAACCCTTGGTAGGTTCCTGTGTACTATTATTACTGTGTACTATTATTTTATTAGCGTGCTTTTAAAAAAGATATTAAAGTAGGAAAGTACCTTTATAAAACGTGTATTTTTTCAATAACTTAAGGAAATATAAGATATGCCTTTTGCTATATAAAAATAATCCTTAATGTACTGTAAATAAATGTTAATAGTTTCGGAAAAGTAGGAATTGAATGCTCCGAAAGAAAAAACCGGCTACCGACAAAAGTGAAAGTTTAAACAGTCTATTTAATCGAGAAACAAATTAATTGAGGTAACTAATAATAAGGTTAATAAACGATTAATAGCCGTTAAAAAGCTGTTGTGAGAATTAAATTTTTAATAGGTTTTCAGAAACATTATGACGTTTTGATATCTCGCAAATGTACAAATAATTGTAATATTTCGGCCTACACACTAGTTGTACAACCTACTTATCAAATTAAAAACGCCCTCTACTAACTCTCTCTATAATGTATCAATTAAACCATGTTGACCCGTTACATTTCATGATCAGTGTTGCCAACGTAGGCGATTTTTCGCCATTTAGGCTACTCAGAACGAGAATCGGCGACGAAAAATTTTAAAAGGCGACTGGTCGCCAATTAGGCTACTCAGGGGGGCGCGTTTTTTTAAAATACTTTTACGTTTTTTTAGGAACCAGGCATACTGCCGTACGTGTGTGACGGTGTCTTAGATAATATGTAACCAAATTGAGAATGCAATATTAGTAGGTGTTATGTTGTAAATAGTGACTTATGCAATTATCTGTGTTGTATTGTCTAATTAATAGTTCAGATCATAGAGGTAGGAATAAAACATAGAGATGCCGTATTCTACTATAGGAACAGCACATTATACAAATATCTGTTTAATCGACACAAACATGACAAATATCACGCTGTCTCGTTTTAACTAATGGATGGCTGCATAAGAAAATAAAGATAAAAGATTAGTGGTAACTAATTTTGGCAACAACGTCATGTTAAGTTGAATACCTAACTATGCGTGGCACCATCGTGCCACGGTAGCCATTTAACATTTTATGTTCCCAGTATTTACAAGTGTACTCTGTGTATGTGTGCGTTTGTTTTGTTGTGGTAGGTCTGCTGTCTAGGGGTGTCCATTAAAAAATATATCGATAGTGGAAAAAATTCAACTTTTGGCTCCAAGCCGCGTATGCCTCTCAACCAGCAAACCCAAAATTGAAGATTTTCCCTGGCAGTTAGGTGAATCCAATATTGACCGAGAAGCTATTATGAACCAATGGCGAGTATTAAGCACGATGCGCATAGAGGAGATAATCGGAACAGCTGATTCTCCGAATGACACAGAACATTTTTGGATACGTAATTTTTAAATTACGAATGCTAGTGGAAACCCAATGTTTAAAGTTTTAGCAGAGTTCTCTTTACGATGCCTATCATTGCCCCTGAGTAATGCCGTCGTTGAAAGAATTTTCAGCGTGATGGGGACAATCAAAACAAAGTTAAGGAATCGCATGCAACTACCCATGTTGATCGCCAATATCGCCATTCTTAGAATTCGTACCCATATGAGGGTACGAGGGTTGTGTTGTAACAATTTTCAACCCAGTAATTACATGGTCGGCTTACACGCTGGCAGAACAATGTACGTCCCAGGTGGACTTTGCGCCAGCAAATCGACAGCCGATACATCAATTTCTACTGAAGACGGCGATAATCTTATTGATGCCCTAAGTTTGTTAACAGAAGACGAGTAAAACAAATTAATTTCAGCAAATAGACAAATTCGGCAGCGTAAACTTGACGCATTTTTTTTGGCGTTTAGTCCAAGATTAATGGTAGTAAACGAGAGTAATACTTGGGGCGGAGCATAAATAACATCAGATGAATCAGAGTTTTGTTAATTTTGATTAATTTCTTTCTCTACTTTAAAAAAATCAGTTAATGTTTTTCGTCGGTACAAAAGACGTTAAAAAGTTAACTTAAGCTTAATCACTGTTTTATGAAACATTTATGTGAAATAAATTGTTGAAAACCACATTTTATTTTATTCATATAGAATTTTTGATGTTTAGGCTACTTTAGGCTACTACAATTGAAATTCGGCTACTTTAGGCTACTTTAGGTTTGAGAAACGGCGACATCAGGGCCAGTGCCGTTGGCAACACTGTTCATGATGATTTTATAAAAGTTTTGGTAGCCATTAGTGATGGGACTCGAGTGATTTTTTTTCACTCGAGTCACTCGGTACTGGTAACTTTCTCACTCGAATGCCACTCGAGTGAAGATAAAACTCGAGTGATTTTTATTGACTCGGAATATAAAACTCGAGTGATCAAAATTTTAAAACAAATAAAACAATATTAATTTTACATAGAAAATGTGTATTCAATTATTCATTTTTGCATTAATGTAAATGCTACTCAAAAAAATCTAAACAAAACGTAAAAAATAGAATTTTCCTTTAAACTAAACACGTCATACATAATCAAAAAACCTCTTATATTAACTATAAGTCAAATTAAAATATTATAATCTACTACTAATAAGTTCTAATCCAATTTAATTTATTCTAACAAGGAACTTTCATGAGATCCAAATATGAACAGTTTTATTATGTTCTTACACAATTTAGGTAATAATAAACATGCTTTAAAATGAACTTAAATGAAACTTCAATAAACTCAACAAAAGAACAGAAATAATATATATTTTAATGAGATAACAAATTTAACTGAAATTGCTGTAATAACTGCTTAAAAAAATTATTTGATCATTTTTTTTCTCTTCCAAACGGTTTCTTCTTTGATTACATATCAGCGCAGCTTTAGAAAAAACTCTTTCTGAAGGAACAGAAGTCGCTGGGATGCATAAATATTTCATAGCTAATTTATACAGCACTGGCATAATCAGTTTAATTTTCTCCCAGTAAGACCTCTTATATTAACTATAAGTCAAATTAAAATATTATAATCTACTACTAATAAGTTCTAATCCAATTTAATTTATTCTAACAAGGAACTTTCATGAGATCCAAATATGAACAGTTTTATTATGTTCTTACACAATTTAGGTAATAATAAACATGCTTTAAAATGAACTTAAATGAAACTTCAATAAACTCAACAAAAGAACAGAAATAATATATATTTTAATGAGATAACAAATTTAACTGAAATTGCTGTAATAACTGCTTAAAAAAATTATTTGATCATTTTTTTTCTCTTCCAAACGGTTTCTTCTTTGATTACATATCAGCGCAGCTTTAGAAAAAACTCTTTCTGAAGGAACAGAAGTCGCTGGGATGCATAAATATTTCATAGCTAATTTATACAGCACTGGCATAATCAGTTTAATTTTCTCCCAGTAAGCAATAGGATCATCTTTTCTATCTAAATATTCTTCGTCATTGTAACGTCAACTCGAGTCACTCGTAATTCGAGTCGACCCGAGTCACTCGAAACTCGAGTTGTCAAAAATTTAACTCGAGTGCGAGTAATATAAAAACTACTCGAGTCACTCGAGTGAAAAGCAACTCGAATCCCATCACTAGTAGCCATATTTCCTTTCTTTCCTTTCTTGATAGGTCCACAAAATTGTGTTTTCCGAATCTATTTTAATATTTGTAAGTTCTTAATTTATTTTGATTATAAGATAATGTTATAAATTAATAAAAACAGTAAAAAACAGATTCCACTATCATTTGAAAATAATAGGTACCTTTATTACTTTTAGGGCCTTCGCAGATTTGCCGATTCTTGATGCTACTAGCATTGGCGATGGGCGATTTTGCGGGTCCGGGCCCGTTAGCGACTACATCGAGGATGCATCGTGTTTTGGGGACTCTATGCGTTCCATCGCAATCCACTGTACTATATCGATGATCGCAATATTAAAATGAATTTAGCGATTTTAAGCAACACCATTCCGCGACTTCCTGGGTTCGGACGCGGTATCGTAATTACGAATTGTCGCTTGTAGAATATTGGCCGCTACGTAGAGCTCCTAATAAAAAACGACTAAATCGCCCATCCCCAATGCTAAAATTTTACGAAGGCCAATGACGAAGGCTCTGTCTCTTAACACATATTTATTTAATCTTATTGTGTCAGAACAACCACTTGTTACAATAGTTGGCGGTTTTTATAAGCTGATTTTCCATACACAAATAAAACTATGGTTAAACCAAAAAATGCATTTTTATTATCACAATATTTTTAAGATAAACATCACATTATTTTTCTAATAAATGCATTTTGTAAATTTTCTCTGCTTCCTTATCGTCAAATGTTGGGCTCATTTTCACTTCTAAAACTTCTTTGAAGCCTTCAGCTACTGTTGGTTCAGTAAATTTACTCCTGTAAAAATAAACAATTTTCATCTGAAGACAATATTTAGGTTCTTTATTTAGTAGGTACCTAAAACGAAATCAATATCAAAAATAAGTACTAAGATTTGGAATCTCTTGAAGCTGTGTAGTACATGCCTGCAACCATTTTTACGTGCTGCTGGGCACGGATCTCTCCCCATTATTGGGGAGGCCTGGAGCTTATTCCACCACGCTGCTCCAATGCGGGTTGGTGGAGATGCGAGTTAGTGGCCAACCCGCTGTCGGAATTTTTCAAACCACCCATAAGTGTAGTGCATATAAAAAACAAATCGAATCCCACCAGTACCACCAAGTAAAAACCTGCTTTATAGTTACATCACAAAAAAGACATTTTAAAAATTGGATTTTAACATGAATGATAGCTATGGAAGTTTATAAGGAACGTAAATGAGATTGACTCACAGTCTCGTAGTCTGTCTCTACGGTAGATTTTCCGAAAATGGATAGTTGACTCATACTGAGTTCCTATAGTTCTTACCATAACAAAAACTGATACAAAATTAATCTTTTCCAGCAAAACAAACCTTTAGTAAAATTTTGTACAGCAATACAGTAGTGACTTCGCTTTACTAAATACCTCCCTGTTTAATGTTAAAACATACACACTTATTATTTATATTATTTCATTTTTTTTAAATATAAATTCAAATAAACTTACTTGTACATGTTAAACACTATATCATTGACTGGGACATGGTTTATCTTCATGATTTCCCTAAACTTGTTGTTGTGTTGCGCGTGTGCTTTCGTAGTGGCCATTTTGACGCAACGGCACTCCACTTTCAGTTGTTTGGCAAGAGACGTCCATCTTGAACGAGACTCCGTGTCTGGGTTGGTGCTGTCAACTATTACACTTTTGCCTCTCTGAAAAGTCGACAAAAAGATTTTAAAATGGTTTGACTAGACCTCGATACTATAGGTGAGTATGCTGGGGCCCTTCTACCAAAACTAACTAATCTACTAAAAAAAATATGGATTGCACTCCGGGAGTGCCGACAGAAGTGAAAACTTATTTTGGCGCGTTAGACATTTTTAGATGGGTATTAGGGTTATTGGGTTATGAATTGTATTTTATTAATTATCGAGAAACTTTAAAATACATCCGTCAGTCGGTACACTAAATAAATTAAACGATATTTCTTTACCGGAACAAACTAAAGAATCACATTTGCATACATCCCAAGGATTCAGGGCATGCGCAAATTTCCCAAACGTAATTGGGGCAATTGATGGTAAACACATGTTCTGCATCTGTACGTTAGTATTGATGCAGACAAGTGCCTATATCGATATCGTTACAAACGTAACAGACGTTATGTTTCTGGTGTTGCGATTCATCATCGCATCAATAATAAAAAACGCAGTGTGTAAATTGCCTTATATACACAGACAATCTGGCCCATTGCCTGTTTGTGTTGTGGTTGAAACTGATAACTATAAAATACTAGTCTTCCTAGCTAGCGGCTTCGCTCGCGTGGACCCGATTTAAAGGTTTCCGTAGGATAAAAACCATCCTTTGTACTTTCCCAAGTTCCACTCAACCTATGTTCCAAATTTCATAAAAATCGGTTCTGTAGTTTAAGCGGGAAAGTGTAGCAGACAGACAGACAGATTTATTTTCAAATTTATAATATTAGTATGGATGGGGCAACAACTATGGTTTAAGAACTAGTAGAGCCATCAATGCTTGCATGCTTGTTTGATATTCTAGGTAGATACTCTAAAAAAAAGGCCAACTTCTAAGATTTTTGTAGCTTCTGCAGCACACTTCTGCCATGAACCAAGAACATCTCTGCACACTGTTGCATACTGAAACCCAGACTTCTTTTCAATTTGCTTTGCTAAAAATGATTTTCCACTCCCTGGATATCCAACAAACACCAAAATCTGTAAAAAAATGTTTAAAAACTATGAGTAATGATTTCAAATTTTACCATTGAGCAAACTCATTGCAAATAAAGTTTATTTTTTCAACCCTTTTTTTGTCCCACTGTTGGTCACAGGTCTCCTCTGGGAAGTGACAGGGATGTAGTCTATAATCCACCATTATGAGTAACTCACATAATTTTTCAAAAATACACACATAACAAAAGATGATAATGATCTAAATTATTTGCCAGAGGGGCGCCCCTCCCTGTGTTTCATCTTGGTATATCTGTGTCAGAAACTGTGGTCTTTCCCGCTCTGCCATGGCTATTTGTGTATGTAAAATGAAATGTTATTTAGTTTTTAGTTCTGTATACCTGAACTGTTCAAAAAAGTGCTTAAAAAATGAATGAAACATACAACTTACCTCCTTGTCTTTGCTAATGAGCCTATCGTTGAAAGGTTCAGACTTAATTTCCATTGGAATAAACTCAGGCTTGGTCATTTGAATATTTTTTAATGGATGTCCAAGGAAATATTGTTCAGGTAGATAAAACTTTAACCCTAAGTTTTCAGCCATTAGTTTATCAGCCATGGAATGATCCTTCTTCTTCCCTGGAGCCCAGTTGGCAAGCCTGCCTGCAGCATCGCCACAGTAAAAACTATTATCAATGTCAATTTCTATTGAATCATTTTTCTGAAACAGAAATAGGTTTTGTTAACCATTTTTAATTATATGTTATGTAAAAATTGAAAATGTAATTTTAGTTATCTAAAAGAATGTTCCACAATTTAAAAAAAGTAAATGAAAAGAAGCAGCTACAAACATAGCTTTAAAAGTCCAATCAGTAGTTGAAAACGGCAAGAATCTCTGAATTAGAGATAGTCAGCTATAAACTTGTAGAATCAACCTTTGACACCCTAAAACTTCTCTCAAGCCCTTCTTATCATAGGATGGCAACTACTACAGATATTTCAAAGTCAAAATACAGGTTTATTCAAGTTTAGAGCTGACTCTCTACTTCTGAAGTGAAACCCCTAATATGACAAAACAAAAGTTTTATATTTTTTCTATATCATATATAAATTAAATTTTTTAAATGTTTTTGTTTTTATTCCTCATATTTAAGCTTCGTAGGGGTCTTTTTAAATTTTAAAGGTTCCATTGAAACCGAAGGTTATGAAGCAAAAAAACTAAAAACTAAACTGTTAAGAATGAAAAGTTAACAAGGACATTTACAAAACAAACATACCTGTTCTGACAAAGTCTTCCACATCCCAGTCATTGGCTTTCTATAAAATCCTCTACCAGTTGCTATGTAAACCTGAATAGGAACTTTTAACTCTTTAACAACATTCTCAATTTTCTTTTTGAAGTCTTCTATTTTTACTCTGCCATTTCCAATAGGTGCTTGATTGCTTAAAATAACTATTTTATAACCTTGGTCCATTTGTTCTTTTAATTTTTGTGATACCCCCGGAAAAGCTATCTGCCAATCAAAAGTGTCAACTGGATGCACCTTACCTGACTTTGTCTTAATCAAAGTGCCATCCATGTCAAAGGCAGCTATTTTAGAGCTAGGCTTTACACCTTTAGCTGTGAATACATACAGATCACCCATATCAATCTCCTCCCAACTGTCAGATTGAGCTACAGTCACTTTAGGTGTTTCCTCCTGACTTTCAGAATTTGATCTTTTCATTTTCTTGGGTGTTGGAGTATTCTCTTCAAGTTTCCTTTTATTAGACTTTATTTCACAATCTTCAGGTGGTGGATCAAATTCAATCACATGGATATATTGGTTGAATAACACTTCTATTCTGCTTCCATGTTTTACTTTATAAGAGCCACCACTTTTCAAAGCATAACCATCTAATCCTGACAGGTTTACTCCCAAATGTTTAACTTCAACCAAACATTCTTCGCAGTCAGCTGTAAGACTAACTAAAAGCAAATAATGACCAAATAAGTAAAGAATATGTAATAAGCATAGGTGTTAGGTAACCTTAATATGTAGAAGTTGCACTTACTTTGCTTTCGAGAGCAAGACTGGTCCCTGATCTTAGTGACCTTATTACGTCCTATTATGGTTTCTACATTATGAGGTAATGCAATAGGCGCATGCGAATCAACTAAACATCTTAAGAAACACTGCCGAATCATATTGAAACAAATACACCCTCTAACATGAAAGCCGGTTAGACGTATTTATCATCAGTGATTAAAAAGTTTAGACAAAATGTAATAATTATAACCTCTTATTATAATTATTCTTTCTTTATCTTCTTCGGTAGATGTTACTTTTATTATTTTTTTAGTTATTACAGTTTTGTTTTTGTTGGTTAATATTAAATTAATGAGTACTGTCATGTCAATGTCAATTGTCAACTGTCAGCTGTCAATATCAGCCGTGTGTAACCAATGAGTAACGAATCCCCCTGGATGTGTAACACATGTAACAGAATTTTTTAGAGTTTTGGCGGGAAGTCTAAAAAGACATATTGTGCTTTTGTTTTATTTTTACATTCTTGATGTATTTGATGGCATTTTGTTCGATAATTCGATATAGGTTAATTATAGTGCACGAGTGTTGTAAATTAAAATAACAGTGCGAAAATATGTTTTTTCGGCTTGCCTCCAAAATTCCATCGGTCACGTTCTAGCAGAGCTTCAAATACCGCTATAAAATTATAACGTTATTAACTCCTTGTGCCCGTATCGTTATAAAAAACAAAACGTTTTACAACTAAACGTTATTTGCACATCATAATAACGCTATATCAGTAAACGCTATTTATAAAATAACGATATAAATAACGTTATAACCGACTGCTGAGTGCGAAGTTGTCAAACTGTGCATTTTTAGGTATATGTTTTGTTGAGCGGCAGATAAACAAAAAGTAGGTACACAGTAACTAATTTATTGTATTGGGTGTGTTTTATTGTAATTTATAATGCTTTAGGTTTCTTTATTCAATACACTCATATTTCGTATCGCCTTCTTGTCATCGAACCAGATGGTGATAAGTGATAAGTGGCAATTTAACATGGATTTATTTTCTTACTTATGTCAGTACTATAAGGCTTAAAATAGATAAAAATAATTCATTTCGAATACTTGTATACATCTATAAGAAGTACGTATTTACGCGCGAGGATAACTTTTGACTCGATTTTGTATGGAACTTTGCATCTTTTTTACACGCTTTTTATTAGCTTCACCTGTATGTTTGTATGTTTGTAACCGACTTCTTTGGGCGCGATTTTGACCCACTTTAAACGGCCAGATTTCGTTCAAACTTTGTAGATTTATTGAGGACCGATGACAATATACTAATTTGATAAAATTATTCCATTTTTCAATTTGCAAAATATGATTTTTGTTAATTTATATAATTTTCTGGTTAACTTGAAAATTTGCATAGGGGTCAAGGGCCGATGACAATGCAATAATATGAGAATAAAAATCCAACTAAAAAATTAAAAATAAATAATGTAGTTTAAAAAACTAAAAAACACGCTTTTGACAAAAAAACCAACTAAAAACTAAAAAAATAAGAAGAAAATGTATATTACTGTAAATAAAGCGTGGGGTGGTTTTTAAGATACTATTGATTGACACCATGCACCCGTGTTTTTTAGTTTTTTAAACTACATTATTTTATGTCCCACTGCTGGAAACAGGTCTCCTTCTCACAAGTGAGAGGGATTTAGGCCATAGTCCACCACGCTGGCCAGGTGCGGATTGGTGGACGTCATGCTTTCGAGAAATTATGAATTTCTCTCAGGCATGCACGGCGATGGAGAGCATCGTAATCAATTAAATATCGCGATATTTTCCATCACCGTGGAGCAGCGATAAATGGGATCGGTCGCGTAGAAGACCGCGGTTTTTTACCACTCGGCCATCGCTGCTCTGCAATTCATCGTGCTGATTTGCATCTACCACTAGTATATTCTAATCGATGAACCCAGGTATACCTTCATAGTTTACCTACACTGCCGAGTAATACCCGTTGAGCTGAGTTAGGCACTCAGCTCAAAGAGGATATAAATTATTCTTACTAAATATTGACATTGGAGCAGCGTGGAGTAAGCTAAGGCCTCCCTAGTAATGGGAAGAGTACCGTGCCGTATTGGAATCTCTCTCTTATTCCCCCCAAATTTCATAGTGACCCCCCCCCCCCCCCAAATTGAAGGCTGCGACCGCGCCTGACTATAATCCATGCTTATAGTAAAATCGTAGACTGAACAATAAATGTTTTTAGAAAATTCTTTAATAAAGAAAAACTGATTTAATCTAGAGAATAGTGCGTAGGGAAGAGTTTTGTGCAGTGAAGGCTGTAACTTCGGGAGACTAATAAGGTCTGAAGTGCCGCTGGACCGCACCGTTGTATCGCACACTCGGTTTGTCATCGTCGTAACGTTAAAAAGTAACAAACATCCATACTTACAAACTTTCGCGTTTATAATATTAGCAGACAGTCGGATCTATATAAATTGTAGACCATGTGTTATTCTGATGTATAAGCTATATTATTGTAAAGTTTCATTTAAATCCATTTAGTAGTTTTTACGTTAAAGAGTAACAAACATACATACTTACAAACTTTCGTGTTTATAATATTAGTAGGAAGTAGGATATCGTCATATTTTGGACAATTCACACAATCTTAATATATGTATAAAAAGTAAAAGGTTTACAAAAAAGACACGGTTTTCTGTATCAAAGCGCACGAAAGTGCGCCGGCCAAGTTCTAAGCACAGGCCGCGCGCACACCGTGCACTATTTACCCGAACCGCTTCGAGCCACTTTTGACCTCCCTGTATCTTCTTACCTGATTAATAGATCTGGATGAAACAGACAGACTTTACGGACATAATAACACCATTTAATATACTTTGAATAAAAAGTTTCAATATTGTAGCTATTACAGAAAAAAAGTTATAGACTCGAGAAAATTGTAAATTTGGTACTCACTGACTCATGTACTCACTGACAGCTCATCAAAATGTTTGACCACTTCTAGACGACCTACAAAGCTGAAATTTGGCATTTAGCTAGTCGTCAGGGTAAGAGTAATGGGAAAATTCGAATATTGGAAATTGGTCAAGTGCGAGTCAGGTTTCAATCAATTTAAGATAGAAAAGAGTTAATGCATATTAGGTAACATTTCAATAATCTGACGATTTTTTAAAAGTAAATGTGTGGGATGGACACAAAACTGCAAAATAAAAAAATATCTTTTGGCCCTCTTGGTCGAGTTCGCATTATTATGATATTTCTATTCAAAAACAAATTATCAAACGATAACGTCATATTCTAATCTGCCGATTTTGACAACCGAAAGTAAGAGAAAATATCTAAAAACTTTAGAGTTCCTATATAGACGATATTTTTAATTATGTGGGTACCCAAAAGATGCAAGGTTTACCCGTATCTTAATCTGACACGCTCGAGTAAATCCAATAAATCCCCTCTTGGGCTCCTCTACTATAAGAACGTAGTTCAAACGGCGGGAATGGGAGTGCTAAAATACAAACTACACAAAACAAGGTCAGGGTGCAGCGAGCTGACAACGTCGCGTAAATATCGTAGTAATCGAAATAAAATAACGATATTATAACGTTATTTTATTTCGATTTCGATATTCTATAACGTTATTCTTTTGATACCGTTATTGACCTATAACGTTATAAAACATTATATTTTGATATTATTTATTACGTTATGAAGCTCTGCGTTCTAGTAAAGAAGCCATCGCTTTACTTGAATGTCTGACTGACTCGGCTGACTGATTACTAACGACTTACTGACTTTACCTATTATTACTCGTTCAGTTTCACCGAAACTGGCAAAAACGTGATGCAAAAATTATACTTGACGCTGGCAATATGCAGAGTTTGCGATGCCATAACTGAAGAAAAAAAACAGAACTTTTTTTCTTTAAAAGTTTTGTGGCAGTAGATGTCATCTTTTTCACCATTAAAATTCACAAAAAATTATACTGAATTAAACAAATTAAAATGCAAGAGTGTGAAGTAAAATAGTACTGCGAAATTCTGTTTTTTCAGCTTGCCTCAAAATTTAAAAACTCCATTGGATGTTCTTGTTTTTTAATTAGTTTTACAGCATTGGATAAAATCCTTGCAGCCATTCAATATTTTTGTTTCATTTTCTAATAATAGCATTGCAAAATCTCTACATATTGCTAGCGTCAAGACGTATAATTTTTGCATCACTTAATAGCCATAAATCAGTAAGTCGTCAGTAATCAGTCAGTCTAGTCAGTCAAAAATAAAGCGATGGCTTGCTTGGCTACTTTTCCAGAATGTGACCGTTGAAGTTTTGGATGGTTTTGGAGGCAATCTGAGAAACATGTATTCACAATGTTATTTTATTTCTCAACACGGTAATTAACTGTATCATGCACTATATCGAACAAAATGCCATCTACAATAAAACAAGAGCACATTATGTCTTAAAGCATCAAAGTTACTGGCTCTACCCTTTAGTAGAGACGGCATAGTGCCTCGCGCTTCGATACATAATTTTTGTGCCAAATCTGGTGCGGGGGAAGAACGCACAAAATTTAATTCTGTCATACATTCACAAATATTATTTCATCGCTACAGACGCATACATTTCTAAATATGTCAATTTCAATTAACAACGTCATTGTCTATGCACCGTCAAACTGACACCAACACACCCAGACACACTAGTTGTATAACTAGAACTCTAGAAGGCACATTGTGCATGCACGTTGGGACGAGGGGTTCGCCCCGCCCGTAAAGGCCACTCCTCTGATGGGTGTCATACCTTGATGCTTTAAGCATTATATCCTATTCACTTAGAGAGCATTTCACCACTCTAACCTTTTTCGACTTACCGCCAAAACGTAGCCATAGCTTTTCTGGCTGATTTAGTTAAATAATTAATGACGACTAATTTCACTATAACTATTATTACATCGCCCAATTTCAATTCAACGAAACGGACAACAAAAACTGGGTACAAGCGTTCACTTGACAATGGCACTATGCACAGTTGCAATGCTCTTATTTCTGAAAGAAAAAAAATGTCACAACGAGCATGCTGAGCAAAGACCAATAATCCTAAAGACAACGGGTCGGTGTAACCCAAAGACCAATAATCCTAAAGACAGCGGGTCGGTGTAACCACTTTGTTGGCATCTCTTTTTCGCAGCCAGTATTACCCACTTATCATATTTTCCCCCAAATTTGGTAATCTACAATATCAAGCAAGTAAACTATAAACATTGGCAGACCAAACTGTGAAAGGATTTATATGATTGTGCATTATGGTTGGTTGTTTATGAGTTTAGATTGGTTGACTGGCATAAAGTTAATTGGGTCAGCAAATTACAGGACATACATATAGGAGAAAATAAAAGACAAATACAAAGATTTTTAATGGCACCAATATGGGTGTTTACAAAAGCTGTTAATACATATTTAGTACGTCATATTTACCTTAATGATGTATGCAAATATTACAAAGATAAAAGTAAACAGTTATAACGCAATTTATAAAAATGTACATTTATTTCAATTTTATTATTATTTTTATTTATCTTCTCTTTATCCTTTTGGTAAATAAATGGCTTTCAAAATGGACCGAACAAATTCGGAATTATATTGATGGTTGCCAGTCAATACGTCCAGTGGCCTGAATCCATTTATTTTCGGCAAGAGCGTCAGTTGGAAAACTGAAAAAAATATGACAGCAACATGAGATGAAATTCGTCTGGTAAACTTCTCATAATGTCTAATACCAAATACCAAATGTATGGAGTACCTTTTTAACGTCTGTCTGATTGAAATTTAATATTTCGGGAAAATGCTCATAATGTCCACCCAGCCTATAACATTTTACTGGTCTCCCTCCACTTAAATAGTTATATATAAACAGGTGGGATTTGAGCCTCCCGCTTGAAATGTAACTAACTACTAATGAGGTAACACATAATCTTTGATTTTATTATTTATGGTCACTGTTTTTGTTAAAAATTATTATAATTCAATAAGATGGTTAATTTTTTAGTAATACGGGCAGGATATTTTGATTCGAGATCTGACAACACAATTTCGAATTAGACAATGTTTGAAATGAACAAATATAAGTTTATTTTCACGAATTTCACTATATTTACGTTGAATGACTAGTAATAAGACAAAAGTAATTAAATATCTATATATAAACAATACATATTTAGTACATGTTTAAAAAGAAATATTGAACTTACGCGTAAATTGTAATGCCTTCCGGCAGCCTTCCTGTTTACGCTCACTGCGGCTCTTACAACCTAAAATACTGCAGCTCACCATATTGTGAAACACGAAAAATGTTATTTGCTTTTAATACAACACAATTTACAGCAGAGAGAATCGATTTTAACACATAAATATGATAAAACAACAATGTCACCCCGACTTCCACAGTTTGTCTGCCACTTAATTAAAGGGCAATGTCAAAAAAACTGGTTACACCGAAAAGGACAGAAAATATCGCTCCCATCTCTTTCTAACAAGTTCATTAAGTGTATTTCGATTTCGCTTTAGCGTGACGTAATGAAAAATAGGACTCTGTCTATAGTACGTAAGTACATTATTCTTAGTCTAAGGTGTAACCACTTTGTTGGCATCTCTTTTTCGCAGCCGGTGTTACCCACTTATCATATTTTCCCCCAAATTTGGTAATCTACAATATCAAGCAAGTAAACTATAAACATTGGCAGACCAAACTGTGAAAGGATTTATATGCTTGTGCATTATGGTTGGCTGTTTGTGAGTTTAGATTGGTTGACTGGCATAAAGTTAATTGGGTCAGCAAAATACAGGACATACATATAGGAGAAAATAAAAGACAAATACAAAGATTTTTAATGGCACCAATATGGGTGTTTACACAAGCTGTTAATACATATTTAGTACGTCATATTTACCTTAATGAGCTATGCAAATATTAAAAATTAATGAGCTATGCAATTACAAAGATAAAAGTAAACACTTAGTTATAACGCAATATATAAAAATGTACATTTGTATCAATTTTATTATTATTTTTCTTCTCTTTATCCTTTTGGTCAATAAATGGCTTTCAAAATAGACTGAACAAATTCGGAATTAAATTGATGGTTGCCAGTCAATACGTCCAGTGGCCTGAATCCATTTATTTTCGGCAAGAGCGTCAGTTGGAAAACTGAAAAAAATATGACAGCAACATGAGATGAAATTCGTCTGGTAAACTTCTCATAATGTCTAATACAAAATGTATGGAGTATCTTTTTATAGTCTGTGTGAGTGAAATTTAATATGTCGGGAAAATGCTCATAACGTGCATCCCAGGCGCGGTCCCAGGTGGGGGGGTCACAGGACATGACCCCCCCCCCCAATCCGTCAGTCATGCGTACATGGAAGGTCAAACAAGCGAATTTGAGACACTTCTTCCCTCAAATTTCTTGGCGACCCTCCCCCCAAAATTGAAGGCTGCGACCGCGCCTGGTGCACCCAGCCTATAACATTTTACTGGTCTCCACTTAAATAGTTATATATAAACAGGGGGTATTTGAGCCTCCCGCTTGAAATGTAACTAACTACTAATGAGGTAACACATAATCTTTGATTTTATTATTTATGGTCACTGTTTTTGTTAAAAATTATTATAATTCAATAAGATGGTTAATTTTTTAGTAATACGGGCAGGATATTTTGATTCGAGATCTGACAACACAATTTCGAATTAGACAATGTTTGAAATAAACAAATATAAGTTTATTTTCACGAATTTCACTATATTTACGTTGAATGACTAGTTATAAGACAAAAGTAATTAAATATCTATATATAAACAATACATATTTAGTACATTTTAAAGAGAAGTATTTAACTTACGCGTAAAATGTAATACCTTCCGGCAGCCTTCCTGTTTACGCTCACTGCGGCTCTTACAACCTAAAATACTGCAGCTCACCATATTATGGAACTAGAAAAATGTTATTTGCTTTTGGCCGCAACCCTTTTTTGCGTCCCACTGCTGGGCTCGGGTCTCTCCCCATTATTGGGAAGGCCTGGAGCTTACTCCACCACGCTGCTCCAATGCGGGTTGGTGGAGATGCGGGTTAGTGGCCAACCCGCTGTCGGATGTTTTCAAACCGCCCATAAGGCCTCCGACAAGGTTTAACGACTGTTATCTATCGACAACAACCGGGACCGACAGCTTAACGTGCCCTCCGAAGCACGGAAACGCGCATGATTTTTTTTTGCCACTAGCGGTCACCCATCTCACACCGGACCGCGCCCGTTTGGCTTAGTTGCATAGATCGTTTGCGTTCGACGCTAACTGCCGGGCCATGCGCGCTTCATTTATTTGCTTTTAATACAACACAATTTACAGCTGTGAGAATCGATTTTAACACATAAATATTATAAAACAACAATGTCACCCCGACTTCCACAGTTTGCCTGCCACATAATTAAAGGGCACTGTCAAAATATGTGGTTACACCGAAAAGGACAGAAAATCTCGCTCCCATCTCTTTTTAACAAGTTCTTTAAGTATATTTCGATCTCACTTTAGCGTGCCGTAATGAAAATATGCCTCTGTCTATAGTACGTAAGTACATTATTCTTAGTATAACTACCTATGATGCTGAGTTTCAGAACTGACAGTGTCAATCAACTGTCAATTCAATTATGTCAAATTTGTTTCACGTACGTGGTGGTCGTGCCGTTTTTCTATAAAATATTTTTTGTTTTAATTATTAATAAATTATAAATAATAAATAAAATTATAAATAATTAACTGCAAAATCGATACTATAAGAAACTGCTCTGAATATAGATTCCCATTAAACAAAAATTAAGGTGAATTAAAAAAAAATAACAATTTTACTGACGTGTATTTGTATGGTTGGCTTGAATGTAATCAATTTATGTGTATAAAATTCCAGGCTTTAAAATCAGCAATAATGTCAGTGACAAAAAGAAAGAGATCTTTAGAAAAAGAGCAATTATTGGAAAATGGAGATACCACGTCAAATACGGAACGAAGCAATGTTAGGGGAGATGAACTAAACATTGCTGTATTACTGTTTCTGTATACGCTCCAAGGAATCCCACTTGGCCTGGCTGGAGCCGTGCCTATGTTATTACAAAATCGAGGCATAACATATACACAACAAGTGAGAAATAAAATATATGATTTTTCCATAATATACCAATATAATTCTTTTTTCACTTTTTTTAATTATCTATAATTATATGTATTAATAATTAAAAATAGCTTTAATAAATTTTACGAGTTATAATTATTATAAGTATTATATTCTTCTTTACACTAATGTTTTTTTTTATTGCAGGCTGAATTCAGTTTTGTATTTTGGCCATTCAGTGTTAAGCTACTATGGGCACCAGTTGTGGATGCAATATTTTGGCCAGAGTTTGGTCGACGTAAAACTTGGCTGGTACCAGTTCAATACTTGATAGGAATTGTAATGATTATCATGTCCAACAGTATTACTGATTGGCTTGGATCTAAGGATGTTGCTCCATCAATGATGTACTTGACTATATCCTTTGTTTTTTTAAATTTCTTGGCAGCTACACAGGATATTGCTGTTGATGGTTGGGCCCTGACTATGCTTAAAAGGTACAATCTTTTTAGTGTATATTGTAACACCAAAACACCTAACTGCTTAAAACAAAATTAAAATGATGCTAACAGGGTATATTTATAAAATTCCAGTATTAAAGCTCAAAGACTAAATGTAACAGTCTAATTTACGTAAACATTTTCTAAGTCCTCTTAACCCATGCACTCTTTCAAATGCAAACAATAACTCATTTTATTATGCTTATTGCAGGTGTAATGTGGGACATGCATCAACTTGCAATACTGTTGGGCAAACTGCTGGCTACTTTCTGGGCTATGTCCTGTTCCTAGCTTTAGAATCTCCTTACTTCTGTAACAAGTACCTTCGCACAGAGCCCGAAGATGTGGGACTGGTTACGTTATCAAGCTTCTTATTCTTTTGGGGTGTAGTGTTCATATTGACTACAAGCCTAGTAGCCATATTTAAGCATGAAAAGAATGATGTTTCAACAGGAAATGAGTCCCCTGCTACAGGGTTCAGTGATGTTGTAAATGCCTACAAACAGTTATATACTATCACAAAGCTGCCAGCAGTTAGGACTTTGATCTTAGTTTTGTTTACAGCTAAGGTAAGAATAAACAAAATCACATTTTTTTCTTCTTCTTTTTTCTTTTCATTCTTAATTTATTAGAGATTTTTTTTTTAATTCTTGTATGGTTACAACATTCTCTTATGCTTATTAAAATACTTCAAAACTCTCTAAAAAAAAATAACCTCCCTTTGAATGCTAGTTTGAGTATTGCATAAATTAAAATATTTTTTAAAATATTGAATGGTAATCTGGTCAAATGAATCCACAATATTCGGCGCACCATCTATATTCTTTGTATAGCTACAACACTTACATAATTAACATAATTGATCAGTTTGCAACCTTCTATAACTTTGAATTTTATTTTATGTTTATTTTAAGATTTTTTTATGTGAAATAAATAAAAATAATTCAAAATATTTCAGCTTGGTTTTGCGGCAAGTGATGCAGTTTCTGGTTTGAAACTTGTAGAAGCTGGAGTACCTAAGGAAGACATGGCCCTTCTGGCAGTGCCCTTGGTGCCGGTGCAGATATTGATGCCTGTGGTTAGTAACTTTTACATTTATGACTGACCATTACCTCCAAAGCTTTACAATTGACCAGGCACACATTGTTAGGCTATCCCGTTAATTAAACATCAGCATTTAATTGCACGACTGGGCTGATAGCTCATTGAACTAGTGTCACTCAATATTCAACTAGTTGGCTTAATGTAAGCTAGCCCTTTGAAGATGGCTGCCATAAAATCAGGCAGGTGATTTTAATTTAGATCATCTTTTTGTCACTGTGGTAGACAAATATGGCTTAAGATAGTTTGCAAAGTAAGCAATGTTTTAAGTTTCTTAAATTTCATTTGATTATTGACAAAAGAAACTATGGAAACATGTGTATTATGCCGGCTACAAGTATCAAGTACCTAGTTAAAATGTTTAAATTGCTTTAATTTTTTTTTATTAAAAAATATTTATTTAAATTAAGTTTTTATTAAAAATTATTTGCTTTGTTAATAAATAGAATTTTAAATAATTAGTTTAATTTTTTTTTCATCCTAGACAAATTTAACAAAGTTGCCTATAATCCATTAAAAAAAATAAGGGCTAAGTGATGTTCAGCCAAGTAGTTGGACATTGCATTCCGTGACTTAGCTACTTTTAGTTTAGCCACTTCATTGAATGCCAGCATTTAATTAACGAGCAAGCCTAACAATTTAGTTGCTGATTTAACCAGATGGCTGCGACATTGGCAACATGTTCACAATAAAAACATTAATAAAATATAGTGTTCTGCATATATGTATTTAATAGTCACAACACTAACCAATGAAAGCAGTCAGACACTCAATGTTCTATTATTTTTTATATTTATTTTTTTATTTCCAGATACTAGCAAAACACACAACAGGGCCCGAGCCTCTCTCACTATGGCTTCGTGCATACCCCTTGAGGTTGTTAGTGGGCCCTCTTGTGGCGTTACTGGTAGCGCTTACTCCCGCTTGGATAGGAGAGACTGGACCATCATACTTCTATCTTCTTGTGCTTATGGTGCTGTATGTGTTTCATCAGGTAAGACTGAAAAAAAATGTCTTCTAAATGTGTCTTTAAACTTAGTCTTACCTGTAATTTCAATTTCTGATTAGTAATGTTAAGTTGTTGTATTTTCAAAGTAACTGTGTTATAAAAAAAAGTCCACTGATTTAAGCTGATTGTCTGAGATATTTTTTATCCTGTGATAAATATTGACGACCTGCATGGCGCAATGGTTACCATGCCGGACTGCCAATCGAAGGGTCCCAGGTTCGATTCCCGGCGAAACAGAAATTTGAATGATGAAAATGATGAGTTTAAATTTCTGTTCTCGATCTGGGTGTTTGTGTTTCTGTCTTTGTATATGTCCATGGTATCTACGACACAGGGTATATGTATCCTACTGTGGGGCTATGAGTGTGAATCGTAAGTTCGCTCAGATCTCTCCACCTGGTCCTTCCAGCAGTACTTGGGACAAACAGAGCAGATGTAGAACAGACTGAAGTGGAGGCTTTTATTATCAGAAGCCAAGACTCAATTTAGGTCCTCATATCATCCCACTAACTAACTAAATAATGTATATTCTGTATTCTCTAAAAGTAAATTTCATATTATTTTCCAGAAATTAGCTTGTTAACAGCCACTTATTTTGAAGTATTGTAGTGACACTATTAGTACTCAACTCGCTAAAATTTGCTGATAAATTACTTGATAGGTAGTTTTAACATTCATGCTGAAATAATAAAATTTCCTGGTCTACACTACTTTACACGTTATTGAAATGTGACGCGCACACAAATCGTACCTTCGGTGCAACAAAGTCACAAGTAGCTAAAAATGCAAAATTGAGTTAAGTATGCCAAATTGTCTATGAATCATGCTTTCATTGGGCTAGATAGGCTTATCAAGTGATAGGGGATTTCATCACAAGACTGGGTATGTGAGACGGCGACGAGCAGAGAATAGGGCTCTTTGGACAACGAAACAACCTACGTGCGACCTACGAGTACGTGCTCAGAACACAAAGCGCGTCAAAAACACAACAGAGCGGAATGAAGGCAGCAAAGTCTTGCGCTATAGTTTCGTCTAAACCCAAAGTTCTGAGAGAAATTGAGCGGTCTACGGACAGTATACCTCCTCAAAAGTTCCCGTTCCCAATGTGGTGAATGACAAGAGAGCCAAAGTGACCCGACACTATACCGAAGATATCCCGTACGTCAGCCTGTATGAAATTAGAGGAGCCTTTAGTCAGTTAAAAAACAACAAAGCACCGGGACATGACGGTATCACATCAGAGCTGCCGATGACTGGAGAGAAACCCCTTCCATTGGTGCTCCAAAAACTGTTTTATACCGTCGTACGGACTAAGGCGTAGAGCAGAATCGTAGTGGTTCTCTTACCTATCGCGCCTCTGAGCCATGTCTGTAAGCTGTTCTCGAGGGTCCTTACTAATCGTATTGCGCGATGGCTAGACTACTTCCAGACTCCCGAAGAAGCCAAATTTCGAAAAGGCTACAATACCAGTTATACAAACGACCGAGGAGTATAATTTGCCGCTAAGTGTTGCGTTTGTGGATTATTAGGAACCTTTCGATTCTATCGAGATCGGTCGGTGGTCGGTGCTAGAGTCTCTCCAGCGGTGCCAGATTGACTACAGTAGTACATCGAGGTGTTGAAATGTTAAAAAGCCGCTACCATAACAGTCCGAGTCCACGTCGGAAGCACTGAGCCTATTCCTCTGCAGCGCGAAGTACGACAAGGCGATATTATATCCCTGAAACTGTTTACAGCTGCACGGCACTAGAGCATGTGTTTAAGCTAATGGAGTGGAAAGGACGTACTTCCACTGTAGTGTAAAAGAATTGATGTACTGACATCAATGGCGATCACCTCACACACCTTCGATTTGCCGCTAATATAGTCATCGTAACGGAGTTCAACGATGTGGGTATTATGTACAACTGATAATTTTGAAACACTTTTAGATGTGGATTGGCTGAAACTACTGCCTAGATTAACTACTAATTCAGCTCAGCAGTCACTGCTAGATTTACTTCCTGACTAAAAAGTGCTTTCCTTGGTTGCTTTTTACGCGGTGGTGTGTATACAGAAAGCAGTAGGATCAACTCCGGTATAAGTCACAAAACTTATACATGTACTTGTTTCTCCTCAATCACTTTGATTTTAATTGTGTACCTTTCTATTTGTAGTTGATATTTTGAGAAAAACATTTACGATTTATTTATTTAACGAACTTTATTTCATTTAAAACCTCAATGCATATATAACAATGCATTATTCGTTAAACATAATAAATTCTGGATCAACAAAGTCACAATTCAACACCTTTTTATTTGTAACGCATTTTATTAGTAGGTATATCGAAATGATTTCAAATAAGCATTTAACGTGAAACTGTAGCAAAAACTACAAACAATTAATGGTTTAAATATTTTTAACCTACTACCGATATCCATCCAGTAATCTGGACATAAATGCGAAAAAAATCGTAAAAGTGCTCTCCTGTAAAATTACATATTTATCTAAAGTATTTGAGAAAGTCCTTTATAACAATCTGTACACTTATTTTGAAAAGTTTTCAATTTTAGCGGAAGAGCAAGTAGGTTTTCGTAGGAATAAGTCCATTAATTTAGCTGTGTATAATTTTTTACAAAAGGTAATGATGAGTCTAGATAATAAAAAACAAATTACAGCGCTTTATATGGATATGACTAGGGCGTTTGACTTTGTAGACCACGCATTATTAATAAATAAATTAGAGAAATACGGCGTAAGAGATAATGCTTTAAATTGGATAATGTCTTATTTAAGTAATAGAAAACAGGTAACAGAAATAACAAAAGTTAGTGAAAAAACGAAAATAGAGGAGAAACACGTATCTCATCCCAAAGAAGTTAAATACGGAGTACCTCAAGGAAGTATTCTTGGTCCGTTGCTATTTTTAATTTATATAAATGACTTCCCGAAAGTTATTGAACATCCCATGGTTCTTTTTGCCGATGATAGCACGGTAATATTTAGAAATGATAATCCTGATACCTATGAGGCTGATATTAATAATTCCATTGAATCATTAGTAGACTGGCTAAATAAAAACAATCTTAAAATTAACCTTGATAAGACAAATATAATGACTTTTAAAAATCGAGTATCTTATGGCAAATCAATAAATATAAACTATAGAGGAAAAACTATAAGTGAAACTGAAACAACAAAATTCTTAGGATTATACATAGATCACAAATTAACGTGGAGAACACATATTGAGCACGTATGTAAAAAGCTCAGTAAATTTTCATTCGCTCTCTATAAATTATCAAAAGTGGTAAATATATCGGCGGTATTAAGCGCCTATCATGCGTATGTTGGCGCAACCTTAAGATACGGACTCATATTTTGGGGTAATGCAACGGAAATACAAACAGTTTTCAAAGCGTAAAAGAAATGCATACGGTCAATCTGTCAACTACGGCAGATAGATACATGTAAACCACACTTTCAAAATCTTAATATAATGACACTCCCTTCGCTATATATCTATGAAATATCTGTAATGGTCAAATGCGACATCTCTAAGTATGATACCTTAAACTCTAAAAGACACAACAATAAGTTGTGCTCAATACCTTCCAAAACTAAACAATACCATAATAGTGTATTTTGCATGGGACCAAAAATATACAATAATCTACCAGACTCCCTAAAAACTAAAACTATTAATGAATTTAAAAAAGAACTTAAAATGTATTTACTTAAAAAAGCGTACTATTCGGTCACTGAGTTTCTAAACGATAAATAATAATATATAATAAAATATTAACTAAAATAAATAATAAACTAAAATCAATAACATAAATAAGATATTTCGCGGGATAAAAACCTGGGAGGTTTTTTTTTCCGCCAGCTTTTTTTCCTCTCAGCGTATAAAAACCCATCATGGTGGGTGCCCAAAGCTGATGACGGTCAACCACGTATGGTTCAAATAAAATAAAATAAATTTGTATAAAAAAGCACAAACTTGGGTTAAATTGAGTTTGGGTAGCTGGAGTGATAATAATGTAAAATTATTTAAGTATACTGTGTGTTTAGTGTTTACTGTACATAATTAGTTTATAATTTAACTTGTAATTATATAACTATTACAATAAAATTTGTACACCCTAAAGGGTAAATATGGCGATCTAAATATTTTTGTAAAACCTTTTTTGCTACCCATATTTGTGCAAATAAAATATTTTCATTTCATTTCATTTTCATTTCATTTCATTTACAAATTGTGCTATTGTGACTTTGTTGCACGGATGGTGTGAAATGTTTTTTATGGTGCAATTAACGGCAACGTCGCACTTAATGCACAAGTGTCAAGTAAAGTGCACTTCGCAGAAAGTACACACTTGCAAATTTGTATGCGTTTTACAAGCTAGCTTTTAGGAATCGACCTATATATATATAATACATGTATTTTTTATGTGAACGGAGTATCACGAGACGAGCATGTAGGCCAAGTGGTATGAAGTGGTCGCTACAACCCATGGATATCTACACACAACCTCAAGCATGCCTGAGTCTTACCTGAAGTCGTATGCAGTTACACTGCTACTCCAAAAGCTGATGGTTGGCTTATGTAAGTCTGACTGGCAAGTGCACCTTTCCACTGAAACACAATATAATTGCTGCACAGCATAAGCAGATGCAGAGGTAGGGCCAAGTGCCCCAGATGAACCATAAATAAATAAATAATTATATAGTTACACTGTGTCGTTGGTGCCAAGGACACACACAAAGACAGAAACACAATCACCCAGACCGAGAACAGAAATTTTAAACTCATTCAAATTTCTGCTTCGCCGGGAATCGAACCCAGGACCCTCCGAACGACAGTCCGGCGTGGTAACCATTACGCCACGCGGGTCGTCAAGTTGTACCACATAGAAAATGTTCTGCTCATACATACATATTGAGAAATATTGACACAGGTATTAATTAAGAAATAATACATTTGTTACAGACTTGCCTGTATTGCATGTTTGTTGCTTGCATGGCGTTCTACGCGAAGATATCTGACCCATTAGTGGGCGGGACCTACATGACTCTACTGAATACTGTGTCCAACTTGGGCACAAACTGGCCAAACACACTAGCACTTTGGGCAGTGGATCACCTCACCTACAAACAATGTTCTCTGCCGGAATTGGAAGATAACACTTGTTCAATACAAACAGAGGCTGATGTAAGTAGTAATAACATATTTTTTGGTACTGGTTATTATTAGAACTATTCATTAAATCTACCAACAAAACATAATATTTGGTATAGTTGTTCGAAATAAAAACACTGAGATTTTAGTTTCATGAAGCTGATTGGCCATTTCTCCACTGGACAGCACTGAGAACTGTATTTTCTCAAGCGACAGATTAACATACAGCGATTCTGTCTGTCGGTAAAAGGGACCGATCATAGAAAGGTGGCGCGAAGAAACGTCACTCTTATTGCATGTGTAATAGTGACAGACACTCGCAAATGTGAAAGTGTTGCACGTGTAAACTTTGAGTAATCGAACCATCAATTATTATTTAGTATGAGCTTACGTATTTGCAGTTCCCATATTACTAGAACTAGTCTAATTTGCTTTAAATTTTTTTTTGTTGTGGTCTGCGTCGTTGATAGTTGATAGGAACACACTCAAAGAAATTTATTCATCTTATACATGTCACCACTGTTTCTACTTTTTCATAAAATTGTATGTTTTTATTTATAAATCTATTATTTTTTTACAGTTATGCAAAGAAAAGGGTGGCACATGTGATATTCAAGTAGATGGTTTCTACATAGAAATAGCACTCTGTCTAGTGGTTGGTTTCCTGTGGCTTCAATGGGGCAGGAAGACCATCAGGAGGTTGCAGAGGCTGCCCATGTCTGCGTGGCAAATATCCCGATTTAACAGTTAAGACTGAAATCTCAATTAGGTATTTGACCTGACATTAGTCCAATAATCTTGGCCTGTCCAAGATATTTCGTTATTTCAAGTTTGCTCTATGTGAATAACAATAACTTATTACTTCCTATATGCATAGTACAATTATTATGAATAGTTGTTAATAGGTATGTATCAACTACTCTGTATTTTACTAGACTTTATTTAAATGACATACAGACAAACATGCCAGCCATGTGGTGTTAAGTGATCGCTGCAGCCTATGGAAATCTACACACAACCTCGTGCAAGCCTGAGGTCGTATGCAGTGCGCTGCTACTCCGGAGGTTGACGAGCGCCTCATACTTTTCCACTGACACACAATACAATTGCTTTACAGGATTATGCAAATAGTACTAAAGTACTAATATAATACGAGCTTGCTCCACAGACAGGCTTGCAAAACTTTTTTTATTTCTTAATCTTCTCCCCAAAAATACCCTTATTAAAAAAAATGCACATCTGTGTTAGGGTCATAGGATTACACAGTCCTACCAAATTTTATCTGATTTGGTTCAATAGATCCGGAGCAAAATGGCTGTAATAGATGGACGGACAGACAAACAGACGCACGAGTAATCCTATAAGCGTTATCGGGTAAGGTTTACCCCATAAAATTGGTGAACATCATAAAAACAAACGTAGATAGAAACGGACGAATGGACAGCGGAGGCTTAGTATAGGGTCCCGTTGGCACCCTTCGGGTATGGAACCCTAAAATATAAACGTCTGATGTATCTTTACTATGTTTAGTTCCATATAACACAGATAAATAACCATAACTACTCATTTGTACTTAAGTTCTATGATTTATTAGCACCACCAATAATCCTTTGAAGAATCAGTTTATAAGGGAGAGGGAAGGGGGGGGTGACCTGACAATAACAGCTACTGGCAACATCAGTTTTATTGTAGCTCGGGATGCCTTCTCTGGTATATAGTGTATTGTCTATGGGATGCCTGCATCACATATCAAAAGACAAAATGCGGTCTGCATATTTTGCAAACGATTTTGGAGCTTGGACACTACCTACCTATAAACCACCTACCCTTTTTATACATGGATTGGATACAATTCAAAGTACCCATAAAATTTCTACTTTTTATTTTTTAAGAACCATGATAGCAGCTATGTTATGTTATGAAAGTGCTATTTTTTTATTTTATTACTGAGTGAAGTTAAAGTCGTAACGGAAAATTAATGAATTGTTTTGAATGTAATTTACAAAATTACTTTAGATCACTTAATACTCAACCAATAGGGCATTAGAGTTTTCAAAGATTCCGATAATTCCGATTCCGTAATCCATCCATCCTTTTAAAGTCCACTGCTGGACATAGGCGCACTACCGGAGTGCAACTCCTTGTTTTTTGCCACTTTTATAGGCATTTCTTTTTTATAACATAAATCTATATCAATATCTATACATATTATTATAATAAATCTGTAACAAGTCGATTTCTGTACATTGAAGACATTTGAGAAAAACTGTCACTAGGGCTATTTATTAGCGTAATAGAACCCAAAACAATTATTTTTAGAATTATTGTCTGTTTGTCTGTTCGTTTGAGCGCGCTAATCTCAGGAACGGCTTAACGTAGAAGAACGCAGTTTTCACTGATGTATTGGTATATTTTTGGATTAACATTTAGTGTTTGTTTTATTTAAATCGGTTCTCAAATATAAAAGTTACGTCCATTTCAAGAATTATCGATCAGTGTTAGGAAGTATCGTTGTTGATTTATCGAAAACTTCAGTTAATGTATTGAACTTTTATAATTTACAGTCCCATAAATAATAACATGAAACTTATAAATGAAAAGAAAAATAGATAATACATAGAAAAAAACAACATAAGATGAGCTGGCAATAATATGGTAAACTGTACGAAATAAGGTTCACGCTTTTAAGAGTTTGTTCCTTCGTTTGTTTGTAACTTTGTTTGAACACACTAATCTCACTCAGGAACTACTGGTTCCAATTGAAAAATACTTTTTTGTGTTGGATAGTCCATTTATCGGGGAAAGCTTTTTTTATTTATTTATTTAAACATTAGTGTTAGGCATTATAAATAAACCGAACAAAAAGGCAGACGGGCCGCGTGGTGTTAAGCGATCACCGTCGCCTATGGACACGGGCAACCCCCGGGGAGTCACCCGACCCGAGGGCTTTAGGCTATATAACATCATGCTATGACTAATACCGAAGTCCACGCGGACGAAGTCGCGGGCGGCCACTAGTCCATAATATGTCTTTTCCTATACAAGGTATAAAAATAGATGAACTTTATACTTCTTCAAAATTACGATTTTTTATCCAAATACCCCTGTAATAACGTCGACATATTTTGCATATGGAACAGAAATACACGTGAAATGAAGTCATCTAGGAAAAGGATTTATGTTGTTATTTATGTTGGATGCCATGACGTTGATAGTTTAAGCTATCGTTTATCATCCGGCTCGAATTATTTTTCTAGGTTACTGGTGAAGGTTACTCATTCCATGGGTCCTTAGTATAATTGAAATGTTGTCAATGCACAATTTATACTGTGCGTTTATATAAAAAAAACTATAATATGAATAAGTACTTAGGTATAATGAAAAAAAAAACGCTCAAATATTGCATTTGCGTATCGTTTTGACCTATCATTTTGATATACATTGCTAGTTTAAAAGTTTCTTTACGTTTAGGCTAATATTTATGTTCTTACTGTTGTAGTTGGTACATATCTCTGACTTAGCAAACCTATCAAGAACTGGTTTTGTACGTAACGAATTGATACCTATATTTTTTAATCTAAATAATGTGTGTACAAACTTTCTTTTTTCCTTGAATTATATAGAGTTAAGTCTACACCAGGTGTGATAATTAGATTCGTTTGTTATAGTTATAATAGTTATGTAATAATTTATAAATGTATAGAATAGTGTAGCATTTAAATATTTGTATATATAGGCGTATAGAATTTTGGAGTATTACCTATTTTAGATTTGTGAAAATTTATTGTCTACTCAGAATTATTCTAGGTTAATTAAATTATATTATTTCCAGAATATTTTATTTTTGGATTTATAATTTTATGTATTATTATCATTCAGGAAATTGAGCATCTTGTCCAAACTACCGTTAACTGTAGGAAAATTCTTGTGAATTATGTAATAAAAACAGTTAAAAAAAACTAAAAGTACATAATTATTCAATTGAATTAAATTCAAAACAGTTATGGCTATTGATCAATACAAAAATAAACCATTATTTAGTTAATATTTTCAATTTTATTAAAATTTATCTACGTATTAGTACAGGAAATAAAATAACCATTGATATTTATTTTTGTTTATATTCACATCTCATATACACATCAACATTATTTAAAATATACAGAATCTAATATAATAACAATATCTTATAATTTACATGCAGAGGTTATATAATCTTTCATTAAATTAAAACATACATTGCTACTTAAGTATAGAATGAAAATTACTAATTGCACTGATTGTTCTTTATTATAAAATAATTAATAAAAGGAAGCAAGCTGGTGCCACGACCACGTAGCGAGACTTCTCAGTTCTTAATATCGAGTCGTTGTAAGGACTCAGATCAGAGTTTAAAGAGAATCAGTGCGAATTAGTTTTCCTTGGCTTTACACATAACACTCGAATATTTGCATTATAAAGAACTATATAATACCTACTATAGTAGATATATAAGCGTTGTATGACGTCAAAAAATGGTAAACGTCAAGTTTGAGTGACATTACATTTATGTCGTGTCGTAGTATGCTTAATTAAAGCTAAAAATGATTGACGCTATAGGTATTGTAAAAGCAATCCGCGACAATAACACTCCTTAATCGCACACTATTGACAATAAAGATATAACGTAAAAACTTACAAAATATTCAGTCAGTATGTTGAAATTGAACCAAAAAAACAACCTTTTATTTTTACAAACCAAACGTTGTTTGGAAGAGCAATTTTGTATTTTTTGTGTATTTTTGGTAGAATTACCTGCTAAACAATGGTGCAGTATTTATGTGTGAACCACACTTTGTGCTACAAAATTAGGTACGTACCTATAATTATGTTAATAGTTTAAGAGGCCGTATACGAAATTTTGCCGATTTCGTTGATTTAGCTCATTTTATACAGGAGATTTTGCAGTTAAAATACAGTATTATTCGGCATGTGACGATGCACAGCATCTGTGAGAGTGCGTCATACTTCCCTTTGTCTTATCCTAGCCAATGGCCGTGCTTCCCGCGTTTTCTAGCCAATCAGCGCCCTCTGTCAATTGCGTGGTCCCAGGTGATAGCCTTCTTCGGAGGGTATTTGAAAATCTACTTCATAGCGTCGTTACTTCTCGAGAAGAAAACTTTGTCACTGAAATTTTGCCCTGCTACATTGCAAAATCAATTATTCAGGACGAATTAATGATTCAAAAGTAATTGCCGGCTTACTCTCTCATAGAAAATTATCGCGAAATCGTTAGTGTTCGTGAAATATAAGTGCCGATCCATAAGTGAATCGTTCGCTGCGTTAAGTACCTTCTCCCTTGAGTGGAAAAGTGCGACAAATCAACGGGCCTTGTGGATTGCAGTGCATATTTATAGTGATGAGTGAGTGAGTGCTAATAAGTCGTGTGACGGTGGTGAGTACGCAGAAACTCCCCATCTAGGCGTCGTCGACAATCTTCGTCATTATGTTTGTCTGAGTTGGGTCGCGCAAGCTCCCAGGTAATACGAAGCATACGGGGTAAGTCCGAAAGCCACTTCATATCACGACATAAGTGTCTAAGGAAGCACAATGACATAACCTAATGTGATATATATATATATATATATATATATATATATATAAATCCAGGAACACTTTTGGCAACCTTTCATTTTGCAACCTTGTGGCTACCACGAGTTACAGCAGACTTAGGGCAATAAAAGCTATGAATATTAACTTACTACAAGCTATAATACTGTGACTATTACTTAAAATTTACCTTGTTGCAATATCCTCCAAAATAAATTTATACAGGTACATATATTTTTCGCAATACTTTTGACAACCAATCCATATTGTTATACTTACTACATCCATGTATATTGATGTATATTTATATTTATTTTATAAGAGATAAGCCTACCGTTCTTACTTACATATATACTACTTCCGTATTTTTAAGTATATTGTCAACTCATTCCTAAGTACTTTGGGCATCCTACCATTAACGAGTACTTTTAACGACTTATTATACAAACCGTATATTAACGTTTACTTAGCTAGCAAACATGCTACCTTTCAGTAGGACTGTAATATGGAATCCAGAAAGTACAGTCAAGCTCCAAAATATTAACTAAATCAGTAACTGTGGTGTGCAAGTGGACTGTATGTTGCTTGATGTGTTCAGCGTAGGCAGGTTTCAAAGAAGAGACCATTTCCTTTTAAGGTGTTTCCTCCAGTAGAGCCCAGTGGTAAGTGAATTCAGCTGCTGGTTTTCAACTCGTGCGGCTTGTGTGCCGCACGGTTGAGCCAAGTTTCGGATTCCTCTATCTTGGGGTTTCTTCCGTGGCCCGCAACTGCAGAGCCCGTCAATAGGGTTGTAAGCCAGGGGGCTCCAGGGGCGGGATCCAGCTCCTTGCTGGATCGGGGTTGTCGTGGTCCGTGGGTTGCGGCTTGCGCCGCTAGTGAAGCCCGGTGGGGGCGCGGCACCTTGGTGCCGCGGGTCAATCAGCTCTTCATGAAGCCCCGGCGGCCGCAGGTGAGTCCCGCGCCAGGAGATCGCGCGGGACCGGTCTGCGGTCGAGTAGACGAGCGTGGGGCGGCGCCAGATCCCGCAGATGCGAGAATCGCGCCGGGTCGACACGCGCAAACATTTTGGTGGCGAGGCAGCGCATGGAGTCGTCCAGGCTCTCGACTCGTAAGTCCCTCTGGATGACTGCGTTCCTGACGCACCACGACGCTTGCGCGACCTGTCGCAGCACGCGCGATTGAGCCGCGCGCAAACGTTTGCGCTGCGGCTCACTCACGAGCGCGTACCAGGCCGGCGCCGCATACTTCAGGCGGGGGCGGATGAACAGCTTATACTGTGTGGTCTTAACACAAAGAGGGAGGCTCGAAGAGAGCACCGGACGAAGCTGGAAGCTCGCCGACCTCGAGCTGATGAGTATGTTGTCCACGTAGTGCTTCATGGTAAGTCTGTGGTCTAAAGTCACACCCAGGTACTTCGCCCGGGTGGACCACAGGATGTCTTGTCCGTTGAGCTTCAGAGTGGGGTCCTCAGAAGAGCTGCCGCCTATCCGGACGGCCTGGGTCTTCCCCACGTTCACCGACAGTCTCCACTTCGCGAGCCAGTCGGGGAGGGCATCGAGGGCACGCTGCATCTTGGACGCGGCGTGCGCGGAGTTGAGCGACGTTGTCACGAACGCCGCGTCGTCGGCATAGAGGACTAGCAATGCCCCCCCTGCCGCTGGGGTGTACGTAGCGTAGCACGTAGGAGATAGGCAGCTTCCTTGCGGGATGCCGGCTGCCACGGGATGCTCTTCTGATAGTGCGCCGTCCACTACCACTCTGAAGCTCCTGTTGTCCAAGAAGCAGGAGATCACCTGTACGATGCGCTTGGACACCGACGACTGCGAGATCTTGTAGAGCAAGCCGTCGTGCCAAACACGATCGAACGCTTTTTCCATGTCAAGGAATACTGCACACGCTCGCTCGTTATTGTTCAGTACGGCGGTGACATATCACCGCCGCACCATAGAAGGTACTGCACCATAGTGCAGTACCCTCGATCTTGCAGCAGGAGCGACTCGAAGACCTTCGAAATGGTTGAGAAAAGCGTGATGGGCTTATAGCTCTCAGGCTTCAGGATGCTTTTCCCGGGCTTGGGTAACATGATTACGTGCCCAATTTTCCATGAGTGCGGGAATGTTCCCGTACGCAGAATGCCGTTGAAAAGGCGCGTGACGGCTCCCATCGTCTTCCTGGGAAGCTGGCGGAGCGCCGTGTTCGTTATGCGGTCTGCGCCGGGAGCCTTTTTGGCTTTAGTCCTTTCAATCGCACTCTGGACCATGCTCGGGGAGACGACGACGGGATCTTCATCAGGAGCTATAGGCGGTGCGAAGTACTTGAGGAGGTGGCGCTCAACTGCTAAAATATGTTCCGTCTCCTGAGAGGGGTTCACCGGAACTGGCGTTCGAGGTTGTTGGCGAAGATCTCTACCCGATCTTCCGCCCGGTAGCGAGGCGTGCAGTCCGTATGCGTCAATGGGCGGACCGGAGCCGGGGTGTTCGTAAATTGGCGGCAAAGACGGTGAATGGAAGGCCAATCGTCTTGCGCGACACCCAGGCGCGACTCTCAGCTGACGGTCGCGTGCGCCTCCAACGCGCCTCCAATGGAGCCTTTCCTTGGCTCGGATGAGGTGAAGCTTCTGTGTCGGGCATCTGGTGTTCTACCAGCTCCTACGAAGGCGCCTTTTCTCCTGTAAGAGTTGGTAGATGCGAGGTGGGTGGGGGGACAGTGCTCCCCGTGATGGAATCTCTTCTGTGGCCCCCTCCAACGCGCCTTGTATGCTGGCAGTGAGGTCAAGCGCTAGTTGGTCGACATCACCTCCCGTGCAGACAGGCCGAGTTGGGGTGGTGATCTCCAGTGTCTTCTTGAAGACGTGGCCTCGGTGGCGAGACCCTCACTTGGTTCTTCGCCAGGACTAGCGAGACGGGAACATGGTTGGACCCCATGCCGTCTTGCAGCGACTCCAGTGTGGGCTGGACCTCGAGACCGCGGTGTACGACGATGTCTATGACATCGGGCGAGTGCCCCTGTTGTTCCAGGTAGTGTCGGGCATTCTGGGCCCTGGACTGCGTACCCGCGGTGCTCGGCATTGTTAAAGAGGTGTCGTCCGTTCCTGCAGGCGGCGTGTCTGTTCCACCCCGTATGTTTGGCGTTCCAATCGCCGGCGGCGATGGTCGGGTGCGGCGCGTCCAGCGGCTGCCTCAGGATACTCGGCTCTGTGTTCCTCGGCATTGGTGTTCTTTACGTAGATGGCTGTGCACGGCGACGAAGTAGCTCCGAAGATGACGCTCTTCATCCGGTATTCATCGGGCGGACCCTCCCGCCGGTCGTCTCTCCATAGGAAACGTTGCAAGTCCCTGTCTTCCTCTTGAATAGTGACACGCAGGAACATATCCTTGATATTAGCTGTGACTGCGATCGGGCGTTGACGAAACTTCATGAGTACGCCCGACACTGACTGCAGCAGGTCTGGTCCGGACAGCAACATGTCATTGAGGCTGACCCCTCGTGTCTTGGCAGCGGCGTCGTGCACGATGCGTAGCTTTTCAGGCTTCTGTGGGTTGATAACGGCGAAGTGAGGTAGGTATCACAGCTTGGCACTTTTCTCTGTCGGCGCTGCTTCGGCGAAACCATTCTCCACAAGATTGGCTATTTGGTGTTTGAATCTTTTCTTCATGTTGTCGTCTCGATCCAGTTTTCTTTCTATGTGTTCAAGTCGGGTGAGTGCAGACTGGAAGTTGGAAGGTGGGTGGATATTATCGGTCCTCCACAGCAGTCCGGTCTCGAAGCCGCTGGGATCCGCTTCGTTTTGGCCTTTAGGATCTGCATGGCTCGGCGGTCAGCATCGGTAAAATATCTCCTGGCCTCCCCCAGTGACTCCAAAGCGAAGTGTTGCTTCATCAGCTGTTCCATTGGCTCCTGCTCTTCGTGGCTGTGGATGTGGTGGATGCGATGTCGTTGTGCGCCCCCCAATTCCCGGAGTCCGTGGAGTACCCAACAGAGCGGCGTATGAGAGGCCACCGGTTGTTTGTTGTCGCCGTGACGCAGCTCGTCGCTTGCCAGTAGTCTTGACCCAGTAAGACTGTCGGTGAACCTTCTTCATATTGCAGCAGGTCTTCTATATCTCGCAGGTGCTTGCAGGACTCCATGATGCACTCCCTGTGGTGACAGTCGTATGTTGGACATTGTTCGTGCCGTGATGCTGTGCAGCTTGGAGTGAAGGCCTCTGACACCGAACTCAACGCGCTTGGATTTCTCAGCGTCGATCTTTGTTCCCGCGACGCCTTCTATGTAAAAGGGTTCGACTGGCACGTCGACCCGTCGTCCAACAAGGCGTATGCATTGCAGACGCCCCTCGGTCCTTTGATTTGCACAGGAAGCATCTTAAGCAGCGTCTTTGTGTTGTTGGTTTCTCTTACTGATGCCACGGTGAAGTTTCGGTCATGGTCGAAGTAGTGTTGTTGCGTAACGCTGTTTCGGTATGTAGGTTACCCGAAGCCTCTAACGTAAACATGAGGCGCGGGGCGCAAAATGCTTCCGTCGGCAGCATCGAGTCAGCGATGTTTGATGATTCAGCGAGTAACGCAAACGCTGCAGCGCATCAAGCCTTCGCCGAGGTCACGGCACCCGTCGTCGGCACCTGAGTACGTCGACCCCCGGACGAGCCCCTGCTACTATTGCTGCTAACACCAAACCTGCTCCATCACAGGCTAAGCTGCAAAAATGGGGGACGCAGATCCAGAGTGAATCAATTCGTAAGGATCTGCCAAAGTTGCGTTCAGCTAAGAACCAGTGCGACGAGGAGGGTTTCGTGAAGGTTGAAAAGAAGACGAAGAGGAAGCCCACTCGTCCGAATAGATGTGACCCGACCGGCCCGGACCGAATGCTGCAGCCGGCCAAACCGACGACGCTGCTGTACGTGTCCCTACTGCATGACTCTACAAAGGTCGAGGAGATTGTAGCGTACATCAGAATTAAGACCAACTGCAGATTGAGGGTTGAGCGATCGGAGTCTCGCCACAGTGTTAATTTTAATTCATATGTGGTGAGAGTCCCCACGGAACAGCTGCCAACCCTCATGAAGGAAGACTTTTGGCTGAGAGGTGTTGTATTCCGGCGATTCTGAGGCCGGCTACCAGACACCGCGCGCAACACGACGCCGAAACCTCGTGTTACCTAGATAATGTATTGTTTATGTATAGTGATTATTTTAAGTCAATTTTATTTTGTATTGTATTACTAGCTGTGCCCCGCGGTTTTACCCGCGTTAGAGAGGATCATTACTATAAAGTGAAGTGGTGTCCCTTCTGAAGTGCCGTGGACGAGTTATTTGTAGGATTATTTAAGATAAACATTTCAATCATACATTACATATGTGTAACTGTAGCGGTTTTGGCAGCGCACGCCAGAATAGCTCGCAGATGGTAGATATTTTCCTACTTACTTGACACTCAATTTGGGGGAAGAGGTGTCCCAAATTGGCTTGTTTCGCCTTCCATCTACACGTGACTGATGAATTTTGGGGGGGTACGTAACCTGTGACCCCTCCTGGGACCGCCACTGTATGTGTTATTCTGATGTATAAGATCTAATCTGATTATTGTAAAGTTTCATTTAAATCCATTCAGTAGTTTTTACGTGAAAGAGTAACAAACATCCATACTTACAAACTTTTGCGTTTATAATATTAGTAGGATTTTCCGGATCATTTGGGAAATTTCTGGAACTTTCTCAAACATTCTGAATTAGTTAAAACAGTTTGCAATTATTTTAAAAATCTTCAAATCATTCGAGAAGTTTCTGGAATTTTCTCGAATATTTTCAATTAATTAAAAAAATTGCAATTATTTTAAAAATCTCCAGATCATTCGAAAAAAGATTACAATTATTTAAAAAAATCCAGATCATTTGAGAAGCTTTCTCGAATATTCTCAATTAATTAAAATCATTTAAAAAATCCAAATGATTCAGACAGTTTCTGGAACTTTCTCGAACATTCTTAATAAAATTAAAATTAAAATAGTTTGCTAGATCATCCCAGAAATTTTGAAATCCACTCAGAAGTCCCTATTGGTTAGTAAAGTACAGATTTTTTTTTCAGATTTTTCCACCCACCGCGATCAAACTCCCTTACTATCATCTACGTACTAAGAGGTATTTACCACCCCAAGGGGAAGTTGATTGGAGTTAATGATAATAGAGAAAGCCGTGTCTTTACGTACAAAGAAAACCCTTTACTTTTTATATATATATTAAGATTGTATGTTATTTCCTTTATATGTATTAGTTTGTGATATTTTAATTTTTATCTATGTATTAGTTTCTATGGGCCTTGGCCTGAAATAAATGAATAAATAAATAAAATAAAAAATACTATATAAAAAAACAAACAATACACATATTGATATCAAAATAATACGAAACAAGTAATATGTAATGTACAACACCTATTGACTATAAATTTTATACATAAGTTATCATGAGATAAGTCGCGAACAGTAATCATGCGATATTCAATCTAAACCAGTAGTCGCGTACAATAAGAATAGCAACGCCGCGCCATCAAGGGCACGAGCTGGCAACGCCGCGCCATCAAGGGCACGAGCTGGCAACATGTGCTAAATAAAATAAGCAAGTAGCCAGATGATCGGTGTAATGAAAGTGAATATACGGCACCCTGTATATATGCCCTCTAGCGTCAACACCGTGAACTAAAATATCCATTTTCAGACACATCCGAGCCAATTTGGAGTCCATCACAAAAATTGATATGGTATCCCTATCGCCATCTATGATCAAATGGTGTAAAAATTCAAGCAAATTAATCTGACGTCCATATATCGGACGTCGAAAGTCGGTGGTCGCCACATTAAATGCAATTAATGTCATGTTGGACGTCAAATAGGTTGCGGGATATATATATATATATATATATATATATATATATATATATTTTTAACCATGTGATTTCCAGTCATGAGGCGCGCTGCCTTCTAGGGTTCGCCCGACCAACCGACCGGTCCGGAGCCGGGAACTGGTTCGATACAGACGTCCAATGTTTGATCTAGGTCCACAGTGGATACAGCCACTTAACCCTGAGGTTGACACTTCCCGGTTCGTCCTCAGCCAAATTAATGCGTCTGCTTAACCTTTTTTCTTTTTTTTTTTTTTTTTGGTTTCGCTGGGGGAAATGCATTACGCATCCCCTCTCCCAGAGGGGTATGTGGGACTCCCCAGGGGCAATACCCCCTGGTATACCCACTAAAACCCCCAGCGGCACTCCGGCTTCGCCTCCTGGAAGGGGCCTGGGAATCCGGCAGAGCCTTTACGTCCAGTCCCCCTCCGGCGAGCCCCGCCTGTATGGCGAGCCCTACGCGCCCCCCCTTATGAAGGGTGGGGCAACGGGGACGGTCGAGAGCGTCTGCTTAACCTAACCTAACTTAAAATTATTTTAAATACCAATCCGGTACGCGTGGAACGGATTGATGCCTACCTACCCAACATTTTAATTAATCAGAATGGAAACATGTTCGAAGCTAATAATATATTATGCTAATAGTTTATATAATATATATGTATACACAAAGCTAGTTCTGAAAGAAGAAAAAATACAAAAAGGCTTTTCTGGATCAACGCGAATTATCGAATTAAAATTTGCAACAGTTCGTTGACTGAGCTGCATTTTCGAATACGACTTTAATAGTTTCTAGCGTGTTTGAAAACACGATTTTTTCAGCCTAACACTCAATTCCTCAAAATTAGTGAGACTTTTTCCAGCTTGTTTGCGGAAAACGAGCAGAATATATATTAAATTGAAGGGAACGTATCCTGAGCAATCTACCCAACCAGAACCTGAGGGTGGGTCTGCGTAAGATACCCCCTAGTTCTAAGAAATTATTTGACAAGGCATAGCTTGAAACATACAATACAATATACAGGCGGCCGTGAAAAATGGGTTCACCCCTAGTTTAACTGGGATAAACAACAAGTTACCAAGTAATCAGCCCTTTCGATCTCAAGGTCAAGAATCTCCCAGCTCGCCCCTCCCCGATTTGGCTTAAGGGTTGCCGTGCCGGACTGCCGATCGAGGGTCCCGGGTTCGATGCCCGGCGAGGGGAGGATTGAAGTGACTGGTTTCAGCTCCTGTTCTTGGTCTGGATGTTTGTGTTCATGTACATACATATATGAATGTGTCTATGGCGCCCACGACACGGGTCTACCTGCCCTGCCGTGGGGCCGTGAGTGTGAAACGTTGTAATATTATATAAAATACAAAAAATCATTTAAAAACGGAAGTCGTCCAAATGATCTACGATTCGCACCTAACATACACATATTTTTTATGGAGGCCGTCTCCGAGCGTATCGGTTTCGGTGGCAGATGCTGGGGGCTCCGTAGGCCCTTTTCAAAATTATAAAGGAAATGCGTCTGCCATTTACCTCCAAACCGGTGCTTGCTCACACAGCAACACGGTTTCTTCTCCGGTTCGACACATTTCAAGCGGCCGGAATGAGATAGGAGCAGAAGAGCAGATAGGCTTGAAATACTTACATCTCCTGATTTTCTTTAGAAGAACTTAGTGATAAAATATTGACCTCTCCGCTTACATTTAAGCAAACATCGCGGAATGCCTCAGGAGTTCTGGAAATTGGTGTACAGAAGCCAAGCTCTGCAAATGATTTGCCTGCCTCTCGGGCTGTTGTATCATATGCTCCTAAGACTTTTTCATCCCTTAACGGGGTAACCTAATTTATCTCTACTGAAAATATTAGGTAACAGGACGACTTTCTGACAGTCAACCCCTCGTTGACATATCACTGTCATGACAGTCCTTAATGTTCCGCAGTTACAAGTGCCATGAGCGACCTCAAGTCACTAGGGTGGAGACCACGAGAAAATAGTAACAATCTACACAAGAATTAGAAGTACCTGAGTGTGATTTACAAAACCAATAAAAACTTAAAGAAAATTTTGACGAAGAAAATAAAGACAGTTCAGAACGGATAGATGTGTGTAATTAGGAACCTGGGATTTGACAAGCCCATATGTGTGACTGTGAAAAAGCAGATGCCAAATGTATGCATAAGCAATATAAAGCGTATGGCTATATGCCATAAAGGAGTGTAGAGTGACTTTCACCCGAAATTGACTCATCTTTTCTAAACAACCCAGGAGGTCAGACTTTGGCTAGAGGAGCAGTCAATAGTTAGTACGCAAATGGGTACCCATCAATAGAACTGACATAGTGGTTTGTAACAAACGTTCGCCATCATAGCTGCGGTTAAGTTCTTTAAATCTCGCCTTAATACTTAATACTGGTCACCCTGCTCGCCATCTAACATTACGGCCGAACAATAGCACAGTAATTTCTTACATACAAAGTGTATGTAATACTCTGTCCAGGACCCTTCTGAAGACCTACACATAGAACATACCAGCTATTAGTTCTTTTAGATCGTTGGGGAACTTCGATCTCTGTAGAAATCTCTGGCAAAAACAAAAAGGGGAAGACACGTCACGTGTTCGAATGTCAACTCTTACTTCTCTCTGCCTTGTTAATGTTTCATCATTTCGGATCTCTTAGACTTAATAGCCTGCAAAGTTGTGACGAAACGCACGGCTCAATTTTGCAACGCCTTCAGCCGCGAGTTATTATTATTATTTTATTTTTTTTCTCTAGAGTTGGGTTTTTCCTCCCCCGTGCCTGCTGCCAAGGGTCCTTCACCACCAGGCCTCGGCGCACGGAATATGTTTGCTGGTGTGCCTAAGTGAAGCAGAGCACTTTGGCTGCTGTACATTTGTTGACGGACGCTGTGCAAACCGAGAACGCTGGTCCGCCGCCACCTTGAGTGCAGGACGAGGACAATATGGAAAGATTACTACTCAGATCATCATGGTGTCAATCAACATTAAAAACATATCAACCTGCATGGTGTCGATAGATTTAATAGTATAAAGTTATATGATTAATATAACTTAATACATCCAAATGGGATCTCTCTATTAAGTGTTGCCCAAGGCTACCTTAAAGAAAGATTGTCATACCCTTTCATTAATCTGTGATTAACCTTTGGAAAATCAATTGAAAATTAAATTTTAAATTCACATTTAAAAAAATATAATGTACATACATATCTTCAAATTCTTAGCTTGTAGCTTAGCTGCAAGCAAATACTCCAAATAATGATTGCAGATTTGAAGTATTTACTATGTAAATTAGTCTTGCTCTTCAGCTCTCGTGGGTAGGAGGTACCTACACGACCTTACCCTGGAAATTTTTCCCTAAAAAATGTATATGTTGATAGTGGCGATGTATGTATTTTACAGCCAGCGTATGGCATGGAATCTCTTACGACATCAGGACAAAAATATTTACCCACTGTTTTGGATCCGATTTAGGTTTCAGAAACGACCTGCCGAATATCAGAATGTTTGCAACAATTTAAAATACCAGTAGAGGCGCATTTCGTGCTGTCATTGGCAATTAGATAAAATCTTTTGTTAGGTATTTGTAGTAGAAGCTAATGTATCTGCTTCTCCTCGTACATGCTCGACATTAGCGTCTTTGAAACGGTACGAAAAATAAATTAACAGAAGAAATTCTTGCAGGTGAATATTACGATAGGGAAGATACCTTTGATATTACTTCTTTCAATATGAAGGAATTAAAGGTAAGCTCCGGCCCTTTCAGTTGAAACTGGCGGCTAATTTCAAATCAGTTAAATTTTTACTTCATAAAATAATACATAATATTTTTCCAGTTGATATTTTCCTGCCTACCTTAAACTCTCGCAGTCGCCCGGGGTTGGCTGGAAGAGAATGCCAATAATAATAATATGTTCTATAGTCCGTCGATTCTAAAATTTTTCATCATTAGTTTCCCATATATGAAAATATATTTGAGAAACAAGATACTTTGCGCAACCCGTTCTTGTCCTCATTAAAACGTCTGGTGTCAAAACCGAGAAAAAATAAATAAACATGCGAAAATAATAATAATAACGAATCTTTATTGGCATAACAGGCAGTAAGTTTTGCCCTGTAGCGCTTGGACTAAGGTGCTACAAACAATAAATTATTAAATAATAAGAAGTTCATAGGCTCTTTATATGTATATATGCAAGCTATTGATTGAGAAAATGGTCGAAGAATTGCATTTAAGTATAATACAGGAAAGAAATTTTCTCTCTCGAACGGTTTTATTTGCTAATCGCTCTTGTATTATTATTTCCACAAATAATAACCATCTTTACCTTTCACCTTTCACATAGCGTCGTTTCGTGGTCACCAGGAGCTATAAACACGTCTCTCACAGATGCTGTGCATCGTCACATGCCGAATAATGATGCAAGTTTTACATAACAATAAAACTTGTATTATTTAGCAGAGACGATGCACAGCATCCATTTAAGGCCTCCTGGTGAGAGACTGCTATGAAGTAGATTTTCAAATACCCTCCGAAGAAGGCTATCACCTGGGACCACGCAATTGACAGAGGGCGCTGATTGGCTAGAAAACGCGGGAAGCACGGCCATTGGCTAGGATAAGACAAAGGGAAGTATGACGCACTCTCACAGATGCTGTGCATCGTCTCTGCTAAATAATACAAGTTTTATTGTTATGTAAAACTTGCATCATTTCCATAAGTTTTATTGCACAATATGACTGATCATTTCAATAATAAACTATTAAATGAGCCACTTTTTAATTTTTATTTTGTTATTTTGCTTAATAGACCTGAAGCCGGTGATAGTTTTGTAAATATTACTGTAATAGGTATAGAATATCACATATTACTGGATCATTTTAAAGTCTAAGCAGATCGAAAAAAATGCCATGTATTGCTGTAAAACCCACATACATAATGTATGAGCCACTTTTTGCCACTCTCATACAAAAAATATTAGTAAAAAAACATTGAACTTAGTCAATTTTGAGAGAAAATGGGCCAGAAATTGCATTTGATTTCGGCAAATTGGAATAATATTTCGTAAAATTTATTTGACATTAATACTCTTCAGTTTATAATCAATCCGTTTCCTGAAAAAAAATCTTATTATTAATGATGATTTGGCATTAAACATCTTTTAAAGTAACCTAAATCTCGCATTATAATTCTTGACGCAAGCTATAAAAGTGTCTAATGTATTAGATTATTAATGAAATGAAAAGTTATATAGTGCAATGATACTTGTAGAAGTACTGTAATTTATCTGCAAAATCTCATGTGTTAAATCGGGTAAATAAGCAAAATCGGCAAAATTTCGTATACGGCCCCTTAACCTTTACGAGACCAGGCCGCGCCGCTTACGCGCCTAAACGATTTCGACCAGGGGTCTAGAGATTTTTTGCCGCGATACGCACTACGAGTGTTATTTATGTTCGTGCGACCAGATGTTTACACTTACAACGACTCCAGTTACATTTCTCGGAAGGGAATGAAACAAGCTTACACCTTATAGCTATTTAGTACTTCTACAGTGTGTTTTGTTTTTATAATCATCGTTCAAAGCCAAACAAAGAGTCCGCATGTTTAGATTGTTGTTCCGCTTGGTATAAAACGAATGTAACATATAATCGAAGAAAAAATGTGGCACATTATTTATATATTCAGAATCTACATGAAAAGACCTTTCTAATAAAGTATAATACAAGTATGTGTTCATACAAAAAAAATTAACAAATTTGAGGTTGAAGTTACGTAATGTTTTTTTCGCGCGCCGTTATAAATTGCACATGACGGTGTATTGAAAATTTAATTGCAATGATAGTATTAGTCGTATTCATTTAGTTATTCCTTTATTCTTTAGGTAAAGTATCTCGAAACGTTGTATATTTTTTTCAGGTTCATTGAAAGAAAAACATACTTCGTAGAAGATGAAAAACGAAAAGTCGGAAAAAATAGGAAAAAAATTCGAGGTCACGTTAAAATTCATTTAACGAATTTTATAATTAATCTAATTAAAATCAAGGGGCACACTCATAAAGAATAAGAAATTGCCTTTCCTGCAATATAATTTTCATTGACACTTTTCATACACAAATAGACGTAAAAATGCCAAGAAAAGTAATTAAATTTTTTTCATTACTTTTCAAATCACGCAAGCAAACACGCAAGCAACAGAGTTTGTCAGTGCGCACTTATCGTAAAATGAACCTTATTGCGAACTCCATAAGGCGTCGACGGATGCACGGTAAAGTCTGTATTCGTTTGATTTTATATTCAAATTATGAAGAAAACTAATTACTAATCGAATAATATAAATAAAATATAGATTCCCTGATAAATTATCTTTATACTATTAGTGATTGTCATGGTTTTGTAACGTAATAATAGCAGAAAAAAATATAACTTCAATGCGCAAAATTCACACACAGAATTGATCTTGATTCATTTGTATAACAATGATAAAATATAGCAAAAGATACAGAAACGGATTCCTTATAAAATAACCTTTCTACATATGTATGGCAGTAATGGTTTTTAACCACTAAATTGTGTAATAATTGAGCTAAAACCAAAACAGCGCCATTGTTGTGGCCCCGCGCATAGGTCCATATTAGGTCCTTACATAATAATATGAAATTGCCGATACTCAATACTGGCAACTTTAAAATCAAATATCTTGCGTTTGATTAGGAATTCCAAATACAAATTTATTTCGATTTTATAATTTTCATAAATTACCATAAAAACTTGTATTATTGCGATACTGCGCTCCCGTGTACCTTTTACTGCAGCATTTCATGCTTTCGGGGCACTTCTTTTTGTACTTTTATCAAAATAAATGAATATTCCTCTTACGTAAATAAATAAAAATTATAATATTAATCTAAACAAATTACAATTTTACTGTTCTGTAATCTTCGATAACATGCTCATTGATTATAATTTTAAAAGCCCATTATATCCGTACGTTACCAGTGTTACCACAATACATAATAGGTACCTATTTACTTTTTTTTATAACAACAATAATATTTTAATTATTTAGTCGTGAAACACGAAACAATGTTTAAAAATAATTATCAACAATGTTTATGTTTAATAATTATCATGCGATTCTAATAAAATAAGCTTCTAGCTTATGCACGGTTTTTTAAACCTTTTTCCAACCAGTAATATAATTGGTAAGTTTCGTCTACACTGCTCTATCAAACCAAACTTATATTTTGCCTTGCTTTGACATCAACACCAATGTATAAATGCGAAATTGTTTGTTTGTTTATCCTTTCACGTCGCGATGGAGTGATCTCGATATTTGTATTAGTAAGGTGAGAGCTGAGAGTCGCAAAAGCTTATTTTTTCCGCGGTAAAACGTTTTATTTCCATGAGAATATCCATTATAATGTAATTTGATCATTTCTAACGTATCGTAACCAGGTATATTATTTCTTAATTAAAAAGTTTTTTTTGTCAAGAGTAACGCAAATATTCCAAATACATGCAGAGTTAAACTGCTATATAAATATATATGGTCCATTTAGGCCCTTACATTATTATTTTATCATTCATTATTATATTAATATACTCATTTCATAATGTCTGACGACAAAACGCTCTTGGGTAACAAATTAACAACAAAACTTGTTTTCTTATAAAATAAAATATTAAGTACATGCTAAAGTTTGTTGTTTTATTTTAATCTTTTAATAAAGACAAAGACATTTATTTGCATAAATATGGGTGTTTATAAAGTTGTTTATATATATTTAGTTCGCCATATTTACCTTCACGAGGTATGCAAATATATCTTTTAATAATATAACATTTTACTCGTATATAAAGAGATCTTCCCCCTCTGTAGCACTACTGCTTCGCTCCATGTAGCTAAAACACATTAATAATATTGATGATACAAAGACAAAATGACTGCCACTATAGTTTTTTTATGTCCCACTGATGGGTACATTTTTCCCCTAACAAGTGAGAGGAATTTTGGCCATAGTCCACCACGCTGGCCTAATGCGGATTGGTGAACATCATACCTTCGAGAAATTATGAGTTTCTCTTAGGCATGGACGGCGCTGGAAAACATAATCAATTAAATATCACAATATATTCCATCACCATGGAGCAGTGATAAAATGCGCACATTACAAATGTCTTTTTGTCAGAGGTGCTCGCCGAGGATTTGAACCCGGTATCTCCCGCGTCGGAGACTCTTCGGCGCGGTCCTTACAACTCTGCCATCGCCGCCACTATAGTAATTTTATTGATATTTTTTCTAAAACACCGCACTGCACCTAACGTCTGAGAAACCAAAACCTCCAATAACGAATTTTCTTAGTGGAAACTACAAAATGTAATTTATTACATCGTTTGTCCTTGCATTGTTTTATTTGAATGCAAATCAAACTTATACTTTTTAATCGAGTTGGTTCCTACGATTGAACTGAAGGCATGACATTATTATTCCTTCGACAACCCGGGTGGCGAAATGGTTACAATGCCGACTGCCGATCGGAGGGTCCCGGATTCGATTCCCGGCGAAGCAGAAATTTGAATGATGTTAAAATTTCTGATCTCGGTTTTGGTGTTTATGTTTCTGTCTTTCTGTGTGTCCATGGTACCCACGACACAGAGTATATCTACCTTACTGTGACGCTATGAGTGTGAAACGTTATTTATATATTTATTTACTTATTATGGTTGTGATTCCTGTAGAAGGAAGATGTTATATACATGTAAGGGGCGTCCATAAATTACGTGAGATGTTTAAGGGGGGGAGGGGGTCGAGTCAAATCTCATCTAATCTTACGTTGGAGAGAGGGGAGGTCTCGGCAAATATCACGCAATTTTTTTTCTGATTGAAACAAAAAAAAATATTTTGGTCCATTTAATCCAGACTAGCTGTGCCCGCGACGTCGTCCGCGTGTATAAAGACTTTTATAAAATGGATTGATTAAAAATTAAAGATTATTTATTTGCATTGAATAAGTAGTAGGTAGATTATTCTTACATATAGTGAAATCACTTATAATACAATGTTCATATGTTCAGAAGAAACCTAATGTATTTTTTCTAAATCCTTCAAATCTAAAACAGTAAGGAATGCTTACTGTACTGATCTTACTATCCACTTTTCTCACGTTTCGCTTTTCTCGTGCAATCAGATTCTCTTTACAAATGTACCTCGTTTATTAAAGTTAAGAGATACTGCTGTGCCCGTGGCTTCATCTATGTTAAAAATAGTATCTTTAGTAAATTGGGTAAATTTATACTGCAAAGAATGTAGAGGCAGAAAAGAGGTGCACTATACAACTACTTGTAGTTGGGAGATAAAATTTCTAAACATACACGTGCTTAGGATTAAACAATCGGAAAAATAATTGTAAGGTCAATTAATAAACTATAGGTTTAAAACTTGCGGACAGCAGTTTGGTCATAAGTCATAACTCATATAACATTGTGAAAACTAAAGCAGAAGGCAGGGTCTCTACACAGTGTGCTATCTGTATATTTTGGAACTAAAGAATATTTTTATAAAGAATCTTTAAAGAATCCTTAATATCTCCATCAACCAACGTGTGTGGATGAGCCCTCAGCTCGTACGCAATAAAGAGACGCAAAAAATGAGTTAAGTTATCATTGGTCCAATTAACAATGTTCAGCATCATACGTATACCTACCCAACGATGGGACAACCCGCGTGGCGCAATGTTTACCATGCCGGACTGCTAATCGAACTGTCCCGGGTTAGAATCCGGGCGAAGCAGAAATTTCAATGATGAGTTTAAACTGTTCTCGGTCTGGTGGTTGTGTTTTCTGTCTCTATGTGTGTTCATGGCAGCCACGACACAGGGTTTATCTACCCTAATGTGCGGCTATACGTGTGAAATGTTATTTTTTATTTTTTTTTACACTATGTACTTACTTACTTTTATTTGACTTAAGGCTTTTATTTGAAATTATCTCCATCGATTCACTTTGGAGAAGAAATGAATATTGCTCAATAACGCCATCTACAGTATGGCATGTAAACTTTGTGGTAGATAAATCGAATGTCAAATTACCAAATAGGTAGATATTGAGATTAACAGTTGGTTCACTAAAAGTTTAACTATTCGTCTCCTAGATGTCTGCAGTAGTCTCGTTTTGTTAAGGCTTTGTACATTCTGTATGAAGGTTTAGATTCCGAATCTTACAACCTTAATGCTGGATGCATTGAGATTGTAATATTTGGATTTCGGTTCATCGGAGCTTGAGGCCTCCTCAATATTGGGAGAGCTCCATGCTCAGCAGTGGAATGCTAAAAAGGTTGCAGCTTGATATAATGTAGCGATAATAATCGTTTCAGCTACAGCCTGTTCATAATCTTCCACCCCAAAAGAAGACTAATAAGCTGAGCAACTAACTCAATGGAGCCTGTGTTGTAAGGTTCGGCGGCGGTAAGGCTCGCGATGCGCTTATTAGGTACCTATAGTCTAGCCATACTCGGCCAACGAAAGAAAATACAGTAAGCTGATCTAAGTATATTTAATATAGTCGACAATATTAGTGAGAGTTCAAAATAATTTTACTTAAATTTAAACTTTTAATTATGGTTTTGAATGGGCTGTTACCGAAACTTTCATACAAAGTCCCCAAACTGCCTTTTAAGTTTATGTCGCGTATTGTGTAAATGAACATATAACTTTTTTGTTTATCATCCGATTGATATGAAATACACAGTACTAATGTTACGGAAATTCATTCAACAATATATCAGTAAACACATCATTCAAAGAAGGGAAAAGAATTTGAGAATGAAATATTAAGTTAAGGTTAATTATTGTACGCTTGAGATACCAACTTTCGAATCCATTTTATTTGCTATTGAGGGGTAGTTTTGAAAAAAGCTTAAATAGAATTCTTACTATGTTAGTAAAGATTACAAATACAAAATTATAAGTATATTACTCTGCACAAAAATTTTCTGTACATCAAGTTTCGACACTCAATTTTCAAAGAGTTTCAAAGAAAATTGACATTTAAAGGGTGAATTTCGGGAAATGCTGAAACACGTATTCTTTTATTTTGGTTAGAAAATATTTATACCAAATTTCAAGAAAATCTATTGAAAAAATCCAAGTTTTCCATACAAATTTTCATCGCTCATTTCACACCCTTAAAGGGTGATTTTTAAAATTATCTATAGCCTAAATGTTAGCGAGGACCAATATATATAAAACAAAAAAAGTTTCATCAAAATCCGTCCATTAGTTTTTGCGTGAAAAGCTAACAACAGACAGACAGACAGACAGACAGACAATAATTTCAAAACTTATATTTTTAGCTTCTGTTACTTATAAAAAGACCCCTAGAAGTATTTTTTTAAATTTATATGCAATGTACAGAATTGACACTGCTTACAGTTTTATTATATGTATAGATTGTACATGCTTAAGATTTAATCTTAAGCGTTATCGTAATACGATTAAGATCATTCACTAATTGGTTTGAAAGAAAATAATTTCATTCATACTTCGACGTTATACATCTACTGACTATCAAACCACCATATTTGTTTTATACCAAATAACTCAATTTAATCTCAATTTACGGTACAGTGTAGCCCGTCCTTTATTTTCGCGCCACTGTGGACATGTCATGTTGGTTCCAATAGTCTTTCTTGAGACCGCGCATGATTCTCCATGGACTGAATTAAAGCAGATTCTATATTCTTTTTTAAATCACAGTAGTTACGATTTAAGTATTCTATTGTTAAATTTTTATTACACTAATAGCTAACTAGTCTTAACTAATCGTAAATAAAAGCACGAAGTATTTTTCTCTTTTTACAATAACAATCCAACGCGTTTACGTAAGAAACCCACATTTTGAAAAATCTCACGTGAGATTGGGGGATGGGGGAGGGGCATGAATAAAATCTCACGACATCTCACCAGGGGTGGGAGGCACAGAAAATTAAAAAAAAAACCTCACGTAATTTATGGACGTCCCCTAAGGATTCACTTCTAACAAAAATGGTAAATGTTATTTGTGCTACAATAAATCACAACTACATTTCTATTAACGGGCACTTCATTAACAGAGTAGACTGAGCACAATTTTTTCTTAAAATATTTTTTCTATGTATCTATTTATATTTATACAAATCTTGCATATTTGAAAATTGAATTTTAATTCTTATCGAATATCGTAAGGTAATTTGGCTTTTTATTTTTTTACGGTTACTACGCACCTACATGATATAACTAGTAAGTAGAAATTATAACACACTTCAACATAAGCTACTAATTAATAGAAATAGGATGGACCTATTTCTGTTAATAAAGCAAGACAGTAATATTTTATACATAAACACCGTTAGCATCAATCCAAGTCAGTAAAGAATCGTGAGGGTACCTGGTAGGCTTAGAATCAAGGGTCTCTCCGCGCAAGTTCATCGTCGGATATTATAGGTTTGCGGTCGTCGCCCTTGCCACGGCCGAGACGACCGACGCGTCGGGCCAACGAGCTGGTCTTCTCCACCGCCCCCCATCCGCCGCTGTTGCCACTGCCACTGCCAGATCGTGACAGCAGACCAGTCACACCCTCGCCTAGCTTGCTATGATGAATTCCGTATAAGAAGTACAGTAGAAGACCTGGAAGTAAGTTACGGACAGGGTCAACTTAAATGTGGCACTGAATATTTTTTGCATGTAATCATGTAATAGGATTCGCCTACAACTAAGGTTCATCATTCCATCGTAGATACGATAAAACACACATAAACACAACACAAGTAAGTAGGTAGGTACGTAAAGACAAACCCAGACCAATAAAATCAACATTCAAATTCATTATGCCGCCTTGAGAATCGACCCCTTCGAGCTGAACAGCAATTTTCCTATAGGTACAAATGGTTTTTACTACATCATTTTTGTGCTTTAAAATCAAGTCAATTACGAGAAACGCCACAATCAAATACTCAAAAAAAATGGGGTCTGCTGGAAGAGATTCCAATTTAGGTATAAGTGGTACCTACCCCTTTTTCTTTAATTAACTATTTTTATGCCTTGTTTGTGTGTACAGAAATAAATAAGTAATACAATATTAAATAGCCTATAATTACCGAACGTCATCCAAATTGTAAATCGTGCCCAGGTGAGCGAGTTAAGATTGATCATCAATTCTAAGTTGAGCATCACGCTGATTGCCGGTATCAGGGGCACCCAGGGCACGCGGAATGGCAGCTTCATTGGATTCTGCTGGTGCGCCCAAATTATGACTAGACCTAAAAAAAGTGTATTGTTTTAGGGTACCTACTTTGTATATTTTAACACTTTCGTAATTTCAAAATCGCTGAAGAAAAGTGGATATGGAATTCAAAAAAGTGTTTCTCAAAGTTTCGTCTTTAGTTTTAAATCAGTCTTCTAAACTTAGTTCGTTCACGACTTGGACACTATGCACAGAAAAATTGATACTTTAAAAAGGTGGCACTAAGCCATGCTTGGAAAGCAGGATAATGTCAATTATCTTTTAAATCAATAATTTTGTCAATTGACTATAAATGAGTTGTGACGTCACAAATCATTTTCATTTTCCCATATCAAATGTATGAAAATGTCACGTTTTTACAGTTCTCTAAAAGTACCTAAAGTAAAGTCTAAAGATTTGGCAGTCCAAGACCGGATTGCAATGTCAATTAACCGAACAACGGTGAGGCAATCATATATTTTAATAAAATTTGTATCACAAAAATAACTGTACATAGACGTGCATATTTATTAAAAACACACACTTACATGAGGCGACCACCAGCCTCCGGAGTAGCAGCGCAACTACATAAGCTCTCAGACAAGACTTACCTATGCTTGCTTGAGGTTGTATGTAGATGTCCATGGGCTGCAGCGACCACTTAACACCACGTGGCCTGCATGCTCGTCTGCTACTCCATTCAAATGAAAAAAGAAAGACTTACACGCAATAATAATAGAGAGTAGAATGAAAGTAGGTAGTAATGCCCAATGACCAGCCGGCTCCGCAAGAAAGAAATTATGTATACAAAGAGCAGCAGTAGCCAGGGTAAAAATGTAAACCCACGTCGTAACAGGGGCTCTGCTCCCGGCAAGGGGCTCTAGCCAGGCATACTCCGCACGCAACCGCCCTACCATAAGCGCTTCGAACATCTGAAATTGGAACAAATCATTAAGCTCTAGGCCTCAAACTGAGATTAGAAAAATTAACCAGGGTTTCCGAATTCTTAAAAATTCAATTTTTCTCTAAAGATATTTTATGTTTTTTAACGTGTAAATGAAATATTGTACCTACAAAAATTATTGAAAATTATTTAAATAGAGGTACCTCTTTTTAGTTTACCTAAAAATATCAGTCGTTTTTCCTTCTTTCTGACTTCCAATTTATTTTCTATCTGATAAATTGTGTACACCCTGGTAAAATAAAACCATAATGTAAGACAAACCTCGGAAGAAGAAGAACCCCCATCAGTGCCAGGCGTACCAGTAGCAGAACTATCTTCTCGATCACCAGGAGAATCTATTTGAGGAACTCCAAAATGCTTATCATCCAAAGCAGGTGTGGGACGGTAGCGAAGAACGATAACAGCAGCGCTGACTATAGTGTATGCAAGTAAAGTTCCGATAGACATGAACTCGACTAACTTTTGGAGGTCAAACAGTAATGCTATTAAAGCCGAAGACAAGCCCGATACAATAAGATTACACACTGGTATTTGGGACTTGTTGTTGACATTGCTGAAGAAACCGAACAGTAAACCATCAGCCGACATAGCATATAAGCAACGAGGCAAAGAAAATAGTGATCCTAATAATGTAGTTGTCATTCCACATACTGCGCCAACAGCAACAGCATATTTGGCCCAATCCGCGTGAACTGCGCCTAAAGCTGCTGGCAAAGCAGCCTCGGGAACAATATTCTGATAAGGTACCATCAAAGTCAGTGCCAAAGCAACTAAAATGTATACTATTCCCACCATCGTCATAGACAGAATTGTTGCAATAGGTATAGATCTAGTAGGATCTTTTGCTTCTTCGCTTGAAGCAGATATACTATCGAAACCCACATACGCATAAAAACATGTTGCTGCCCCCGCCAGTACACCACTTATTCCATGTGGCATAAAGCCACCGTTCTCTTCAGACCAGTTAGCAAGATCAGCATAGTAAAATCCTAGAAATATTACAAGTGATATTACCAGGAGATTCAGAATAGTAAGACCGTTATTTATATATGCAGAAGTTTTGACACCAACTGCAAGGATCAAAGATGCAGCTATGCATATAAAGAAGGCTAAGACGTCTGGATAGTCACTAAGCAATGTTTCATGGAGTTGTCCAGTAACTGCAATTGTGGCATTTTTGATAGCACCATCTAGCATTGAATCCAAGTATCCTGACCAAGCTCTGGCTACTGACGCAGCACCTGAAATTAGTCATCAATCAATGTATAAAGTTAAACTTATACGAAATATTAGACCTATTATTTATACAATAATCGATGAAGATATACCTTACCTATTATATATTCTAATATAATATTCCAACCGATAATAAACGCCCAAAATTCTCCAATACTGACGTATGTGTATGCATAAGCGCTTCCTGCTCTCGGTATTCTAGTACCAAATTCAGCATAGCAAAGAGCTGCCAACGTCGATGTTATGCCAGCTAATAAAAAACTTAGAGCTGTTGCAGGACCAGCCATATGATGAGCAACCTCTCCTGTCAACACGTATATGCCTGCACCGACCATATGGCCCACACCTGTAACAGAGAATAAGCAAGTATGTAGTAAAGTCACCTTTTTTCCTTCCATCTATACAATATAATATCTGATTCTCTCCTAATAAATTCGCTAAGCCCTCTAGGTTCTACGCCTACGAAACTGTTCTGAAGTTTTCAGCCCACTTGGTTAATTAAGACGACCTGTGCTGTTCCTCATCAGTTATTTGGCCTTTGCTTGCCTGCCATTTTAGTTTGTGAAATGGCAGGCAAGCAAAGACTGACTGCCACTGAATTTCGTTTGTGTTTCTTACACGCAGAGAAATATCAAGAATAGCTCTCAAGCAGAAATTGCATCAATCAACGTTTCTAAATTACTCAATTCTACATACCTAATGTTTTTAGTACAAACTTCAACTATTGGATGGAAAATATGGACAATTGAAATATTATATATCTTTAGTGTGTTTAAGTAGATACTTGCTATAGAAGTAACTTACCTAACAATGTGATATCAAATGTAGTGAGGCAGCGGTTAAGTGGAGTATCCAAGGAGTCCCCATATAGCGGTTTACGTCGATTCATTTTATGACAAAACCCAGAAAGGACATGCCCCAAAATTTTATGCCTCGCTCCTGGCATTTTTGCTATATATTTTTATTTAGATTTTAAAATTGATTTCTGAATGAATCTTACTGAAACAAGTTAAAACACTGTAACTTTCTCTCACGATAAAATATTACACAATTGAATCAATAATAGGAAAACCCAAGCTACTTGTACTGTTAGAATTCCTGTTATGGTAACTTACGAATTTAATTACGCAGATAAAAGACACTCTACAATTCTGAAACAGGACGAGTGTGCATTCAGAGCAACATCCCACAAATATGCACTTTGACTGTCGAGTTCGGCAATTTTTGAGCTCTTTTTGAGTTGTACTAAAATCATTTGGAGACCAGCTGTTAGGAATTTGTGCGCTATCTCTGTAAGTTATACTTACCACTGTTATACCAATTCGTCGGCGCGCGCATTCAATCGATTACCTATTTAAGTGTCTCTATAGTTGAAATGTACCTATAGTTATAAAATTTGCTTGACGTATATGAAAGCGATGCAAACGCACCTATATTGAATTTATTTTACATCTAGCATATTTAATAGCCAATAAAGGTAAATAGCAAGAAATTTCAAGAAAGTTTGGCAGGTAGATCTACCCATTGTGATTTAAATCTATGCATATGCACATTTTTATTTAATTATAAGTACTTAACTCTCATACTTTTGTAAACAACTGGTAAACTTTCAATAGAGGGGTGCGCTGACCTGTATGTAAGTAGTGAACTAATTTCGCTTTTCTCTAGCTTGCGCACAAAAGTACCTAAGTATGTATTAGGTAGGTAGGTACTTATATCAAATTTTTAAAATGTTTTCTGTTAATAAAATTGCAATTTGGATCTGTTTTGAGCTTACATACAAAAACGTTCTAAGCTATTAATTATTTTTGGGTTTTAGGCATCCGATTACCCCTGTTAAGAAAAGTCAGTAGTTTTATGTATCCCAAACTTTTTCACTATCCTATTAAAATAAATTACTTGTGAGAGAAATACCCATTGTAAGTGAAAAATTTTTTGAATTATTATTATATACTAGCCTTCCGCCAGCGGCTTCGCCCGCTTGGACCCATTTTATAGGTTCCCGTAGGATAAAAACCATCCTATGTCCTTTCCCAAGGTCCACTCTATCTGTGTTCCAAATTTCATTAAAATTGGTTCATTAGTTTAAGCGAGAAAGCGTAACAGACAGACAATTACTTTCGAATTTATAATATTAGTAGGGATAGAGGCCGCCCGCGACTTCGTCCGCGTGGATGTTTGATTGTTTGAACACGCTAATCTCAGGAACTACTGAAAAATTATTTTTGTGTTGAATAGTCCAGTTATTAGGGAAGGCTATAACCTATATAACATCATGCTATGCGACATTAAACTCCTCCAACGATGTATTCTGTGCTCCAACGCACACACGCACACTGTTTTGATAGATATGATTGTCGCAGTCGGATCGTATAATCCGCCGTATAACATTACAGCTAGCCGATTCCTAAAACAGGGCCGTTCTGTATTGTGGCGGGTCCACGATTAGCCGGATTGTTAATGCGATACGTTCTACAATATGGCGGCTCACGTTTAGCCTCATTGTAATGAAGCCTCGTAGCCACCCTGAAACACATTTTCACTATAATTATTTATATTCGAAAAATACCCAAACCGAATCAGAGCCCCCCACTATCCGCGTGGTCTTGTCTGTACTACCCCTAGAGTGTATATAAAAAGCCGGAGGCGCGGAGGGAGACCACTCCCCGCCCGCTGTAGGAAAGCGCAGGCATCAAGAGAGCCGTAGCGGCTGAGGCTGGTCGCCAAAGGCGACCAAAAAACCGAAGCTGCGAAGGCGAGCGCAGGTGCCGCGCTTTCTTACGCTGGGGCGGAGGGAGTGGTCTTCCCGCAGCGCCGGAGATGTCACAGAGCCACTTGTTTTATTACATTATCCAAGCCTTGGAAGATATTATATAAAATTGCTAGTTAATGTTATTAATTTATTGTCAATCCTACTTATAACCCTTTCCAACCGGCGAACATATTTTTAATTTTTTCATGTATAACTTCTATCGTATGGCTATTTAGCCTTCAAGTTACGTTAAAAAAATAATAAAAAAAATCCTGTAACCCCCCCTATCCTACAAAAGTACCCACACGATCGTGACTATCAGGAATAATTTGATTACCGCACGATCGTGACTTTTAAGTAGTAAGTAGGGTTAATGAAATAAAAGTCTAGTTTAATTAACTTTTTTTATATTTATTACTATATTTTAGTAATCTTATTTTATAATCAGTCTCTACAATTGAGAATTTGTATTTGGTTTGGTAAAAGTTTGGTAGTCTTTCCATTTGACCAAGCATACTGAATCTCTTACAAACTGCTGATTTTCGCCACGGTACATTTTGCTGTCCTTCTTAAATTTTAGTGCTGTTCGCCCGGGGATTCGATTAATCATGATGGTTCCAGTACTATGCAGATTCTTTCTCTCCATTTCTTGAATCAACGGGATAGTTGTGAAAAAACGATCGTGGTAAATACAGCTACCTGGCAGGATAGTTTTAGTTAGATACATGCCTACAGATGGACCTAGACTTAAAGATAGTACGTTAGGTCTAGGTCTTTCCAAACATTGTTTTAGTGCCTTTATATATATCTCAAAATCTACCAAGAGACCATCGCTAGTAGTAGTGACAAAGTATTTTAATGCTGTAGGACGTGGCTTATTTCGAACAACTTGCTTCAATGCACATCGCCCTGTAAAGGTTCATTCGTTCATCAATACTATAATATCCCGGTACTCTTTCTAACTTGTAACAGGCTTCCTGCACTCGGTCAATAATCGGCTGTATTTTCCATAAAGGGTTAGGCGGTGCACCTGTGGTGGTGATTCTGAATCAACGACATGCAAGGAAGCCTGAGCTGAAGGAACCGATCGCGGCTCATATTATCAGCAATAAGTGGCAACCACGTAGATTCTCGCCAGTACATTGGTAAACGTGGATACGGAATGACACTCATAATCAAGTGTATAGCAAATAACTTTCTAATTTGTAACTGGGTTGTTTTCAGTTCTGTGCCATATCTACGTAGGTGATAAATATTTGTACAACGAGCAGCCTTTTCGAAGAACTCCTCATCAAAGTAGTCGTGGACATATTCAACATGTGTCCATTGGTCCCGAGGGTGGATTTGGATAATTATCGTCCTTATCAGTAAAAGCTGATTGCCTACACATACCAGATCGACGAGTAAGTGAGTTTCCAGTCATTACCTCATTTGAAGATCGCACCTGTTGCTTCGGAGAAACGCAACGTGATACAGATGTGGATGGCATTCCTTGTAAGTCTGAGGCGGCATTTTCTGCTTGATGGTCAAAATTCTCCTCATCGAGCTGACTTTCAAAAAGTACCGGATCAAACTGGTCACCTTCATCGTCTAGATCTTCAATTTCGGAGATATCTCCGTTCTGCAAGAGATTCAAAATATACTGGTCCTTCAAAACTGTACCTAAAATAAAAAATGAGCTTATCATACTTCAAAGAAATATCAAAAAACAGCGGAGAGAAATATGCGTTTTACGGATTTAAAAAAGTGTTAAAATCCGGATCATCACGATCGTGACGATGTAAGTTAAACTCGTCACAAACAGAGCTAAAGCTGCATTATTACAATAAAAATTACACCTTTGTATTAGTTGATATCTATTTTAGACTATAATTATAAAAAAAGGTGGAAACGTAAAGAAAAATATTGAAAAAAACATACTTACGTGATCTAGAAGAAGATTAGAAACGTGTCCTTGTATTTTTTAAAGTAATTGCACACATCAACACGATCGTTCGAGGCCGATCGCGTTCACAAAAACAAATGCCATTTTGATGTAGATTTTTTTAAATCAATCATCACGCTCATATTGAATCGGTTGGAAAGGGATATTATATCGATGTTGTCAATTATCACTTTATCTAAATTGAGTAGATATTATAAATAAAATGGCTAGATAATATATAATATCCGGATTTATTACTTTGGCTGTAACATATATGCAATTGGGCGGCACGATATTACGCCGCTTTGACGAACACGAAGAGCTCATACAATACAACGTTCGCTAATTTAGCTGAATTGCAATCCATTTGAACGAGAGTGCGCCGCATTACAATACAGCCCTGTTTTAGGAAAGAGCTAGCCGGAATGTAATACGGCGGATTATACGATCCGACTGCGACATGATCTTTGACGTTAGGAACACACCTACATTGCTTAGACGACCTGCGTGGCGCAATGGTTACCATGCCGGACTGCCAATCGAAAGGTCCCGGGTTCGATTCCCGGCGAAACAGAAATTTGAATGATGAGTTAAAATTTCTGTTCTCGGTCTGGGTGTTTGTGTTTCTGTCTTTGTGTGTGTCCATGGTACCCACGACACAGGGTAAATCCTACTGTGGGGCTATGAGTGTGAATCGTTATTTATTTATTATTTATTTATTTATTTAGACAACAGTGAGTGCTTGTAATTTAATATGAACTTTATACAATAGCAATAAAGCTCAAATTGACTACGTTTTAGTTAGAAAACATTTGTATGGGAAAAAGAAAAGGGCTGTTTTTATGGTTTTTCCGGCAATTATTCGAATTTTTCTCGCCGTACAAACCATCCTTGAACTTCAACGAACATTTAAAAAAAACAATTGGCCAAATTGGTCTAGGCGTTGTTGAGTTATGCGCTTACCAACACATTTTGCGATTCATTTTTATATTATAGAGATTTAAAATATGGACATTGAACAACGTGCATCTATTAATGAAAAAAGTGACGAAGAAACAGTGAAAGAAAATGAGTGAGTACTTTATAAAAATACTAGATGAAAACCTACTGAAAATACTAGATGAAAAATTATACTGATAGGTAATAAAAGCAATTCGTGCGAAACTATTCCCTAACCATTCCAAACTATCAAAAATGCACAACGTTAATGTTCAAGTTTTCACTTCTGCCGGCACTATCGGAGAGCAACCCGTTGTTTTTTTTTTTATTGGCTAGCATAGGCTTAATTATTATACAGACTACTCCCTCTTTATAAGCTAGGGCTTCAGCCAAGCCCGTCATGGCGGCATGTCTAACGTAGTGTTTAATAATTTCTCTATGGGCATGTCTACGATTGGATATTGGATATATGGCTGCACGTTAGTTACATGTGATAAGAATCTCAATTTTATAATTAATAGTACCATGACGACCGAGCGTTGCTCGGATAAAAAAGTATTTTCTTGGTTTAATTTCAAACGAAACACTCATTTGCTTAACGCCATCTGAAATAGCTCCGAATAAAAAAATATTTTCACAAATAAATGAACGCAATATGGTTTTGCTTTTGATTGAGATTTGAACCCGGATCTCTCTGGCAGTCAGTGGCGTCTCCGCAGGCAGCCCACGTAATCATTCTTCGGCCAAGGAAGCTTCAATTTATTGAACGAAATTTTTATAGAGCTCTTTCAAATCGACATTGTCATTTCTTTGAACGTTGGCTTGGTGGATGGCGTTTGACGGCGTTCTACGCCACAATATTATTAATTACTAGCTGTGACCCGCGGTTTCACCCGCGTTAGAGAGTATCATTAGCATAAAGTGAAGTCCCTTCTGAAGTGCCGTGGACCGGCTTTTTTGTAGGACTATTTAAAATAAACATTTCCATCATACATCATACGAATGTGTAACTCGGTTTTGGTAGCGCACGCCAGAATAGCTCGCAGATGGTAGATTTTTTCCTACTTACTTGACACTTATCGTCATATTTTGGACAATTCACACAATATCTTTATAAATTGTAGCATATGTGTTATTCTGATGTATAAGTTGTAAAAGTTGTATTATTGTAAAGTTTCATTTAAATCCATTCAGTAGTTTTTACGTGAAAGAGTAACGAAGATTCATAGGTACTTATAAACTTTTGCGTTTATAATAATAGTAGGATTTTCCAGATCATTTGAAGTTTCTGGAACTTTCTCGAACATTCTCAATTAATTAAAACAGTTTGCCATTATTTTAAAAATGGTCAGATCATTCGAGAAGATTCTGGAATTTTCTCGAATATAAAACTTATTTAAAAAGTTTGCAATTAAGTATTTGAAAAATCTCCAGATCATTCGAAAAAAGATTACAACTATTAAAAAAAACCAGATCGTTTGAGAAGCTTTCTCAAATACTCTCAATTAATTTAAATTATTTAAAAAAATCCAAATGAATCGAGATGTTTCTGGAACTTTCTCGAACATTCTCAATAAAATTAAAATAATTTGCTAGATCATCCCAGAAATTTTGAGATCCACCCAGAGGTCCCTATTGGTTAGAAAAGTACAGATTTTTTTTTCAGATTTTTCCACCCACTTCCACCCACCGCGATCAAACTCCCTTACTATCATCTACGTACTAAGGGGTATTTACCACCCCAACGGGAAGTTGATTGGAGTTAATGATAATAGAGAAAACCGTGTCTTTACGTACAAAAAAAACCCTTTACTTTATATATATATATATATATATATATATATATATATATATAAATCCAGGAACACTTTTGGCAACCTTTCATTTTGCAACCTTGTGGCTACCACGAGTTACAGCAGACTTAGGGCAATAAAAGCTATGAATATTAACTTACTACAAGCTATTATACTGTGACTATTACTTAAAATTTACCTTGTTGCAATATCCTCCAAAATAAATTTATACAGGTACATATATTTTTCGCAATACTTTTGACAACCAATCCATATTGTTATACTTACTCCATCCATGTATATTGATGTATATTTATATTTATTTTATAAGAGATAAGCCTACCGTTCTTAATTACATATATACAACTTCCGTATTTTTAAGTATATTGTCAGCTCATTCCTAAGTACTTTGGGCATCCTACCATTAACGAGTACTTTTAACGACTTATTATACTAACCGTATATTAACGTTTACTTAGCTAGCAAACATGCTACCTTTCAGTAGGACTGTAATATGGAATCCAGAAAGTACAGTCAAGCTCCAAAATATTAACTAAATCAGTAACTGTGGTGTGCAAGTGGACTGTATGTTGCTTGATGTGTTCAGCGTAGGCAGGTTTCAAAGAAGAGACGATTTTCCTTTTAAGGTGTTTCCTCCAGTAGAGCCCAGTGGTAAGTGAATTCAGCTGCTGGTTTTCAACTCGTGCGGCTTGTGTGCCGCACGGTTGAGCCAAGTTTCGGATTCCTCTATCTTGGGGTTTCTTCCGTGGCCCGCAACTGCAGAGCCCGTCAATAGGGTTGTAAGCCAGGGGGCTCCCTGGCTTACCGATGGGCGGGATCCAGCTCCTTGCTGGATCGGGGTTGTCGTGGTCCGTGGGTTGCGGCTTGCGCCGCTAGTGAAGCCCGGTGGGGGCGCGGCACCTTGGTGCCGCGGGTCAATCAGCTCTTCATGAAGCCCCGGCGGCCGCAGGTGGGTCCCGCGCCAGGAGATCGCGCGGGACCGGTCTGCGGTCGAGTAGACAAGCGTGGGGCGGCGCCAGATCCCGCAGATGCGAGAATCGCGCCGGGTCGACACGCGCAAACATTTTGGTGGCGAGGCAGCGCATGAAGTCGTCCAGGCTCTCGACTCGTAAGTCCCTCTGGATGACTGCGTTCCTGACGCACCACGACGCTTGCGCGGCTCAATCGCGCGTGCTGCGACAAGCACGCGCGATTGAGCCGCGCGCAAACGTTTGCGCTGCGGCTCACTCACGAGCGCGTACCAGGCCGGCGCCGCATACGTCAGGCGGGGGCGGATGTACAGCTTATACTGTGTGGTCTTAACACAAAGAGGGAGGCTCGAGGAGAGCACCGGACATAGCTGGAAGCTCGCCGACCTCGAGCTGATGAGTATGTTGTCCACGTAGTGCTTCATGGTAAGTCTGTGGTCTAAAGTCACACCCAGGTACTTCGCCCGGGTGGACCACAGGATGTCTTGTCCGTTGAGCTTCAGAGTGGGGTCCTTAGAAGAGCTGCCGCCTATACGGACGGCCTGGGTCTTCCCCACGTTCACTGACAGTCTCCACTTCGCGAGCCAGTCGGGGAGGGCATCGAGGGCACGCTGCATCTTGGACGCGGCGTGCGCGGAGTTGAGCGACGTTGTCACGAACGCCGCGTCGTCGGCATAGACGACTAGCAATGCCCCCCCTGCCGCTGGGGTGTACGTAGCGTAGCACGTGGAAGATAGGCAGCTTCCTTGCGGGATGCCGGCTGCCACGGGATGCTCTTCTGATAGTGCGCCGTCCACTACCACTCTGAAGCTCCTGTTGTCCAAGAAGCAGGAGATCACCTGTACGATGCGCTTGGGCACCGACGACTGCGAGATCTTGTAGAGAAAGCCGTCGTGCCAAACACGATCGAACGCTTTTTCCATGTCAAGGAATACTGCACACGCTCGCTTGTTACTGTTCAGTGCGGCGGTGGTGACATATCACCGCCACACCATAGAAGGTACTGCACCATAGTGCAGTACCCTCGATCTTGCAGCAGGAGCGACTCGAAGACCTTCGAAATGGTTGAGAGAAGCGTGATGGGCCTATAGCTCTCAGGCTTCAGGATGCTTTTCCCCGGCTTGGGTAACATGATTACGTGCCCAATTTTCCATGAGTGCGGGAATGTCCTCGTACGCAGAATGCCGTTGAAAAGGCGCGTGACGGCTCCCATCGTCTTCCTGGGAAGCTGGCGGAGCGCCGTGTTGGTTATGCGGTCTGCGCCGGGAGCCTAAAATATGTTCCGTCTCCTGAGAGGGGTTCGACCGGAACTGGCGTTCGAGGTTGTTGGCGAAGATCTCTACCCGATCTTCCGCCCGGTAGCGAGGCGTGCAGTCCGTATGCGTCAATGGGCGGACCGGAGCCGGGGTGTTCGTAAATTGGCGGCAAAGACGGTGAATGGAAAGCCAATCGTCTTACGCGACACCCAAGCGCGACTCTCAGCTCACGGTCGCGTGCGCCTCCAACGCGGCCTGGAGCCTTTCCTTAGCTCGGATGAGGTGAAGCTTCTGTGTCGTGCATCTGGTGTTCTACCAGCTCCTACGAAGGCGCCTTTTCTCCTGTAAGAGTTGGTAGATGCGAGGTGGGTGGGGGGACAGTGCTCCCCGTGATGGAATCTCTTCTGTGGACCCCTCCAACACGCCTTGTATGCTGGCAGTGAGGTAGACCGCTAGTTTGTCGACATCATCTGCCGTGCAGACAGGCCGAGTTGGGGTGGTGATCTCCAGTGTCTTCTTGATGGCATTCCAGTCTGTTATGAGACGTGGCCTCGGTGGCGAGACTCTCACTGGGTTCTTCGCCAGGACTAGCGAGACGGGAACATGGTTGGACCCCATGCCGTCTTGCAGCGACTCCAGTGTGGGCTGGACCTCGAGACCGCGGTGTACGACGATGTCTATGACATCGGGCGAGTGCCCCTGTTGTTCCAGGTAGTGTCGGGCATTCTGGGCCCTGGACTGCGTACCCGCGGTGCTCGGCATTGTTAAAGAGGTGTCGTCCGTTCCTGCAGGCGGCGTGGCTGTTCCACCCCGTATGTTTGGCGTTCCAATCGCCGGCGGCGATGGTCGGGTGCGGCGCGTCCAGCGGCTGCCTCAGGATACTCGGCTCTGTGTTCCTCGGCATTGGTGTTCTTTACGTAGATGGCAGTGCACGGCGACGAAGTAGCTTCGAAGATGACGCTCTTCATCCGGTAATCATCGGGCGGGCCCTCCCGCCGGTCGTCTCTCCATAGGAAACGTTGCATGTCCCTGTCTTCCTCTTGAATCAGTGACACGCAGGAACATATCCTTGATATTAGCCTTGACTGCGATCGGGCGTTGACGAAACTTCATGAGTACGCCCGACACTGACTGCAGCAGGTCTGGTCCGGACAGCAACATGTCGTTGAGGCTGACCCCTCGTGTCTTGGCAGCGGCGTCGTGCACGATGTGTAGCTTTTCAGGGTTCTGTGGGTTGATAACGGTGAAGTGAGGTAGGTATCACAGCTTGGCACTTTTCTCTGTCGGCGCTGCTTCGGCGAAACCATTCTCCACAAGATTGGCTATTTGCTGTTTGTATCTTTTCTTCATGTTGTCGTCTCGATCCAGTTTTCTTTCTATGTGTTCAAGTCGGATGAGTGCAGACTGGAAGTTGGAAGGTGGGTGGATATTATCGGTCTTCCACAGCAGTCCGGTCTCGAAGCTGCCCGTCGGGATCCGCTTCGTTTTGGCCTTTAGGATCTGCATGGCTCGGCGCTCAGCATCGGTAAAATATCTCCTGGCCTCTACCCCCAGTGACTCCAAAGCGAAGTGTTGCTTCATCAGCTGTTCCATTGGCTCCTCCTCTTCGTGGCTGTGGATGTGGTGGATGCGATGTCGTTGTGCGCCCCCCAATTCCCGGAGTCCGTGGAGTACCCAACAGAGCGGCGTATGAGAGGCCACCGGTTGTTTGTTGTCGCCGTGACGCAGCTCGTCGCTTGCCAGTAGTTGCCAGTTGTCTTGACCCAGTAAGACTGTCGGTGAACCTTCTTCATATTGCAGCAGGTCTTCTATATCTCGCAGGTGCTTGCAGGACTCCATGATGCACTCCCTGTGGTGACAGTCGTATGTTGGACATTGTTCGTGCCGTGATGCTGTGCAGCTTGGAGTGAAGGCCTCTGACACCGAACTCAACGCGCTTGGATTTCTCAGCGTCGATCTTTGTTCCCGCGACGCCTTCTATGTAAAAGGGTTCGACTGGCACGTCGACCCGTCGTCCAACAAGGCGTATGCATTGCAGACCCCCTCGGTCCTTTGATTTGCACAGGAAGCATCTTAAGCAGCGCCTTTGTGTTGTTGGTTTCTCTTACTGATGCCACGGTGAAGTTTCGGTCATGGTCGAAGTAGTGTTGTTGCGTAACGCTGTTTCGGTATGTAGATTACCTGAAGCCTCTAACGTAAACATGAGGCGCGGGGCGCAAAATGCTTCCGTCGGCAGCATCGAGTCAGCGATGTTTGATGATTCAGCGAGTAACGCAAACGCTGCAGCGCATCAAGCCTTCGCCGAGGTCATGGCACCCGTCGTCGGCACCTGAGTACGTCGACCCCCGGACGAGCCCATGCTACTATTGCTGCTAACACCAAACCTGCTCCATCACAGGCTAAGCTGCAAAAATGGGGGACGCAGATCCAGAGTGAATCAATTCGTAAGGATCTGCCAAAGTTGCGTTCAGCTAAGAACCAGTGCGACGAGTCCAGGAGGGTTTCGTGAAGGTTGAAAAGAAGACGAAGAGGAAGCCCACTCGTCCGAGTATTAATTTTAATTCATGTGTGGTGAGAGTCCCCACGGAACAGCTGCCAACCCTCACGAAGGAAGACTTTTGGCTGAGAGGTGTTTTATTCCGGCGATTCTGAGGCCGGCTACCAGACACCGCGCGCAAATAATAATAATAATAACGTGGCGGAAGATAAATTATACGCACTTCTAAACTTATTCCGGCGGTACGCCCCTCTTCTTAACTGTTATTAACTTTAGGCACGGTAGAAATGAAAAATAAATATGAACACTCTAGGCACGCTTCATGAACTGCTCAGACTACCACAGGGGTCTTACTGAAAATCAGCGCTGCAGTCCCTTGCAGACTGTGGCATTATGCTGAGTAAGATACCTTTTCGCGGCTTACTGCAGCACAGTTTAACCATACATTAGCAATAAAGTTGTTAGCAACCCAATGCATGTAATTGTATTGTACTTTTCTGTGTATGTGTTCAATGTATGTGTTATTTTTTTTTCTATGTATGTGTTCTGTGGTGTAGACTTAGTCGCCAATAAAGTTTCTTTCTTTCTTCTTTCTTCTTTCTTTCAACACGACGCCGAAACCTCGTGTTACCTTTTTTTTTTTTTTTTTTGGTATCGGGGGGGAAACCTTCGAAAGGTACCCGACACCTTGGGAGAGGATACCGGGTTATGTGGGATTTGACCGCACTAAAACCCCCTCGGTGGCCCGCCTCTACGTTTGTGAGGACTCCGGGATCTCCATAGGAACGCACCGGTGTCCTCCACGCGCGGCGCCCCATAACGGGCCCATCTTCGGGAGAGCAGATGTGCTCTCCTGCACCTTCAGGTGTTCACGGCGACATGCGGCCACGCATACACCGCCGTCCTTCCCGGGGCTGCTGGCTGGACGGGTCAAGCTCCCACTCTCACCGTCCGCATCCCCGGAAGCCCCCTTTTAGTCGCCTCTTACGATCAGGCAGGGGATACCGTAGCTCTATTCTTAATCCCGAAGCTACAGGGACTAGCGCCGGGGGACGTTATCTACGTCGGCCCCGGCGGCTCCTTCGCCGAGCGGGATCTGCACGCTCCCGAGCTCGCTCGGCTTCCTCCTTTGCGCACATGACATTGTCGCAGAAGGAGGTTACCGAGCCCCACGCGTCCCTGGAGCGCACCATCGCTTCGACGACGGCCGCCGGGGACAAATCATGTCCGATTGTTTGGACCAGGACCCGCCGCTCGGACTCCCAAGCTGGGCAGTGCTCAAGCGTGTGCTGCGCGGAATCCTGGTCATGTCCACAGTGATGACACCTGGCAGACCTCTCACGTCCAATGCGGTTCAGATACTCACCGAAGCAGCCATAACCTCGTGTTACCTAGATAATGTATTGTTTATGTATAGTGATTATTTTAAGTCAATTTTATTTTGTATTGTATTACTAGCTGTGACCCGCGGTTTCACCCGCGTTAAAGAGGATCATTACTATAAAGTGAAGTCCCTTCTGAAATGCCGTGGACGAGTTATTTGTAGGACTATTTAAGATAAACATTTCAATCATACATTACATATGTGTAACTGTAGCGGTTTTGGCAGCGCACGCCAGAATAGCTCGCAGATTGTAGATATTTTCCTACTTACTTGACACTTGACACACAATTTGGGGGAAGAGGTGTCCCAAATTGGCTTGTTTCGCCTTCCATCTACATGTGACTGATGAATTTTGGGGGGTATGTCCCCTGTGACCCCTCCTGGGACCGCCACTGTATGTGTTATTCTGATGTATAAGATCTAATCTGATTATTGTAAAGTTTCATTTAAATCCATTCAGTAGTTTTTACGTGAAAGAGTAACAAACATCCATACTTACAAACTTTTGCGTTTATAATATTAGTAGGATTTTCCGGATCATTTGGGAAATTTCTGGAACTTTCTCGAACATTCTGAATTAATTAAAACAGTTTGCAATTATTTTAAAAATCTTCAATTCATTCGAGAAGTTTCTGGAATTTTCTCGAATATTTTCAATTAATAAAAAAAATTGCAATTATTTTAAAAATCTCCAGATCATTCGAAAAAAGATTACAATTATTTAAAAAAATCCAGATCTTTTGAGAAGCTTTCTCGAATATTCTCAATATTTTTTTTTTTCAACCTTTTTTTTATGTCCCACACAGGGCACAGGTCTCCTCTCACTAGTGAGAGGGATTTAGGCCTTAGTCCACCACGCTGGCCAAGTGCGGATTGGTGGACGTCATGCTTTCGAGAAATTATGAATTCCTCTCAAGCATGCACGGCGATGGAGAACATCGTAATCAATTAAATATCACGATTTTTTCCATCACCGCGGAGCAGCGATAAATGCGCACATTACAAATTTCTTTGTCAGAGGTGCGCGCCGAGGATTTGAACCCGGGATCGATCGCGTCGAAGACCGCGGATTCATACCACTCGGCCATCGCCGCTCTATTCTCAATTAATTAAAATCATTTAAAAAATCCAAATGATTCAGGCAGTTATGTATTAGTTTCTATGGGCCTTGGCCTGAAATAAATGAATAAATAAATAAAATAAAAAATACTATTTAAAAAAAAACAAACAATACACATATTGATATCAAAATAATACGAAACGAGTAATATGTAATGTACAACACCTATTGACTATAAATTTTATACATAAGTTATGATGAGATAAGTCGCGAACAGTAATCATGCGATATTTAATCTAAACCAGTAGTCGCGAACAATAAGAATAGCAACGCCGCGCTATCAAGGGCACGAGCTGGCAACGCCGCGCCATCAAGGGCACGAGCTGGCAACATGTGCTAAATAAAATCGGCAAGTAGCCAGATGATCGGTGTAATGAAAGTGAATATACGGCACCCTGTATATAGGCCCTCTAGCGTCAACACCGTGAACTAAAATATCCATTTTCAGACACATCCGAGGCAATTTGGAGTCCATCACAAAAATTGATATGGTATCCCTATCGCCATCTATGATCAAATGGTGTAAAAATTCAAGCAAATTAATCTGACGTCCATATATCGGACGTCGAAAGTCGGTGGTCGCCACATTAAATGCAATTAATGTCATGTTGGACGTCAAATAGGTTCCGGGATATATATATATATATATATATATATATATATATATATATATATATATATATTAAGATTATTAATAATCTCCAATAGATGTCTCCGGAAGAATCGTATTTTTCAGATTAAATTTAAGTTGATTATCGCTAAAAATAATCTTTAATAATTTACTGGGTCGATTTATTAACACCGAAATTAGTGTACTAAATTTCATCAAAATCGTTGGAGCCGTTTCCGAGATTCAAAAAATATATTTATAGGTATATACAAGAATTGCTCGTTTAAAAGGTATTAGATTTTAATGTTTGTGTACGTTTAATATCCCATTTTACTTATAGTTTATGTTTTATGTATGTACGTGACCCAGCGGTCAAACATGATTATTTTTGATACTTCTATGGGACCATGTCTGCTGGATCCGCTAGTAGGTTAGTTATTTTATAACTTATTGTCAAACACAAAAATAAAAGAAAATCCGTTTAAAACTTTTTAATGGCAATTTTTATGTCACTTCAAATACAAAACATAATATTATAAAGAAATATACAATGCTTATTACTACTGTGATTGTTTTCTTTTCGTTAACATAAAAACTGTAATTAATATATGATATTACATGTATTCCACGAATCCACTGAATTTGTGCAACAAACGACAATTATTATGGGTGCCATTAAACTAATTTTATTTGTAACCTGCTAAACCTAGTATGTATTTACTATAAAATTAGTTTTTATAAATGCAAACGAATGAAAACATTTATTACACGACTACATCTCTACCTGTAATTTTATTATTTATCTAACTTTGATTAGTCACTGTACGACGTACGTATCGTTTACATTAACCTGAATTAGAAATATGTCATATTTTTTTTTTCTAGGTACATAATTGCTTACGAACACGATCAAACTACTACATCACTTTCTAAATATTTTTTACAAAATATTTAATTAAATAGTAGTTTATTATCCAAGTATACCTTTGTACTTTTTAGTGTTTGTAACGTACGTTTTTGTGCGCTAATTAGTAAAATAAATTGGGTTTCTAAAATGCTGAACTAGACTATTAGGACCTACCTTCAGTAAAGCACCTGAAACTGTGCCTAGAACGAAACATTTTATAACTTAACAAAATATTCAAATTGAGAATTTTGTTAATTTGACAAGACGGGTCCGACAGCTAATAGCTAAGTTCTTTAATATTTTAATGATGAGTATATAATAATAAATTGCAACTGATTACATGGCAATCGCAAAGCTTGTGGCGATCACTTGTACCGCTATTATCTACTCTAACAATGTATTATTTAACTATCAGTTGAATCGGGTAGGTTCCACTACACTGGGATACATTTTACACATACGGGAATGGTCACATACATAATTTTATGATGAAGACGACTATTAATTAATTAATTACATGTCAAATGATTTTTTTGTTATAGTATTAAAGACAAGTATATATTAACACCAATCAATTAAAAACACTAAAAATGAATTAAAATTACATTTAACATAAGCTTTCATTTGTTCTTAACATAATCATGAGAATATTAGTTAATGATTTGAGGTTTTAGACACATTGTTAGACAAAAACTACTGACCTAAAGTACATTTTTGAGACTTATAAGCTGCCAATATCTGTTCTATATAATTTATAAGTGTAGTAATTATATAAAATAATATATAATCATATTAATATACATATAATTATAATAATAACAACGAAAATTAATATTTTAGGGTTCGTTAATATTGTAGGGAAGATAACGCTTGCAGATCTTACATAAACAAATTATTCTTCTTCATACACTATAATAATATGATAATAAGGGGTTTACAGTTACACAAGTAGGTATTCGTTTTTCTGAACGAGTATTGAACCGCATTAAGCTTAAACGTCTGTCACGTTCAAGTTTAATTTGGACAAAATTAGGAACTACTCTGCATATAAATAATTAAATGAATAGAAACATCACCCTAAGATGGTTAGAAATAACGAATTAGGTAAACAACAACCCCTTTACATATTTTACAAAAAAATATCAGAAAACCACAATATACATAGTTATCTGCTTATTACAAATTGGTAAAAATAAATAAATGTATAACGTATAAAACATCTTATAGAATATATTTTTAGTCAATGACAGCGTGCCACTTAGATATAAAATGCGCACGGTCGGACGGAGTGGAAATAATTTTTATATAGGAATAGAGAATAAAAAATACATGTCATAAAATTACATACATTTTTTAAGACTGTAACAGATTTTAATGAAAAAGTGGTAGTAGTTTAAATTTAGAGTCTGCAAGTTTTGGCACTTTTTTAACCATAGTTATGATACAAGCAAATCATAGCTCGATGCATTAACATATAAAAATAGCTTTTTTAAAATGAATAAATATATGTTATAGTAATTAACTAAGCATTAAAAGAAAAATAATCTTTAAGCAGTACATTCACTTATTTCGGATAAAGAAAATACGTAATGAATAACCAAACAAAAGAAAGTACCTTGTTACTTTTAATTAGGTATTAAAAAGTTTGTCGGCAAATATCGGTAAGTAAATTACTGCGCTATTTATTGTACACACGTAACTAGAAATTGATCTCTAAAACCTCGTCTAAAACATTATCTAAACTTCTGTCGCCACTACATGCGAATGTGCATCTTAAACAAATAAGTAATTAAATAAATGTTATCCACCAATGCAATCAGGCTGAATTGAAGCTCCACTCGATGATGACGAGACCCCTGCCCAGCCGTGTTAAAAACGGTTACAGCCAATGTAACCAAAATCCGGTTACTTCATTTCTGCCTCACAGCCCGACAACAAAGGTTTTTTATGGAATTAAACATAATAATATGTATCCTACACATAAAATAAATACAACAAAATCAAAAATATAAAACAACATTAAAATGCCAATAAATTAAGCAATTTTTAAATAAGAAACAAAACGTTTAAAATAAGGGAGTCTCGGGGGACTACCGAGAGTACTGCGGCCCAAGAGCATCGTTTTAAAAACCAAAATAATCCGGGCGACACATACATCATAATAAATTCCTTCATAGTACGTACGTACAATAATAAGAAAACAAGTGGTTGTACTGCATAAAATTAAAATAACAGCAACTAAATAAATTAATAATTATGAAAGCAGTCATACGAAAATACACAATTAAATGATATGTTCAGGTTTCAGTCTTTAGAAAATATAGCATTTTGGTATTATTTATACTAATATAAATACAAGAATAAATAGACTTGCATATTTAATTGCTTAAAGTAATTAAGTTTAGCACCCGTACCCTTACGCATTTTAATGACGCATAATGTTAAGTATCATTTAGTATAAAGTAGTACAACCATAAAAACATAAGATACCTACATAGGATAAATTAATATTTTAAGAGTTCGGCATTTTACACGATAAATATTATCGCCTTATTTATATATACAATAGCATACCTACTTTAAAGACCATTTGTTTCTCAGACCATTTTGAAAATAAAGATTTGGTGCTAAACTTTTAAATCTTCAATTTATATAAACACGTTCAAAAAAAACATTACACCAAACTTTTGAAGGTTTTGTGACTATTCAAAAAGTTTTTTTACAATACAATTAAACATTACTTAATAATAAGGCTATTAAATATAATATCGTAGGTTTTAATTTACGACTTACGCTTTACGCTATGGTTATTTGTATAAAACATTCGATAAACATTTATATAGGTATCTTTACAATACAGAATCTAAGGTTCTGCGCTTTTAACAGTTCCAACAGTAATAAAAATGAATGATATGAAATATGAAATGTATACAATGGTCCCTGCATAAAAAACTATTTTTTTTTTCAAACTTACCTCAGCAATTTATTACTGACTAGATGACGAGGGTAAGTGTATATGGAACAGTCTACAGAAACCTTGAAGAGCTACATATTATATTACAAAAATTGTGTTTAAAACAAGACCAAACATACTATTATATTGTAATATTACAAAGATTACATAATCCATAGGTGCTTTATTATTTCAACATGAATGTGGTAAAGATAAATCTAAGAACTTTAGAAAGTAGGTACAAGCTAATTTTAAAATAACAAGTTTGACTTGTATCAATTTTGTGCATTTAATTAATATTAAAACAAAAAATCATATTTCTATCTAGGCTTCATTGAAATATGAACAAATTATACGGAATGTTACGGATCGAAAATGTATAATAATAACAGTATTAATACTTATCTGGAAATGTAAACCTCTTTCAATAAGGTTGAAAAAATATACCGACATTTACACGTAAAATATGCTCATATTGCCACTACTACATATGCTCGATGGTTGCATCCAAGATAAAGAAGTACTTCGCGGTACACTTCATTGTCATGAGGTAACTTCAAAAATCGATTTTTAAATATGGTTACACTTTTCTGTCTGTCTCTTAGAATATAGGTAAACAGGGTACAATATAACAAGATACATATTTGTTTAAATTTTAATACCACAATTAAATAAAATATACAATGTAAATGTGTGGCGCAATGGTTACTATGCCGGACTGCCAAACGGAGGGCGTTAGGTCCGATTCCCGGCGAAACAGAAATTGATGAGTTTTAAATTTCTGTTCTCGGTCTGGGTGTTTGTGTTTCTGTCTTTTTGTGTTATGTTTGGCCACCAAACAGGGTATCTACCCTACTGTGGAGCTTTGAGTGAGAAACGTTTATGAGTGTGAAATGTTTAGAAATATATTTATCACACAATTATTGAAAAATTATTGATAAATAGTAACTGCCACAATTTCATTTAAAACGTCTTACCTATAAGTATTATAAGTAGTCAATATATTCTTCACTCATTTTAAATACTTATTTTAAATTTTACCCATCATACCCTTGCTTACGGTCAGATAAGAACAGTTCTACCATCGGGCTTTAACTAGCAGACAGTATTTGTAGCAGTAGTAGTGAAACGGATATTATGCAATATAAGTACAAATACATGTTATAAATATATATATTAAAACTGTGAGGTACGAAGGGAAGATTAAAAACTTTTTATATAATAAAGTTATTGCAATTTTTAAATAAGAATCATTATTATTATATATTTAGTTATATTCTTAATTTAATAAAGAAGGTAACCGAATAAGATACACATAAGTATTAAATTTCTTAGTTAGGAACAACCCAATAAAAAATGTTAGAAATTATAATCAGTATATAAAAATATTTAGGACTTAGAGGTTTTTATATAAACATTTTGAAAAATTATACTTTTCTTTTTATTGAAGACATTTTAAAAATTTGTGCATTTAAAACACATTAATTAGTAGCTATGTTAAGTACAAAAATAAATGCATTAGGCAGCACTTACTGTCCGTATTATCGCAGTACACCATTGCTATCAAGTATGTAAATAGAACAGAGCAAATTAAATGTTTTATAATTGTTACTTTAAAAGCTCGAACCGGTATCTTAAGATTTTCCAGTAAGATCTAAGCTTCCTAGGACGTAGGAACGTAAAAAAATCGATAGAAACTCGATTTTCGAAAATCGAACAACAGTCAAAACCTTATATTTTCGCGTAGTGTATAATATTATATTTATTGACTTATTTACATAAGGCAGAATTTTTAACAATAACGTTAATATAAATTTGTCTGGGCAGTCTACTTTAGTACTTTTTTATCTATTTCCTCAGATCATAAAAAAGTAAGAATTTCTTCAGTTTTGGGAATAAAAGGAACTAAAATGGTTTAATATTATTATCATGTTTAAACATTTTTAACGCAGCCCGAGTTAAGTAGGTAGGTACTTACGTAACAAAAAATAACTTTAATTATTAATTCTTTTCTTTGCTAACCTATTCAAGGAGATTTTATGAAACAAATAGAGATTAATTGCTTCTTTTCGTCTCCAATAAGTAATAATAACCTTGACGCAACTGCATATCGATTATATTTTGAAAGGAAGCAAACTTAATGAGGTAATTTAACATGGCACTTATACAAATTCTTATAAATAAGTACATCATACATATTATTGAGTCCTGTACAAATGGAATTAAAATATGTTTTAAGACTTGATTAACAAATTGCCGAGATAAAATTAAAACGGTGTAAAATAAAATTAATAAATATGGCGAATACGGAACTTAGAACCAGAGCAATGTAAGTATAGGCCAGTGCCCAGTTACCATCTTAATACATATAAATTACGTGTCACGTGTTTGTCCGCGATGGACTCCTAAACTACTTAACCGATTTTAATAAAATTTGCACACCGTGTGCAGTTTGATCCAACTTGAAAGATAGGATAACTTACATCTCAACTTATAGTCGCAATATTATTTTATGTCTAATACTTTAAGGCAGGACAACGTCTGCCGGGTTCGCTAGTATTATATAAGTAGGTTGTATTTTACAATCAATTTTTTGATAGGCTAGCAAATTTGAAAATGTATGTCGATATTGTCGATACTTTTTAAGCACATGTAATATTTTAGGATAAGCCTGCATATTACATGTATGTTTTACATAAATAAATAAATATCCCGGATGCTATTACCTACTAGTCAGATGTAATCAGTATTTTGTAGACTTTTGAGACATTATACCCTGTACAACTTACCTTCACGATTTTGAGAGAAATGTGACACATTCACTCACAGTTACTAGTATCATTGCTATATAACGAGGATACTGAGGATATAACGAGGATACTGAGGATATAACGAGGATACTGAGGATAATTAATTAGCACTGCGGTACTAATTATATATGTACTCTTAAGAAGAAGTTTCGTATACGGCCTCTTAAAGGTTTCAAATTCTTTGTGTAACACAGATTATACAGTATTTATTCATATTTCTAATCTATACAAATAAATAAAATTGGAGTGCCTGTTTGTAATATTAAAATAACCGCTTTTTACTACATGCATACGAATGTATATACGGTACATACCAAAACAACCTTTTATAAAATTTTTGTCTGTCTGTCTGTTTGTTCCTATAATTGGCTAATCTCTAAAACGGCTGGACTGATTTTGACGGGACTTTCACTGGTAGGTAGCTAATGTAAGGAGTAACAAACGTTACTTATATTTTAGAAAAAAATATAGGTAAAACTAAAGTCGACGCAGCCGAAGTCGCGGGTGGCCGCTAGGGTTTATTATAATTTAGTCTTGTCAATTTGTAAAAACGTTTTTAGTTTGTTGTCATGAATAACATTTTTTAAACTTTCATTTTATTTTTATGTTAGATTTGAATTGAATTAGAGATCGATTTTAAAGTGAATCGAAATACTTGTTAGCGATGCATTTTTATTACCGCGTTTAACAGTATTATTTCCGTTTATTTTGCAAAGGACTGAGTAAAATAAATCATTTATTTAGAAAACGGTAACGCTTAGTCATTATTACAAATAATAGTTACCATCCTATTACTTATGTCCCAGACCTAATGAATATGCGAGAGCTATAAAACCACAGCTTGGGTTCCTAAACAGTTACTAAATTCTAGGCCAGCTAAGCTAGATTTATGTGTTATTATCTTTTATGTAGTCGAGAACAATTGAGCAGTAAATCAAATGAAATATAATGAAATTATAATATTTTTAAGTGTATTTTCAACATTTTTAATATCGACAATATTTAGCCGTCATGTCAAAGTCACGTTATCCGACAAGACACTATCTACCAAAATCCTGGAGCTATGTTGTACGGAGTATAGTAGTAAAGTGGTAAGTGGTCCAATATGGGGAATCACTCTGATTAAGAATTTTGTGTATAACTGCTGGAAAATTTAACCATGAATGTCTGATTTTCAGAACCAACATTTCAAACACATTTATTATGTCCCCCAACTCACACTAAGCTTGGTGGGCCTAAATCCTAAATCTCTCTTAAGTACCTACGACAGCCATGAAGAGATATATACATAGAAATCATTGCATTAAGATTGAATGTAAGGTAAATTGTGGTTTACGATTTATGACGTATTAAAAAAAACTACTCACTAGATCTCGTTCAAACCAATTTTCGGTGGAAGTTTGCATCGTAATGTACAACACATATTTTTTTAGTTTTATCATTCTCTTATTTTATAAGTTACAGGGGGACATACATTTTACCACTTTGGAAGTGTCTCTCGCGCAAACTATTCAGTTTAGAAAAAAATTATATTAGAAACCTCAATATCATTTTTCAAGACCTATCCATAGATACCCCACACGTATGGGTTTGATGAAAAAAAAATTGAGTTTCAGTTCTAAGTATGGGGAACCCTCAAAATTTATTGCCTTTTTCTATTTTTGTGTGAAAATCTTAATATGGTTCACAGAATACATCTACGTACCGAGTTTCAACAGATAGTTCTTATAGTTTCGGAAAAAAGTGGCTGTGACATACGGACGGACAAACAGACAGACAGACATCACAAATCCATAAGGGTTCCGTTTTTTGCTACGGAACCCTAATTATGTTGAGATTTCCCAAAATATAGGTATCACTTTCTGTATGATTCTGAGCTCTTTACAATGTTAAAAAAAATGAAATGTAATAAAATAATAAATTAACTCTTTTTTAAACACTGAAACTTCAGCTAGATACCTTATATGAAAATAAGTAAATAGGTACCTACTACAAGATTTGGTTGAAGAAATTATGTTATAGGCAGTGCATAACATTTTGAGATGTCACAGCATTTTTTATGAGGCTATTCAAAAATAGCATGCAATAAAATATATGGCTAAAATAATATTATTAAAGATACATCATTATAATATAACACAAGCCCTTGAATATTTATGCTATTAGAATATTTTTTAAGAATAATTTGAATCAATACAGCTACAAGTGATTAATTGTTGTGAAAACATAAGCAAGTATACCTAGATATAATCTTTAGATACTTTTGAATCTTGTGATGTATTTACAAATTTTCTCCAGGTGCTTTTTACATACCTACAATAATAATAGTTTTCTTAGTATCCTAGCTATTTGATACAACATAGTTGTTACACATTGTACTTATGTAGTACCTACAGATTTTTGTACAATAACAATTTAAACATCTGCTTGCCGTTCGAAAACCAACTCTTTCAAAAATACTCTTTTAGATAATGCTCCAATATGATCCATATTTTAGCACCTTAAAATAACATTTTAATTTCTAAATTATATCACATTTAAATTGCATATCTAGAATTAGTTTTCAACATGAATAACTAGATGAATATTACAAAACATTGTTCTGATGCAATTTATGTACATTTTAAATAAATCATTTGTCACAATAAGGACACTGCTATCCTCCTGTGCCATTGAAATACTGAGCATGCTTGGTGTATGGAGCCGCAATGTGGTATGGTGGAGGTTGCCCTCGAATATATACAGGTTCTGATAAACCACTAGGACTGTGCCTGTGACTAATGACACTTGGAGCATTTGATGGAGCCTGAACACCTTCATATAATTCATACATGGTTTGACTAGCATGTGATTGCACATGACCTAAGCTCCCATCATCAGAGATTAGTGGAGTGTTTGTCATTCTATATGGATTTGTTGTATTGGTGTGTCCAGTAGGAGAATAAAGCTCTGGTGATTGTGACGCAACATATGTTGGACTGGAAGGAGTAATACCATAAATACTTGCATTAGTTGACATTGGGTGCCCTGTTTGTTGATAGCGGTGACTGTCAATATCAGATGCTGGATACAAGTTATTATAATGACTCAAATTTGGCATTGTTGTTGAACTAACCACATGACTCACAGTATGCACTCTGGGACTAGGCAATTCACGATTCCCGGGATGATAATTGAAAACATCATATTTCTGCTGACTGTAAATTTTTTCTTTTTCACATGCAAAGCTTTCACTGTTATACATTTTCTCATGATATTCTTCTTCAGAGGCTGAGTGGCACAGACCATGATCTTTTCTGGCAAAAAGAGGCTCCAAAGAAGGATCTGCTGGCCTTGAATTGTAAGAGCATTCCTTATAATGTGCTAACATTGGGTCTTTAACTACATGTCTATCTTGGGTACCATGACAAAGTCTTGAGATGTGATGCCCTTCATCAGGACAGTTATGGTAAGTATTATCCTTATTTATTTGGTAGGTATTGGGATCCACACTGCTACTATAAAGAGGTGATTGCATCACACTTGCCCTGGTGACTTCCTGTCTTGGTGAATACTTGTCACCCTGTTTTATTGCATAGTGCCTTGAAGGCAGCATATATGGTTCTGCATTAACATGCTTATACTCATTAGTAACACCAGGTTCATTTTCAGGATATAATGCATGATCAACACTTTTGTAGGTTTTGTCTTGTTCATATGCAAGGTCTAAAGGCTTATCATATGTATTTTCTGGAGACATATTGTCATAAACAGAGACCTTCATAGGATCTGTTTGGCTTCCATCAGGATTATCATGTGAACTTTCCAATTCTTTTTTGTTGTCTGATGCAAACCTTTGTTGCAAGGTGGGAGTTATTTTAGCTGCCTTTATATTAACTGTATTTTGCATAGGCTGAGGCAAATCTTGTGTCCCATCTTTGTGAATATTTCTTGCATGTTTTGCCATAGCCCTTAATTCTTTGGGATATGGAGTTGGGGCTCGCCTTAATTGCCCTGGTTTTTCTGGCACCTTTGTACTTGGTTTCATATCCACAAAACTAATATGACGGACAGAATTTTGATTTTCACAGTTTTCACCTTTCTCATTTTCCAACTTTAATTCCATTGGGGTTAAAGGCACTTGGGGAAACAGAAAACATGTAAGGACTTGTTCATAAGTGTGAGGATCCACTTCAGAATGCATAGGCACTAAAGGTTTACTCTGATTCTCAGAAAGCCATAAAGCAACCAAATTGTCACAATTTAAAACTGATTGGGGAAGGAAACTGAGAGAATTCCTCACTAAGTTTAAAACTCTTAGCGACGTTAGATGTCCAATTTCTGGCGGTACCTTAGTGAGTCTGTTTGCTCTCAGCGATAAAACAGCTAGTTTTGAACAGCTACCAATTTCAGGAGGGATTGCCCGTATCATATTGTCATCTATATTAAGGTACTGTAGTTTTCTGAGAAGACCAATAGATGATGGAATTTTTTCAAGATAGTTACACATCAACATCAGCTCTTCAAGATTTTTTAGTTGACCTATAGAATCTGGTAGAGAATACAACCTGTTGTTATCCAGTTTCAGACTTGTTAAGTTAATTAGCTGTCCAATGCTGTCGGGAAGCTGTGTTAGACTGTTTATTGACAAACTTATGTCTACCAGTTGTGTACAGTAACCAATTTCAGGGGCAATCTCCTCTATCATATTATTGCTTGCTTCCAAATGTATCAAATTCTCTAAGGGCTTAATAACAGATGTTATACTAGTAAAGCTGTTGCTATCAATCCATAATTCTTTAAGCTTTAGAAACCTTCCAATAACTTCTGGAAATTGTTGAAACTCATTTTGTCCAATGTCTAATCTTATTAATTCTGTCGAACGTGACAATGATTTTGGTAAAATCATTAAATAATTATCTCTCAATTCTAGTATACGTAAATTGGCGAGTCTGCCAAAATTTCCAGGTAGATATTCAAGGTAAGTATCATTGAGGTATAGTTCTTGTAGAGCAACTAAATTAGTAAGGGTATCAGGAAGCTTCTCCAATGGGTTTAAGCTAAGATCTAAGAAAACCAGGTGCTTTAATGCTTTCATGTTGTCTGGTATGGAAGCTAAGGTGTTCCTACTTATGTTTAAATGCTGTAGGTTTACTAGTGAAGATATGGCAGTTGGTATACTTTGCAGTTCATTGTCACTTAAATCCAAGTATTTTAATCCATGGCACATAAAAAGTTGGCGTGGTAACTCGGTGATTCTGTTGCACTGGCAGAGGAGAGTTTCCAACGTTCGCTCGTATACGAAAACATCTGATGGTACATCAGTGAGCGACTGGTGCGAATAATCCAACTCTACGACATCTTCAACACTCGCTTTCACACAACACAAAAAACTAAATGGCATTTTTGTTATAACTTCGGCTGCACACAACAAAACTTAAAAACACTTCTGAAAATCTCACACTGACACATCAGTCGCAATCCATACCTGCGAACCCTATCATACTGCACTTTGAGAATTATTTTAGCATTTCCACATAATTAACAGTAAGAAAAATTAAATAATACTATTATTTATGAACTCTGTAATGAGTCATTAAAAATAATAACTTATTGAATTGAATTGATTGAACACTGACAGTCAACAGCGTCAAATCTTGGTCAACTCAACCTCAGAACCAAAGACCAATAATCCTAAAAAGACAGCGGGTCGGTGTAACCACTTTGTTGGCATCTCTTTTTCGCAGCCAGTGTTACCCACTTATCATATTTTCCCCCAAATTTGGTAATCTACAATATCAAGCAAGTAAACTATAAACATTGGCAGACCAAACTGTGAAAGGATTTATATGCTTGTGCATTATGGTTGGTTGTTTGTGAGTTTAGATTGGTTGACTGGCATAAAGTTAATTGGGTCAGCAAATTACAGGACATACATATAGGAGAAAATAAAAGACAAATACAAAGATTTTTAATGGCACCAATATGGGTGTTTACAAAAGCTGTTAATACATATTTAGTACGTCATATTTACCTTAATGAGCTATGCAAATATTACAAAGATAAAAGTAAACACTTAGTTATAACGCAATATATAAAAATGTACATTTGTATCAATTTTATTATTATTTTTCTTCTCTTTATCCTTTTGGTCAATAAATGGCTTTCAAAATAGACCGAACAAATTCGGAATTAAATTGATGGTTGCCAGTCAATACGTCCAGTGGCCTGAATCCATTTATTTTCGGCAAGAGCGTCAGTTGGAAAACTGAAAAAAATATGACAGCAACATGAGATGAAATTCGTCTGGTAAACTTCTCTTATTGTCTAATACAAAATGTATGGAGTATCTTTTTATAGTCTGTGTGAGTGAAATTTAATATGTCGGGAAAATGCTCATAACGTGCACCCCAGGCGCGGTCCCAGGTGGGGGGGTCACAGGACATGACCCCCCCCCCCAATCCGTCAGTCATGCGTACATGGAAGGTAAAACAAGCTAATTTGAGACACTTCTTCCCTCAAATTTCTTGGCGACCCTCCCCCCAAAATTGAAGGCTGCGACCGCGCCTGGTGCACCCAGCCTATAACATTTTACTGGTCTCCACTTAAATAGTTATATATAAACAGGGGGTATTTGAGCCTCCCGCTTGAAATGTAACTAACTACTAATGAGGTAACACATAATCTTTGATATTATTATTGTCACTGTTTTTGTTAAAAATAATTATATTTAAATGATGGTTAATTTTTTACTAATACAGGGGAGGATATTTTGATTCGAGATCTGACAACACAATTTCGAATTTGACAATGTTTGAAATAAACAAATATAAGTTTATTTTCACGAATTTCACTATATTTACGTTGAATGACTAGTTATAAGACAAAAGTAATTAAATATCTATATATAAACAATACATATTTAGTACATTTTAAAGAGAAGTATTTAACTTACGCGTAAAATGTAATACCTTCCGGCAGCCTTCCTGTTTACGCTCACTGCGGCTCTTACAACCTAAAATACTGCAGCTCACCATATTATGGAACTAGAAAAATGTTATTTGCTTTTAATACAACACAATTTACAGCTGTGAGAATCGATTTTAACACATAAATATTATAAAACAACAATGTCACCCCGACTTCCACAGTTTGCCTGCCACATAATTAAAGGGCACTGTCAAAATATGTGGTTACACCGAAAAGGACAGAAAATCTCGCTTCCATCTCTTTTTAACAAGTTCTTTAAGTATATTTCGATCTCGCTTTAGCGTGCCGTAATGAAAATATGCCTCTGTCTATAGTACGTAAGTACATTATTCTTTGCCTATAGTTATTGTTCTTAGAACTCAACCAACCCACAGACTCAACCAACAGTACAACCAACACACACAGAGACATCTTTCGGACTTCGCGTAGCAGGGTTGCCAACCTTTTTTTTCTCGTACGGAAGCAGATAAAAATCTCGTATTTTGGGTTTCGAATCTCGTACAGTCGTCAGTGCTAAAGGCATAAGAATAAATAAAAAAGGTAGTATTATTTATTATTATGCTAAAGGTCTGATTACATTGACCAACCTGCAGGGGCCGACCCGGCATACATTGCTGGTTATCTGAATCTGAATACATTGTAATAAAATACTCAAGATAACCAGCAATGTATGGCAAATCGGCCCTGCAAGTTAAGCCCTTAATTTATGCACCCGCCCTCAGGATATATTGATATATTAGTCCATGTCAGCTTCTAAACACGTATGCCTAATTATTTCATATGTGTATGTATGTTTGTATTCCAGTATTCCACGCAGTATAGAAAATATTAGATTACATTGGCCAACATACAGGGTCCGATTTGGCATACATTGCTGGTTATCTTGAGTATTTTATTACAATGTACTCAGATAGCAAGCAATGTATGCCAAATCGCCCCCTCCATGTTGGTCAATGTAATCGCACCATTACCATAAGAATAAATAATAATTACATAGAAGGGAATCTCCTTTGACCGGGTGGAAAACGCCGCTATTTTTATACCTACTTCCCCCTTCACCTCGTTACGCCCCTCTGTCGCCCCGGCGTGTTGACAGGGTTGTCAACTGTTAATACTGCTTTTTTATAGATAATATAGGTAGCTAAAATATAAGTTTTCCTTTACTTAAAAATCATTATTTTAGTTTAGTATTACAAAGTATGAGAATGATAAATACTTACCTACTCTATAAATACTTATAAATAATATTACTTAATAAATAAGTACCATACCAAATGAAGCCATTTAAGTAAGTATTACTTACCTACATAGGTGTAAGTACTTACGTAGTGTAGGTTTAAAATAAACGAATTACATATTAAGTATAACGTGCGTGCGCCAGTGCCGCGGCGCCGCAATCGCGAGGCAAAACAATCGAGAAAGGTTCAATGACCGATGGCGGGGGCTATTAAAAAATATTTTGGCGACATGTTAAAATGCTGTAGTTATCTAACATTTTTTTTTTATAATTGAGTGAAAGTGAAACAATTGGCTACACAAAAAGAACTGGTCACATCCATTTGATAAATTAGGTACGGAAAAGGAATAATATTTAAAAAATATTACATAACTCGCATCATCTTTGGGCAAACTAAAAAAACTTAAGTTTGGCATTGTTTTAGAATTGTTTGTACAACCAAACACACCACATTAACTTGGCGCCGTTATTGTAATTGACGTGCCCGTCCGAGACAGCCCGTCTTCAGTAGTCGGTTTAGCCGAAATTAAAGTGTAGGCTAATATCGTGACCTTGAGCCCGTTTTGAGCGGGAGTTTCCATTCTACGTAGTATTATTTATTCTTATGCCATTACCATCCATTACCATATGAATAAATAATACTACGGGAGTTTTTTGGCGGGAAGTCGAAAAATACATATTGTGCTCTTGTTTTATTTTCATTTTCTTGGTGTATTTTTGAGTTATATCGGATAAAGTTGATGGAATTTTGTTTGATATAGGTTAATTACAGTGCACGAGTGTTTGTGAAATAGAATAACAGTGCTAAAATAAGTTTTTTCTGCTTGCCTCCAAAATTCCATCGGACACGTTTTAGTAAAGTAGCCATCGCCATAAGAATAAATAATACTACGTAGAACGGAAACTCCCGCTCAAAACGGGCTCAAGGTCACGATATTAGCCTACACTTTAATTTCGGCTAAACCGACTACTGAAGACGGGCTGTCTCGGACGGGCGCGTCAATTACAATAACGGCGCCAAGTTAATGTGGTGTGTTTGGTTGTACAAACAATTCTAAAACAATGCCAAACTTAAGTTTTTTTAGTTTGCCCAAAGATGATGCGAGATAAGTAATATTTTTTAAATATTATTCCTTTTCCGTACCTAATTTATCAAAAGGATGTGACCAGTTCTTTTTGTGTAGCCAATTGTTTCACTTTCACTCAATTATAAAAAAAAAAATTAGATAACTACAGCATTTTAACATGTCGCCAAAATATTTTTTAATAGCCCCCGCCATCGGTCATTGAACCTTTCTCGATTGTTTTGCCTCGCGATTGCGGCGCCGCGGCACTGGCGCACGCACGTTATACTTAATATGTAATTCGTTTATTTTAAACCTACACTACGTAAGTACTTACACCTATGTAGGTAAGTAATACTTACTTAAATGGCTTCATTTGGTATGTACTCATAATAATTTATTATTCATGAGCAGGTATATATAGTGTAGGTAAGTATTTATAATTCTCATACTTTGTAATACTAAACTAAAATAATGATTTTTAAGTAAAGGAAAACTTATATTTTAGCTACCTATATTATCTATAAAAAAGCAGTATTAACAGTTGACAACCCTGTCGACACGCCTGGGCGACAGAGGGGCGTAACGAGGTGAAGGGGGAAGTAGGTATAAAAATAGCGGCGTTTTCCACCCGGTCAAAGGAGATTCCGTTCTATGTAATTATTATTTATTCTTATGCCATCGCTTTACTTGAATGTTGGACTGACTAGACTGACTGATTACTGACTTTGTTATTACTTCGTCCAGGTTCATTGAACTAGCAAAAAATTGATGCAAAAATTATACTTGACGCTGGCAGTATGCACATAGTTTGCGATGCCATAATGGAAAAAAAATACTACATATTATTTATTCCGCCATTACATGCCATTACCGTGTGAGGGAGATATATTCACCCCAAGAGTTGCCATTTTTTGAATTTTCCGGATTTGTCAGGGATTTGCAATTTGATATAAGGTATTTGACTGTGAAAAATAGACATGAGTAAGTAATGCATGTAATATCACAGAAGTGATATTACTCGGTGACGTGATGCAACATTACGCATTACGCGACAGTTTTAACATCACGCATCACTCTTTCTATCTCTTCGACGAATGTAATGTAATGTAATAAGTGAGAGGTTGAAACATTACGTATTACACTGTGGCATTACATTACTATCTACCATGCCGCACGAAGTCCGAGCGCAGAAAGAGATAGACAAAGACAATTTGAAGCTTTGAAAATTGAACCGTATGGTCTTAAAATTTGATTCACTTTTATATTTTCGACATACATATTACCCACCCAACTAATGTACGTATTGTAACTTCGTAGTATGCAATACGAGCAATGTTTTGTTAACAATTTGCAGTAGGTACCTAATCTTATTTTTACTCTTATGTAAAGGGTCGAAATGCTACATTTCTCCAATTTTTTTGAACATTACTGCAACGTCTGTTCCGTGCGAAAGGGGTTGGCAAAAAAAGCTGGCATAACTTTGAACGACAGAAGAACACGCCTTACGCCTAAATATACCTACATTAAAAAAAAGTAAAAAAAAAAAACAAATATTTGTATACCTACTGAAGTACTACACATGTGCATACATACACATGTACATATAAATATTGTAAATATGTACATCATAATGATCAATAATATTTTACATAAAGTGGATTTTTAGCCAAGACCTATGTATAACAATTTGCAATGCGAAATATAGTGTACCTACCTACGTAAAACATAAATTATGTAATAATTCCGTAGTTGGTACAGTGTACACAGTAATGAATGATGTTGTGAGTAACAAAAGTAATAGGTGATGGTGGAGTAATGTATCTAGGTACTTACTTAATGCTATACGAATCACGCATCACCCGGAACATTACGCGTGATTTTGCCTCGTATTACAAATACTGGTACGAGTAATGTTTAGGGTGATGCGTAATGCTAAAGAGTGATATCACTTTTTCGGAAGTAATATGGTAATGGGTGATGTACGTAAGTACATTATTCTTAGTCTAAGGTAAGGTCTAAGGTGATGTTGCATTACACTTTGACGTACTGTTTTGCGCATGCCTAGTGAAAAACACTGCATTTTGTGTTTTAATTTTTTAAATTTTCAAGTTATTTTATGCACTTAACACTTTAACACAGTGTTTCCCATTTGATGGGTCGCGACCCGGGACCGGGCCGTCAAAATTAAATACCGGGTCGCGGTCGTTTTCGCGATCTGAGATTCTTTAGAAAAAAATAAGCAGCAGGTCCATACCTTGCACTAAAATTTAGTGACTAAATAGGCCATACCAAGTATGAAGAATTAATAAACCATTTTACTAATAATAAATGTGTACTATTTTTCCTAATGAAACCAGCCTGGGCTTAAAAGTATTAAGTGGGTCACGAAGGGGAAGTGTGAAAATTACCGGGCCATGGCAGAATAATGTTTGGGAAACACTGCCTTAACAGTTTCGAAATCGGGTTCGACAAGTTAATACTAGTTACTTAAAATTTGCTGCATATTCCGAATAAAAAAACAATTTAGTACTACTCCACTACTAATTTTCCACATAATTAAACAAAAAATTTTTTTTCTTCTATGGCATTGCAAACTCTGGCTGGATATTGCACGCGTCAAGTATAACTTTTGCATCACGTTTTTGCCAGTTTCGGTGAAACTGGACGAGTAATAATAGGTAAAGTCAGTAAGGACAGTAAGTCGTTAGCATAGACTACATTTTATACATAGGGGAAGTCGTTAGTAATCAGTCAGTCAAGTCAGTAAGACATTCAAGTAAAGCGATCTTCTTTACAAAAACGTGACCAATGGAATTTTGGAGGCAATCCGAAAAAAACATATTTTCGCACTGTTATTTTAATTCACAACACTCGTGCACTTTAATTAACCTATATCGAAGAAAATGCCATCTTTATCCGATATAACTAAAAAATACACCAAGAAAGTAAAAATAAAACAAGAGCACAGTATGTCTTTTTCGACTTCCCGCCAAAACTCCCACTCCCATTCGAACTTTCGACATAAGAACAAATAATAATTACCTACATTATTCTTATGCTTTCGACATAATATTATTTATTCGTACTTTGTGAAATGACATTTTGGAGTCACCCGGTTACAGCGAAAAGGACAAAAAACTTGTATTCATGTCTTTTTTGCACATGCTGTGCTTAGATCTGGCTATTTCGCCGTGGGGTAAAAGAGATGGAACGTGTGACTTGATCTATAGTTTCTCTATCTACGTAATAGAGTCACCCGGATACAGCGATAAGGACAAAAAACTTGTATTCATGTCTCTTTTGCATGTGCTGTATTTAAATGGCTATTTCACCTTGGAGTTAAAGAGATGGAACAGAGAGTATGTAATGAGATGGAACGCGTAACTTAATAAAGTTACTATTAGTCACATCCGAACGTCATCCGAAGTACTTTGTAAACCAAAAACTTGTATTCATCTCTTTTGCACGTGCTATATTTAGATCTGGCTATTTCACCTTGGAGTAAAAGAGATGGGACGCGTAACTTAATCTATTAGCGCTATTAGTTTCTTTGAAAACGTTCAAAAATGATATGACTATGTGTGGGTGAAGTAATTGTCCTCTCCTCATACAAGTTAACTAAGTAGTAATGAATGAGGTAATATGGGTTACAGCAAGCAAATGTCGATAAACCTAAGTACCTACCTTCAAGGCTTTAATTTAAGAGATAAACGAATAAAAGTTTGATTAAAATGGTATTAAATTGGTACAAATAAAATCAGTAGGTAATGTAATATTTTCTTAAGTTTCTAAGATATTTGCTTGTTAGAAAATAATTTGTCCTCAAAATGTTTGCTACAAACACAGACAAATAATAAATGTTTGTGAGCACAAATTAGTCTCAGGGACAGTGGACAAGGTGGTTAACCCTTAATAGGGCACATATTAAAATGATTGAAAAACCGGGTTTTGAGTAATTATTTAGATATTTATTAGGATCCTTTTCAACATTATTCATGAAAATTTAAAAATATATAAAAGCAAGCACGCGAAATATCGGTGGTAATCATTTTACCATTGCCCGTTTACGCTTAGGCGATGGTGGTAATTATTTGACCTTAGCCCGTTATGGTACTAGAAGTTGAGCTGCTGCAGTCTTTAACCTCTCCTAATTCTAGAGCAATACGAATTTTTTATCGGTTTTTCGGCAGGTATTGCTAGATTAACTTTTATCGGTGGATAATATTGGGTGCTCAATTGAGAACATAGAGTCTGGAAAATTCGGTTTAGTCTCGTTATCACTGGACGTATTTTGTAAAGTTTATCACGATCTGGCGTATCTCTTCCGGGTTCTTTGGTATTATCGTTCAAGTCAAAGTTTTCAGTCAGTTTTTTGAATCTCTTCGGCGTCAAAGTTTATCGGCAATATCAGGACTTCTATAAAAAATATCAGTTGACCAATACAGATTAACATCAGGTAAGGGGTGAGGACACTGAAGACCCACCATTATCAAGATACCAAGATATGCACGCATTTCAGCGACAAATGTTAGATTCCAGTGAAGGGTTTGCCTTTGTGCCGCATAAATATTTGTTTGTTCTACCAGCAACTCGTCGAAAAATTCAATAGGTGGCATTTTATGAGTGACGGGCATGTTTCAGTCAGGCGTTTATCAAATATTGGTAAACTATGCTTTGAAACCTTAGCTGACCAATTTTGTGCCACACGAATATGCCTACTACTTAGTGTGCTTATGCTTGTCGTTTCATTTGGCTGTGCTAAGTCAGAATGAGCTGGAGTCGGATGGCCTGATTCTGAAAGAGCGCTGAAAATGATAAACATGATTTCATTTCGCGTACTTCCTTCCCTGGCTAGTTCCTTGGTTACTGGTTCAACGCTTTCGAGATATTCTACCGAAACACGTGGTCCGGGAGGGTCTCGAAAATTATCTAACCCCCTCCTCTCCAATTCAAGCTCTTCGCCAAATATCCTTCAAAGCCCTCGTGAAACTTCATCGTCGAAATCCAGCACCGAATCGACCAAAAATGGCTCTTCCGAGATACTTTTGTCGCTACTTTCAAAAGCGGAGAGGTCATCTTCTAAAATACTGGCGATAACACTATCAGATAACTTTTTTCTCTTCGACATTTCCCTGAAATAATAAGTACGTTAGCGGGTAACGGTAACTATATTACCACCAAATACCACTAAGTTGATGTAACCAGGCAAAGGTAAGAGTATTACCACCGAGTTTACGACGATTTTCTAATTAGTAATAAGTTCTAATGCAAAATTATTCTACGAATAATGCAGGGCAATATAATCAATAATTTCAAAAAACCTCACAAAACCACTTACCGGAATCTTTTTAGAATAAAAATATGATTTACTTACGCTAAACACCTCCGATTCACGAAGTTCACTGTTTATTTTTTTTAAATGACGGTAGTTTGAAAACTTCAACAGTTAGCGGAGTTGCCAGTACTAATAAAAGTTATACGGGTCTTTACTCATTAAAAATATTGAATTTAAAAAATTGTACACAAACCGATTCTTGCTCTATGGTCGAAAATCTGAGGTGGTAAGCAATTGTCCTTTGCCCTATTAAGGGTTAACTACCCCTTATGATCTGATCTGGATTTTACAATAGATTGAAGTAAAAACCAATTGGCAACAGAAATATAAATATTTCCATACATTTTATTTTCTGTGGTACAATCTATTTGTAAAGTTAAGGAAAAAAACATCATAAATAAATTTGTTTAATTTCATGTACCTAAGTAATAAACATTTTACAAATAAATTTGAAATTCTGGTAGAATATAAATTTAATTATGTCAAGGAAAATATGCAGAGACTGGAGTTGCACGAAATGTAGTAGTTCGTGAAGATTTGTTTTCTTTATAGCTGACTTTTGGCAGGGCAATATTCTTATTTTCTTTTCCTTTTAGTGTGACTGAAGTAGGACGTGAAAATTCTGTAAAATAAGAGATAAAATAAAAAGCTGCTTTCGATTCTGATAATATAGATAGAATGGAATATAATAGATATGTATGTTTACCTTTTTTCTTAACATTATCATCTTTAACAGCTGGTTTTAAATATTTTGGATCTAAACCTACTTTACTTCTCTGATCTTCAAGACTTGGCTGTGGACTGTTTTCTAAATTGGACCTGTAACAAAATATTTAATACAAAACCAGAAACACATGTACCTGTATATATGTCTATATATTTATTATAATTATTATTATTTTTATTTAACATTCGTACCACCTTAAATTAAGGGCTACAGGGTTAAACTTAATGCCTAATGGCATTCTCTGCCAGTCAACCCTGGGCGATGGTGAGAGCTATGGGTAGGCACGACAAAAATTATAAAAATGCTTATTATATAAAGAGATAAAAAAAAATTAAAAAGTAATTGAATAAACAAGATTTATAAGTATTTATTAATAATACGTATATATAGAAATATACATATAAAATGTACATAAATATACATACATACATATAAAATATACAAATAACATATAAAATAAATATATTGTTATAATAAATATTTAATATAATAATAATAAATATATATTATAATAATAAGTATATATTAATTACCTATATGCCAAATAAGTAAAACGCATTGCGATAGTTTTAAATATCAAAACAGAACAAAACTTCACTTCAAATGATTCAGGTATTACTTTTTAGGAAGTGATCACGAACAAGCCTCTTAAATATATTTTTATTCGGAGCTTTTCGAACAGTCTCAGGTAGGGTGTTCCACAGTAGTATAGCCTGAATTGTAAAAGAGTATCGGAAGAAGTCACTTTTATGTGGAGGAATTTCGAGCATAAGGTTATTGGAAGAACGTAAGCCCCTGTCATGAGTAGAACAGAGGTAGTGAAAGTTTTCCTTTAAATAACGAGGAGAAGTTGGATCATGTAAAATTGAGTACAGACCCAAGAGAATTCTAGAATTACGCCTAAATTTATGTATGTACATAGTATGTAAGTAAGTGAAACATAAAATTATAGACTGTTAATGTGCTCCTAGTGAAAGGCCAACTGGAATACAGTGTGTGTAACATTATTCTACATTACTCTTTATAACGTTATTCTCGATAACGATAAATTTCCTAACATAGAAATGGGCATAATTTAGTTATTTTGTGAACTAACTTTGAAAATGTTAACATGGCCCATAAAAGAGCGTTATGTGTTGAAGAAAGTTTCTGCGATTGCAACGTGCGATTGAAAAGGAAGAACATTAAAGTGTCTTAGGAATACGTTTCGAATCACATTTATCAAAGACATTTAAAATATTGTGAATTTGGAATTTTTTCCTTTACTCTGAACTTAATGATAAAAAATGTTTGGTCCCTTGTTGGTTTATAAAGAGTGTATACTGTACAGTATATTTTGTCCTAAATAGTAAACAAATGTGGCGGAGTGGTGTCTTTAGTCTATGTTAATAGAGTTAACAGGGTTGGGAAGAATAAATGAAATGTGATTGAATTATATAGAGTGCCATTATTCATCAAATACCTTTTTTTGTTAATTTTGTGACTTATGACAATGTGTAGGCTTGCAACGATATATCGGTAAACCGATAAATATTTATATATTGGGGTCTAAAAATATTAATTCAAATACACCCAAAATCGAATATGTTCATTTTAAAAATATGTAAAAACATTTGTTTTATTATTTGTTATTAAATTTTAATAAGTATATTTTATTACAAAACAAGTAAATGTTTATTTACTACCATTCAAAATCATTCCTTTCAATACAAAACAAATCCTTTCACATCTATGATTCAAAGACAATCTAGAGTAGTCATATGTTATCTGTGCAAATGGAGTTGAATAATATTTAGTTTTTTTGAGAAAAATTACGATAAAAAGGCTAAACTAAAAGTGAACTTGTTTTTTGTGCAAACGGAAACCTATGTGATTTATAAACAAATATTGACTTATATCAAAGTCAATGATAGTGGTTTACTTGAGAATTTGTGATTATTAACAGGTAGTGTTACTTTACTATTTAAGACAATACATAATAAATATACATACTGTATAGTGATTAGGCAAAAAATACATTTGTCAAAACAATTGATCAAAATATTTTTTCCCATTATGCAAGTATGTTGAAGTAGCCTTGGAAAGATTAGGCATTCATCAAAGAGTATATTACGTCGACTATTGAGTAGGTAAAACATTGTATACTTACATTTTTGATGAAGCATAGAAGTTAATCGACTCGTCAGACGCTTCAGATAAATTACTTAGATTTGGGGCTAAATATGGCGTTGAACTAACTGCAGAATTGATGCGATTTTTGTGTTTTTGGAGATGATCTGTGGGACAACTCTCCTCCATCTTCTTATGAAGCCATTGAATAACTATAAAATCATAGAAATCTCAAGTTTACAGATTTAAAGCACCATCATTAATAGTTAACTCATCAACTTCGTTAACGGTACAAAAGCACATATTTAAGATTCACTGAACTATGTAACCACAGAACATACTAAAAGAGGTAGAATGGAAATGTGGGCGGGGCAGACGTGCCAAGGAATTTTGTGCTTGTGTGCGGGCTTGGGTGCGATTCGTTCATTTGAAATCGCGTGATTGTGCGGCGCTAAGATTGGCTAGATTTGAAATTGCAAATATGTGCGTAAGCTTCGTATTTATTTAAGTACAGATCTGATGTAATGGAGGTGAAAGGCGGGGATTGATCGGCGACACCAGTCTTCATACTAACGGCGCATTATTGCCGTTCTACCTCTCTTAATAATATTCTGTGTATGTAACACATGCTAGTTTTATAATGTATTCCATCTCTTTTGTTTTGAAAGACATGCTGGTTGTATGTCTCGCTTGTTCACGCCTCAGCATAAGCTAAAGGCTAGTAAAATCTGCCAGTCAACAGGAAGGATAAGTAATGGGTGTTATTTAAATGATTAACGAAGATTAGTTTGTGTGCCCAAAGTACCAAATTAATTTTAATTCAAAATGACAAATTTGATAAATAGGTTATAAAATCAGAATTTTTGAAATATTAATCAGAATTTGGTGGAAAATTTAATTTTTTCCCCAGGTATCGTATTGATTCATTAAAACCAAAATTTACATAAACTGAACAGGAATAATATTGTCGTTCATAATTTACGTAACAGAATATGCCTGGTACTTAATGTTTTTGTTTTTTTTTCTAAATATTTTTAACATGAGAACACGCCATCACAAAACTACTCTAATGTTCATTGAAGTGTATGCAGGTCGTAACTAAAATACTCTTCGTTTGGTATTTTAGTTACGAAAAGGCAACGAACTATTTTGGTGTGACGTAAATTATGAGTAACAATTACATTGCTGAAACACACAATAATTTACTCATATGGTAATAATATCTTTAAGATAATAAAATTATTGCTAAGCGCCCAAAATGTAATGGATTAGCTAAAATTGCAGATATTTCTAAATCAGTCTGTAATTTTTATCATTCCAGCAGAACAGCAGTAAATAAGGTACAGCCGAATATGTACCTATGTATAAAAGAATGTATGTCCAGCAATATTAGTGATTTGGAAAGTTAAAGTCACTGATATTGCTAACGCCAAAACAGAAATTTGAATGATGAGATTAAATTTCTGTTCTCGTCTGGGTGTCTGTGTTTCTGTTTTTGTATATGTTAAATCTGTGGGGCTATGAATTAAATACTAAGAAGATCAAATTAGACTATAGTTAGTCTTACCCATATTATTATTTTTTATAGTTTCTTCGCGATCTTTAAGAGCTTGTTCATTACATTCATATTTTTCTTTGAGACCATCCAATTCCTTTAGTAGTTTATCCATATTTTGTTTTGTGGTGTCTATCTGAGCTTTAAGTTCCTGAATTTCTCTTGCATTGTGATCTATTACTTTCTCCTGTTCCAAAGCTATGGCAGTTCTGCATAGAAGCTAAATATGTAAGAAAGTATTATCATGTATTATTTTATTAAATAACATATTTCTAATCTACAATATTACTATTGATACAACATAAAAAATTTACTTACAAACTAAAACATTACTAATTTCTTCTTAAATTTATATAGTAGCTAAGAAAATTGATAATTATTTAATTTAATCTATGCTAATATATAAAACTGAGGAATTTGTTTGTTTGAACGCGCTTATCTCAGGAACTACTGGTTTGAATTGAAAAATTTCTTTTTGTTATGGATAGTCTGTTTATTGAGGAAGACTTTAGGCTATAAAACATCATGCTATGACTAATGTCAAAGTCCACGCGGACGAATTCGCAGGCGGCCGCTAGTTTAATAATATGGTCACAGTGTTTAGCGGCCTATCCAACTACCACGGGAGCAAGTTCTTCAAATTTGCAATCAATGGTACTAATAAGAGATAATAATCATGGGCGTACCCAGGTTCTTGGCCAGGGGGGGGCAAAGTCTTGGCCAGAGGGGGGCAAAGTCTTGGCCAGGGGGGGCAAAGTCTTGGCCAGGAGGGGCAGGGGGGGCAAAATATTTGGTCGGGGGGGGGGGGGATTTTTAGGTTGTTGGTCCGGGGGGGGGGGGCAAATTTTTTCAAGCTGGGTACCGCGCGTATACCGTATACCGCCTTTCACGTTATCACGTTATAGACCAGTGTCGATAATTTTTGAGACCAAAAAAAAATTATACTAGGAAGAAACCCATTGAAAAAGGTAGAGAATATGTAAAAGGAAAATTTTTTACGCGCGATCTGAGATCGAGAAGGGGGAGGGGGTGAGTTATTAAGGGTAAATAACGATTTATGTCGATTTACGGAAAAACTACAAGTTCTATAAAAAAAGTTAAATGGCAAAGTTGTAGGTAATAAAAAGATCTACATGTTTACAACTTTTGTATTTACACTTTTTTCAAATAACTTCAAAATTTTGAAATATCATTATCTACTTTTAATTTTTATCTTTTGCTAAAAAAATATTTTTTCACAAAATTTACCTTTTTATGAACCAAACAGACTGTAATTTTTCGGTTTAAAATATTTATTTTTTCACCTCATTTTGAAAAATTACCCTCGTTTTCAATGGAAAATTATCACGTTAAATTATCTGCTTTTTTAACACGCTTTTATTAGCTTGACCTGTATGTATGTATGTAACAGAATCTTTTAACTTCATTTTCACTTACTTCTAGGAGTCTGATTAACTTGAAAATTTGCACAGGGTTCAAGGGCCGATGACATGACAATACAATAATATGACAAAAAATCCAACTAAAAAATTAAAAATAAATAATGTAAGTACTTTAAAAAACAAAAAAAAACACGCTTTTGTGAAAATACGAACTAAAAAGTAAAAAATAAGAAGAAAATGTATTTTACTGTAAAAAAAGCGTGGGGTGCGGTGTCAATAGTATCTTAAACGCTAACCCCACGCTTTTTTTTACAGTAAAATACATTTTCTTCTTATTTTTTAACTTTTTAGTTCGTATATTCAAAAAGCGTGTTTTTTAATTTAAAAGGTCGGTGTGCTTTATGTTCGATGAAATCTCTTATTTCTGATGGTAAGTATAAAAATATACAATACTACAGTAAATGTTCTCAGAAAATACAAATAATGAAAACTCGAATCCAAATTGCTTTTGAATCATTATGTACAATTTTGGCCTATTTATTAAAATTTATACTTAAATTACTCGAAAAACATAAGATTTTATGTTATATTGTAGGTATACCTATGTGTTTCGTAAAAAAATTCCTTTCATTTTTGTTATATTCTCTACCTTTTCCAATGGTTTTCATCTTACTATAATTTTTTTTCACTTTTTACCATTTTCAAAATTATCGACCCTGGTCTATTATACGAGGACACGCATACAAAATATATTAAAATATATACAAAGGAAACAACAGGAGGTAGCATATTATCTAGCGTACTCTTTATAGGTTTCTTTTTTCGTTTAGGAGATCTTTTGGGATTTTTGAATCTCTGAATCTGGACCTTGATCCAGGGGGGGGCAGCTGCCCCCCCCCCTGCCCCCTCTGGGTACGCCCATGATAATAATAGTTATCACAAGCTTATTTCCTTGGCTGCAACCTTTTTTTGCAACTGCTGGGCACAAATCTTCTGGAGCTTACTACTCTTGTGCAGGTTAGTAGTGTCTACTCTTTTAACTGATATTAATTATATGAAAAAACAACAGCTATGCTTTCTGTTTCCAGACAATGTGTATGTGTTGCATTAGTAACACTATGTTATTTTGGAACACAACACTGCAACAGTGATATAAATTGAACCAAAACGATATAGCACAGTTTTTGGATTTTAGTAGTCACAAATAGCCTTTAATGGACATTTCACTACCCCTTTTTACTTGGGGCGGCAGTCAGCACCACAAAAGTAAAGATAATAAAAGTAAAAAAATAATTAAAAACCCCTGACCCAAAAAATAAACTCTAATAAATAACAAATAATATTTTAAACCTATTAAATATAATTATTATTGTTACATGTATTATGTAAGTTAAAATATTTTTATTTTCCAAGTGCTGTTGTGTCGGGGGACCGATATACTGTACAAATGGCTATCTTATCAGCACTAAACAGTGATTTCTTGCAGACTATCTTCAAGGTAAGGAATTAAGGAAAGAAATTAAATTAAAAAGGTAGGACTATGACTACAGACTAGACTATGGTACAATAAATTACTATTAGATATTAATATGATAAAAAGTGAACTTCTTTTTTATATTAACTATTTTTAATGTTCTGTTGATAGGCATAGATCCTCTCCCATAACTAAAACTCTATAATAAATACTCTGTTTACCTTGTCCTTCATCTCTAGTAAGTCTGTGTTTTGTTTGGAAATGATTTGGTTTGCTTTCATCAACTGTTCTGTGGTAGATTGTGCTGCCTCATTGTTCTTGTTAGCCAAAGACTCACTAAGGGAAAGTCGCCTTTCTAGACTGCTCTGCAATTTTAGAACAATATATCTTGTTAGAATGTAATAATTTTTGTATTTTAAATAATTATTAAAATCAGTTTAGTAATCAGACCAGTTTTAAAGGTTCCCGTAGGATAAAAACTATCCTATGTCCTTTCTCAAGGTCCACTGTATCTGTGTACCAAATTTCATTAAAATTGATTCAGTAGTTTAAGCGGGAAAGTGTAACAGACAGACAGACAGTTACTTTCGAATTTATAATATTCATATGGAAGTATATATAGAGGCAAACACAAGACATCTTTTTGGTTTAATGAGGTACTTGATGAAATGTCTAAAACAGGCCATTAGAGTATGTCAATGAAATAATGAATGAATATAAGGAAAATAAATACAAACCTTTTCCATTTTCAAATGTTGTATGGAGTCATTCAATTCTTTTATAACATCTATATTGTCCTTGGCAGTCTGAAACCAAAATTGAAGTGTATCTAATACCTTTAAACGAGCAATTCTTGTATGTATCTAAATATATTTTTTGAATCTCGGAAACGGCTCCAAATATTTTGATGAAATTTAGTACCCTGGATTCGGGGGTGATAAATCGATCCACAAAATTTTTATTGTTGGAAATTTTTAACTGTATAAAAATATTTTCAATGATAATCAATTTAAATATAAACTGAAAATTGCGACTCTTCCTGACATCTATTGGAGAGTATTAATAATATTGTGGCGTAAACGCTGTCAAACGAGGGAGCCCACGAGGCTCATTGTGGATTTCCTCAAGCGTCATCAGGACCTTGTGCTTTTTATAGGTTGGGTGGTTTAAAATATTATATTATTTAATATTATTATATTTTATGACGTTTTGCGTTTAACCAGTGGAGAGAGATTTTTATTATTTAAAATTCATGGTTCAACGGTAGCGGCGTATTCTAATCTGACTATTTTGACATCCGAAAGTAAGATAAAAAATTATTGTACCTATATAGAAGGTCTTTTTTAATCGTGGCAGTACTCAACAGGAAATGAAATGAAATGAAATGTTTATTTGCATAAAACACGGTACATTTTACGATAAAAATCTTACAATATTGTTCATGCGTGTCTTACCGACCTAGTCGGTGGGCAAATATTTATTAATAAATAAGATAAAGTCATCGTGTCTTTAGTGATAATAGTATATCCTTAATCTATAGGTTAAATCATTAATTTACTTTTTTTTATTTAAGGATATTAAATGCAATTTCATACCCGAAGGTACATGTCAATTTTTTAAAATAATCACAATAATAATTTAATAACAATAATATTAGATATTAATAGTAATGATAATATTTGCATAATTGAATAAAAATTTATAATTTATTAGCCAAGCGTTTGAGGTGTCCAGCATGACAATATTCTATAAATTCCTTTGTGGAATAAAAACAGTTCTTAATCAATAATTTAAAAATAAAACCCTTGAACCGATTTAATGTTAGATTTTTTTAACCGAGATGGCAGCAAATTATAAATTTTGATGCACATCACAAAGCTGTTTCTCGAATAGCATGCCGTATAAGATAATAGTCTATGCAATTGACCCCGATGCCGATTGAAGAATCATCTTTGGTATCAAATCGATTTTGATTATTTTTGACACATATCAGACTTTCGTAGATGTACATTGATGGCAATGGCGAGAGATTTAGTTTTTTTTTAAATATTGGCTTACAGGAGTCCATAGGTTCCGCACTACTGTTAAATGGCCCTAACACATTTCTTTTGTATAATAAATGCTCTATTGAAGTCAGTTGAATTCCCTCATAAGAGTAATCCGTATCTTAGGACCGAACACACGTATCCGTGATAAGCCATCAATGCTGCTTTTTATTTGCTACTTTTGAAAGATGGTGTAATGCGTATATGAATTTATTTAGTCTTTGGCATACTATTTCTACATGATTTTTCCAATTTAAATTTGAGTCGATTTCAATGCCAAGAAATTAAGCTATTTTATTTTAGGATGCAAGGTGTACCCCATATCTTAATCTGACGCGCTCGAGTAAATCCGAAAATCCCCTCTTGGGCTCCGCTACTACCATCCGCCAATCCGACGTTCAAAGAAATGACAACGTCGATTTGAAAGAGCTCTATGAAAATTTCGTTCATTGAATTAAAGCTTCCGTGGTCGAATGGTTGCGAGAGCTGACTGCGGAACTAGAGACCCGGGTTCAAACCTCTTTCAAAACCATATTGTTTTTTTTTATTTTTATGAAAATAACTTTTTTTTATTAGGAGCTATTTCAGATGGCTTTGTTAAGTAACACGAAGCAAATGATTGTTTTGTTTTAAACTAAACCAAGAAAATATTTTTTTAGAAAATAAACGATTTAATGTTATCTCATTGTATAAAATCTGGTGCAATAAAGTATTTTTGTATTGTATTGTATATTATATCCGAGCAACGCTCGGGCGTCCAGGTACTTAAGAATAAGGTGAGCTATCACAGATCTGCCGTCAATCACTATTTTTAAATTAAAATTTTATTTTATTGTTTTCATAGAATACCAATAAAGTTGTATATTAAAGAGAAGTCACCTTTTCTAAAGTAATACATCTTGAGTTTAAGTGAGTATTATGTTTCTCCTTTTCATTTATATCCTTTTCCAGTGTTGAATTTTTTGCTTTAAGAGTTGCCACTTCTATGTGAGTCTTTTGTACTTCATTCTCTAAGAAATTGAGTCGCTGAGTTTTTTCACTGCAAAAAAGCACTAAGCTTAGTCTTTCTTAGTAATACTAATCTTACCAATGTAAAATAACATAATTGTATTATGTCAAGCAAGACCAAACATAAGTTTACTTATATATGGCTAAACCAAACCATGCAAATTATTTTTGTAACATACCTAAGCCTACTTATTAAAATGTATAACTAACCCTATTTGATGTTCCAGTTGCGTAACACTTTCCCTTAACTGTTTACACAGGTAATTTAGTTCATCAATTTGATTGTCTTTTTTATTCAAATTCTCCTGATTAGTTGCGAGAAGATTTTTCATATTAATGTCAGCATTTTTCTGCCATTGTAACTTTTCCTATAAATACAGATTTAAAATTACTCTTCTTTATATAAGTAAGTTGAAAAAAACTTGTGATGTTTTTTTTTCAAAATTTTGTCACCTGTGCCTGTCTATCTCTTTCTGCTTTTAGTGCCTCCTGGAATTCAGTTTCATGCCTAAGTTTGTCCTCTTCCATTTTAGTTACAGTATATGTCAACTCATGCACTTTACCTTCCAGTTTGGCATACTTTTCAGTCCACATGATCTCATTGCTTGAAGCTGAATTTTTAACAGCTGCTAAAGTTTTCTATAAAATAAATGTATACACAGTATGTAATTATTATAATTGTTTTACTTCATACTTTTATACTTACCAAAATGCAATAAGCTATTACAAGTAATATAATAAAACTATCATTAATTAAAATTGAAAGTATCTTTCAATTAAATGAATACAGAATACAAATATATATGTGAAAATGAAAAACAATGTTTTAAGCAAGAATCACTGTTGCCTATGGACACAGGCAATAAAATAATGATACATTATATTATTTTTATAACTATTCTATTATATCATTAATTTTAAAATGTGATGTTAAATATACAATTAAACAAATACAAACATCTTGGCTATCTATCTTAAGCACTGTGAACATAAAATAATAATACAGTAGCTAAATAACAAAATTATACCTTTAGATCATTTATTGTTGTAGCCATATGAGCTTTCACATCACTGTCTGAGGCTGGTCCCGTCTTCAACAAGAGATGCACCATCCGTCTAAACTCATTGTGCTCTACTATTTCAAAATTATATTCCAATGGTGATATTTGATGTATTATTAGAAACCTGTAATAATATGCTATATTAAGTAATATTATATGTATAGATTACAGTTTTTTTGAAGTGAAAACTTCTTTAGCGGTGTTGTGCACTTTTTTTGGGATGGGTAAAAAATGTTAAACTTGTGTCAAGACACGTGGCCTGATCGAATATTCGTAAGACGGAGTGTTGTGCACTTTTTTTGGGATGGGTAAAAAATGTTAAACTTGTGTCAAGACACTTGGCCTGATCGAATATTCGTAAGACGGAGGAGGTGACATCTGATGACGGCTTGACTGTCTATACTTGTAAAATTCGTTTATATCAAGTATTTAAAATATGGACATTGAACAAAGTGCATCTATTAATGAAAAAAAGTGATGAAGAAATAGTCAAAGAAACTGAGTGAGTACTTTATAAAAATACTAGATGAAAACCTACTGAAAATACTAGATGAGAAATAATACTGATAATAAAAGCAATTCGTGCAAAATTATTCCCTACATTCCAAAATATCAAAAATGCACAACATTAATGTTCAAGTTTTCACTTCTGCCAGCACTACTGGAGTGCAACTGTTGTTTTTTTATTAATTTTCTGGTTTTGTGCTAATGATCCAATAGTAGCATATGTGATGATATAGTCAAACATTAATATTTTAAGGGCTAATTTAATTTTTCAATTCCCAGATGAAGTTACTTGGTTGTCAGTTAATATTATCACTATTCTCTTCATTTGTCATAAGATTTACAAAGACAGCACTAATATTTATTCAACAAATACATACTTATATCTGGGGACCCTACATGACATTAAAGCCTTTGCATTCATTTTTATATTGTATGGTGTTGTTTCAAAATTGTTGTAACTTTTTAAGTGGTTTGAAGCCACTGGTGGTGGTTACTGCAACCACTAAAATAAAGTTTGGTATCAATTCCCAGATGAAGTTACTTGGTTGTCAGTTAATATTATCACTATTCTCTTCATTTGTCATAAGATTTACAAAGACAGCACTAATATTTATTCAACAAATACATACTTATATCTGGGGACCCTACATGACATTAAAGCCTTTGCATTCATTTTTATATTGTATGGTGTTGTTTCAAAATTGTTGTAACTTTTTAAGTGGTTTGAAGCCACTGGTGGTGGTTACTGCAACCACTAAAATAAAGTTTGGTATCCCATGTCAAACGGAAAAGAACGTGAATGAACTTAATTAAAGATAAGATTCAAAATTTTAGCAAACAATGCCATACAAAACTTTCGATCGGAGTGTCTACTTTTCTTAACAGGATGGCCGTAGAGATTTAAGATGCTCACTGCCAAATTATTGAGTACTCTCAATCTGCTAATGTTAATTCATGAGATACTAACGAAATTATTAAATAATTTTCAAATTGATTAACACAGAATTAAAACTAACATGTTATTAGCAGCACACTGTTGTAACAATCTGACTAATTGGGATGGAAAATTATCAAAGTCAATAAGTAAAGCTTGTTGCTTTTTCAGGTCTTCGAAATCTGAGCGGGTTAATTTAATTCGGCATAAAAACATAGGATCCTCCTCGTCAGAAAGTGTCAGCCTCTGCAATTTAGATATAAAATACAATCAATAATATTAATGTAGAATTAAGGAATAAAGAGTAGCTTGATACAAATAAACCAGGCTGAAGGCTTGCTCGTAAATAAAGAATAACAAAATACCAAGCTATCGTTTTCAAACTGTTTTTCTACAGTTATCGTTATATCTCTTTTACAATCCTCAAAACCACGTTTAAAGGATATGTAGTATTTCCCTTTGTGAAAAAGTTTGTACACCATATTTTTTCAGTTACTTAAAATTAGTGTTAATAATTTTAAGACACTAATAAAAATCAAAGTTCCACAAAATCCAATAATTGCAGTAAGGACACTATAGTAAACAAAGAGTATGTAAAACCTGACGGACGGGACGGATAGTAAAAGTAAGGTTATCTTAACAAACAAAACAGCACAGAACACTAAAACCATAGAGACCTATACATAGGGGGACTAAAACAGCTACAAATTCAACAGATTTTTTTTTCAATTATGGCATCGCATCTCTGTGCATACTGCCAGCGTCAAGTATAATTTTTTGCCAGTTTCAATGAAACTGGACGAAGTAATAAAAAAGTCAGTAAGTAAGTCTTCAGTAATCAGTCAGTCTAGTCAGTCCAACATTCAAGTAAAGCGATGGCTACTTTACTAGAACGTGTCCGATGGAATTTTGGAGGCAAGCAGAAAAAACATATTTTAGCACTGTTATTCTATTTCACAAACACTCGTGCACTGTAATTAACCTATATCAAACAAAATGCCATCAACTTTATCCGATATAACTCAAAAATACACCAAGAAAATGAAAATAAAACAAGAGCACAATATGTCTTTTTCGACTTCCCGCCAAAACTCCTCAACAAACAGACAGTTGGCCATTGCCGTAGAGCGTCAAAATTGACAGGTATGACAGTTTATGACACCCGTTTTTGTAGTATTAAATCAATTTATTTCCAGAAAAAAAAATAACTAATACAAACTAAAAAAAAAAGAACTATAAAAAGAAAACCCCATCCAAAAGTTGCGCTTGTGGCATTGTGCCCAGCACGCTGGCAGCATTAGGGCAGCAGCTTATTAGTTCAGAGGGGTCTGAACTAATAAGCTAATTTTTTGCGAAAAATAGCTGCCAGCCCTCTGGTCACCCGAGGCTAGAATCAGTCTGGTCGACATGTCCTGCATGAATGTTTTCATGTCAGCCGACCATGGACCCATAATCTCTATCGCAAGCGCCGCAAATTCATAATTCTTCGTAATAGATGAATATTTGCGGCGCTTGAGAAGCTGTGCATGGTCGGCTGCGGCCCCCGCCTTCTTAGATGTTTCAGTTATATGTGATGGGGCCAAAGTATCCACACAAGTAAAATCCCATACCAGGGCCCGGCCAAGTCGCCATGGCACCAGTGTAGCCCCATCAGGTCTCTTGCCATCGTCTCTGCACATTCCTGAGGGTTCTAACGATGCAGGTATAGAGACAGTGGCAAGAGATCTGCGGATCAAATCGTTTATCGCGCCATGGCGATATAATCGGCCCGCACTCCGCATATCCTGTACCAGGATAGCCCATGTCGACCAAAATAACGCACACCTCTGCCACATAAGCATTGATGGGGTTCACACACTTTGGTACCAACGCGGAGGCCTATTGCAATTCTCAGTGTTGATGGGTCCAAAACTGTGCCTAAATTTTGAGAAGGAAGCGCGTGCAGCCAATGACCAGAATCTTCATCAGATACTGCTAGCAATCTCCGTGCTGTCGGTACATTCATTAAGGAGACAGGCAAACATAGCCTTTAGCCCAGGCAAATCCCAAAAACGTTGCATAGATGTTTCTTTAATATTAATTGTTTCGTTTGGGAAGGTACCTCTCCAGGCCTCCACAGCCTCGTCCAAGCCGGCTACCCGAACATCAGCTGAATTAATGTTTAAAATATTGCTGATGAGGGTAGCCGTGCTATGGGTTGAAGCCAAAAACGTAGTATTATTTATTCTTACGCCCGTCGTACATTATTCTTAGTCTAACTAAAGGTCTGATTACATTGACCAACCTGCAGGGGCCGACCGGCATACATTGCTGGATATCTGAGTACATTGTAATAAAATATTCAAGATAACCAGCAATGTATGCCGAATCGGACCCTTCAAGTTGGTCAATGTAATCAGCCCCTAAGCGTCCGTCAGTCACTACCTTTAAGATGCTTTAGGTTAGGTACCTTTGTTGCTCTAAGGCAAATGCCAATATTGCCAATGTAATCGCTCCTTTAAGGGCTGATTACATTTGCCAACCTGCAGGGGCCGATTTGGCATACATATAAAACCAGCAATGTATGCCAAATCGATCCCTGCAGGTTGGCTAATGTAATCGTCCCATTAAGTAATTTTTTTTAATAATAGCATGGCAAACTCTGTGCATATTGCCAGTGTCAAGTATAACTTTTGTTTGCATCACTTAGTTAAGTCATAGAAAAAAATAAGACTGAGTAAGACGTCAGTAATCAGTCAGTCTAGTCAGTCCATAGATTTAGCATTTCCTTAACTTAACTTAAGTCAGTCAGATGTTCAAGTAAAGGGACGGCTATTCTACTCTAGAAGTATAGGTTCTGTTCTGTGTGGCTACTTTACCAGCAGAACGTCCGATGGAGTTTTGGAGGCAAGGCGAAAAAACATGTTTTCTTTCGTACTGTTATTTTATTTCACAACACTCGTGATAGATTGACCAATAACTGACGACTTTCTGATTTTTTTCTGACTACTATGTGTGTGATGCAAAAATTATACTTGATGCTGGCATATTGCCCAGAGTTTGCGATGCCATTACTTGTTGAATAATGAATGATGACTTATATTTGACATTGTCAAAAGTGTCACTGTCAAGTGTCAATCAAACAAAACTGCGACTTTGACAGAGAGTTTTGGCGGGAAGTCTGAAGGAACAAGTAGTGCTCATGTTTTATTTTCATTTTCTTAGTGTATTTTTGAGTTATATCGGATAAAGTTGATGGCATTTTGTTTGATGTAGGTTAATTACGTGCACGAGTGTTTGTGAAATAGAATAACAGTGCTAAAATATGTTTTTTTTGCTTGCCTCCAAAATCCCATCGGACAAGTTCTAGTAAAGTAGCCATCACTTTACTTGAATGTTGGACTGGCTAGACTGACTGATTACTGAAGACTTACTTACTGACTTGTTATTACTTCGTCCAGTTTTATGAAACTGGCAAAAATTGATGCAAAAATAATACTTGACGCTGGCAGTATGCACAGAGTTTGCGATGCCATAATTGAAAAAAAAAACTGACGTCCGTCTTCTGACATAAATAATTGCGCGCTGACGAAGCCGGTGAAAACTGAAAACTAGTTGTATTGCGAATTAAAAACGCTGTTCATAATTATATAAAAGTTATTGGAATATTTCGAAATGTGGAATGGTAAGTAGTGCAAACTATGTTTATTTATTATGCATTCTCGAACAGCAATTAACAACGTAACTATTTATCACTACAGATCAATCCGTTGCTGGCGGCGGATTTTTAAACTCTTCAACTCAATTTGGGAACGTCAACACTCCAAATCAACAACAGAAATCGGTAATTCAGCCTTTATATTGCCCTTTATGTGTATGTTTAAATGTGCGTTCTAACAACCTTCAGAGGCTATAATGTGTTTAAGTTACAGTCAAAACTTATAGCCGGTAAAAACCACTTTTGACTGCAAAAATCAGTCAGAACTATTTTTAACTGAGGGCGTTGGTCAAAACCACTTTTGCCTGATTTTTGCAGTCAACAGTGGTTTTGACCGGCTATAAGTTTTACTCCGTGATATCTCCGGCGCTGCGGGAAGACCACTCCCTCCGCCCCAGCGTAAGAAAGCGCGGCACCTGCGCTCGCTTCCGCGGCTTTTTGGTCGCTTTCGGCGATCAGCCTCAGCCGCTACGGCTCTCATGGTGCCTGCGCTTTCCTACGGCGAGCGGGGAGTGGTCTCCCTCCGCGCCTCCGGCTTTATATACACTCTAGGGGTAGTACAGACAAGACCACGTGGAAAGTGGGGTACTCTGATTCGGTTTTGGGTATTTTTCGGGTAGTACGTATGCGTACTGGCGCTATATATTATGGTGGTTTTGACCAACGCCCTCAGTTAAAAATAGTTCTGACTGATTTTTGCAGTCAAAAGTGGTTTTGACTGGCTATAAGTTTTGACAAAAGTGGTTTTGTTGACCAACGCCTTCAGTTAAAAATAGTTCTGACTGATTTTTGCAGTCAAAAGTGGTTTTAACCGGCTATAAGTTTTGACTGTGACATATCTAATACCTTTAAACGAGCAATTCTTGTATGTATCTAAATATATTTTTTGAATCTCGGAAACGGCTCCAAAGATTTTGATGAAATTTAGTACACTGGTTGCGGGGATGATAAATCGATCCACAAATTTTTATTGATAGAATTTGTCGTTTTTTTAAATGTTTATGCAGTTAAATATAAAATTACTCTTACCGACATCTATTGGAAAATATTAATAATATGTTGTGGCGTAGAAAGCCGTCAAATGAACAACATTTGACAATCCATCCTTCAAACAAATGAAAATGTCGATAATTATGAAAGACCTCTATAAAAAATTCGTCAAGGGAATTAAAGCTTACTTGGTCGAATGGTTACGAAAGCCGACTACGGAGCTAGGGACCTGGGTTCAAATCTCAAATAGGCAGGTTGCGTTTTTTATTTTTTTGTGACAATTTTTTTTAAACTGGGAGCTAGGTATTTCAAAAGGATTTGTAAAGTAACACTAAGTCAATGAATGCTTTGCATAAAAATAAACCAAGTAAATGAATTGTTTTTATCCGAGCAACGCTCGGGCGTCCAATATCAATATATTGGTACTACCCCAATACAATAAAAATATTAATCCTGTATTTCAGGGTCGAAGGTCTTCTCGAACTGCTCCTATTGTAATAAGGCAAGCTTTACATTGTGGAGATGATGGAATCAAAATATGGGGCACTGAGATACAGATAGTATCAATAGTAGCTCGAATAAGAAACATTCGGATGCAAAGCACAAAAATCACATATACTATTCAGGACATTACAGGCAGGATGAAGGCTGTTTTATGGTTGGACCAAGAGGATGATGTAAGAATTATTTTCATGTATTACCAAGCCATTCTATCCAGAATAAATAATCAATAAATTTAACTTACAGCATTGACTTTGTTTAAAATTAGGTACTTTATTAAAATGTTGGTATGCTTTAAAGTTTGAATGCCTGAAAATCTGTAATCTATACTAATATATGTATTGGGACAGTTTGAAAGGATGTCTGCTGCTCATGCAAAAATGGCTGATCAGGATGAAATTTTGCACAGTGATAGATTATAGCCTGGAATAGCACATAGGTTATGAACTTTTCTTGTGGGATAGATTGCTATAATCATAATTTATAAGCACAACAAGAGTGTTGTGAAGAGTTAGAATAGTGAATTTATCTCTCTCTCTCTCTTATTTTTTCTTAAAAAGTTGGTGTGCAGTGTGCACTAATTATGAGGTATTCTGAGGGGGTTTGGTGGTTGAGGCTAATCCCACCTATTTATTATATTGGGGAGAGTGGGTGGAAAAAACAGAATAAAAACAGAATTAATGAGTAAACTATTGAAATAAGTTTTTTGTTTTTGTTTCTAGAACTATGCCAACACATTTACATTAGAAACATACTTTTTGAAAAATCTCACATGAGATTGGGGTTTGTAGGGTTCAGTCAAACCTCACGAAAACTCACCTGGAGGAAGGAGTATCTCCAAAATAGTTTTAAGAAGCAATATCTTCATATTAAGTAACCAATTTTCCTCAAAACCTTTCTTTCTTATCTTAGAATAAAAAATTCTGTCATATCTGACATCTATTTCAATGAATGTAGTTTGAAGATTATTACAACTATGTCTAGGAAAAAATGGAGCTTAAAATTCGTCTAATTTTTAATGAATTTGATGTGTCTGGCATAACACTAATCAAATAACTTCACAGTGAAATCCCGATCTAACTTACAAAATTACTAATAAACTGAAATACATAAATAGAGTTTTTAATGAGAAGACACATGTCATGGCTATTTTGTTAACTAATAAAAACCCCATCAATTACGTCATACGTTGAAGGCAATGGCTGGGTGATTCTTTAAATTCGTGACATAACATTGCAAAATTTAAAATAACTAGATAAATATTAAAAATCTGTAGATACTAAATGTTTTTCTATAATTTAATAATTTCTAGATCTAAAATAGATGAATGTGTGATGTGACAAGGATGGGCAGGGGTCAAAAAGTCATACGATGAAAATATTAAAAACCTACCAGTTACTCCAGTACCAAAATCATGTGTCCACATAAACTATATATTTTTTTATTCAGGATAAATCTTCTCCAAAAGTACAAGTGAATGATTACGTCCAGCTTTATGGTAATGTTAAGACAAATAAGGGCAAAAAGGTATTGATGGCTTTCAAAATAATGCCAGTAACAGATGTCAACGCTATTACATTCCATTACTTGCAATGTATCAATAATAAATTGAAGATTCAAGCAGATTCAAAGAAGGTAACTTGATTTTTGCACACGACAGTATGCATTCTGTTGCACACAACAGTATGCTGGACCGGCAGATCTGCCGAGCTGCTAAAACTGCTGGAAGGGCATTGTTTTCTTTTATTTTGCCTTCTATTAGGATACCACCACAACACAACAGTTTTGTCGTCCATTGTGGGCACAGGTCTTACAGTACTTGACTGTCCAATTTTCTTGTGGGATCCGGTGTAATGTGAACACCTTTGTCCAGTGTCTGGTTTCCGGCAGATCTGCCAGTCCGGCGTAGTGGGAACCCGGTCTTTAAGTGCAGTTATTTGTGGCACCTAACCTATAAGATACAAAGATGCAATAAGAAGCTAGTGTATTAAGTGCTTTTGCCAAAACAAACATAACTATATTGTGTAAAGGAAAATAGCCTATTTTGATATCACTCTTAATACCCAGACTTCCAACAATAATAAAATTAGTTATATTTTGATGGGCCTGTGAGATAAGACACCATATTAAAAAAAAATACCATAAGAAATCTCAGTACATATCATTGAAATTTCTCTTTTTCTGGTCTGTCAGAATCCTAGTTTGGGCCATTTTTTATTATCAACCTTTTTTGTAATTCTAACATGACCTCACCTTATAGTATTTCTCAATACATTAATATATTGTTATGTTAATCTATCTTTCCACCTGAAATTGTCAATTGGATTTTGGATAACTTTTACATTTTTTACTTACTTTCAGGAAAAAACCACATCAAATGCTGCGTTTAACACTGGCCTACCTTCTAATTCCATGGTTGGTGTAGCCGACAACTCAACTTCTGTTAGTGGCTTGAATCCACGTCAAACAATGGTGTTCAAATTAATCTGTGCTTCGACTCTAGAACAGGGTATCAGCAAGAAGGACATGTATGCAAGTTTGAAAGATCGTATGCAGTTGGCAGAGTTAGAGTAAGAGTAGAATTTATTTCTTTAAATTTTAGAATAATAGAAAGTAGCTAGTATAAAAAATGTAAGAAAATAATAAGCTTCAATTTATTTTCAGAGACATTCTTGAATGGATGTGTGGTGAAGGGCATATCTATTCAACCATTGATGAAGAGCATTTCCGAGCAACAGATGCATTCTAACATACGTGATTTCAATATACAAACTGCATTTGAATCTTTATTGTCTCATAAAGTTTGAAGATATAAAATTTCATTAGTTAAAGTCAAAGACTTCTTATGTCACACAAAATGTAAACTTGAAGGGCAGGTATAATTAGATAAAGAAAATAATATTTTGAGACTTTTACCCATGTTATATAAAAAATGAGATACTTTTAATCACAAACTAAACATTAAATTTATAGTTTAATATTGTTTTGTATAACTCTGCATTACAAACAATAATAAATTAGTGATGTCTGATGTTTGTTTTATATTAATTTGCAATTAAATTTATAATTCATCCCTAACAGCTTCATTCTTGACATCGGGATTCTTTCCTTGATATGTCTGACTTTCCAGCATAACATCTTTTAGTTCATCTTGCTCAATTAAAAATTCCTTGGCAGCCCATGCTTGAGACCCATCTTTGAACATAAAGATTGCTCTATCATCATCTATTAGATACCTGAAAAATTAAAATAATAAGAAATTAGATAACATTAGGCCAAAATATTGACTCATTGTAATTAAAAATATACAACCTTTCAGCCTGTATGTGATTAGTCCAGAGGCTAGATTGCCAAATTTTAGTTAGTTCCTCAGTTCTAGCTCTAGAGGGTTTGTTGGCTACAGTAACAAACATCATTAGGGTCTGTCCTTTTTTTGTTGCTTGTAGAACAGATTCTGGATTTGATGTATCCAATTTAGATAGATCTAATGGTGGGGGTTTACGTAAATGCTCTGGTAACTCATCTTCTGGCAGTGGCTCTTCATCCTCTTCCCATTGATCAAATAACCTAAAAAAATATTTAAATTCAAATAAAATATTTTTTATACATCAAATGTATTCGCTTTTTTTTTTCTCTTAAAAATCTGTTTAGTTGTTAAAATATTTTTATTTACCGTTCCATATCAGCGTCACTAAAGTCTCGTATATCTTTTTTAGCCCAATCCGGCTTCTCTTCGTCTTTGTATTTTTTAGCAAATACGATACAAGTACATAACAAAACTATACAAAATAATTTTAACATTCTGTATCTCGTAATATGATGTAAAAATGAATTATGCAAAGCAACGTGCGCCGTAGGCACTTTACCGAGACAGCCAAACTAATCACTCTCCTTGTGAAAAAACTTCACTTAAACCTCACTTATCTGGATATTTTAATATATACATTATCAATATGAGGTAAAAACTGTTTACAGTTGTCTTGCTTGACCGCTCCAGTGCCTGCTGACACGTAATGACGTTATAGCAAAGCAGTGTGACCATCTCAAAATTGGCGAATCTGCCACAGGCTGGGTCTAAATTCTGCCAAATCTGCCACAGGCTGGTCCAAATTCTGCCAAATCTACTGCCACTTGAGTTTTTCGGGCTATTACAGGTGAGGGTTTGGAGGAAGAAGGTGGGGGGGTTAACAATATACAATACTAATATGTTACAAATTTTCTTCTGTAAAAAAAAACAATTTATGATCAATAATAATATAATGCCTGAGAGAAATTCATAATTTCTCGAAAGCATGACGTCCACCAATCCGCACTGGGCCAGCGTGGTGGATTATGGCCTGGATCCCTTTCACTTGTGAGAAGGAGACCTGTGCCCATCAGTGGGACATAAAAAAGGTTGAAAAAAAAAATTAATAATAATAATATAATAATATGTTGTATAACAGTGAAATGTCAATTAGATATGTCTATAGCATATAATTAAAGTCAGTGATAATAATATGATTAAAATAAACTTTACACACTCATAGCCCCACAGTAAGGTAATTAATACCCTGTGTCGGGGGTACCATGGACACACATAAAAACTGAGAACAGAAATTTAAACTCATCATTCAAATTTCTGTATCTCCGGCAATCGGACTCGGGACCCTTCGATTGGCAGTCTAGCATGGTAACAATTGTGCCAGACGGGTCGTCATAAAATTAATTTTGCACAATTTATATTGCCTTCATCCATGACATGCTCCTCAAGACCTAAACCCTTCTGTTTTTGCACGATTAAGCAACAAACAACCAAGTTTTTGCGTTTTAAATATTTCGTTGCCAGTTTGGAGAAATCATTTTAGATCGACGTTATATTATACCAAATGTTACATTTATAAAAAAAATACTCATTAAAGAATTAAATTATGAGATTTTATGTTTCAAAATGTCGAGATTCCTAAAATCTTCAAAATCTGCCATTTTTATAATCCGTCACCATAATCTGCCAGAGACAAAATTTAGGAGTGAAATCTGCCAAAATGGCAGAAATCTGCCACAAATGGTCACACTGTAGCAAAGACCAATAATCCACAAATTACTAAGGGGATAATCCTAAAGACAGCGGGTGTAACCACTAATAACCACTTTGTTGGCATCTCTTTTTCGCAGCCAGTGTTACCCACTTATCATATTTTCCCCCAAATTTGGTAATCTACAATATCAAGCAAGTAAACTATAAACATTGGCAGACCAAACTGTGAAAGGATTTATATGCTTGTGCATTATGGTTGGTTGTTTGTGAGTTTAGATTGGTTGACTGGCATAAAGTTAATTGGGTCAGCAAATTACAGGACATACATATAGGAGAAAATAAAAGACAAATACAAAGATTTTTAATAGCACCAATATGGGTGTTTACAAAAGCTGTTAATACATATTTAGTACGTCATATTTACCTTAATGAGCTATGCAAATATTACAAAGATAAAAGTAAAATTTAGTTATAACGCAATATATAAAAATGTACATTTGTATCAATTTTATTATTATTTTTCTTCTCTTTATCCTTTTGGTCAATAAATGGCTTTCAAAATAGACCGAACAAATTCGGAATTAAATTGATGGTTGCCAGTCAATACGTCCAGTGGCCTGAATCCATTTATTTTCGGCAAGAGTCGTCAGTTGGAAAACTGAAAAAAATATGACAGCAACATGAGATGAAATTCGTCTGGTAAACTTCTCTTATTGTCTAATACAAAATGTATGGAGTATCTTTTTATAGTCCGTGTGAGTGAAATTTAATATGTCGGGAAAATGCTCATAACGTGCACCCCAGGCGCGGTCCCAGATGGGGGGGTCACAGGACATGACCCCCCCCCCCAATCCGTCAGTCATGCGTACATGGAAGGTAAAACAAGCGAATTTGAGACACTTCTTCCCTCAAATTTCTTGGCGACCCTCCCCCCAAAATTGAAGGCTGCGACCGCGCCTGGTGCACCCAGCCTATAACATTTTACTGGTCTCCACTTAAATAGTTATATATAAACAGGGGGTATTTGAGCCTCCCGCTTGAAATGTAACTAACTACTAATGAGGTAACACAATCATTGATATTATTATTGTCACTGTTTTTGTTAAAAATAATTATATTTAAATAAGATGGTTAATTTTTTACTAATACGGGGAGGATATTTTGATTCGAGATCTGACAACACAATTTCGAATTTGACAATGTTTGAAATAAACAAATATAAGTTTATTTTCACGAATTTCACTATATTTACGTTGAATGACTAGTTATAAGACAAAAGTAATTAAATATCTATATATAAACAATACATATTTAGTACATTTTAAAGAGAAGTATTTAACTTACGCGTAAAATGTAATACCTTCCGGCAGCCTTCCTGTTTACGCTCACTGCGGCTCTTACAACCTAAAATACTGCAGCTCACCATATTATGGAACTAGAAAAATGTTATTTGCTTTTAATACAACACAATTTACAGCTGTGAGAATCGATTTTAACACATAAATATTATAAAACAACAATGTCACCCCGACTTCCACAGTTTGCCTGCCACGTAATTAAAGGGCACTGTCAAAATATGTGGTTACACCGAAAAGGACAGAAAATCTCGCTCCCATCTCTTTTTAACAAGTTCTTTAAGTATATTTCGATCTCGCTTTAGCGTGCCGTAATGAAAATATGCCTCTGTCTATAGTACGTAAGTACATTATTCTTAGTCTAAGCGTTATAGTAACGAACGTACGTTACCTTACCTGAGTACAATGTACATTCAAGTACATTGTAATAAAATACTCAAAATAACCAGCAATGTATGTGAAATCGGACCTTGCAAGTTGGCCAATATAATCGGCCCTTTAGAGGGCTAGAGCATCAACATTGACAGGTATGACACCTGTCAGTCAACCAAATCAGATGCTCCCGTCTGTGCTCCCGACCCTGCACTAAGGGCGCCCTGCGTCACCTGCGTGCTGGACCCTGCATGTTGGTCAATGTAATCGGCACTTAAGGTAGGCTCAGGCCCACCCAACTTATTACATTTCACGATATATAGGCCCTGAGTGCAGGTTGGGGCCGCTCAACTTCCTAGATCGGGTCCCTGCTCGCAGGGCCCGACACACACCGGTCTCTTCTCTAGGGCCTAAGGGCCGATTACATTGGCCAGCATGCAAGGTCCGATTTGATATACATTGCTGGTTATCTTGAGTATTTTTTTACAATGTACTCAGATAACCAGCAATGTATGTCAAATCGGCCCCTGCAAGTTGGCCAATGTAATCGCCCCACTAGCCTAAATCAAGATATCGTGAAGTGAAATCTGAAATCGTGAAAGGTGTCGGGAGCATGGTGTTGCCAACAATATTTTTTATTCTTCAACAAAACTAAGAAAGATAATTTATTTGCTTTTTCCTTAGGAGATAAAGTTTTATAGGTACGTCTTTTATTGTTCAAATGTTTTAATCATACTAGATGAACTGAAATGTGTTTTGTCTCGTTTTTTAGATGAGTTATTATACAGGTTTATTAAATCTTTTGATTAAAAATAATTTTCATAATAACGTTTGCGCCTTTCACTGTGTAAAACTTGTTTTGTATTGTTTTAAGGTGGACTATTCTTTCATTGACATGAACAAGAATGACCGAGTTTAAAATGTCCCTAAGTCCACTTAGGGATTTTATGCACTAGCACCACTATCGTTTAAACCAAATCATTCTCTATGATTTTGTATATTTAAAACGTTTGTTGTAAGTGGTTCCTAAGTGTGTTTTTCTTCGCATGCATTATTGCCTATGTCAAATGATTTCAGTTCAAAAAATCCCTTAGTTTCAAAAAGTAGGAAACTTTTTGAAACTACCACTAAGATTAATAAAATAATTACGTCCAACTTGAGTGGTGTCATAAGGGCTGATTACATTGGCCAACCTGCAGGGGCCGATTTAGCATACATTGCTGGTTATATGCGTACTGAACTGAGTAATAAAATACTCAAGATAACCAGCAATGTATGCCAAATCGGACCCTGCAAGTTGGTTAATGTAATCAGCCCTTATGACACCACTCAAGTTGGACATATGGGCTAGTTACATTGACCAACTTGCAGGGGCCGACATGGTATACATTGCTGGTTATCTTGTGTATTTTATTACAATGTACTCAGATAACCAGCAATGTATGGCGTGTCAGCCCCTGCAGGTTGGCCAATGTAATCAGACCTATAATTATTTTATTAATCTTAGTGGTACGTCTAAACGCTTACTATAAGTATAATGGCAAGCGTCTCCCAATGCAAGCGTGTAAACGGGGTATTTATTTGGCATGGCAGCGCCGCTGCCATGCCAAATACCTATATGCCAATACCTATATATACATTCTCTGATGAACTTTCTACTCGCTTGAATTTATATTTGAAATAAAAGTATTTGAAATATTTGAAATTGAAACCGTACGCTGCCTTACGCTGGGCCTGATACAACGACTACAGTACATCAACGTCTGCCATGCTTGTCTGTCCGAAAGACTAACGTACTCGCGACTGCTGAACAAAGTTATAGACGATAATCTGAGACGTTAAGTAGCTTTTAAATTTGGTGTCATAAAGGAAACCAAAATGGCGTTTGATTTGTGGACATTTTACATTTTGAGCAACCTACATCCGTCTCTTTCTAATGCTGTTGTATTGTATTGTGAGTGCATAAGAAAACCAGTACGACTACATTAGTTTTAATTTAGGTTCCTTCTATGCTTTAGTAGTTATTGTTCTGAGAGTTGGACATAGGTTGCGCACGATTTTTAGCGTTGTGTAATCGGTAGCTCCGGACTCTGCACTAACTCTAAGGGCGCCCTGCACGCAGGGCCAATGTTGGCCAATGTAATCGGCCCTTTAGATTAGAAAATAACTTAAAGATATAGTCAAAAGTACAAATAATAGTAATATAATTGCAACACTTGTATCGTAAACTCTCCTGATTCATATCCTTCAAAATCTGTAATCCATGTATAAATCCTATTTCCTTACTTTGTTGCTGGCTAAATTGTCAAGAGACCGAGACGCCATTCGTTAAAAAAAGTTAGATTAGAGATGGGCAAACATTCAATTTTAATCGATTCACAGTATCGATACGAATCAACAATATATCGCAACGTCTTGTATCAATACATACGATAGGATATTTAAAAAATTTCAGTAGGTTATTAATCAGAAGTTATTCCAATATAAGAAGACTTAAAAGCAATTAAGGTATTATAGTAAAAATTAAATATTGAATTTTACAACTGCCATTCTTCAGGACCTAAGCTGCAAAAAAATGTTACTTAAAATTCAGAAGAATGAACCAACAACAATTTCTGCACTATGTTGGTGTCTGTTATATTAAATCTAATAATAATGGGAACATAATATGTTTTAGCTATGTACTAAGGAAAAAAAACAACGGGTTGCACTCCGGTACTGCCGGCAGAAGTGAAAACTTGAACATTAACGTTGTGCATTTTTGATAGTTTGGAATGGTTAGGGAATGATTTCGCACGAATTGCTTTTAATATCAGTATTATTTTTCATCTAGTATTTTCAGTAGGTTTTCATCTAGTATTTTTATAAAGTACTCACTCATTTTCTTTCACTATTTCTTCGTCACTTTTTTCATTAATAGATGCATTTTGTTCAATGTCCATATTTTAAATGCTTGATATAAACGAATTTTACAAGTATAGACAGTCGAGCTGTCATCTCATCTGCTGTCACCCCTGATCACCCCTCCGTCTTGGTCTAAGAGCCGGTGAAAATAGACCTTCACCGATCTGATAATTCGATGAGACATATTTTTTATCAAATATAATTTATAAACATTTATGCCCATGATAACTTGCCTATCGAAAAGTGTTCTTTTATTATAATAAATTTAATCAATTTTCTTTCATCACCTCACTCTTGTATATAAATAGTTATAATATTAATAATGTTTATAAAGTCCCGTCTTACCACGCGGATTACTTCGGGTGCGATGACAAGTAATCCACGAGGTAAGCCGGGACTTTATAAACATATTTACCTATCCTCACGAGAAGTTTAGTAGTAAAATAATAATAATATCACATATATATATATACATATATATATATATATATATATAATATTTATTTGTTTATAAATTATATTTGATAAAAAATATGTCTCATCGAGTTATCAGATCGGTGAAGGTCGATCTTCCACGTCTCCTCTACTATCTTATGAATTTCGACGATCAGGCCACGTGTGTTGACGCGAGTTTAATTTTTTTTACTCATTCCCTAAAAAGGGTACACCGCCGCTAAAGAAGTTTTCACTTCAAAAATAATATTTAAAGAATGTTCCAACATTTCATGCTACAGGTGGAGGCATTATTGATTGGCTGCAACCCTTTTTGCGTCCCACTGCTGGGCACGGGTCTCTCCCCATTATTGGTAATACACTACTAAATAAATAATAATATTATGCGATACGTATTTATACGCATATACAAGGCGGTGTATCGATTCTAAATATCGATATATTGCATAGCATTGTATCGATACGTGATAATATCGATACGTATCGCTCATCTTTATACAAGTCTGACAACGTGACAACTTGCTTGGCACTAGCGGTGGGCGATTATGAGTGATCGGCATAATCGATTTATTTCGTATTACTAATTTTGATAATCGATTATGGAATTAGTAACTAATATGTTTTCATAATCGAATGATGTTACTAATTAGAACTACTAATAAAAAAATACGCGTTGGGAAATTGGGATGGGAGGCATTGTCGACCGGGACCGCGGTCCACAAAGCCTTGTATTTTATTAACTGTTTTGAGGAAGGCTTAGGGGACCACACTCCCTCAAAACAGTTAATAAAATGCGAGGAGGCCTTGTGGGCCGCGGTCCCGGTCCACATTGTGGACTCCACAATGCCTCCCGACCCAAAAATAAGTAGGTCGTCGGTCGTCGTCAAAAAATACGTAGTAGATTTACGAATTTTCAATACAAGGCTCAAATTATGATTGTTAGTATTATAAATATTAAGTAAATATTGTTTCATTAAAAAAGTACATATATTATTTGTTTGTAATTTCTATAATTCATTCGTGTGCCATTATCTCAGTCAAACCCAAACACTAATACAACAAATAAAACAATATTGAATATTCCTAGTGTTATTGTTATTAGACTTTATTGCAGTAGAATTAAAATGTGCTTGTAATAAAAAAAAAGTCAGATACGACATTATAATACAAGACGAGGCGAGCGACTTCCATGCAAGCGAGAGACCGCATCGTGTTTTCCTTGGGAGGGGCCAACGCGACTGTGTAATATATTCATACTAATCTATGGCGACTGTGCTGTAAATAGTGTGAGTGAATCGACTTGCGACCGCGCGTGCGTGACTGACTTATAACTTCATATTAGTTGCTTAGTATTAGTAACTACTAACTGTTATAATCGAGATATCTCGAGACATTTTCATAATCGAATGATTTTGTTAGTATATCTCATAATCGCCCACCACTACTTGGCACTTGTTGTCTCAGTTGTCTGTCACTTCACTCACTTGTCTAGTGTACTTCTTGTAGGTACTTTTGATAATTCAACGAAAACCAAAAAATTATTCACGTCATGAACGTGGTGCAGTTGTTACGTTATGTTAGGGTCCGTTAAATTGTGCAACTGAAAGTGTTTTATTTTACAGTATATTTATTTTTAAATATACGTTGCTTAATTGTATGTCCTATAAGAATTTGGTAGTCATATTTTGTTACTTAAAGTTTGTCGCTATATTTGTAACGCTCGTATTTGGCGGTCGGCTAATACTTTTTAAAGTGGTTGGTGCTGCGGGTAGATCATAGAACGGTGTGTAGAAGTTAAGTGTGGAATCATGGACCAGAGTAGTATTACTCCAAATACTTCCAATCAGCAGTTGGTAGCAAGTGACAATGATTCTGCGACGGCTTTACTTCATGAGAAGCAAGGGCGAAGACGAGAAAATTTGAGAGATGTTTCTTACGTTGAATATATTACTGTGGGAATACTATGTTTTGTGAACCTAATTAACTACATGGATAGATTCACCCTGGCGGGTAAGTTATAGACAGTATTTTTCTACTTCAGTGAGTTGTCTATATCCAACTTTCATAATATAGTGACCTTCATTAACAGTGCAACGACCTTGCGGATGTTAAAATGCCAAAAATATTTTTACGAAATTTTACAAGCTCATAATTCATATTAAGTGTATACCACATTTTTTTACCAACTCTATGTACATATTTTTTTACATACATATATAACATGCTGCAATAAGAAACAATTTCCTTAATAATATTTTATTCTTATAATAATTATTACTTACTATGTATTTACTTTATTCCTGGGTTAATTGTTTATGCTATATGAATTCAACTACTTATTCTTTGGTAAAATTGATTGTAAAATTTGTAAAAATTTGATTATAGAATTTAGTAGATAGACCCAAAAATATAATTTTATACAGCAAAGTTACTTAGTATATAAAAAAGCACAGCTATCCTTTTTAATAATTTTATTACTTCTGATGATAATACAACATGACATACATATAATAGGACAAAAACAGATCAAAAGATTTTCCTAAAACTTAGTATAATAGATAATATTTTTCCAATTCTATACTTCATTAAACATCAGGGTCTTTGTATTCATGTGAAGTGAAGCAAAGCAATTAATTTTAAACAAAAAATTTCAACCACCTTCTGACAGTAATTAATAAATTAAAATAGTTACATCCTGCTGAACACTCCGATTGGTTGGGATCCAGAACCACCATTTTTGTTAGCAGAGCCACTTACAACTTCTCCTTGGCATATGGGTTGACACAGGTGGTACAGAGTTTCACCAGAGTACCAGATATTGAGACCCATTCTGCCACTGGACCTCCTGCTGATCACACATCCATCTGACTACCAGGTGGCGGTCAGCGTTCACTTGGGACTTCTGACCATTGCCTGGTAAGTTCTGCCGTACCCTTGCCGCCTTCAGATGGTCTTTGACCCGATGGGAAGCGTCTAGTCTGGCACTGTCACACTGAGTCAGTGGACTGGGCTGGACTCCGGGAATTCCTGGCCTTCTATCCCTAGAGGCAGCTATGCTTCACCTCGGGCAATCTTAGTGCATGTGTGGAATCAATAGCCGATGCAATATGACAGGGCATGAAATACTTTATTCCTAGGTCTGTTTAACAGGTCTTGCGCTAAGGCCTTGAGCTTTAATTTAAGCACGAGACTTTCAAAACCTAGACTGATGACCCCCAAATGTCTAAACAGCAGATTAAGGCTGGTGTTCCCTAAGGCTCAATACTGCCTACTACACTACTCATTCTGCATTCCAGAATTTGTAGACAGTATACATTGATATACAGATGATAGTACAGTGGATGCACTATACACATGTAGAGCCAATGCCTGTTGGTCACAAGTGGAGGAGATTCAAATGCAGATTCAAACTTGTGTCTCAAGTCGATAACTCTCTGGAACGTGTCTCTGAATGGGTTGACCCCATTCACACCCTCACCGTCTGTGAAAGGGAGTTGACATTACAAGTATTTGAGTCATTTGGAGAACAAAGCCAAATTGGCATCCAAAAAAATTGGGAGAGGCAGTAATTCACTGCGGGACCACTCCTGATGTTGTATAAGGTCCAGGTCAGACTCCACATAGAGTACTGCTTCCATCTCTGGGTAGGAGCACCAAAATAAAAAAAATAATAAAAAAAATAAAAAAATACTAGCTACACCCATTTGACTCAGTTGAAAAGCGCACAGTCTGAATCGCCAACGACTCAAGATTGACCAACAGACAGACAGGCTAGAACCGTTTAGCTTGCAAAGTGACATAGGCTTGCTTTGCGTGTTCTACCGACTTTACTATGGTGAGTGCTCCTAGGAACTCAAATTGATGCAACAAATTGTAATATGTAATAATAAAATATATTTAAAACTTTATTTTTTACTTTCATGCATTTCATGGATAAAAATTCTATTTCATATCTTTAATATAAAATAAAATTAAAATAGGCATTAAAAGAGAAAGAGGACTGCTCAAATGTGTCTTAAATCATTGTCTGTTTGGTCCATTTGATTTGTTTTTAATTGGCTGCAACCTTCTTGCGTCCCACTGTTGGGCACTGGTCCCTCCTCATTATTGGCGAAGCCTGGAGCTAACTCCACAACTCTACTCCAATGCTTTAATTAATTACTTATATTAAAAATCTTTGACAAAGATTATGCATACACTAGAATAATATAGTACGATCGTATGACCGACGCGCGACGCCCAAAACAGTCTTACTAGATTGATAATGAGTCAGCTTTTATTTTATATACTGCTAGCCTAGTTATCTAAAATACTTCCGCTAGGAAATTTTGATGCAATGTTTGTTTACCATATTAGTCGTGGAGAACTTTAATCTAAATTGCGACATAAGACTTATCTCATTCTGATGACTAGGATTAGGGTGAGATTATAAAAAAAATCCTTTTATCGTTAAAAATGACTGACTTATACTAGCGTATGAAGAATTACACAATGTGTGCAAGCGTTAGGTTGCGTAGGAAGTGTCATTGACTTGGGCTCTCAGGACGAATCCTATAATAAAGAAAGGAATGCAATGTCGGCTGTTTGACTGTTTAGCGTGGGGCACTAAAATGTTTAGACACAGGTTAAAATGTTTCCAATCACGATGCGTCCCTTGATGGAACTTTCGTGTGGGTCCCATTATCGGAAGACGCGGCATGCATTGAAGCGGAATTAACTTGAATCGATTTACGAGATGCAAGATTTATTTTTCTGTTTAGTAGTTTAGTCAATGTTACGTAATAGTAACAAATTATGTTAATTTTTATTCATGTACGATACGACAGAGAAGGGCGCGTCACGTTTAGAGGGACTAATTCCCAGTGTTAAATCACGTGCGTGGGCTCAACTTTTTTTGTAACAGGGAGGGAACAATGACTGCATTGTACGCTAAGCTGCTTGGACGTGAGGTCTTGTGAGTTTCCTATTTGAATCACATCAAAGTTTTATTTTATTTTACTTACCTACCCTCTTTCACAATAATTTGTATAAACTGCTTCCAGATAAAATATTCGCGCTCTAAATAGCAAATGTGCAACCTTTTCGTTTAGAAATTATGTGACAATCCTATTAAGTATTGTATGATTTTCCTAGAGTGTTGAACTGCATATAACAAGTACACTTGTTAACATTTAATCCTGAAATCCTGATTCTGTCGTTATCTTGATTAAAATCTTGAAACCCTTTCATATTTGTAGAAAATTTACTCTCGAGGGATAATAAAACATAAACGTTACTCAAACTCATAGCCCCACAGTAAGGTAATTATTACCTTGTGTCGTGGGTACCATGGACACATACAAAGACAGAAACACCCAGACCCAGAACAGAAATTTAAACTCATCATTCAAATTTCTGTTTCGCCGGGAATCTAAACCGGGACCACTAGTTTGGCAGTTCGGCATAGTAACCATTGCGCCATGCGGGTCGTCGAACAGTATTTACGGTCTATTTACGGTCGGGATGGGTATTTGATTATGATTTGCTTTATTAAAGGAACTGGATCTTTATTATTTAATAAAGTTCCAGTAAACAAACATAATCTCTTCAAAGGTCATGAATAAAATGGAATAAAATTTCCATAAAAAACTATAAAAACAGTAGTATGTTTAAATGAAGTTAATAAACTTAAAGGTTATGTTTGGGGTCGATGGTATCGGCGTACATGACACATCTGTGTGGGGTCACACAGTGAACGCTCTTATTTATATTTATAATATTGTAATATCGAGTTCCTGATTCGATTCCCACTTAAGATAAATCATAGTCAGCTATGTAGCTGAGATAACAAGAGTAGGCGTAATGGTTTTTTTCGTCTGTATGTCACATACCGGTGTTGTAATGCGTCTGGCGGGTTCCCAAGTGGAGTCAATGTGATGTTAATTCTCTCGTAGTAACTGTATTATCGGACTTGTTTGATTAAATGTGTGTTATAAGTTCGTAGGTCAGGGACGATGACTCAGTTTGTTATGATGTCGTTTGAATTCATTTGACGATTTCGCTTTTTCATGCTATTGCATTGTTTATCAGCGCCAATTCGTAAGCAGACATCGATAGTTCTAATTAAATTCTCGATGGTGCATGTTATTGAGATTTTTTGTGAATTTTGATCGATGATGAGTTTTACTTATTAAGCGGCTTTATTGATTGAGGTGCGTGATAAATGGAGCGTTGCACGCAATTTTCGATGATATCTTTATTTATATTTTATATGATGATATCTTTATTTATATACCTATTTATTTTTTGATATCTTTCGATGATATATGCCGTTCGTCCCGTTTAATTAGATATATTGATTTGCTTCATTTACTTATCATAAATCCTTGCTATTGTTTTAGATCTATATTTATTTAAATAATTAAAATTATTTCTTTTCAATAGAAGGGTAGATAGTGCAGTTTAGTTCTACCACTGCGAGATTGCACCTAGGTATTTAGTAATTGCAAATATGTACATAATGCGATATTTCGTAAAAAATGTTATCAAATTAAAACATAGAATGTTTGCTTTGCGCTAAAGTACCTACTTCGGCCACTTTCACATACCCAAGTGTGAAGTGGGCAAGGCAAGCGCTTACTGCGGTTTGCTGATCGCGCTTCGTACATTACCTAAATTAAGCAACGATCGATAAACGAGAAAATATTGCTGGCAATGCGATTCAATGATACAACAGGGAATAAACTAAAATGAGAGTGGACTTTGTCAACAAGCCTAACTGTCTGCTATTGCCTGCATGTATACTATTTATTTGCCTCCTTGTTGCAATGTTAGTAACGTTGTGCTAACGAGATAAGTGTAAGCAATCTTTCATTGTCCATATTTACGCCACTAAACAACATGTTATATGGCTTTCGGGGTAACAAAATAGAAACAATTTTACCATGCACCTCGCCATTCCTTCATGAATGTTGCTATATAGTCTTTAAACAATAAAAAGACTAAACGAATGCACGAGTCACGCGATAAAACACGGATTGCATCACCAATTACACTAGATGAAGTAAACTCTGTGATGATTTTCAGGATTTATGATCTATATCAAAAGAACATCTCAGCAATGATTGTTGACGTTAAAACTCATTTTATTGCTTTTTGGAATGGCAAAGGAACTTGCGGTCGTGTATAAGCTCGTAAAAATTCATACGTATACCACGTATACTATAAATATATGTTAGTTACACCATTTCTTACTTAAGAACGACTGGAACAGTCTTTGTAATTTTTTAATTTATGGATATATTGTCGTCCTGAAAATGTATTAAAATATGATGAAACATACAAATAACCTAATACTGTTACGGTGCCAATGGGAAATTTTAACCCTTTGCTATTTATTTTTCCGTCGTCTGTTAACTGACTAAATATTTAAGAGTAAAGTAAATATGTATAAATGCACCAACATTCTTTATCAAATAAAAACAATAATCGTTTCGATTCAACATGGTGCAATAAAAGGATCCCCGCTGTTTTCATTTTGTTCATAATTTATTGTGGGGTGCGGCCGTGCGGGTGCTTATTGTTTAATAAAAAATATGGTTGTCTCACCAACCCGGGTTAACCCTCGATAAAGGTTGCATGTCACGTTTTATATTTGGCATATCCTGATTTTACTTTTAGTTCTATGCTCGTCTAAAATTTTAGACCTATTGAAGAATCTATTTGTTCTAGGGTAAAATATTTTAAACCTTTGCGAATATCGGGACAATCAGAACCGATCGAAGATTCCGAAAAAGGAAATTCCCTAAAATATCATTCCCTAGAGTGTCACGTCTTGCTGTGGTCATATTTGCATAGAAATAGAAACTTCTTCGTGTTATCTGAAACCATCATTGTAACAGCAAACAGAGGGTGAGTTGAGACCTTCAAAAAATTGCTTTGAAACAGTTCAGAGTGAGGCACTGGTCGGTTTTATTCACAGAGGTTTTATTTCACCGCTAAAAACCTTTTGAATGTTTAAGATAGCTGTTTCATGAGTATCGCAATAATTACGTTTACGTTTCCCCGTTTCCACTCATTTACAATTTTGTTGACACAGTGGAGGCATCCTTTTAAGTAAAATAATACCTGTGCCAGGATGCCCCGCTGTTTCTGAGTTAATTACATTTTTAGCTGTTTCTGAGTTAATTACATTTTTAGCTGTTTCTAAGTTAATTACATTTTTACACGCTTTTTATTAGCTTCACCTGTATGTTTGTATGTTTGTATGTTTGTATGTTTGTAACCGACTTCTTTGGGCGCGATTTTGACCCACTTTAAACGGCCAGATTTCGTTCAAACTTTGTAGATTTATTGAGGACCGATGACAATACAATAATCTCATAACTTTATGTTAAAGTCGTAACTAGGATCATCAGGATAAAATAAAATATACGAGGGGCGGCTGATAAGTTCGTGGCCTAAGGTACTTTAACACGTCTAAGCGTCTGGTTAACTTGAAAATTTGCATAGGGGTCAAGGGCCGATGATAATGCAATAATTTGAGAATAAAAATCCAACTAAAAAATTAAAAATAAATAATGTAGTTAAAAAAACTAAAAACACGCTTTTGTGAAAATACGAACTAAAAAGTAAAAAAATAAGAAGAAAATGTATTTTACTGTAAAAAAAAGCGGGGGGTGGTTTTTACCACTGTTACTGTTGACACCATGCACCCCACGCTTTTTTTTACAGTAAAATACATTTTCTTCTTATTTTTTTACTTTTTAGTTCGTATTTTCACAAAAGCGTGTTTTTAGTTTTTTAAACTACATTATTTATTACATATGGCTGCAATGCAACCCTTTTTGCGTCCCACTGACACGGGTCTCTCCCAATTATTGGGGAGGCCTGGAGCTTACTCCACATTTAAAAGAAATTTAGATAGAACTTTTTCATATGTTAAAAATAGCTTTTTAACTAATAGCTAATTAAATGAAATTAAGCTAAGTAAGGCAACCCGTTTTTTAAATCATGGAATTCCTTTGTTAATATTTCAGATACTTACCTAAGATCAATGAAAGTTCAAACTTTTCAGTTTTATCCATCTCTAAATAAGATTTGAGTCGTTGTAAGGACCACACTTTCGATTTACTGGACGTTTTCGTTGTCATCGTGGTCAAAATATTACGATGTAAGTATTCTGCTTTTGCTGACAATATTGCGGTGAAACTTGTACAATTCGGACACGGAATACCACTTTTGTGACTAAAAGTTGTAGTGAATTGTTGCAAGCTCGTGTATGTGTGCCCGTACAAGAGTGACGTGCAAGGTCGCTGTGTCAAACTGTTTACAAGGACCGGTTCGGTTTACTTTTTGGTAGGTACAGAGTGGCAGTACACCTATATGACTAGTTACTAGTACCAGTACTGCAAGTACAGCCATCTTTTATTATAGGTTTAAAGTATCATGTGGATAAGATGTAGTTTCATAAAAGGGTTGGAATTTGAAGAAAATTTAAATAAATTAGGTACCAGCACCTGATCGAGCCATGTAAATATATCAATAAAATAATATATAATGAATTTCATGCCGGATGTCAATCTAGATACACCATTCTGGACTACTACTTTTCATTTAATGTAAGTATGAAGTACCCGGATGACGGATCATAAAAACAATTGATTTTCTTGGTCTTACCTTAAACCAAACACTCATCGGCTATTCTTAGTTCACAAAGCCATCTACTGAAGTAGCCCCCATTAAAAAATAGTATTAGATACTAATTGCCGATAGATATCGGAAAAGTAATATTTTTCGTCGTATGTTTAAGTTGAATTTCACTGAAAACACGGATAAAACGATATTTTCTAAAAATGAAACGTAGCTAAGTAGATAGATTTGTCTCCCCTAAAACCCCCTGCATACTGAATTTCATGAAAATCGTTGGAACCGTTTCCGAAATTCAGATTATATATTTACAAGAAATGTTCTTTTAAAGGTATTATAGGTAGATTATGCTGATTGCGATCAGCACCCAAACTAACCAAAAAAGAAACATCGGTAAATGTATGTATCCATCACAGACTAGTCTGTGGTGTCCATACTATGTGAAAGTGTGTTGTTTGTTTGTCCTTCTTTCACGTCGCGACTGTGCTACAGTTTGACCTAATTTTGCATGGAATATGTTTGGGCGCGGCTTGGGGGTTGGAGAGAAATTTATGCAATGTCTTACCAGGTGAAAATACCTATCTAACTTCCCTGAAAAAAAAAACGAGAAAAACCACGCGGGCAGATCTGCTGGCGGAAAGCTAGTTATAAATAAAGTTGTCTTGTCTAGTCACAGAGAAGTTTTAGAAGTCTTAGAACCATTGCATTATTACAAGAAAGAACCCATTATGTGAAAAGTTAAGTACAAAGTTCGTAAGAAATCGTAAACTGCGTTTATGTTTAGTAAAGTTAAAAGAGGGATTCTAGAGATGAGACTATAAAATCAGCAGTTTGAATGATGTCTATTAAAAAGAATAAAGTGCTCCACAGTTTGACTTGCGTTAGAAACAAACAAAACAAAATAAAACCGATATCTTGTGTTATCTAGTTGATGGTGAAATAAATAATCTATGGAAAAACTTTTTAGTAAATCCCTTGCTTGGGTCAGAAGCAGAACCAGTATTTTTCTTTTACTTACAATTAAATTACAACTTTTTTTTGCATTTATAACTACAAGCAATCGAATGATTGATGTGGTGTTAAACTTTCTAAAAAAATCAACACAGTAGCCATTGTAAATCAAATTGAATAAATTTTAATGAAAATAATATCAAATTATTGATCAAAATTTATTTTAACTCTAATAGTGCTTCATCCGTAGTTTTTTCGTAGGCTAATTGACGTGGCCTTAAGCACTTTAGCGTACTTTTAAGGGTTCCGTAGCCAAATGGCAAAAAACGGAACCCTTATGGATTCGTGATGTCTGTCTGTTTGTCTGTCTGTCCGTCCGTATGTCACAGCCACTTTTTTCCGAAACTATAAGAACTATACTGGTGAAACTCAATCAAATCAAACTTTTCATCAAACTCGTACGTGTTATACGTGGTATATCTATGGTGGGGTATCTATGGATAGGTCTTCAAAAATGATATTGAGGTTTCTAATATCATTTTTTTAAACTGAATAGTTTGCGCGAGAGACACTTCCAAAGTGGTAAAATGTGTCTCCCCCCTGTAACTTCTAAAATTAGAGGATGGTACAACTAAAAAAATAATATATTATGTATATCTATGGATAGGTCTTCAAAAATGATATTGAGGTTTCTAATATCATTTTTTTAAACTGAATAGTTTGCGCGAGAGACACTTCCAAAGTGGTAAAATGTGTCTCCCCCTGTAACTTCTAAAATTAGAGGATGGTAAAACTAAAAAAATAATATATTATGTACATTACGATGCAAACTTCTACCGAAAATTGGTTTGAACGAGATCTAGTGAGTAGTTTTTTTTAATACGTCATAAATCGTCAACCACAATTTACCTTTCATTCAATCTTAATGCAATGATTTCTATGGATAATCAAAGGCAATGATGTAATTCTGTTGCCGCTATTGTTATACAAATACTAAAATAGAATAAAATAAATATTTAAGGGGGCTCCCATACAATAAACGTACGGAACCCTTCGTGCGTGAGTCCGACTCGCACTTGGCTGGTTTTTAATGACTTATATTGACTCGAAACGTTTTGTCAGACGGGGCCATGCATATGAGGTGAATACGGTGGTTGGTAGATAACGTTGCCTCTCACAATAATGGCTTTGTGTGATGGTGCATTATCGTGGTGAATCTTTCATGAATTATAGTGCCGCAAATCTTACTTGATTAATAAAATTGAATATAATATTGACATGTTACGGATACTTTTTGTACAGAATAGTACAATTCAATATTATAGGTTTAATGATCATTTTACTAATTAGACGGTTAAAGTTATTCAAGTTCGTTACATTCGTTACATCGTTCTTTCGTTCGTTCTTCGTTACATTCAGTTAACCAAAATGCGAAGAGTGTTTTATTTAAAATTGTTCTCAAAGCCGACCCGATCGGCTTGTGTGGTTTTAATCCGAATTTATAATCTGACCCTTGTCATAAGGGATACATTACTTACTATGTGAACTCACGTCTCTCGGCTTTATTACCACGACCGGACCGGGTGATTTTATAAAAACAGTTAAAATAAAATAAATACATGTATATGTGAGCCTGACTGACACGCAGAGGATTCTGTTACTGTATCTTTTTTTTTTGTTTTTCTTCGATCAAAATTTTGACTAGGTTACAAGTGTTTGTGTTTGTTTAATTCTATAATAATCCAGCGAAGAAATAAAACAAACCCACATTGAAGCAGCATGGCGGAGTAGGCTCCAGCTTCAGGCCTCCTTAATTATATTTTAAAAATAATGATTGCAATATTTTTCAAAAACTACATTTGTTTCATACTGAAATTGCAGTACGTATGACCTGTTATTATGTAATTGATTTACTCCCACACAATTTCAACCGGGCATTATGTAACGTTTCATTTTAACTATCAATTTACACAACTAAATTAATACTATTACCACAAGTATGGCTAACCGACGATTATGTAAATTTTGCGCAATAGTTTATCAAGCCTCATGTGCTCGTATTGTTTAATCAAGGGTGGTTTCCGGAATGTTTATTCAACTCTGTTTCAAATGCGATTTCTAAGTAATTTCAGTACAAACACGTATTTGTAGTACCTTTCATATTATTATTCAATAATAGATTAGTGTAAATTGAGTATAGTATAGCAAATTCGTATTTGATAAATTCTCATTGTTATTTTTAATAAAAATGGAATATGTAACTAGTAGACGCAATAAGGCGCGATCTTGCGCAGACGTATCGATTGTTATTGAGGACGATATTTCTGAATTAGACCAACCGAGTTACTTAAATAGCACCGCGATAAGTTTACCCGAAGTAAGCAATGAATGTGAAACCATTGTCGAGTTAAAACTAAAAAACGAGCGTTTGACACTTGAGCTACAAAGTGCCCATTCGGAAATTGAAAAATTAAACATTGAAAATACAAATTTACAAAAAGAGGTTTCGCAATGTAAAAAGACTATTGAAAATTACAAAAAAATTGGAATATCTAATAATATAACGCCATTATCTACTAAATCCAAAATTAATAATAATAATAATAAACAGACCCCAAAAGAAAAGCAACCCAAACCCAAAACTTTGTGTAACGTAAGCTCCACAAAAAATACTTCTAATATAAAAAAACTTGTATTTGACGAAAATTCTAGTAACAATAGTAAAATAAATCCAGTAAAATTAATTTCGTCCAGCAGTCCTGTGCAACCCAGCACTAGCAGTAGTAGTACACAACTAAAACAAGTACAACCAGAAAAAATAAAAAGCCCTAAGTGCAACTTACTCACTACAATTCCTAAAAATAAAGACATTAAATTCCAAGAAAATACTGTTTTAAATGCTCCAATTGGACAACAAAATAATGTCTTAATATTAGCCGACGAAGAGGGAAAAGGGATGTCGAAAATACTGCAATCTTTGTTAGGATCCCAATTCTTTGTAACCTCGACGACTATGCCCGGTGCAAGAATTAATAATATATTGTCATCAGTTTTAAGTAGCTGCAAAAAATTTACAAAATCAGACTACATTATAATTGTAGGTGGCTCCAATGATATATCTCCTAGCTGTTTATATTCTAATCTTTATTATTATTTACAAAACTTAAACAATACTAATGTCATTCTCTGTCAAACAGCTAACAACCTAAATATGAACGTTAAAAAAATAACTGATATGTATGTACACTTATCAATGCAATTTAAGTGGGTAACATTTACTAGATACTCTCAAGACCTAAATTATTTGCGTTACTACTCGAGGCGTCGCTTAGTAGATTTATCTAGAAATATATTAAGAGACATTTTGCGTATGCAATATAGTTACAAATATGATAACTATTACAAGAATATCATTTCTTTCAAAAAGAAAAATACTTTAAATGCTTCTACACAAACTTGTAACGAAGTAACCATGAGAGGTAATGATATAGGTGTACAGACAGATGATATACCTAATGCGCAGTTTTTTCTTAAAAAGTAGTATTAATATATTTCACCAAAATATACAAAGTATTAAATCAAAAAAAGATGATGTTGACCTTTACCTCAATAACTTAAACTTTAAGATTGACGTTCTCTGCTTTACTGAAAGCTATTTTAGGGAATTAGAGTTACAAAGTGTAAAGTTACAAGATTATATCTTAGCATCACATTACTCAAGACAGAATTTTAAAGGAGGTGGCACTTGTATTTATGTTAAAAAATCTTTAAATTATAATAAATTAGACTGGCTTCTTGAGATATCATTAGAAAAAAGTTTTGAATGTTGTGGAATTTATTTACCTGACCTCGATTACACAGTAATATGTTTGTATAGACCTCCTAAGAGCAATATCCAAGTATTTTTTCATAAACTCGAAATAATTTTTCAAAAACTTACCAGAAAAATTAGAAGATTTCGTAAAAACGTTATAGTGCTAGGCGATTTTAATATAGATTTACTAAGTGAAAGTGGTTACACTAGAGACTTTGCCGAGTTATTAAATACCTACAAAATGCGTTTTTCTATTGTAGAGCCAACTCGGATAACTAGCCACTCAAAAACATGTATTGACAATATAATAACAAATATAAAAACATTTACAACGCAAGTATTACACAATGGACTATCGGATCATTCGGGACAGGTTATAAAAATCCCATGTAAATTCAACACTGATATAAAGCATTGGTACATGTATAAAAGGGAAGTAGATAAAAATTTGCCTATTTTAGTAAAGTACATGTCTCAAGTTAGTTTTGCGGAAGTATATGTACAAACTAAAGTTAGCACTGCCTACGCAACGTTTCTTAATATTTTTAAAAGTATATTTGATTGTTGCATGCCAATTAAAAGGGTAAGGGTTACCGTTTCTAGGAAGTCCAATTGGAAATCGAAAGGCATTAGAAGATCAAGTAAGAAAAAAAGGCACCTTTATCTTAACTTAATGAAAAACAGGTCCAGTAAGTCCGAGTCACATTATAAATCCTATAAGAAAATTTTAAAAGCTGTAATAAGATCATCTAAAAGGATGTCCAACTCAAGATATATATGTAATAGTTCTAATAAAATTAAAGCTACATGGGGGCTTATTAAATACCTAACTCAACCGTGCAACCAATTTAGGGAGTCCATCAAGGACATAAAAATCGGGGCATCAAAAATTACCAGCATACCAGAGATAGCACAGCAATTTAATAACCTTTATATAACACAAAATATCAATAACTCATTTGAAGATAAATATGTCCCTCAATTTGATAGTGTATGTCAAAGTATGTATCTTAAACCGGTTGACGAACAAGAAGTATACCTATCTCTTTCTATCATAAAGGTTTGTCTCTTTCTATTGCGACACTGCTCTAACCTATGTTTTTATCCTATTCTACAGTAAAGTAGGGAACTTTTATTTACATTTTACCCATAAACTTAATCTAATATGTTAAAATAATAACTTATATACTATTGACTAATTTCTAAATCGTCGCCGTCCGTAACATTCTCCCCCCGGCGTAGACTCCTCGAAGCCTCTTCTACTTGAAGGACGGCGAGTTTTGTCGTAGGCCTCCGGAACACGCCTCCTTTGGTGCGAACATTTGCTGATCTGATGACGCCGTCCGGTCCCGGATGCACTCGCTCGATGATTCCTCTTGGCCAGGTGTTACGGGGCAGCGTGTCGTCGACCACTATTACTAGATCGCCTTCTCGTAGTCGGGCAGCCTCGGCGTTTACTTGTCCCCGTGGGATGAGCGTGGGTAAGTATTCCTTTATCCATCGTTGCCAAAACTGGTCCGCTAGCGCTTGCGATTTCTTCCAGATATGACGGTCCGCTTCTTCGCATGCTCCAGTTCGTGGTAGTCCCGTCGATGAACCGATGAGAAAATGATTGGGCGTCAAAGCTTCTTGATCGTCGGGATCCACGGAGACGTGCGTAAGTGGTCGTGCGTTCACGCTGTATTCTGCCTCGGCGATTAGTGTCTGCAGCACTTCCTCTTTCGGTGACTTTTCCTTGAGCGTTGTGCTTAGTGCTGCTTTTACTGACCGCACTAGACGCTCCCAAGCTCCCCCCATATGCGGCGCCCCTGGTGGTATAAAACGCCAGTCCGTGTTGTACTGCAGGCTGTAATTCCGTAGCTCAGGAATCCAGTTCTTGTAAGTGTTTCTGAGCTCGACGTCCGCTCCTCTGAAGTTCGTTGCGTTGTCGGAGTATATGACACGTGGCCATCCTCTTCTGGCAGCCATTCTTCTTAACGCCATTATCGCCGAATCCGTTGAGAGCGACTGAACGATTTCCAAGTGAATCGCTCTCGTCGTGAGACAGGTGAATAACGCGCACCATCTTTTTTCGTGTCTTCTTCCGATTGTAACTGTCAGAGGTCCAAAATAGTCTATGCCACAGTAAGTGAAGGCACGATGTCCTGGGTCCAGTCTTTCTTTTGGCAGGTCTCCTTTCGGTGGTGTCCTCGGCGTCGCCTTGTATACTCGACAATATTGACAGTCTCTTGCTATCTTCTTAACCGCCGGTCTTAGGTGCAGTATTATGTATCGTTGGCGCAGTTCGTTGACGACTCGTTCGTTGTTCGCGTGTCCTGCTTGACGATGATAATTCTCGATAAGCAAACGAGTGAAAGGATGTCGCCCGTCGAGTATTACTGGCTCGTTTGAATGCGTCGTGGAGTTAAGCGCACCTATTCTGCCTCTTGCTTTCATTAGTCCGTCTTCTAAGACTACGTCGAGTTTCTTCAGTTTGCTGTGACGTGACAGTGGTTGGTTCCGTTTCAGACGCGTTAAATCTTCTTCGAAGGAGTCTCGTTGCGATCGTTGGAGCCACCGTCGCTCAGCTGCTTCTAAATGTGAGACTTCCAAATGTAGAGCCTTGTCCTTTGATTTCAGCTTCTCGACGAAGAGCTGGACTAGTGCCGTGGTTCTTATCAATTTCTTAAAGCTGGAGAACCTCTCGATGTCGGGTAGTACTTCGTCGAAGTCTGGGTCATTTCTCTCGACGGCGTAGCATGTAACTTCATCTGTCCCGACGCTCTCTTCACTCTCCTTAGGCCAGTGATCTTCCAGCGCCTGAAGGAAGGGAGGTCCGGTGAACCATCGGTCCTGACTGTCGATCCTGCTGTTCTGAAATCTGGTGGCGTCGTCGGCCACATTGAGCGTCGTGGGCACCCATCGCCAATCTTCTGCTTGAGTAAGCTCGGCGATCTCTGCGAGGCGATGAGAGACGAACGGAGTGTATTTTTTCGTCTCGTTCCGTATCCAATGGAGGACTGTTCTCGAATCGCTCCAGTAGAAAATTCTTCTGGGCTTCCACGTATGCTCCCTGACTATGGTGTTAGCTAATCGAGCGCCTATCAGCGCTGCTTGAAGCTCCAGTCGTGGGATGGTGAGTATCTTCAGCGGTGCGACCTTCGCCTTAGCCATTACTTGTGAGACTTCCACGTGATCGGCGTATGCAATTCTCCAGTACGCCACCGTTGCGTAGGCTTGCTCACTCGCGTCGACGAATATGTGGAGCTCGATGTATGCTTCCGGTGTCGCCTTCAGACTGTAGCAACGAGGTATCGCTAGCGCTGAGACGTCTGAGAGTCGCTTCATCCATCCATCGAATAGATCGGCTTCTTCTTGTGGCAACTCTTGATCCCATTCGATTTTCTTGAGCCACAGTTGTTGTAGTATTATTTTCCCAATAATTGTGTATTGGCTTATGAGGCCCAATGGGTCGTACACTGACATCACCGCGCTTAGAGTTTCGCGTTTAGTCGGCGCTCTCAGCCGCAGCCTGACTTCATCGGGAACTCTCTTGATGTCTGTGTTGAATGTGAGCACGTCGGAGTTCGGGTCCCATCGGAGTCCTAGTGTTTTTTCCTTCTGATGCGCCGCTAGCTTCACGTGCGTATTCTTCGACTTCTTTTCGTCCGGGATGTTGTCTAGAACTCTCTTGTTGTTTGAGTTCCAACCTCTCAAATTGAAGCCTGCTTGTTCATGGATGTAGATTACTTCTTTTATCATTCTGATAGCTTCATCTTCTGTCTGGAAACTATCCAAGTAATCGTCCATATAATGTCGCTCCTTGATTGCCGCAGATGCTTCCGGAAATTCTTGTTCGTAGTCGGCGGCATTACGATTTCTTACACTATAAGCAAGGTACGGCGAACTGCTGGCTCCGAATATCATTGAAGTCATCTTGAATTTCTTCGGCGAATCCGTAGGCTTGTCCCGCCATAGGAACATTTGCGCGGGCTGGTCCTCGGTCCTTATCTTGACTCTCAGGAACATCTCTTCGATATCTGCCGTTACCGCGATTACTTTCTCTCTGAATCCGAAGAGTATCTTCGTTAAGGATGCCAGTAGATCGGGTCCTTCTAGAAGGAAGTCGTTGAGGCAGACCCCATTCACTTTCGCTGCAGCGTCGAATACCATCCTTACTTTACCCGGCTTGTTGTGGTTCGTGACGGCGAAGTGAGGTAGAAACCATTTAACATTGCTGTTCTTCTCGCTTCCATCGCACGGCGTCGCGTAGCCTTTTTCTAACAGGTTATCGACTTGCGCTGTGTATTCTTTCTTGAATGCGGGCTCCTTGTTCATCCTCTTCTCCAGTGTGTGTAGTCTCTTCAGGGCAGATTCGTAGCTCTCAGGGAAAACTAGGTTGTCCGTCTTCCATGGTAGACCCACTTCGAAGTATCCGTTCTTCCTCTTGACGGTTGCTTCGAAAATATCGTTGGCTCTCTTTTCATACTTGTTGACCTTCTCTTTGGTCGATACGCCAAGCGAATCCACGTTGAAATGTGACTCGACGAGTTTTTGAAGTTGAATGTCGCTCGTGCATATGTGAAGTACGGCTGCTTCGTCTTGTACGATCATTTTTCTTGGGACTGATCCATGTAGCACCCATCCTAGCTTCGTCCACGATGCGGCTGGCTCGTTTCTTCTGCCGGCGCGTAGTTGCCTTGATATTATCAGATGCCAGTTGTCAGCTCCTATGAGTATGCGAGGTTTCGTTTCTCCCGCGCAGATCTTCGCCTGTACGCCTCGTAACTGTGCATACCGTCCTAAGTCACGTGGCACGCGTTGTTGATGCAGCTGTAGTCCCTTTATCGTACGAGCAGTCACGTCGTATGCTTCGTGTTCGCGTAGACCCCTGATTTGAATCTTGACTGCCTTGCTGTCGATTCTTCTTTGATCATTGATGCCTCTTATGTTCAAAGGCTGTGTCGATCCGCCGTCGGTGAGTTGGTTCGCTAATTCTTCATCTATTAGCGTCACCGTGGATCCTTCGTCCAGAAGAGCATGGGTGATTACCTCCCCCCGTGGACCGCTGAGTTTCACTTTGCAGGTCTTGAGCAGCACTGAAGTAGGTGTCTTCTTCGTTATGACGTTCATTACCGCTGCCTCTGTTTCGTCTTCTTCGCAGTCGTCTGGAGTGCTCACCGTAGTCGTAGTCTCTGCTGCCCTTTCTTTGTAAAGTATTGCACGATGTCGATATGTGCACCCGCGGACTCCACAAGCCTTAGCTTTGCAGCTGAATCGGTTGTGCTTCCGTTTCATACATTTGAAGCACATCTTGTTTTCTTTAGCCCACTTCCAACGGTCGTCGATGTCGAGTGCTTTGAGCTTCGAGCAATCTGGAGTGTAGTGTCCTCCTGACTGACACATGAAGCATCTTCTTTCTTCCTGTGCGCTCTCTTCTGCGGTGTACACGCCTCTAGTAGCCACCCTCTTTGGAGCTACTTCCTTCTTGACGGGTACCGGAGCGCTTCGTCTCGTTGTGTGAGTGTATCGCAGCATTAGATCCGCTTCAGCCAGTAAAAATTCTGATAGGACGATCATCTCGCTTTCTTCGACGATGCGGTGTTCGTTAGCAGCAGCGAACTCTGCCCACTTGGTGATGAGGTGAGGACTCAACTTCTCAGTTACGTCGCGGACCAATAGTGGATTCTGCAGATAGCCCCTTATGTCTACGCTCTTGATTGTGTAGACTTACATTCTGCACCTTGACTGCGAAATCGTACAAGTCGGTACTTGCATTTCCTATTTTCGGCAGTTTCTTGAGATCTTCCATAGCCTGGTCGACGATATAATCTGGACGTCCATATTTTAATTCCAGCGTGCGCATGATGACATCTGGGTTGGATGCTGTGAACAGCTGTGAGAGTACTGTTTCCCTTGCTTCACCTTTGAGGCTGTTTCTCAAGCGTAGAAGGTTTTCCGTCGGCGAAAACTTGAAGATTCTTGTAGAGTCTTCCATGGCGGCTTTGAATGGAAGCCACTCGGCGATAGTACCCGTGAAGACAGGAAGCTCTGCTGTTTGACGCGGCGGTGGTCTTGACGTAAGCATCTTCTCCAAAGTATCCGCTAGTCGTTGAATGCCTTGGTACTTGGAGCTCTCCCCTTGTTGTTTACTAGTGGGAGGGCGGTCCTCTTGTGGCTCTTCTCGGTATTTGGAGGTTGACGGCCGTTGTTCTGCGATGCTTCTATCGACCCAGTCTTGTACCCTTTCTTGACACGCGCTGGCTGCGTATTCGGATTCGGCTTCGATTGCCGACATCTCGGCGGCTAGTCGCGACTTAACTAGCTTCGCTTTCATTTTCAATCGTTGTTCTTCCAGTTCTGCGAGTTCTTTTTCCGCTTCGTATTGAGCCATCTTTAACCGCGCGTCGGTGCTTCTTCTTGACGTGTTAGTGCGAGCGGTAAGCGCCGGTGACGTAGGTCTTCGTATAGGCGATGTAGCTTCACGTCTTGCCGGTGTAATGGCCGGTTGTGCAGGTGGCCCCATGGTAGACATCCCCGTTGATGCCTCTGTTGCGGTTTCTCTCACTGGCCGTGGAGGTGAGCGATGCAACCTTCTCCCTTGGGGTATTTCTCCTGCAGCGGTCGATGGCGATTGCGGTGGGTCTTCGTATATGTGGTGCAGTAGCGGCCCCGATACACCCTTAGTAATGTGGGATGCTTCTGCCTCGCTGAACCCCGACTCGGAACGAAGACGGCTTCTGGTATTCATGACGATTGATTTATTGCAGATTCGCTTCTGAACCTGCTGTAGCGTGGATCCGCTTCTGAATCCACCGGAGCGCAGATTCGCTTCTGAATCCCCGGAGCGCAGATTTACTTCTGAATCCGCCGTAGCGCAGATTCGCCTGTGAATTCGTAGCGTAGATTCGCTTCTGAATCTACCGGAGCGCAGATTCCTTTCAGAATCCCCCGTAGCGTAGATTCGCCTGTGAATTCCTCGTAGCGCTTCTTCTTCCTGGATTCTCCACCATCCGACGACGAAGGACCAAACTATTGGGGGTGTGTGAAGAAAAGACTCCTTTATTTTCTTCCCGTTTATTTGTTTCTTCTTAATTTTCTTCCTTATTTTTCTTCCTTATTTTTTCTTCTTATTTTTCTTCTTATGCCGAATCCGAATACAAAAAATCAAAATCCTAATCACCTTAAGTACTATTTTGAGGTGTCACAATAGCAAGGGGTTCAATGAGTTGTCGACCAATCGCGTGGCACTATGTCTATCTCGTTCTTACCTATAGGTCTGTCTCTCTCTACCTATCTCGTTCTAACTTATAGGTCTATCTCTTTCTATACCTATCTCTTTCTATCATATAGGTTTGTCTCTTTCTATTGCGACACTGCTCTAACCTATGTTTTTATCCTATTCTACAGTAAAGTAGGGAACTTTTATTTACATTTTACCCATAAACTTAATCTAATATGTTAAAATAATAACTTATATACTATTGACTAATTTCTAAATCGTCGCCGTCCGTAACACATAATGAGTATTTTGTTTTACGCATCACAGCAAAGAGGTTGAAAATAAAGTATTTTCACATACTTTCATTGTATGCAAAAGTATAAATTATTATTACCAAAAAGTAGGATACGTTATTATAAAGTATGGTTGGCTACCCAACGAGTATGTTGGTTCTAGCATTTTTTGGAACTAGTGGTTTGATTCCGTCTGTTCTTTTAATCACATTTGCTTCAACTTATGCGATAAAGTTTCATCAAAATCGACTCAATGATTCTAAAGGTATGGATGGTAAAAAGTTAAGGGCCTTTACTTATAGTCTAAAAATATATAATCATTTATCACTATCGCAATATCTTCCACCGAAACAAAAAAATCGTGTGGAGTTACTATTCCTACTTGGATTTGTATAATTCCAGGAAACGATAATTATGTCTCTCTCATCTTAATCTTTTTAAATTACGCGCAGTACATATTAATTGAAAAAAATTACTTAAGTAATTGACTTTTTATCGTAATTAAATAAGTAAAATATATACCTAAGTAGTATTTATTCAATAAAATTATTAAAGGATTTCCTGACCCTGTTGGTGATTTAATGAATCGTCGTAATCGCTATTTATCTCGGTCAGATCATGCCGTATGAAGTGGTTAATTTATAATACAATCGTGTCATAAATATCATGTTTTATATGTATTCATTGCATACATGCTTTATATAAAGATTGATGTCTTAATTTATTTATGACTGTGAAATACGTAATTATAGTAATAGGAATCCAACAACGTTACACATCTAAGAAATTTATAGGTACCTACATTTTTAATTTATTTATTTTCTTTTTAAATTATTGTACCTAGAATAACCATTTAATTGAACTTGGAACGTAATTAATCTAATTAATTGGTTCCTTTATGTTATTAATTAAGATAAAACATGTACTACACCCACAGACCCAATTATAATTAGGTACTAGCTCTGCACCACGGTTTTTTACGCACCACCACCACTATTTTTATTTTTAATGCTTTTACTTGGAAGATTCCATTACACTCCTTCTTTACTACTTCTTTTTCTTTTTTGTTGTCACAGCTTAGTATTATAAGTATTTTTTGACAGATTAGTTCTCAGGTAATTACTTTACTTTTAAATACCGTTTTAACTATATCAATACATGGGGGAAAATACCGTAATATATTGTTATTTATTATTCTGTGTGGTAAAACCCATGAACGTAAAACCAATGATATAAGAAATAAAAAATTGTATTATTAATAGTTATCATTGGTAAAGACCGTTGTTTTGGAGTTAACTTATAAATTACCTAACGGACAATATGACGTATAAAAACGGTCAAACAACCTCAGAAGGCGACTTTATTTTATACGATGTATATATAGTTAATTTAAAGTAAAGTTAATACGGTAGAACCTGTCCCAATTCGATCCTTTGGTAGGTAATTCGTTCAAGTCTTATCCGGGCAGCGAGCGTAATGCCTTCGATACGATTACGATGCAGCTGCGTCGTTGCCTGCATGCCCAAACACAAGAGCCCATCGAGACCGCAGCACTTGGATGCAATTAGTTCCACTCATCAAAGATGCTCGTTGTTCAGTAATGCACGCTATCTAAAATACATTATTTGGTATCCTTTGAGATCAACCCGATCGAAGCTGTTATAAATATACTGGAGGCATGTGAAGTAAACGCTCCAGCCCAGTGACATTAGAAATGAAGAATACGTAAATAAGCAAGAAATAAAAAAATATTGTTGTCAGAAATGATTTGTAAAAATTTAATAATAAAATTAAAGTTACTGACTCACCCTTCAGGAAAGACGGCAGAGCGCCTCGCTTCGATACATGACTTTTGTGCCAAATCTGGTGCGGGAAAAAAACGCACACATTTTAATTTTGTCACACATTCACCAATATTCTTTCATCGCTACAGACGCATACATTTCTAAATATGTATGTCAATTTCAATTAACAACGTCAGTTTCTATGCACCGTCAAAACTGACACCGACACACACCGACACAATAGTTGTATAACTAGAAGGCACATTGTGCATGGTCGTTGGGACGAGGGGTTCGCCCGTAAAGTCCACTCCTCTGACGGTATCGCCAGGAATCGAACCCGAGACCCTTAGATTGGCAGTCCGGCATGGTAACCATTGCGCCACGCGGGTCGTCAATTTTATGCACGTAAGTTAGAAGATTTTCCTCTAGATGCGTACAAAAACAAGTATTTCCACTCGCAAGTCGCAAGTTCATACTGTTTTTGGCGGGAGTGTACAAACAACTTGTTTTTGTCTACAATTTGTTTTGTTTGTGCTTCTAAATTACATGAAATATAGATCTGTTGAATGACATGTATAATTTAGGCCAATTAAAAATAGCGATGGTCATATAGAAGTCACGGCGACTACATTTATCTTCTGTACGAATGGACTTCCTCAGTGACTAGAATTATTTTCGTGTGTGTGATGAAACTAATGAAAGTAAAGAACGTCTAATACTTATACATATTCACAAACCTTGTTTTGTTGCTCCAATGAATATGTATAACTTGGTTGTTTATTTTACCTTTCCGAAATTTTTTTTTTTTTTTTTTTTTTATAAATAAACCTAACAATAAGGCAGACGGGCCGCGTGATGTTAAGCGATCACCGTCGCCTATGGACACGGGCAACCCTAGGGGAGCCGCCTAGTAATTCAGTTATTTCAGGCTCATTTAGATAAACTTTAATCGATTTTCTTTTCATTGTAAAAAATACATGCCGATATCGTGACAACTTTAACGAAAGCATTTATATCTCTCAAGATAAGAGTGCGAACGAGTCCACGGTTGCAACATACCCGTATTTACTCAAAACAAACTGATTGTTAAGTTTTCCTTGCATACGGCTGGTTACTGGTTAGTTTCACAGCGATAACATAATTAGCAGAAGATACATACACTTGACTCAATTTAAGTGGCAATAAACCATTAATTATATAGACATGGCGGTGTCCGTTTTATCAGAGTAATCAGGGTAAGAAACGTGCCAGAAGCGTATTCAAAAAACCAATACCTAATTAATATTCCATTTAGAACTTAGTATAGGTATTTAGGTATTAAGTTTTTAATTTTGGAGAAAAAAAATTGGCATCTTGACTTTCCAGAATCCAATAAAAGTGACTGGCTTTTGAAATGTCAAGCAAAAAACTTAGTCAAATTTGGTAACAATACGCAATCTTGTAATTCCATAATTAACTAGGCACCTACAATTATATTTATTCAACCTTTTAGAAAATGATATTTTATACGTATTCTGGGTGTTATTTCGAACGTTAGTCAGCAGGTAGGTATGTTGGGATAAGGTAAACAGACGGGCCTGTTTGCCTCACAAGATAATAGTCTAGATTACTCTAGATAAATAATTCTAGATGCAATCTCCCTGGAACTCAGGTTACGGTTGTGAGATGTGAATACCAAAGAAGCCTTAATCTGATGATAGACGATATACCTACCTGTAAAAATTAAAAAGTTACACATAAATTAGTGTGTAACATTAACTTGTTATTACAAGTTGTAGGTATACTCGATTGACGAACTAACATAGCACAACCATTGAGAAACTATGTACCATAGTATCTCAATGAACACAATCTGCACAACTCGCATACTTTCCATGTAAAATCTTAAAAGCTGACGGCAATTAAAATCACAGCCAAGCTCGTTACTGTGGCAAATACCAGCTTAGGTATAAAGTTGTTGCGCTTATCAGGTGCACGGAGGACCTGAAGAAAACAGCAGAAGCCAGAGCCAGTTACATTCTGAAGGCACAGGACTGAACAAAGTGGCCAACATGAGAGATGATCTACATCCAGCAATTGAACTCTAAAGACAGTATTAAAGGCTTACAGATGGACTTATCTAAAATACTTTATGAAATTCAAGATATAATAGTAATATAGCGTTCATTACTCATTGTCAAGACTACGATTGGTGAAATGAAGATATACCTACCTTATGTAGATTCAGATGTAGTGTAGCCCCGAGCGAAAAGCAAGTACTGGTGAGAAATTGAAATCATTGATCTTGAAAACCGGCAACCTTATTGTTACAATAATATTACATCAGAATCAGAACCTTTTTGAAGTGGAAACGAAATGAAGTGCAATTTGTTGTTTTTTAGTCTGTGCAGTTGCGGCGTGTTGATAACGTAAGACTTGAACATAACCACGCCCAGACGACGCCAACTTTTTATGTGTTTATGAAAAAAAACAGTGAAAAAACGAAAGACACTGAGTAGGACTGAACGAAGTTTAACCAATAAAAACTTTAAAATATCTTCCGGATGCATTTATAAAGAGCAGTTTAAAAATAAACCTGTGGTTGCATTCTACGCCCATCCGTATAGGAAAGCTTAATAATTACGATACGTATATGTGCGTTACAATGACATGTCTTGTAATAAAACTATTTATTAGTCAATAATGTTCATTTTACAAAATTATGGATAGGTATTATCGGCAGTGGTAAAAAAATCTATACCTAACAAATTAAATTAAAACTGCACTTAGAAAAGAATGATTTTATTTAGGTACATTATTAATATTTATTAAAGTCACCTTGCATTTCGCATTTTGTCAGTGGTGGATGTTGATAGAGTGGGCTTATCTAAGGATAAACTAACCGATAATGTATGTATTTGACTGATGCAAAGATATAAATATAACGCGTTAGGTTTTATTATTTGTAGTATAAAATAAGTAGGTACCTACTTACTAGTATTTATAAAGACCAGGGACCTTGAAGTTTTTCTTCGCTATGGCACAGAATACATAATAGGTAGTACAGGTACTATGGCCGCTACCTCACTGACGTTTTACGAGCGTTTCTCCAACGTAGTCGCTGCGCAAACGCGATGTTAACGTTGCGTTTGTAGTACTTTGTAGCATGCGCAACGTTAACTAACTTATGCTGTGATTGGACGCTGGCCTTCGCTCATACGCGACGGACAGTTGACACGACGTCAACGTCGCATTTGCGTAACGTCGACGTTGAAGTAGGTAACGCCAATGCTCGGAAAGCGTCGATAGGATAGCGACCTACGTATTTAGGAATGTTCAAATGCTTGTAGGTAAGTAGGTATAGCAAGTTTAATATGTAAGTAAGTGATGGTTAGTACAGTGGTTTAATTGAAGTGTTAGGTATTTTATTAAATATTCAAGTATTTGCCATGTTTAAAATGCACTTTAAACAATTTTGTGAAATCTTATGCCCAAAACACAAAGAGCTTTTGGAAATAATATCAAGGCATCCCACACATGCTTGATACATACATAAGCCACATTAGTCTACAAATACTATGCATACACTTGGGAGCAATAACATTTTGTAAATATTTATATAAATTATTGCTTATCACATTGTTAACATGACCGTAGAAACAAAATACGTTGGCTCTGATGTGAAACAGTGAATCAGCTACCTAGTGATGCTTGTCGATATATAAAAACAAATTAACAATGTGGTTATCGATCAAATAAGAGGGTATTTTAATGATATTAAAAAACAATGCAATTAAGTATGCAATATATTTATATTATTATATTGCTTATCTTAATAATAATGCAGGTTTATACGTGGTCTACATATTAAAATTTTTAGAATTTAATATAATTGTACATTTACTATGTAGTATACTTAGATACTATATTAAATTTCATCATCATTCATTCTTCAAAGTTTGAAGTTCAAACCTCTTCAAACCGATGTTTTCAATTTTGTTTGATCTTAGAGCAACGACTGATTCTATATCTACTAGTAGGCGCTGTCATGCTAATAACGTCGTCTCGCGCGTCGCTAAGTAAGGCACATCACAAATCGTTTTAATTTGGCGTAGGTAATGTTCTAAACTGAGCTCATGTCATGATCATGAGCTGTGCGCTCGCCGTTTTGGCGCTTTCTGATAAATTCGCGCCACAATTTCCCACAGCTCTGATTGGCCGGAAAACATGGCGTGATGTAGGCAGTAGCGCGTGCAGCCGGCGCGGAGGTGCTGCCACCACGTACGGTACGTTCGCTGACCTGACACGTTGGTTTTGTTGGATGACGTACACTCGACGTAGACTACACTCGTACCTCGTACCACTTGGGTTTACGTCAGACGAAACGAATGAAGGTCGCGAATAGCGACTAGCGATGCCATAATGCAGATAACAAGTCATCATAATACCGGGGGCCACACTAACGGCTGCTAATAGCCATCAACGTGATAAACATTGCGTTTTGAGAGTTTTTGCGGGAAGTCGGAAAAGACATAGTGCTCTTGTTTTATTTTCTTACAAGTACTTAATGGGTTGAAAAACAAATTTTTTTCACTAAAATTCATCCTGCTTTGAATTACCGAACATTTTTTTATTATGACGTTACATTTCTTTAGGTCATAATTAAAAAACCTTCATAAGTGGGTTATTTACTCTTATATTTCTATCTACTATTGTACTTCCAACACATTAAAGTTAAAAATAAAATACATTAATTCATTACTCAACAAATTACGAGCCTAGCGTCTCCAATTACAAAAGCGTACCGTTTTAAGATGAACCATTCACTTTCTTCTATTAAAATTTACTCGGGCACTTCTTTAGCAGCAAAAACGTGTAATTTCCTTGTAACAAAGCTGGTTAATGCCCATCGTAAATGCCAATCGACTTCATAGCGAAGCTTACTTTCTATCGACACTTTATTTACTAGTGAATGTAAGGTTGTAATCTACCTTTTAATAGTTTTTCACTTTCACATCATTGGCTTTAATGTGAATGAACAGGTCAAAATCATAAATAGCTATTTTTCTTCTTTCTTTTCTTTTATTTAGTTATTAATTTCGTTGCCACTTACCACTTCTTCCTACATCCAGCTTTTCTCCTCTTTTATTGACTCTTTCGTGCTAAACTTGTGTTATACCTTCCTAAGTGCAATAGCTTTTCAATAACGTAAGGAATGACGATAGTTGTAAATTTGTCTAACTTCGAACTCTTACTTCCCACACTCCATGCTAGACTACCTGTGACGATCATTCCCCTGTGTGTGGGCGTCATGAATACTGCTAAAGACATCGCAAACATCCGATTGTAATAAACGTCAGGGTACCTACCGAAAGAATCTCATTTCTTATCCTCCTTATAGAAATCTGTAAAGCAGGATAAGCAATATAGTGACCAAAATAAAATATTAGAGAAATATATTAGTCTAAGTATTTATACAAACTCGTACCTCGCTCAAAAAATTAAATTTCCACAGATGTTTTATTGATTACCTACTAGCTGATCCGACAGACGTACTGTAATGTGTACTGTATGAATATTGAATTCGAATTAGTATACCGAAGCATCTGCTGAAAATATTGTTCAGTTTTGTGACATAAGTACTCTTTGACGATATTTGCAGCACGCATTCTGTCAATTTTATGTCAAACGCCATAAAATTACATTTAAAAAGTTTATATTGTCAAAAGCGCTAAGGTTACATTAGAAAATCATTAGAAAATTTAATATGGTGGTTAATTTCCTTCTTATTTTCTAACTTTCCGCAAAATATTCTTAATTCTTTATTTCATAACAACCTTCTCCTGTCAATAACAACCATAACAAAAAAGTATTAGCGAAATCGGTCCAGTAGTTCACGCGTGATGCCGTGACCAAGGGAAATAGGGATTCATTTGTATATATGTATTTACATGTGTTTTCGTGTGTAATTATAACATTGGGCGAACATTTGCCTCACAAATTCCAACCATTATTTAATACTTTGAAGCACTGTCTACGTATACATTTAGAAAAGAAAAGAAAATTAACTTACTTCAAAATATAACTACACTATTATTTAAAATTAAATTAAGTATGTACTACTTATTTACTTATATTCCAATTAACAGTTAGGCATAAAATATTTCTCTTAGAAACTTGACAGTAATTTAGAAACAATTTTTTTATCGCACTAGCTTGTCGAGGGGACCGTACGTGCGTTAACTGCTTGCTCATTGTGATACCGATTAAAGCTTTTTGTTGATTCATCACAAAGACCAGATGGGGACAAAAAAGTTTTATGTACATATATTGATCGCAGCCAACCCGGGGCACCTATAATGGTGTTTAACAGGAGGGTTACAGTTACAGATAAAATATATGATTTATAGAGTCGTCAAAACAAAAACGTGTGATATCTCATCTATCTACATCTACACAAATTTACACAATCTATAGGCCTATAGGCTAGTCAAGGTATTCTTCATTTAAATAAAATTTTATTATTGTAATAGTAAAGTTTTTTTAATTACTCTTCTCTCTTCTCTTTACAATAAGGCCCCGATGTAAAAGTAGGTTATGTATTTTCTATGCAATATTTTCCCTAGCCCCTTAATTTTCAATTGTTTAAAGATTCAGGTGATACATCCACATATATTATAAGATATTAAAATTTTCAGGTAATAAATAAAAGTTTCAAAGTTTGCATGTTGTTTGTAACTACTTTTCATTTGTTACTTAATACTATATTTAGATTTATTATATTAGGTAGCTTTCACAATACTTAAATATGCAAATAAATTTAATGAAGTAAGTGAACAATTAGAAAATTATAGTTGTTAAGTTTAATTGTTTGAATTTATTCTTAATTTATTGCATACAAACTAATTATCTGTAGCTATAAAAAAATATTAAAGCGACATGATATTTAATAGCAGAATAGCAGCTATATGTTTCTAATGCATTTAATGGTACATATTACGTCATTAGGTAAAGATAGGATCTGACCCCTGGATCAAAAGGAATAATTACAGTCCATTAAGCATATCCGCTGTTCGGATCGAAGGTGTATTTCGAAATAATCCATCTTCGGTATATATATGGCATCATTCCAGGAGGTTATGAGCTTCAACTATAGACCACTAATAAATCGAACCAAGAACGACAAAAAAGAGCCTTGTGGTATCAATTATCTGCATAAACTTTGTCCCCTTTTGCATTAGGTATATAATTATTTCAGTTTTTGCGTAATTTCTTTAGGTTGTTGTGGTTTTGATTGTTGCAATATTTAAGAGTATTCAAGATGCAATAGAATATTTTCATTAATAGTGACTGAACGAATCGTTTACTTTAATAATAATGTTTTGAATAAAGTACTTTAATATAATACTAAATGCGAAATCTGATTTAACATTATCAGCTACATCTTCGTTTGCTTAGGGACCACACCCGTCCAAAGACGGTTTGATAAAATTTTATTAAATGTATATGCGGATTATTACGGTTATACGAAAATATATTTTCGGCCAATGTACTTGTAGATGCGGCAACTTTTAGTCTGTTCATTTGACTTACATAATTTATTTAAAACATGTAACTGGACTCGTGACCGCGTATCTCGGCAGTTCTTGAAACACAATTTCTATAGTCATCAAGGTCATTAATGCTATTACACTATCATCATCGTTAATTGTCATACTCGTACATTCATCATCGTTAGGAGAAAACACTAACCAAAATGTAACTACTCTCGATTTACAACCTCGATAAACATAACTGAATTGATAGTAATTTGTAATGGTCAAACGTATGCTTACTTTACTCGTATAGTACATGATATACCTATATTATTTTGAATTTATTACAATAGTTTATATCTACATATAATGTAAACATTAACATTTATTATTATTTATTAAATTATATGAGATTTCCTTTAATCGTAATTTTCGGATGAAAAATGTATTAGGCCTCCTAATTCGTTTGCTCTAAGGTGTCCAATACTATATTTCTACTTCTTTTGTTCCCAGGTGTGCTCTCCGACGTTAAAAAAGAGTTCAGTATAGGCGATGATCTCGCCGGCCTCCTTCAGACAGTATTCGTGGTAGCCTACATGATATTCGCGCCGATATTCGGGTACCTGGGTGACAGGTACTCAAGGCGGCATATCATGGCATTTGGCGTCGCCTTATGGAGTATGACCACGTTTGCTGGTTCATATATAACAGTAAGTACAGATATTTAATTTATAACGTCATATTATTTTAAAAGTTAATGCTGGTTATTCATCGCCGCGTATTACTTACGCTTACGTGTTACAGGATAAAGTTGACGCATATAACCACCCTTGGAGATCTGGCATTGTTCCAATTACACAAACAAACCCCCTAGTTTCGCTGACAAATTTAATGCAATTGCACTTATCCTCTATGTTTTTGTAAGCTTAATCATTCTGGCTGGTTAAATAAATGGAATCGTTTCCAAGATCGATAGCAGTGACGCAGATGTGTTGTTGTATGTATGATTGTGACACGAAACGAGAAACATTCTTCATGTATTTTTGATTGCTAGATGTGATTTATGGATGTGATACAAATTATATAATTTTATATCGGACCAAAACCTATGCTTTCATTCTCATGACAAGCTTGGAAAGTGACGCATAGTTACGTTCATTGATTACCTACAATGTTTAGGTCTGTGCGTGTCACTACGTTGCGTGTTGTCTGATAGCGTTCTATACGCATAATGTTATCAGGTGGTTATCTGTCTTGTAATACTTGTGCGGTCCTTATAACATGGAATGGATTTTTCATAAGTCTATCACGTGTGTACTACAACAAAATTATCTGCCTATAATGTTTTAGTTAGAGAGATTTTAAATTAAGTTTTTTTTATTATCTCCTTGCGGTAATGGCCTATCATTAGCATTAAATATCCTATCATCAATCATCGACGTAATTTTATTCACTAAAAGGAACGTGTCAGAAATTTTATAAATAAGTTTCACCATATTTTATTCCTTCTGTAGGTTATAATTGATTGCTATTTTTAGGAAAATGTCTCCTGGTAAAACATATTTTTTAAATCTTATACTGATTACTGAATCGATTTTTTTCCCGAACGTATGCACATGAGAGCTGCATATGCTGCTACAATCAATAAATTAAAAGTGTGATTGATAAAACGAAATATAAACATAAAATTTAAAAACATATAATAATTTTTAAGAAAATGAAAAGAGAAAGTGTTTGTTTTGGGTTTTGAGGTACTGGGTGACACATACGAAACTTAAATGGAATTAATTTCTTTCTTGTTGCTTCTTCCTCATACATTTTCATTTTCTCCCACAGAACTTCTATGCATTTGCCGTCTTCAGAGGTCTCGTGGGTATCGGAGAAGCGTCATACTCCACCATCGCCCCCACGATCATCAGCGATTTGTTCGTAGGGAACATACGTTCCAAGATGCTCGCTTTCTTCTACTTCGCTATACCCGTTGGCAGGTAACATTTTGTTTTAAATATTCTTATAATATTCCAGTAAATATAAGACAAAAAAATTACATTAAAAATGGGTATAATATTTTTTATTATAACTATTATACGAAACTTCGTTAGTACTTTGGTGGCAGATGTTTGCCTCATAATATCCGGTCAGTAACCGTACCTTTCCTCACAATAAAATTGCTTTTCGGTTGAACTAGGTCAGTTTAGTTAGTCCCCGTAGCTTCCGGATTAAGAATAGAGCTACGGTATCCCCTGCCTGATCGTAAGAGGCGACTAAAAGGGGGCTTCCGGGGATGCGGACGGTGAGAGTGGGAGTTTGACCCGTCCAGCCAGCAGCCCCGGGAGGGACGGCGGTGTGTGCGTGGCCGCATGCCGCCGTGAACACCTAAAGGTACAGGAGAGCACATCTGCTCTCCCGAAGATGGGCCCGTCCTGGGGCGCCGCGCGTGGAGGACACCGTTGCGTTCCTATGGAGATCCCGGAGTCCTCACAAACGCAGAGGCAGGCCATCGAAGGGGTTTTAGTGCGGTCAAAACCCACATAACCCGGTATCCAGGCGCGGTCGCAGTCTTCAATTTTGGGGGGGGGGGGGTCGCCAAGAAATTTTGGAGAGGGGGGGGTCACTAAGAAATTTGGGGGAAGAGGTGTCCCAAATTGGCTTGTTTCGCCTTCCATCTACGCATGACTAATGGATTTTTGGGGGGGGGGGGTCATGTCCCCTGTGACCCCCCCCTGGGACCGCGCCTGCCGGTATCCCTCCCAAGGTGTCGGGTACCTTTTGAAGGTTTCCCCCCCGATAGCGAAAAAAAAGGAAAAAGAAAGGTCAGTTTAGTTAAAAAGTAGATCCCGACAATTTTTTTACTATTACAATATAGTAGATGTACCTACAAAGGAAAGGACTTATTGTCGAGAACCAGTCATCGATGAAAAATCATTCTTTGAAAGTATGAAACAAGAAAAAGCTTTATGTTAATTACGTCTATTAACATCGAAGACCGTGTAAGATTTAACAAAAAAGTAAGTTTGTTAAAAATATTCCTTTCTTGCGTGCGTCAAGACAAGTGAAAATCGTCAAAGTTCGTTACGTTATGTGTGACGATTGATACTTTTTGTGAAGACTTTCGGACGGATTTTACAAATTGCAACACCGTGTTTGTTACTTTAACGACGATTTTTAAACATAATATCTGAATGATTTTATAAGCGTTGCGATTATTACATTTTGCAGCTACCTACGTTAAAATTCTATTTTCACGTCTCGCGTTTTTTACCTAAATCCCTAAATATGTATTTTTATGAAATTTAATAGAAAAAGCGTTCATTCCTTCTTTTCTTTTAACATCATTAAAATTTTAAAAATGTTGTTAAGAGTCAGGATATTACTGAGGAAAATCTATATTGCTAGGTGTGTACTAAGAAGTCCCTGTAGCTTCGGGATTAAGAATAGAGCTACGGTATCCCATGCCTGATCGTAAGAGGCGACTAAAAGTGGGCTTCCGGGGTTGCGGGCGGTGAGAGTGCGAACTCGATCCGTCCAGCCGGCAGCCCCGGAAAGGACGGCGGTGTGCGTGACCGCATGCCGCCCTGAACACCTGAAGGACATCTGCTCTCCGAAGATGGGCCCGTTTTGGGGGCGCCGCACCTGTAGGACACCGGTGCATTCCACTGGAGATCCCAGAGTCCTCCTCACGCGCAGGTATCCTGTTATCCTCTTCTAAGGTGCCGGGTACCTTTTGAAGGTTCCCTCGCCGATAGCAAAAAAAGGTATGTAACATAGAAAAAAACAAATTAAATATTTGGTGAACATTGCAGTCACTTTAATTCAAGCAAAACTTTTTAAAATTTACAAGACGAATTTTGAAATTTGGGCATAAAGAGTTAGTGAAGCCATGTTTTGAAAGGTATTTTAAAATCAACAATGTAGCTTAATAGGGCTTCTAATCCAATGCATTCGCAGTCGCTAGCTTCTCCTAATCGATGTACTACTTTGTTTAACCTCAACTCAACTAGCAAACACGTATAAATAACAAAACGACAAATAAAATATAAAAAAAACCGTGCTACATTCCAATCATACTAAGCATAGATATAGAACGTATGTCGGAAGTATTAAATAAAGTACTGGAAATACCTACATAACGTAACATACGGAAAACGTAATGTAAATATAAAACTACATAATATTTTTATTAATATACCTATACCAATTTATGTACAATGTACATAGGCAGTATTTTATATATAGAATTCATAATATTTGCCGTTTAATTTCTGAGAATAGAATCCATTCACAGAAATTAGTAAGAAAGTAATGCGTCGAGTATCAATGTTCATTTTTTGTAGTGTAAATAAGTATCTTTTTGGTATGCATTAAATCAGAAAGCTTATCATGATGAAGGAACGCCTCGTTACCTAATATTTTCAATAATACTTCACACTCATAGCCCCACAGTTGGGGTCTATGAGTGTGAGTGTCACCCTGTGTCGTGGGTACCATGGATACATACTAACAAACACAAACACCCAGACCGAGAACAGAAATTTAAACTTATCATTCAAATTTCTGTTTCGCCGGGATTCGAACCCGGGACTCCTCAATTGGCAGTCCGGCATGGTAACCAATGCGCCACGCGGGTCGTCAAGAGTAGAAAAATAGCGCTATAATTTATAATTATGCTGGTTGGCAAGAAATACCTCTTTTAATTGTATCGTTAATTTATTAAATGTCTAAGTCTAAGATAAATAATGTATAAGTAAATAAATTAATTAATTCAATAAATAAGCAATACTTTTCTTTTAGTAATGGCATCATAATATGCAGGCGCGGTCACAGCCTTCAATTTTGGGGGGGTCACTAAAAAAAAACATGCATGTTTCCTCTAAAACTCCACCTAGTTTTTACCGACTTCCAAAAGGAGGTACTGGTATTCGGCTGTATGATTTTTTTTTATATACATATGTTCACCGATTACTCCTCCGTTTGTGGACCGATTTTCAAAATTCTTTTTTTGTTCGTATGCTTATACTCCCGAGGTGGTCCCATTGTCACCAAATCAGGATCTGATGATGGGATCCCAGGGAAATCGAGGGAAACTCTCAAATTTTATAGGCACACACATTGATTTTCTTATACTTTCGGAAGCATAAGAGATATTTGTGCATAGTAATAATCATATCATGTTGCTGAGCTGATGATGGAAGGAACTACGACGGTTAGGAGTTGAGAGCAAATTCTTTCAATGAATGGTTTTTTGTTCAAAATTTTACATTCCTGGGGTGGTCCAACTGTCACCAAGTCAAAGTCTGATGATGATCTCCCAGAGAAATCGAGGGGAACATTCAAATTTTATAGCACAACAATTGATTTTCATATTCTTACTAAAGCAAACCAGGCATTTGTGTATAACTATCATCACATTAAGTTGCTGAGCTGATGATGGAAGGTACTACGACGGTCAGGAGTTGAGAGAAATTTCTTTCAATATATATTTTTTTGTTCAAAAACTTAAACTCCTAAGGAGGTTCAACTGTCACCATGTCATAATCTGATGATGTGATACTAGGGAAATCGAGGGAAACACTGAAACTTAATAGGCACACACATTGTTTAAGTCATATTTTTTAACATAATACAAATATTTATGCCCTGTAATTATCACCTGATGTTGCTAAGCTGATGATTAAAGGTACAACTCCTCAACGGTTAGGAGCTGAGAGCAAATTCTTTCAATAATTTATATGTTCAGATGGACTGATAGTAGTATTCTTTCAGTTACCTATTAGATTAACATGATTATAAACGGTAAATCTCTTTAACGTTTAGAAGTTAAGTGAAAAAAATTCCAGTTATGCTTATACATATATACGGAATTATTAAAATTACTAAAAAGAGTGAAATTAATTAAGTTTTTAACAAAAAAATAGAACCGACTTCAAACAGTAAAAAATAAAATTCTTCAGTACCTACTTCTTCTTGCTTATGGTAATGACTCTTAAAACTATTTTTGGAGTCTTGTTACAACAAATTATAATATGTACGTGTGACATACGTTAACGTCCTTCAAATACTGCAATAAATGTACTGATACGATGCAATAAAACTAGATTTATGTCATTTTATGTATTATAGCGGCCGCCTGCGACAACGTCCGCGTGAACTTTGGTATGAAATTTTTCCTGATTTTTCTTTACTATAAACCTCACGCAGCCCGAGACCTTTCCAACGAATGCAAAACCGTGGAAATCGGTTCGTGCGTTCTGGAGTTATAGCGTCAGGAAGGAAAACCCGACTTATTTTTATATAGTAGATGAATGTGTATGTAATACTTTAAAATATTTATTATAAAATAAATAAAGAATTATATTACTGTCATAAACCTGCATTTTGCATGACCAGAAAAGAAAAAAGTAAAATGGAAAGTGCACGGAAGTCCGTAGTCCCGCTTTCCTTTCCGTTCCTCATCTATATCTAATTATTTTACTACTTGTAGATATATTAATCTAATAACAAAGTAATTATGTAATGTGTAAACTGATCCCAGAGGTGCGCAATTTCCGATCGACATTCCCCGTTCTATTTATGATTATGACGATCAATTACGCTCAAACGGGTGTGCGAAGTGTCTACTAATGTAGGTAATTATACCCTTAACACCTTGCAAATTGCTGCAAATTACACACTCATAATGAGAAGAAATTAAAACCAATACCTCTATTACGTTGCGACAACTAGACTTCGAATCGAGAGTTTATACGTAGGCCGTTTTATAGAACTACGTTTTACGTTTACTCAGTCGGTCATATAAAATTTTGTTTTCCGTTTTTCGCGGATATTTAATACTCATCTACGTCCTTACATTCTTTTTTGTTTTAACTTTATAATTAGATTAATTAGTTTGAGGCGTGAATAGAATAGTTTATGGACAGTAACGCAGTATTTAACCACCTAGGTTATTGCTATTGAGTCCCTGTAGCTTCGGGATTAAGAATAGAGCTACGGTATCCCCTGCTTGATCGTAAGAGGCGACTAAAAGGGGGCTTCCGGGGATGCGGACGGTGAGAGTGGGAGCTTGACTCGTCCAGCTAGCAGCCCTGGGAGGGACGGCGGTGTATGCGTGGCCGCATGCCGCCGTAAACACCTGAAGGTGTAGCCTCGTAAGACCGAACGGTAATTGCAAGAAAGTTGAAGATTTGACCGAAGGTCCTCTGAAAAGGACTAACTTTTTATACTAAGTAACGCCGAACACTTCAAGTCCATATTTGAATATGATAGAGTAATCCTATGAGTGTCATACTCACTGGGGCATTATGTTAGAGTATATGGATTTGATATATGGATAAAAGTATTTTTTTTAGTTCTTTTAAAAGATTTAAGAACTTTCGGTCATATTGATTATAAAAAGTATTTTTTTCTTTTTTAAATTTTATCAACGCAAATATGAATTTCAGGAAATACTATGCAAGTTTTTTTTAAGCTTAATTGTGCCTATATTAAAGCGTTAAAATATTAGAAAAATTATTAAAATGCATGGAATTATTTCATATTTTATAGTTAGTCCCTTTAAAAGTACTTTCGGCTTTAATAATTTAACATGGTATCAAATTGCAATATTAGTTTAAAATAAAAAAGGTTAATAAAACAAAAAAAAAAATTAAAATTAATTCCGATCCCTATTTCACACTTTCATCTACAATCTTCATTTCCACACTCAATCAAAAATTAAGACATTCCTATTTGTAAAATTATTGTTAATTAGACCGATAGTCCTTTGCAAAGGACTATAAAATTGTCGGCTACATTTATCTTTGTTTTTTTAATGATTTACTAATTGAGCGTAAAGAACAATTTAAAACGCGTAAGAATGAAATGAAATTTGCAAAAAAGTTTGAATTAATATCGCACACACAAGCCGAACGGTCCCTTGCAAGGGACTAATAACTTTTGATACGATTTACGTTTAAATTCGATACGAAATAAGCAAAATAACTATCCCAAATGTTGATCATTATTCAAAGGTATACGACCAGATCTTGATTTTAGCACAAAAACTCAAAAAAGTCATAAAAATTTATTAAAATACTCACCACGTCCACGTGTGCGCACCATCTTCACGGACAAAGTGTCAGATTTGACAAGCAGCAATATATTTTTTTTATATGAAACCCCCTATACACAAAACTTAATATTATAAGGTCAAAGACAATACTCTGTTCTTTTTCGGAACGCGCGAAATTTTAAAATTACGAAGCGTCAAATAATTGGTACTCTTAGAAGGACCGGCGGCGTTACTTCGTAGTTGACTTTTAAAATTCGCCGGTCTTACTGACTACAAACATATAGTTCTTTTAAAAGGACCGGCGGTCTTACGAGGGTAGGAGAGCACATCTGCTCTCCCGAAGATGGGCCCGTTCTGGGGCGCCGCGCGTGGAGGACACCGGTGCGTTCCTATGGAGATCCCGGAGTCCTCACAAACGCAGAGGCAGGCCACCGAGGGGGTTTTAGTGCGGTCAAATCCCACATAACCCGGTATCCTCTCCCAAGGTGTCGGGTACCTTTTGAAGGTTTCCCCCCCGATACCAAAAAAAAAAAGTTATTGCTATTGAAATTTGTTTTGTACTTGTGACATTTTTGATAAAAAAGAGACTGGTAAAGAAAAAAATACAAATTAAACTTCCAGTTTTACGTTGTGTTACTTTTCAAAGACAGTCAGTCAGATATTATGAAAGATATATTTACAAAGTATTTTCTGCCGGCTAATTTCGGCAGACTATGTAAGTACTGCTTTATTTAAGAAAGAAAGTACTTTAGAAGGGCCCCTTAATTGCTTATTATAAAACTTATTTTAAACCAATTAAAAGAGTGAAATAAGGGTAAAGCATTTATTCAAATAAGGGCTACAACTGAATACATACTACATCCCCAGTTTCTTAATTAAGCGCTATTTGAACAGCTGCGTCAGTGTGAAGAATACGGGCTTGGTTCAGGGACATGAGGGGTACTTAAGACAACATGTAATTGTATGTATGGAGATTGGAGTTTTCGCCGCAAGCAGATAATCTGAATCTGAAATGCTGAACACAGACGCACTCGAGCGCCATTTACAGGGTCTTCCTCGTCTTTCTTTAATTTCCTTTGATTTCGACACCAAACCTTTCCCTTTTCTTCTATAATCCACATGCACGGAATAAATTCGTTTTTGGATTCAAATTGAAATGTATACTTAGGCCGTTATCCCACTGACGCGATGACGTTTTACGAGTGTTCGCGTTTCTCCAACGTTGTCGCACCGATTAACTTCGTGTTGACGTGACGTCAATGGTGCGTTTAAAGCATGCGAAATGTTAACTAACTCGGACATTGAGCGCCTGTCCCCGCTTACATATTATATGGACAGAGTGGGATAGCGTTATTGTACCAGTTTGCTAAAAACGGCATCGTCGACTCCACGTTGACGTGACGACAACTTCGCGTTTGCGCAGCGACAACGTTATCGAAACGCCAACAACAACAATACTCTTTATTTGTACACCACAAAAAAAAAAACAATAAAAAAATACCAATGCCTACGCTCGTAAATAAACCAGTATTTTAATATCTTTTAGGCCTTTGACAAGGAAATAACTCAATTGTTTATGTGAGGAAAAACTAAAATAATTATGGGTTTCCCACTGGTTGAAAACAGTGGGAAGCCCATAATTATTTTAGTTAACTTTATTTTAGTAAAAACTTAACAATATTGTTGACTTGTTATGTTCAGAAAGTAATAGGCATGGAACTGTAAAACATAGCTTTACTATAATAATAAATAATATATTTATTCCGGAAGTGTTATAATAATGTCGTTAATGTTGTTGTGCTGATTTGTGGAAACATACGGTTCTTTTTTTCCGAGTCTTAAGTAGATAGTAACTAACGTAACTGTGGTAGTACTAACACACTATTAACAAAAATTACCAATTGTACACATCAACATTCAACATACTCTTACAACGTTTCGTTAAGAATAAACGTTGAAGTCGATCATTGTTTGTATTTGGTTCTGTTGACATAATTTTACCCAGTAACTTATTTATGGTGTAATTATTACGGCTACAAAGAAAAGATTTGACCTAATACGATTTGTCGCATTATGTTGTAAACGGTGAAGCATTGATTGGTCCGAAATGCCTTAGGGCAGTGGTTCTCTCAAACTTTGTTGGTGATGGAACCTAATTAACTTTTACCCCCTCTGTCTGCGGTGAAATGAGGGTGATGATTGCTGCTGCTCGTATACATGTGCTTGTATACACTTACTCTTACAGTAATTTATATTTAAATACGACCAAAGCGCGAATGAAGCCCGCATGGCCCGGCAGTTAGCGTAGAATGCAAACGATCTATGCAACTAAGCCAAAAGGACGCGGTCGGGTGTGAGATGGGTGACCGCTAGTTTCAAAAAACTTCATGCGCGTTTCCGTGCTTCGGAGGACACGTTAAGCCGTCGTTCCCGGTGGTTGTCGATAGATAACAGTCGTTAAACCTTGCTGGAGGCCTTACGGGCGGTTTGAAAACTCCGACAGCGGGTTGACCACCAACCCGCAATGGAGCAGCGTGGTGTGGTGGAGTAAGCTCCAGGCCTCCCCAATAATGGGGAGAGACCCGTGCCCAGCAGTGGGACGCAAAAAGGGTTGCAGCCAGCCAGCCAGCCAAATACGACCAATATTTTCGTGGGTCCTCAACGTATGCTCCGCGGAGTCCCTACGTATGCTTCGCGGAGGCCCAGGGCTCCACGGAGCAAACTTTGACAATACCGGGCTTAGGGTAATACCACATTCAGCAAAGCAATAAATAGACTTTGACAATAGCGGCCTTAGGGTAATATGTACCACATTCAGCAAAACAATTATACGTGTTTATTTCGTAGTTTCGCTTCGTCGCATTATATTTAATTCATCTACTTTTTCTATTTTAACAACGTAAAGCACGATCGTGAGGGAATGTCATTTGAAGCAGTCACATTGCATAATTTTCTTAGAATTTTTAGCGCGGAGCATCAGAATCACTTCAGACAACAATACAGTTCACAGTATCGCCGATAGAGGACTGCTAAAGGTATTTCATTAATCACGTCCACGCGGCTACGGTTGCGATAGTTTTGTTTAAATAACAATCATATAGCTGAATGACATTCCAGGAGCAGCGAGTTGCAGATAGGTTTTTACAAAATAGTATACCTATCTATGATAAGATTTAATTGTCATTGTTTTGAGTCAACTTCCTCAAGAATTTTAGGTTAAAATATGTAAACCAATGAATTGAAATTGTTTCTGTCTTTTTAAAGAAGGAGAATGTTATTTTATCTTAACTGCCGTGACAACGCAACCTAATATATAGCATACCTATAACCCAATAATTCCTGAAAATTATAATGCTTAGGTCGTCTTGCATGGTCAGCATTTCATGTGAGGCGCGCGGTCATGTTGCTGTTGGTATCGCGCCGCTACACTTAGTTATTTAAACTCTTTATTTGCACAAAATATAATACCTACTTAGTAAGTAACAAAAAAAAATACAAATCTTAGTACCTTCTTAACATTGACTTGCTTGAATACTCGAATTGCGTTTTAGATTTATGGCATTACTAGCTGTGACCCGCGGTTTCACCCGCGTTAGAGAGGTAAGATAAACATTTCCATCATACATTACGAATGTGTAACTCTAGCGGTTTTGGTAGCGCACGCCAGAATAGCTCGCAGATGGTAGATTTTTTCCTACTTACTTGACACTTATCGTCATATTTTGGACAATTCACACAATATCTTTATAAATTGTAGCCTATTCTGATGTATAAGCTATATTATTGTAAAGTTTCATTTAAATCCATTCAGTAGTTTTTACGTGAAAGAGTAACAAACATCCATACTTAGAAACTTTTGCGTTTATAATATTAGTAGGATTTTCCAGATCATTTGAGAAATTTTTGGAACTTTCTCGAACATTCTCAATTAATTAAAACAGTTTTCAATTATTTTAAAAATCTTCAGATCATTCGATAAGTTTCTGGAACATTTTCGAATATTTTTAATTAATTAAAAAAAATTGTAAGTATTTTAAAAATCACTCGAAAAAAGATTACAATTATTTAAAAAAAAAACAGATCATTTGAGAAGCTTTCTCGAATATTCTCAATTAATTAAAATTATTTAAAAATATCCAAATAATTCGAGAAGTTTCTGGAACTTTCTCGAACATTCTTAGTAAAATTAAAATAGTTTGCTAGATCATACCAGAAATTTTGAGATCCACCTAGAAGTCCCTATTGGTTAGAAAAGTACAGATATTATTTTTTTCGAATTTTTCCACCCACTTCCACCCACCGCGATCAAACTCCCTTACTATCATCTACGTACTAAGGGGTATTTACCACCCCAACGGGAAGTTGATTGGAGTTAATGATAATAGAGAAAACCGTGTCTTTACGTACAAAGAAAACCCTTTAGTTTTTATATATTATTATATTAAGATTATGGTTCATTATGATGAATTAATTATAATGGAAAGTGGAAACCTAGAATTTATAACTGGAATTCTGGATACGTACTACGTAAAAAAATAGAGGAACATCTCTGAATGAATTATAATGGAAGAGGAATAATTTATAAGTGATTTCCGTTAACTACTCGTATTAATGGTTTTTTTTTAATTTGTATAAGAGTAGTAGCAAGGTTGTTTACTTCAACTATTTCTAAGTAAGGGGTTGACGACGGTTTCATTTCCGTTTCAGTGGTTTCGGATACATCGTGGGTTCCGTGGCAGGTGCGGCGGCTCACAACTGGCGATGGGGTCTCCGCGTGACCCCATTCCTCGGCGCAGTTGCTGTAGCCCTCATCACGTGGGTGATGCGCGACCCAGAAAGAGGACAGGCAGAAGAAAGCCACATGAAACCAACTTCGTACAGGGAGGACCTTCGCGCCCTTGTTAGAAAGTGAGTATCTATAATGTAACTGTTACATAAACTTTAGTATATGACTACTGGTTTTTAAAGTGTTATAAATTCTGCTAGTGCGATTCTGATTCGTGTACCAAGGGATTCATACCAATTAATTAACGAGATCATACATAACTTACTGAAACGATCCTTTGATTGGGTTCACATAAAAGTTGTGGTTTGATTACAATATCAACGTGTTTTTGAGAAAAACCTAACACAGATACAGACAACAAGTCAAGCTACCATTATAAAGCAGCGCGCAAACCTACCGCTACCTTATCTAAAGTATCTATACTTTCCCTTTCAATTTTCCTTTCGTTCATTATATATGGCACCCACTTGTCACACATATTCTAACTTGTCAATCTCATTCCACCTATCTTTAATTAACGTTATTTGTAGTACCTATTTAAGTAGTCTTATACATTCATACCTATATCTGAAAAGAGTAATGAAATGCAGTAGCGAAAAATATGTTACTACTTTCTTTGTTCCGTTCTTTGTTCATGATCTTATTCACTGTTCAACAGATTTGTTTACACTTACAACCCTATTTCTGCATAACCACTTTCGAGAACTTATACTTTTTTCACAACTTATTGGTCAAAAGCCAAGCTGTAAATCTCGGAAAGATTTGTTTTACTCGTGTGGCTGGCTCCACATGAGAATGCCTTGAACTTGCGAACTTGGTAAGGTTGCCAAAGATTCTTTATACGAAATATTAATCTATAAATTGTAGTGTTTTCCTGTACGAATATTTTAAAGCTGAACAGTTTGTTTGTTTGAAAGTTCTTATCGGGAACTAGTTATTTGAATTGAAATTCCTTTTTAGTTGGATAGTCCATTTATCGAGGAAGCTTTTAGGCTACCATATCTTTAATTTACAAATCTCTATCCCCGCGGACGACGTCGCAGGCTCAGCTAATGTTTTCTTTATAGCACTTTAATTCGTAAGATGCATTAAATCTACGCCCGGAAGTACCTAAGCGATCGAACTTCTTTTATTTATTATTTATTATTATTATATTTATTTAATTATTTTAATTGAATTTTACAGTAGGTACTTTAGGAGCTACAGTTTTCTTATTTTCCACCATAGTATTTATGTTATGCTGTCAATGTCTGGCGTAGCCACCAAGAAGAGACAATGCACAATGCTGCATCGTCCGTTCCATAAGAAACAAGACCTCATTATGTTTTATCAAATGTTTATGTACAGCATGTCACTGCATTTCATTCATCTTTCATTGCACATAGACAGCAGTGTCAGTGATTTAGACGTAATAAGAATAACATTACAAAATACTTTGTAAGTTTTAATACCAGTACCTGGACGCCCGAGCGTTGCTCGGATAAAAACAATTTATTTACTTGGTTTATTTTTAAGCAAAACATTCATTGACTTAGTGTTACATTACAAATCCTTTTGAAATACCTGGCTCCCAATTAAAAAAAATAAAAAAACGCAACTTGCCTACTTGAGATTTGAACCCGGGTCTCTAGCTCTGTAGTCGGCTTTCGTAACCATTCGACCAAGAAAGCTTTATTTCCATTGACGAAATTTTTATAGAGGTCTTTTATAATTATCGACATTGTCATTTGTTTGAAGGGTGGATTGTCAAATGTTGACCATTTGACGGCTTTCTACGCCACAATATTATTATTAATATTTTCCAGTAGATGTCAGTAAGAGTAATTTTATATTTAACTGCATAAACATTGAAAAAAACGACAATTTCTATCAATAAAAATTTGTGGATCGATTTATCATCCCCGCAACCAGTGTACTTTCATCAAAATCTTTGGAGCCGTTTCCGAGATTCAAAAAATATATTTAGAAATATACAAGAATTGCTCGTTTAAAGGTATTACATAGAAAGACCCATATAACGCAAAGGTCTTGGGTATCGTATAAGTATTAAAAATGTTTTGGTCATACAGGATTAACTAAGTTTGCTTCCTGCGTTTTAGTACTTTACTTTTTAAACCTTTTCTCAGTTTTCTTTTATTGTTCTTCATTATTACTATTAAAGAATAACCAACCATGTCTTTAAATGATTTGTATTTGATTGTTTCATCTGGGATAGAACTTATACTTTATCTTGCAGTCGAAAGTCATATGCAGTTGCTATGCTACTAGGTACTAAAGAAGATAGTCTCTAGATAGTGCTGGCATACCACACTTTTCCATTGATTCAGAAAAATGCCTTTTAAAAATAATGGGTGCAGTAGTAGGTATATCCCGGTCAAGTCATGAAAGTCAATCATTCCTGGAAGGATTTTAACTGTAAACCGCGATCGAAATTTTTAGCGTTACATTGAATTCTATTCTAGTGTGGTGACGTGTCGCCACGGTATTTAAAAACTATCCGTTATGCATATTTTATCTGTACAAAATAATAGCCTGGTAGATGTTTCCCATGGGCTAGGCGAGCCGCGACATCTCTCACACAACAAAATCCTTTATAAAATTGCAACCACTATCTTTCAGTCCGTCATTCATGCTGTCAACACTCGAGTTCTCTCTCTGTCTCTGTGCAAAATAGTAGCCTAGATGTTTCTCATCGGCCATCGGCGAGTCGCGACAGATAACATCTTTTGTAACATTGTACGTAACTACTATCCTTTCAGTCCGTCATTCATGCTGTCAACACTGGCGTTCACGTGCGTGGCGTTCGTGACGGGCGCGCTCGCGTGGTGGGGTCCGCAGTTCATCTACCTGGGCTTCACTATGCAGCCCGATATTAACGTCACTCAGGAGAGGTAACTTACACAGCACCCCATGTGGGGCCCTGGCTGGGTTACATGCAGACAATCATCTATTGTGACATTAGTTTCGACAGCATTTAAAAATGTTATTCAGAATAAGTACTAAAACAAATTCATGATTTAGAGCGGTTTCAGACCGATGAGCGAAACAGAGAGATTTGACATTTTCCGGTACAAAAAGTAACGTTTTTATATTGTGGGGAGGAGCGAGACACCACGCTACCTCCTTTTTAATTGTGGTGCGCTAAATTACAAGCGTACTAAATCAGCCCAGGGTAGTTCAACCTATGTAGATGAAGCTATCTAGGGAGGCGCGTACTGCCGCCAGATGAAGCCAAACAAAACACTGTTAATAAAATCCTTGCCTTTTACAAGGCTAAAGGCTATCGTGAACTGGAAGACGTGTTTAAGCTGATGGAGTGGAAAGGGCTTGGTATTAACATCAATGGCGAACACCTCACACACCTTCGATTTGCCGATGATATAGTCATCTTGGCGGAGTCCCTGGAAGAACTCAGCACAATGCTAGGTGACCTCCATAGCGCCTCCCAACGGGTGGGTCTTAAGATGAACATGGACAAGACGAAGATCATGTCTAACGTCCATGTCACACCCATACCGGTCGTTGTTGATGGCGCTACTCTCGAAGTTGTCGACGAGTATATTTACCTGGGTCAAGCGATCCGTATGGGTAAATCCAACTTCGAGAGAGAGGTAACTCGTAGAATCCAACTCGGTTGGGCAGCGTTCGGGAAATTACAAAGTGTCTTCTCGTCCAGAATACCGCAGTGCCTGAAGTCGAAAGTTTTCGAGCAGTGTGTGTTGCCAGTGATGACCTACGGCGCTGAGACGTGGTCTTTTACAGTTAGCCTTTTCCACAGGCTCAAGGTCGCTCAGCGAGCGATGGAGAGGGCTATGCTTGGTATTTCTCTACGCGACAGAATCCGTAACGATGAAATCCGTAGACGAACGAAGATTACCGACATAGCTCTCAAAATTTGCAAGCTGAAGTGGCAATGGGCAGGCCACATAGTTAGGAGGACTGACAACCGATGGGGAAGAAAGGTCCTCGAATGGCGACCACGTCTCGGCAAAAGGAGCACAGGCCGCCCTCCAACCAGGTGGACTGACGACCTGAAGAAGATAGCGGGAAACCGCTGGATTCAGAGGGCGCAGGACCGGACGGAGTGGCGAACATTAGGGGAGGCCTATGTCCAGCAGTGGACTTTAAAAGGCTGATGGATGGGATGGATGGATGGATGGAAAGGCTATCGGATTGGCGGTGATCTGTAACCTAGCTACGGGTTCAAACAATCTACATAGGTTAAAGTACCCTGGACTAAAACAGCCCGAGCCTTTAACTCAAATAAAAAAGCGCGTTTTTCGAAACGACCGTATACCTACACGCCGAAAATGCGACGGCTTGAAACCGCTCTTTAGCTTAAATTTTGTTCAATTTCCAGGTAACATAATATTAAGTATAAATCAAATGAGTTAGGTCAGGTCACATTAAATTAGAAAAAGTTCGTAGTAAATAGTTAACACTTTTTTGTCTCCATGTCAACCAGTTATACTTAAAAAATACAATAAAATAACATTATTAATTTTACTAACATTGAGTATTTCTAGGTTTCTAACATTATTAACCTAATTAATTTTAAGCAATTTCTAGATTGGCATCAAAAACATAAACTGCCATACCAACGTGGTTACTTGGTTAGTAGCCATATAACGTTTATCGACTCGAACACAACATTTTTAATAATAAGGCAGTGCATTGGAACCTACAAAATTCGAAAAACATACAGTTAAATTAAAGATATTTATATATAAAAAATCAACTGCAGAGCTCAGCATATTTTAATTAAAATTTTTCTGTATGCTTACATACGTAACAATATAGTAATATCAGTAATTACCATATTCCGTTTTGCTTACCGTTGTTTGGTCGCGTGCGTTAGTTTTTCAACTTGTGCCGGATTTCCGCGAAAAAAACTTAAGGATTAATAGGCGATTGCATCTATTAATTTAAATTAGTGCTGTGCTCCTCAGTTTTGAAATTAAAGCTTGTAATATAAATTTGTGAAACGGCATTATAGCTATGACGAAATTTTCGGGTTCAATTACTGACAGCAAATATAATAGCAACAACGGACAGCATGTTGAGTGTGGGTGAGCAGAGCGTCGAGCGAGCAGGGTTACCAAAATGTAAATAAATCGGCACGGGTGGGATATTCAAATAAGCAATAAGGAATAAAAGTTGTCGAGCATTGCAGAAACATTCAAACTTTATAGAGGTTTTAAAATATTTCATATAGTACAAACTGTATTATTAAAAATAATATTTCCAAGTTCCTAAAACTTTTGGGCGCATTATCGTCTGTTTCACTACTAAGTCGGGCGTGCCCGAAACTGGTAACCCTGTAATAAGCGGGAGTGGGTGACGTCCGCGTGTGCAGCGTGTCGTACAAGTTCGGGCTGGTGAGCATGGTGGCGGGCGCGCTGGGCGTGCCGCTGGGCGCCGCGCTGGCGCAGCGCCTGCGCGCCGCCGCGCGCGACGCCGACCCGCTGCTGTGCGGCTTCGCGCTGCTCGCCTCCGCGCCGCTCGTCTACTTCGCGCTCGTCGCCGCCGCCGCGCACCAGGCCCTCACCTACTTCCTCATCTTCCTCGGAATGCTCACCCTCAACCTCACCTGGTCCGTCGTCGCCGACATCGTCCTGGTGAGCCTCCACACCCAGCGAGCGAACGTTCCAACGAGGGCGAATACCTCCGACCTTGTACTCATGCGTAGGTTCCATCGCCGCGCTGCCATGGTGAATGACGCTTTGTTCTGTAACTAATGTAACGAAACTCGCTGACGTACTTTAAGACCATTCATAGCATGGGCCGCGACCGATCATAATGTTTGATATTTATGGCATTAATCATCGCTAGATGCATAGGTTATTTATATTATAAGCAAATTGTACACGTCGACGCGGACGGCCGTCGCGGAAGATGATTATGAAATATGTATCACTCGGTTTGCTCACATCATCCTTTCCGAAACACAGCCTTGAGGGACGAACGGAACGGTTGGGTAATTAACACAAAGAAACAGTGATCACTTCCGCGACGGGCGCTCGTCGAACGTCGTCGCACGGCACGAGGGGTCCGTTGTCACACTTGTCACGGCGGGGTCACGCGTGGCGAGCGGCGGCGCGACTGACGGCGGTCTGTTGGCAAGGGTGTCGCTCACGTTCGGCGCGGTGACGATGCTGGCGGGGCTGCTGGGCGTGCCGCTGGGCTCGTGGCTGGGCGCGGCGCTGGTGCGGCGCTTCCCGCGCGCGCACCCCGTCGTGTGCGGCGCCGGCCTGCTGCTGTCCGCGCCCGCCATGGCGCTCGCCCTGCTGCTCGCCGACACGCACTACTACGCCACCTTCGCGCTCATGTTTGTGGCCGAGCTCGCCCTCAACCTCAACTGGGCCGTCGTCGCCGACATGTCGCTGGTAAGCCGCCGCGCCCGCTGTCGTTAGCTTTGTGTCGTCTCGTCTCCCTGTTCTCCGGATTACGGTTGTTTGTCGTGTGCGCGGCGCCGCGGTAATCCTAGGGGCATGAGCATGACAACTGGGTTTATTGACTGGTATACAGCATGTTCAATTAGTTAATGCTTTGCATGATATTTAATTATGTATTTGGATATATTTGGTATAATAAATTAGTATTTGGTTGGTTTTAGTTCAAGTTCTAGGTGTTTTTGGTATGTCTACTCTTCATCCAGCTAGTAATAAATGCGCATCTCATTGCATGATAATTTAATAAAACATTAAAGTAGTGCACTAGAGGTACCATTGTATCTAGCAGCTTTTTATAGGCATGTCACTATTTTAATCAGCCACTCATGAGTACAATTTCGGTTTAAATATTGTAAAGTATAAATGTAATGTATTCTGGTCTCGTTGGAATTTTCGTAAATAAAAATACATAGTTATAAAGAAATTCACTTCTTGGATGACCTTGTTTATAATTTTTGCGAAATAGTGACATCTATTGGTGGCTTACGATAACTTTTCCTATTCATGTGCACTTGTAGTTGCATTAATATTTGTAATGTAATGTAGATGGCGCTATTAGGCTATTTTATATGCAAAACAAAGGTTGGTTGTAGAATCTATAGGTATTACAATTTTATTACCTATTATATAAGTTGCAATAAATCGTCTATCTTTATAATCAGCTACCATGATAAGCTATTTTGATTTTAAGTACCTACACTTATTCCACATAAATAATAATTATAGTCTACCCTGTTAGTTTCCAGTTAAATTTTTTCCGGTACCTACCTGAGCATAAATCGTTTTGTTAAATTTATCTCCTCATAATATTTACTATATCCGTCTTTAATTGCTTAAACAGTAGCTTTATGAGTATCCTTGTATAAATTTTTCAGTATGTGGTCATCCCACCACGGAGATCAACCGCAGAAGCATTTCAGATCCTTATATCACACATGTTTGGGGATGCTGGTAGTCCTTACTTAGTTGGAGTGGTAAGTCGCTTAAAAATATTGAAATAATATACTTAACCTATTGTTATTATTATGAGTTAAATTTTTAACTTAACCAACACATTTTCATACCAAATTTTCTACTCAGAAAAAAATACCTATTCTATTTTAACTACAATTTTCCTATTATTGTTATATTTCTTTCAATATCAGATTTTTAATGTTCATGGTTATATGGATGACTTATACTATTTTCATTTTAACAAAAATAAAAATTCTTCAATCTCCCAAGTATATTCACTTCATTGTAACAAAAATCAGTTGTGTAATTGTGTGATATTAATATTTGTAATGGTAACCCATGCTAGCATTTCCAACATCAATATTTCTTTTTTCGTTAAAGCAAACAAAGTGTTACAAAAAATGCACTTGTGTGAGTAATGAGAATATTCCACCCTTCTTTTTTTTCTATTCGACTGTATGTCGACAAAACCCATCCTGGTGGGTGCCCAAAGCTGATGACGGCGAACCCCGTATGGTTCAAATAAAATAAATAATTATAAAAGCACAAAATTGGGTTTAAGTCTAATTAATTAAAACTGTAAAATTTAAAACTACTTTCATGTTTCTTATGTACCCTTCTGTAATAGTTATTTTAAGAATTTATGTTTACATTATGTTAAGTCATTAAAATAATTATTTAATTTAATATAATAAAATTTGTACACCCTAAGGGGTAAATATGGAGCTCTAAATATTTTGTAAAACCTTTTTCACCCATATTTGTGCAAATAAAATATTTTCATTTCATTTCATTATGTTGTTGGTCCCAGTGGCCTTAACAGCTTCACCTGATTTTGCTGGCAAGCTAGAAATGCTTAACATAACAAAGAGTGGTGTGATGGTCTCGGCCTAGGGGCCCTAGGGCTGCCATCCGGGATTTCCCCGGATTTATCCTAGTCTGAAGGGCGTCCGGGAGCCGTCCGGCAGGGCTATTGAAGTGTCCGGATGTAACCCAGACATGGGCGTACCCAGGTTCTTGGCCAGGGGGGGGGGCAAAGTCTTGGCATGGGGGGGCAAAGTCTTGGCCAGGAGGGGCAGGGGGGGCAAAATTTTGGTCGGGGGGGGGGGGGAGGCAAATTTTTTCAAGCTGGGTACCGCGCTTATACCGCGTATACCGTATACCGCCTTTCACGTTATAGACCAGTGTCGATAATTTTTGAGACCAAAAAAAAATTATAATAGGATGAAACCCATTGAAAAAGGTAGAGAATATGTAAAAGAAAATTTTTTTACGTGCGATCTGAAATCGAGAAGGGGGAGCGGGTGAGGTTAAATAACGATTTATGTCGATTTCCGGAAAAACTACAAGTTCTATAAAAAAAGTTAAATGGCCAAGTTGTAGATAATAAAAAGATCTACATGTTTACAACTTTTGTATTTACACTTTTTTCAAACAACTTCAAAATTTTGAAATATCAATAACTAAGTTTTTGATTTTTTATTTTTATCTTTTGCTAAAAAAATATTTTTTGACAAAATTTGGTGATAACCTACCTTTTTATGAACCAAACACACAGTAATTTTTTCGGTTTAAAATATTTATTTTTTTCACCTCATTTTGAAAAATTACCCTAGTTTTCAATGGAAAATTATCACGTTAAATTATCTGCTTTTTTAACACGCTTTTATTAGCTTGACCTGTATGTATGTAACAGAATCTTTTAACTTCATTTTCACTTACTTCTAGGAGTCTGATTAACTTGAAAATTTGCACAGGGTTCAAGGGCCGATGACAATACAATAATCTCATAACTTTATGTTAAAGTCCTAACTAGGATCATCAGGATAAAAAAATATATGAGGGGTGGCTAATAAGTTCGCGGCCTATGGTCGTTAATGAAACAAATATAAAGTTTTATATTTTTAACACGCTTATATTAGCTTGACCTGTATGTATGTATGTAACGGAATCTTTTAACTTCATTTTCACCTACTTCTAAACATCAGATTAACTTGAAAATTTGCACAGGGGTCAAGGGACGATGACAATGCAATAATATGAAAAAAATCCAACAAAAAATTAAAAATAAATAATGTACTTTAAAAACAAAAAAACACGCTTTTGTGAAAATAAGAACTAAAAAATAAAAAATATGAAGAAAATGTATTTTACTGTAAAAAAAAGCGTGGGGTGCGGTGTCAATAGTATCTTAAAAACCACCCCACGCCTTTTTTTACATTTTCAAAAAGCGTGTTTTTTAGTTTTTTAATTTAAAAGGTCGGTGTGCTTTATGTTCAATGAAATCTCTTATTTCTGATGGTATAAAAATATACAATACTACAGTAAATGTTCTCAGAAAATACAAATAATGAAAACTCGAATCCAAATTTCTTTTGAATCATAATGTACAATTTTGGCCTATTTATTAAAATTTATACTTAAATTACTCGAAAAATATAAGATTTTATGTTATATTGTATACCTACTTATGTGTTTCGTAAAATTTTTCCTTTCATTTTTGTTATATTCTCTACCTTTTCCAATGGTTTTCATCTTACTATAAATTTTTTTTCACTTTTTACCATTTTCAAAATTATCGACCCTGGTCTATTATACGAGGACACGCATACAAAATATTAAATATACAAAGGAAACAACAGGAGGTAATATATTATCTAGCGTAGTAGTAGCGTAATATATTATCTAGCGTACTCTTTATAGGTTTCTTTTTTCGTTTAGGAGATCTTTTGCGATTTTTGAATCCCTGAATCTGGACTGAAGCTGCCCCCCCCTGGGTACGCCCATGAACCCAGACACTTTTGTTGTCAGGGGAAATCAATTTTTTTTAATAGATCAGCGATAAATTGAAATAAATCTTAATTAAAAATTCGTTTACAATAACCCGCATTCAAGAAGGCTCGGCAAAATAGTCAACGATCGAATGGAATTAAAAAATTATGTTTTTATTTTTGTTGCAAACAATAATTTTCCACAGATGTCCGGGGAAAACCCGTATTTTGCCCAAATGTCCGGGATTTTTGCCGTGTTAATCCGGCGTCGGTAATTTAGGTGATAGCAGCCCTATCTCGGCCGCAAACTCGCAGCCCGTTCATATTTCACCACCCCCATTAAAGGGGGAATAGGGATTACCCTATTCCCCCTTTAATGGGGTGGTGATCGGTATTAACCGATCCAGTGTCGCCTCTTGTGACGCACGAACCATGGCCCGGATTGATCGAGGGCTATCTTTTGATAAATCAGCCTACTTTATAACAAGTTGTGGTCCGCAGATATCGGAGAACCTGAAGCGAGCGCTGGTGACGGCAGCGCACCCGGCGGGCAGCAAGGCGGTGCAGTTCCGCGCGCTGCAGTACGCGCTCTTCGTCACCTGCTTCGTGGAGGTGCTCGGCGGAGTCTTCTTCCTCATCAGCGCCGCCTACATCGTGCGGGACAAGCTCAAGGTCGATCGCGCCATCGCCGGTAAACATGCTTACATTAACGTATTCCTTTTTTGTTTCTTATTATCATCACCATGTCACTGGACATGTAGCTACTAGTTATGGTTCCCCTTTTGCGCATAATTATCGCACAGTCGTAAAAGAGATTATTTTCATTGTTTTTTGGAAATTGGATTTCTGACGCTTCAGAATGGAATAGTACCTACCAATTTCATTCTATTGTTGTATTTAATTAATATTTCACACCAATAATTTTTCTACTACATTATTTTGGCATAGCTATTTATTTAGTAGACACACATAACTTTATTTTCGAGTAAACATCAATCATTCACATACTTTTTATAATTATATCATGCACTAAACAGTGTGGTTTTACACTCGTCTTCACATTGTTTCAGTTGCTTCAAAAATAATTTAGTCAATAGGTGAGTTTAAATCAACACGTTCAGGGCTCACATGCATGGTTTAGCTTAAGATATACACTGGGGCACAAATTATAAAAAAAATATATATAACACATAAATTTATATTTTGTGTAATTACTGTCATCTTTAAAGTTCATTTGTTTTTTACAGAAGCTGAAGCACAAAGTACAGAACCTTCACATAGTAACGCCCATGAAGATATAATAGGAAGTGGAGACCAAGGACCGTAAAGTGTAAATTACATCAGTCAACGTTTAGTTACAAAACTAGATCTGTGGTACTGTGAACTTTCACTTTCGAATAAGGTTATGTTCCTCGATCAAATAAGGATTGTTAAGTATATGCACAAACTTTGTGTTAGTAAGTGTGAATACTTGATACAGTTTTTTGCATTTGATTGTGACATAAAGATAGACTGAATTGTACATGCATAGCATCTGAGTAATAGGAATGGGTTATGTCATTGTAATCTTACTATGAGAATGACAAATATGAGTACTTATAGTGGAAAGTAGATTGTAATTTAGGCATCACATTATCCTATTGGCTACTTATATAAGAAAAATTGTGCCTATTTATTGATTAATCGTAGCAAAATTCACCTATGTAGAGTGTACGAATGAACAAGATCATTAGAATAAACATTTATTTGGAAGATCAACGTGGTTGTGTAAACTATGAAGCTGATGGTATCATGATCCAAAGATCGAAACACGCAGAATTATATTATAACTAGAATTTTGTAGTATTGTCGCCATTGTTGGTTTAATTTAAATTACCTCACGCACTTGTTAGACAAGAACAATATTTTTAGTTAGTTACTTCAATTCAAAGTGGTTTTACAAGATGAAATAGACGTTAATAATATAGTAGTGTGAACATTGAGTTTTAAAATATAAAGAATTTCCAAACAATTTAATAAGAAGTTGAGCACTTAAGATTTTAACGTGTTGGTGTATTAATTTATAAAAATATATTAATATTATAAGCTTCTGTTTTCATATTGTAGTGAGGTGAAGTTTGGACGTCGATTGCTTTAAATTGTATGAAGCAGCTTTTATCTGCCAATACTAATTACTTTTCCATTTATATTGAAAAAATAACATTTTAGTTCAAATATTTATGAGATCTGCAGCCTTAAAGTAATTTCAAAGTAAGTTGCAATGATCAAATTTAACTTGCTGATTTGTAAAATATTATTGTGTTATAATTTCCCGTAATAAGCTTTTAGAATTGTCAATTATGTCGATAAAAGTACAATAAATTTATTGAAGAAAATGTTTTGAAATGCAAGTTATAATATATTCAATGCCAATCAAGACTGAAAAATATGTTTAATTTATGTCATATAGAAATGTTTTGTGTAAATATGATGTAAAGAAGGATACTGAAGAGAAATACATAATTTATTTTTTTAAATTTGTTTTATTCATAACCTCGGGTAACATTTTGTACTAAGCATTGGCACTTGTTACATAACCTTTTCAATCACAATGATAAACATGATGGAAGTGTTGGAATTTGAAAGGCAGTACAATATTTTTACTTGATTCTCTATTACTATCACTTTTATAGTAAGGTACATTTATATCACAATATTTAAAATCACTGGAGATTCATTTAAATCAAAACTATTATCAAATTTTTATTATTCCTTATTAAAATCAGTGGAATGTGGAACGAGAGAATATGTCAATAATAATTAAAGAATAAGAAACTAATTAAAATAATGTATTCATAAAACAGTTTTCCTGTAACATTCTTATCATACAACTGGCTCTACCCAACTGAAATGGGGGGATTTCTTTTCCCACTGCACAACTAAATACATAGTTGCAAAGTATGTAATTTATGAATATGAATATTGGCATGTAGATTAGTAGCTTACTTAGTAGATTTAAAAGTTGGATAGTTCCAACCTGTCGATGTATAGGTCATGTCTTGCAATTTTATATTCTGGTATATTTTTTTATTTGTACCTTTCCAATCTAAATTATATTATCAACTTTATAAGATAAATATACTGAAGTAGTATATGATGATACTGTGGGAAAGTGGGAAATAATATTCCCACCATAACATTGGTAAATAATAAGTAGTACAGTAAACAATTATATCCTAATAATAAAATGGTGGGCATTCATTATGTAATCAAAACAGAACTTTACAATAACATTAAAATTTAAATCACACAATTATTGAGGAACCTCAATTATTAAAATATATCCTATTTAACATTAAAATAATACTTGTTGCTGACATACATTTTAACAATAAAATTGGTCATATAACAAAAAAAAAATATTTAAAATAAATCACATTCATATTTACTGAACGAACAGCATGTTGCAGTAACTTAATAAATTACACCACACAGTCAACAAAAACAATTGTAGAGCATTATCTGTTGAATGCTCACAAGTCAAAAATTATGGCACATTAAAAATTAAAAACTATCATAGGTATTCTGCCGTCATAATGAGAAAAGGCACATCTAACATTTTATAAATATGGAGAAAATCGAGTTTAAAGTTTTTATTGGTTATTGGCGAAAAATATCGACAATATTACTTTCGAAAATAGATGAATTAAAATAAATTCATTTTCACGATTCCTATACAATTATTGAAATATAAGTTTTTATTTTCATTTAATAAATAATCAACATTTTCTCTTTCAACGTAGCAAAAAAAATTAAGTAAATTTATTAATATTACGAATAGAGGGCATAACTAACCAATGGGCATGATGACAGATTTTTAAATACCTTTCCTTATTGTAGGTACACGTCAACTATTTTCGAAAAAAAGTTTATTTCAGCAATAAACTCAACTTTTAACGTAATTAATGTATTTTCTGCTATGTGATTTGAATTAAGCGCAAAAACTCTCGTAGGTGTCATGGCGTCGGCTTGCTCGTCAAACTTCAAACAACACGATGACATTAACTGAGACGTGACGTCATTCCTTTTGATTGGCGTTTCAGATAACATGGCCGATTGCTGTATTTAATACTTTTATTTTATTGAAAATCTTATTAATCTTAATGTTTATATTAAAACGGGATCATATTTTAGAACTTTTTTAGCATATATTTTTCTATAAAACCGTTTATTCTCTGATTCTTTAATAGTGTCATCATGCCTATTGTGACTTTTCAGTCTGACATTTTGTGAAAAAATATGAAATAATACAATGAAAAGGCATATATATTAAAATATTATATAGATATTTATTAAAATATGCCTTTTCATTTGACTAATATTATACAAGAAGAATTTTGGTAGTAAAGGCATAACTGCTAGTTGTGATTTTTCTTTTAAATTAAATATCAAGGTCTAGTTGGTAAACTTTAAATCAAAGAGCACATCTGTGTTAATTATGCCTTTTCAAGTAAATAAATTATATTTATCGTGATAAAACTAAAAGCCGCATCTCTGCATATGTGACCTTTTGACTTAATAAGGTCAGATGTGCTCTTTATACGTACAAAAAATTTAAAAGTGGCTCAGTTGTGCCTTTTAAGCTTACGCTATTTTTGTTTATCTTGTTTCTAAAATTGTATAAAAAATATTGGCAGATGGGCCTTTTTTTCTGATACCGAATATGTATATAACTCAATTTCGGAAAAAAATGTTAGTTGTGCCCTTTTTCTTTATGACGGCAGTATTAATTAATGGAAGCTTAAGCTTGACAGACATAAAAATATTTAGAATCAAAATGTAATTAATGTCCAATATCAGCAATAATGTGTTTTAGACCTCTGAATCGTAACTGTTAGTGGAGTTTGTATCATCGTTTTTGTCATCATAGTTGTCTATTCTAAGTTTTTTTGGCACAGGTTCGCAAGAACTATATGTGCTGCTGAGTGGTCTTTTAGAAATCATACTTAATTTAATAACTTTTAAACAATCAGCTTTATCAGTCCCATTGTTATTTTCTTCATCAAAATTAGCAATAAACTTATGACTAAATTTATTCTTTATGCTTTGAGAGAGCAGTCTTTCTACTTTGAAATTCACTATAGGATCCTGAAAGAAAATAGTAAATAAAAAGGTGACGTAACATTTTGCATCGTAGCTAATCCTACTACTATTATAAAGGCGAAAGTTTGTAAGTATGGATGTATGGATGTATGGATGTTTGTTACTCTTTCACGTAAAAACTACTGAATGGATTTGAATGAAACTTTACCACAATATAGCTTATACATCAGAATAACATATAGGCTACAATTTATAAAGATATTGTGTGAATTGTCCAAAATATGACGATAAGTGTCAAGTAAGTAGGAAAAAATCTACCATCTGCGAGCTATTCTGGCATGCGCCGCCAAAACCGCTAGAGGTACACCTATGTAATGTATGATGTTAATGTTTATCTTATATAGTCCTACAAAAAAGCCGGTCCACGGTACTTCAGAAGGGACTTCACTTTATGCTAATGATCCTCTCTAACGCGGGTGAAACCGCGGGGCACAGCTAGTAAATTATAAGCATCATTACAAAATTGGAATAATGTTTGAAAAGTATGCTTGGTATCAGACTAAGCTACAATTTGAATATCTTATATACTTATCATTGTGGTATTTAATTTTCAATAGAAATAAATGAAAATTATTTTTATTTGCTTTGTGTGATGTTACCTTCTAAAGCTTCATCATTTAATTTTTGTTTCGTGGTTGAAATCCAAATCATACCTGCATCCAGCTATGGTTTAGTATTTGGTCAAGTGTTATTCGCCTCTGCACATTAACTGTAAGCATTCTCTTCATAAGCAGTTTGGCCTGCAAACTGACACCTTTCCAATGTGCATGAGAGAATCGATATTTGCCACTAAGTATCTGGTCTGTCAGTGTAATTTCCTTATAATCAGAAGAAAATGGCAAGTAACCTACAAGGCTGAAAAAAATAATAAATGAACACCAAATCAATATTACAAATATTGTCTTGCAAAACAACTACTACACCAATAGGTACTATGTGTATTGTTATAATTTGAAAACTAACCAAACAAATAATATAACCCCCAGGCTCCACACATCAACCTCAGGTCCATAGCTTCTTTGTCCATTTGCTTTAAGCACTTCTGGAGCTAGGTAAAGCGGAGTCCCACACATTGTCTTCATAAACGAATCTTCACCAACAAATTTGCTCAATCCAAAGTCAGTTATCTTAACCAATGTTTCATCATCTTTGCTTGCAAGTAAAACATTTTCGGGCTACATAAAAAAGAAACAAAAAAAAGCAATAAAAAAATCTTGTTTAACATTAAAAAGAAAAAAAAGATGTAGATAAGATTATGTGTTACTTTTAAGTCTCTGTGGGTAATCCCTTGTGAGTGAAGATATTTAACTGCTAGCACCATTTGTCTAAATAAAAATCTGGTGAGATTCTCACTCAGGTGTCCCTGTTTGCTTATTCTGTCAAATAGCTCTCCTCCTTGCATTAATTCAAGGATAATGAACACAGCATCTCGTGAGTCAAATACCTCTTCCGTTGAGATTACACAAGGCTAAAAAATTAACAGTTCAAATAGAATATGTTGTATTAAAGTAACAGCCAAACAATATAACTAAGGAAAATATTTCCATTAAAGCCTTGAAGGCTTTTGTTTTAAAATTAAAAGTTTTAGTTTGGGAGATTAAAATGTAATTCAAAAGATAAGTGCTTAATTTTATTTACTTAATATATTTAACTCTATTTAACACTTATTATTACATTAACTTTTTGAACTTCTGACCTACAGTTTAACAGATGTATACATAATATGAATAATTCATGGGGCTTACATGTTGCAGTGCTTTCATGATTTTGACTTCATTCATAATCTTAGCTGGATCATTGAGATTGTTGATTTTGCCATCAGTCAGTCTGCTTTTCTTAATTATCTTCATGGCATGCCTAGTGCACTTTATCTAAAAACAGAAAAACCTAATTTTTTTGTTTGGTGAAATGGAAAACCATGAGATGTTGAACCTTAATATTAGTAAAACAATGAGATGTTGAACCTTAATATTAGTAATATTGAAACACAATTTTTTGTAACTATAATATTATTATATAAGTTGTAAATTTGATATAACATGGATCAGTACTGCTTGACTCTATTTAGCAGCGTCAACCTAGAGCTGAATGTGAATTGGACACAACTATTTAAGGTGCCAGCAGGGTGTACCGCATTAGCACACTGGGCGCCCGTCAAAGGCGGTAACTTAAATTAATAAAAATTTTGCTAGCAACCCTCTAGATCGCTAGCAAACCATACAGTTTCAATTAAGCTTCATAGCGGCTACATATTTCCAAAACTTATGTTTACTGTCATCAAGACATCATCACTCACCTATCATGGATCGGAAAGGTAGTAATTAGATGGTAATAGTAACCTAAACTTCGCGGCGAGACGTAACACAGAGCTCCCATTTAAGTATGCCGTAATTAATTATACAGTTTTTATGAAGACAAAGACAAATATGGGTATTGCAAAAGTTATTTTATACATTTAATAGTCCGCCATATTTACCTCAGTAAGGTATGCAAATATTATTAATAAATAAAATTACTGACTAACTTTCAAATTTACTTACATAAGTATTCAATTTACTAATCATATTATTGATTTATATTGATCCCATATTTTGTGTTTGTTTATTTTGCATTTTTGGCACTTATTTATACAGTATTTTATCTGCGTCATCGGCTTTGGGCACCCAATTAACTGGGTTAGGAAAGTTTTATTTTATGTATGTTGTGTATGCAACTAAGACAAACGGGCGCGTCGGGTGGGAGATGGGTTGTGAATTGGGAAATTCATGCGCGTGTCCGTGCTTCCGAGCGCACGTTAAGTCATCGGTCCCAGTTGTTGTCGGTAGATAATAGTTGTTAAACCTTGTCGGAGGACTTATGGGCGGTTTGAAAATATCTCTTATCTGATCCCTGGTCATTACACCATTATACTTATAACATGAACTTCACTACATACTATGGTTGGTTGTAAACATATTGTTGACTGTAAATACTCACTTTATTGTAAACTAATTTAACAACACCACATGCTCCCTGTCCTAGTGTCCTTGAAATGTAGTATTTCTGTGTGATTTCTTCTGGCAATTTGTCTTGTTCATTTTTGAACAGATCTTTGAATAAAAAAACTGTAATAGTAAATTTATATTTAGTATAAGTGTAAAACTTACATTAATAAAACAAAAATCATATTATACCCACTTTTGACGATTGGATGTGTTACTGAGATTTCATCATTGTCATCAAGAACTCGACTGTTGCCTTTACCAATCTTTACTTCATTAACATAAGTACCATTGTAGGACAAATCAGTAATAATAGCAGGGTTCAGAGCTTCCCTGAAATCGGAGTTAAAATTTCTAATATATTATTTGCATTTGTGTGTAACATACAAGTGTGATATTTTAACAGGCAGATTATGTTATGACACTCTCAGCCCAAGTCAATATGTATGGATTTAAAATAACATATCTTCTACTTTTCAGCCTTTTATAGTGGACGTAGGCCGCCCATAACATTCCCCACACCTCCCGGACCGGCACCTTCTGTATCCAGTGGCTTCCCGCTGTCTTCTTTAGGTCATCAGTCCATCTGGCCTGGACCTGGCCTGGCCTGGCCACCTGCCTGTACTCCTTTTGCCTAGACATGGTCGCCATTCGAGAAGCTTTCTTCCCCACCGTTTGTCGGTTCTAACTAACTCCTAACATGGCCTGCCCATTGCCACTTCATCACTTAACATATAGTGTTCGTCAGTTTCCAGAATGTCAGATGTTATGCTACAACTTGATGCAAGATTAAAGTTAGATTTAGGCTGTAGATGTCAATGGGCTGCTTCCACTAGTAAACACAAAGTGGCCTCATCATGCTCAAGAGGTCTCTTGACCATTATGTTTCTGTGGTTTTTTCTAAGATTATTCTTAACTATAAACTTGATTGGTTTGGATTGGATAAATTAATAACTAAGTATTGTAAAGAAAGTTGTTTGTAATAAAATACTTACGATAAATCTCTTTTTATGACAAAGTGCTGTTTGCTGACACTTTTGACTATATTGTCTTTAATTAAATCTTTCTTCATAACAAAAGTGCAGCTCAATGCTCTTCCTAAGGTAAATTCCGGTTGTATAAGGTCTAAAATCACGGTAACAATCAAAGAAAGTATTGAATGCAATTAATAGTACATAGAATAGGTATTTTTTTTAATTTAAGGAACAAAAATTCTCACCATAGGCATAGTATTCGGAGTTTTGTCGTTCAGTTTCTCGCCAGCAATATTCACCGCCTATGGAAAGTTTCGTAGAGTAAAGTCTACCCCAAATGTTAGGAATAACAGCGGATGTATTTGGTTGACTCCAATCGACTTGCGAATTTTGAGTCTGCGTCTGAGTCTCGGTTTCAGTTACTACGTCGTCACACATTTTGGTTTTAGCATACAAACGTTTTTATATTGTAAACAGCACTGCAATGGCGAAAGAATATTAATATTCAAGACTGACAGACTTCAACTCCACCACTCCACTTTCTTTTTAGCAGCACTATTTTAGAACTATTTTCTGATTCATTTTCCAATTATTGGTAAAGTATAAGTTTTGAAACATCACAGAAAGAAGGTATTCAAGGTATTTTTAAACTTTTTTTCTTTTCTTCGTAACGTCTCACGGTCTCACTAGCACAGTGTTGCCAGTTGCCAGGTCATTTTTTTACAATACCCTAGGATTATTTATTCTTATGCCCTAGGCATAAGAATAAATGTAATTATTATTTATTCTTATGCCCTAGGCTTGGATTCAATTTACCCTAGATTCTGTATAATTTTTAAGAATACCCTAAATATAATTTCCTGCATAATGTTTTCTTCCTTTGCAAATAAAATGACAATAAAATATGTTTTATTATTGGCACATTACAATAAAAGTATCCTCTGAATCATATTTTTTTTTATCATACATGTTATTATCAAACTTATCTAACATTGTTTTTGTAGGAGTAAAGTTAACACAAGAATTGTGAAATATATTCATTTTTCATTACATTAGTCATTTTGTAAAGGAATTCAACATATATATATATATATCCTGGAACCTATTTATATATATATAAACTGTTACGATAAATAGGTTTTGAGTCATCGTAAACAATCTCTCTCAATCTATAACTAGAAGGGTCAAAAGTCGCACCAAGTGGTTACTCTTGGAGCTGGCTAGCCAGTTCCTTTGCTTGAACTTGGCTTGACCCGCTGCCGCGTGTCTAGATATATTCACGTTGTACCTAACGGTCATGATATTTTGAGACATGGGCATTGATAGCTGATTTCTAAGTTTAGTTTTAACGAAGAGAATGCCCTTTCTACAGATGCATTAGATATAGGCGCCAACAAAAGAGTCAAAGCTAATTTCGAAATCGTACTTACTAGAAATGAATCACGATTCAAGCAAAAAACACAAATACTTCGAGGCTTATTTCTCGTGTGTCGAATTGTGACGGCTATTAATCAAAAGCAAAACCAGTTACAGGAACAACCAATTCGCCTGTCTTTTTCTGTCTTGCTGTACGAGTTACTTCTCCCTCGCATACTATGTTCGCCTATACGGTAGTATATCCTAAGTCTATGAAAGTGAGTTTTTATTCCTCTAACAGCAGATTCATAAAATGTTTTAACTAAAATACTATCACCCTAAAAAATGCCCCAAGTAAATAAATTACTCTAAATAATACCCTAATAAAATTATTCCCTGCAAATTACCCTACCGGATAATTTATACCCTAAATCTAGGGTAAATTACCCTAAGTTGGGCACTAGCAGTGTGACCATCTCAAAAGTCTGAATTTGCCACAAGCTAGGCCAAAAAGGGCCGATTACATTGGCCAACATGCAGAGTTCGATTTAGCATACATTACTGGTTATCTTGAGTATTTTTTTTTTTTTTTTTCTTGACGAATGGCGTCTCGGTCTATTGACCATTTTGCCAATGACAAGCGGGAGAAATCCGAAATATAAAATAGAGGCCCTATGTCGAGTAATTTAGGAGAGAGATCAGAAAAGTTGATAAGGGCAATGTAAAAGGATATGGTATATACAAAATAATGTTATTATAAAGTTATATAATATTACACAATAATAATGTCATTATAGATTAATATTGTTTTTGATTAAGAAGGATGATAGGATAGGATAAATTTGTTTACTATTTAAAATTAACAATGATGATATATTAAGAGGAAAAGGAATTCGAAGGAAAATGAGGCTGCGTAGTAAGGAAGAGCGATCATACAATTTGCAAGCAAAAAATATGTGATTCAAATCTCCCTCGTCTTCACCACAAGAACACATCGCATTGCTAGTTATAGTAAGTTTCGCAAGATGTTTTGGAGAACAAACGTGGCCTAACCTAGTACGAATCAAAATAGAAGTGACTTTTTTACCAAGTCTGATATTACAGAACCACGGTTTCGTTGGTAGATCAGGCTGGATATTGGCATAAAATCGACCTTTAGTTAAGCTACTTACTTTCCATATATGATGCCACGATTCCATAAGATAGTTTTTGGGTAAAGCCAGTAAATCTTGAGTATAAATTTTAAACGGATAAATATCTCCACATTCGATTGCTTCAGCAGCAATCTCATCAGCTCTCTCATTTCCTCTGATGCCACAATGACCAGGTATCCAAGCAAATTTAATGGTATAGTTATTTAATGAACATTTAAAAAGTAAGTTTCTAATTTCAAAAATGGTGCTATGCATTTTAGCTTTAAATGGGAATTTGGCTATTGCTTGTAAAGAACTTAATGAATCGGAAAATATGATGGATTTTCGTAATTTCATTAGTAACACGTATTCTAGGGCTTTTAAAATACCAAAACATTCTCCAGTAAAAACAGAGCTTTCGGGCGGAAGTTTTATTTTTTGAACTATATTATATTGTGAATGGTAAACACCTACTCCTACGCACCCATGCTTTGTCTTTTTTGAAGCATCAGTATATAAGTATTGCCATCCATTGAAATCTTTTGTGAGGACAATGTTGAAATGTTTGTTATTTTCTATATCACCTTTGATAAGGCCAATATTGTAAAGAATATTTGGTGTAATAATCATTGCCTCATATTGGTATTGGTAAATTGGAAGTACATCAGTATTATGTATCGGAGTTGTAAATGATTTTAATTTTATGTAACTGTTTACAATACACGGAGGAGATTTATGTTTCCAGAAATTAGATGAAGCAGTTTTTTGTGATAAATTTTGAAGTATCGGAAAAAGAGGATGATTAGAAATTTGTGTACATCTAAATATAAAGCGATCAGATAAATACTGACGTCTTAAATGGAGGGGAGGGTCTACACATTCTACTTGTAAGGCATTAATGGGACTTGTCTTCATACATCCTGTAACTATTCTTAAACATTTTGATTGAATGCTATTTAGCTTTTTCCATCCAGCTATGTTACCTGGTTCTAATAAAAATGTTCCGTAATCAAGAATGCTCCTTATTAAAGAATTATAAAGCAGTTTTAATGAGAACGGGTGGGCGCCCCACCAAACCCCTGATAAACATCTTAATATATTTACATTTCGTTCGCATTTTGAAACAATATAATCACAATGAGGAATGCCAGTTAGTCTGGAATCTAAAATAAGGCCAAGAAACTTTGTTTGAGTTTTAATAGGAATTATATTGTTATCGAAACTAATTTCAACGTCCGGTATATTGCGTTTTCTGGTAAAAATAACTGCAGTACTTTTTTCAATAGATATTTCTAAAGCATGTAAACTCAACCAATATTTTAATGAATTAAGAGAAATAGATAAATAATTACAAGCTATTGGTATAGAACCGTTGATATTATATAAGAGAAGATCATCGGCGTATTGTAATATTTTTATTGGTCTTTGGATGGATTGAGCTAAATCAAATGTATAAATATTATATAATATCGGGCTTAACACCGATCCTTGCGGCAAACCTTTCCAAACAAGTCTTTCCAATAACATTCCACTATCGAGGGGTAATTTAATTTTTCTTTCAGTTAAAATATTCATTGCAAATTTTGTGATCATAGTTGGAATGCTCAGAGCGTTCATTTTATTGAATAGTAACGGAAGTATGACACTGTCGTATGCAGATTTGATATCTAGAAAAGTAGCAGCAACAGATTCATTATTTGTAAATGCAAGTTGGATATCAGAACAAAATATGGCAATGCTATCTATTGTACTTCTACCCTTTCTAAAGCCAAATTGTGAAGGTGGAATTATGTTATTATGTTCAATAAACCATTCTAGGCGATTTTTAACTAAATGTTCGGTTATTTTTACTAAAACTGAAGAGAGTGCTATTGGTCTGTACGATGATGGTTCTTCAGAAGGTTTGTCAGGTTTTAATATTGGAATGATTATTTGCGACTTCCACGAATTAGGAATAGACCCTGTCAGCATAACTGAATTAATTAAATCTAAATAATAATTAAGCAATAAATCGTTTAAGTTAACAATAAAAGAATAAGGAATAGTATCTTCACCAGGGGCTGAGTCCTTTAGATGACACAAAACACCTTTTAGTTCACTTATTGTAAATGGAGAGTTAAGACCGGTCTGATCAATACTAGAACTACAATTTAAAATGTGTGGACGCAAACATTCCTCTTCGTTAGGCACGTATGAGGGAGCTAACATGTCCATGAACTTACAAGCAAGGTTGGGAGAAAGAAGAGTTTTTGAAGGTTCTTTATACACCGATCGGAATCTTTTTATATTATTCCATACTTCTGAAGGAGAAGTGTCAGGAGAAATTGAAGAACAATATTTTCTCCATCCATTAGATTTTTTCTTCTTTAAAAACTTATGGGTGTTCACAATTACGTCAGATAGTGACTTAAAATTTTCAGGAGACATTTCAGAACAATACTGTTTTTCAGCCTCTTTTCTCTTTTTAACTGCTTCTGTACATTCCTCATCCCACCACGGAGGTGATGGAATCTTAGTATAATGATTATGTTTATATTTGAAAATTTTTTTTGCTACGTTTTGTAACATGTCTACAAAAGCAACATTACAAATATCTTCGTTATTGTCAATTTTAGGGAGAGATGGAAAGTTTGCGTCAGTGAAGTTTTTATAGTCTGTCAAATTATTTTTATTTAGTCTGTATCTGGGCCGAATCATATGATGTTTTTGATTTTTTTTAATTACTGTGTTGGGAAAGTTGATTAAAATTGGAAAATGATCGCTACCGTAAGATAAAGAGAGTGTATCCCACGATAAAGAACATGCAAGATTGGGCGAACAAATAGACAAATCTACCGCGCTTATATTTTCATGAGGATTTGTACGGCGTGTGGGTTTTCCTGTATTTAGAATACACAAGTTGTTCTGGTCTATAGCATCTAGTAACATTTCGCCGTATGAGTTGTTTACAGAACTACCCCACACCTGGTGATTGCAATTAAAATCTCCCATTAATAAAGTTTGCTGTGGAAATGTACATAATATCTGTTTAATTTTTTCAAATACTTCCAGGGATGGATGAGCAATATAAGTTGTCACATAGCATATGTCATTTACAGATATAGCAAGAAGCGGAATGTCATCAAATTCAGGAAGGGGGACAGAAGAGAAGTGGACAGAGTTCTTGATTAATGTGGCAATGCCACCATAACCATCTGATCTGTCCTTTCGGAGACAGGTATATCCTGGTATTCTGAAAGGAATACCTGGGGACAACCATGTCTCCGAAAGGGAGATAATAAGAGGATCATATTTATTGATTAAGTAAACAAGATCACTTTTCTTGTTTACTATACTTCTGCAGTTCCACTGCAGAATTGTAGCGTGGTAATCCATTGTTTACCGTTATTTGTTTCAATACATCAAGTAAGGGAGCAACGTTGTTCGGTGAAAATATTTTGTTTTGTAATAGAGGATTAATTAAAGATATAATAATGTCATTAATATCTGGTTGTTTTTCTAAATCATTATTTTTATTAAAACTATTAATCACGCCACCATTTGTGGGCAGGGGAATATCATATTCTCTGATTATAGATTGATGTGTTATTTGATCATATCCTTTCTGAGATTTTGGGGGCGATCGAGGCTTTAAAAATGTTGTTTTCTTATAGGAGATAGGTCTCATAGTTGAATAATCTACTACATTATTATTACTATTATTGGGTATTATAATATTATTATACTGTTGCTGATTTGTTTTTAAAACATCAGAGTATGACTTGGATAATGGAGGATGCATTTTTGATGCTTCAGCATATGAAATACTATTTTGGACCATTGTTAGTTTAATTTGTGTCTGTCTTGTAAACTCAGGACATGATTTATTTGTTGCAAAGTGAGCACCAGAACATATACAGCAACAAGCACAATCATCATCCACCTTACAAGTGTCACCAGTGTGTCCATCACCACACTTGAAACAGCGAGGCTTTGAACGACACTGCATTTTTGTATGGCCATACCTACAACATTGATAACATTGTATGGTAGGGTATGTGTAGAGTTCTACCGGAAGTGCGTTATAACATATGTAGACATATTTAGGTAAAACTTGACCATCAAAAGATAATACTACTGTTTGGGAAGGTTTCCAAACTGGAGCTCCGTCTATTAATGATCTCAGTTTATAGTTAAGGCGCCTTATTTTAATAATTTCTCCACATCCAAATGGTATGGAAATATTTTCTTTTATTTCCTCTGGTGTCCACTCAACAGGTACACCTCTTATGAGACCTAAACGTGTAATGCTAAAGGTAGGAATAAAAGCTTTTAATTTATGGGAAGCAAGACAAGGGTGAGTTAAGAACCAATTGGCATCAGTAAAATGAGAGAAAGCCAAAGAGATTCTGTTCCTTCCAATTTTTTTAATACTGCCATTTATTATGTTTTTAAACGAATACTTCTGTAATAATCTACCAAAAACTACTGGGTGGAATGTGGTCGCATCATCAGGAGATGAAAGTTCTCTTTGTACATGAACAGTGTATGGTGCTACATCTGTATTGATAAAAACTTTACGATATTCTTGTGGTTTTTGAGAGTTATTTGAATTATTTTGATTATTTACAATATTTGTTGGCTCAGTGGGTCCGTCATCGCTGTCACATTTACAATTACAGTCATATTTTGAAGATGAAGAGCTATTTCCGCTTTTCCTTTTTTTGTTACAAGTCTTGCAAATTTTTTTATGTTTTATTCGCTTACGGTGGCTTTTTTGGGTTGAAGCGTCTGTATCCATGCTCGACTCGTTATTAGAAATCGTAACATTGTACGCAACCGGAGGGACGGAACCCCCGGGGTCCGGGGGCTCCTCCATATCGAGAAGAAAAGTATAAAAAACTTACCAAAAGAGCACTGAACTAATTAAATATATAAGAAAAGATATATACAAACTAAAAGAAAGTTAATTTTACAACTCTTCTGATCAATTTACTAATTAATCTTAAATTTTTATAAAGAGCGCCGAAAAAGTACACCCGCCAACTTTGAAGATTTCCCGCGCTTTTTCCTTGAGTATTTTATTACAATGTCAGATAACCAGCAATATATGCCAAATCGGCCTGCCCTGCATGTTGGCCAATGTAATCGCCCCAAAAATTCTGCCAAATCTGACACAGGCTGGGCCAATTCTGCCAAATCTGCCACTATTGACTTTTAGAGGAAGTCGGTCTAGGCCAATGAGGAACGAATCCCCCTTACGGATACTTGATTACACGGGGCCAGGGCAGGAGGTGTGTTTGTGTCGATACATTAAAAATATTCTTAGCAAATCTTAAACTATTTTACTTTTTTTAAATTATTTACTTTAATTTTAATTAGTAATATAATATTGTATGCCAGAGCATGGTAGACTGTTTAAACTCTTATAATAATTTTTAACATCTAACTGCATGTATGTAAACAGTCCACAATAAAGTATTTTCTTTTCTTTTCCAGTGGAACGCATCGGTGTCCTCACGCGCGACACCCCAGAATGGGCCCATCTTCGGGAGAGCAGATGTGCTCTCCTCCACCATCCGATGCTTACGGCGGCATGCAGCCACGCACACACCTCCGCCCTTCCCGGGGCTGCTGGCTGGACGGATCAAGCTCCCACTCTCACCACCCTCCTCAACCCCGGAAGCCCCATTTTAGTCGCCTTTTACGATCAGGCATCGTACCGTTTCTGTGTGCGTCTCGATGTGTACATCGATACCGTAGCTCTATTCTTAATCCCGAATCTACAGGGACTCATTTCTGACTACCATGACTACCATGTATCTTTCTTCACACTTCCTCTTCTCTGCTGCTGTATAAAGTTTTTCTAAATACATTCTTTTTGTGAGGTTGCTAAGTTGGAACACGCACACTCACTTTCTCACACACACTCACCAACCCACATAGCTTTGGTAACTGCACATCCCAGGCTCCCTTACCATTAGAATTACAACCGAAACCGGTTTTCATTTCTTCACCAGTTAAAAGCCTATTTAAACAAAAATCAAAAATGTGTTTTGTCTCGTTCTCTTATCAATGATTTTAAGGACTACTTTATCGATGTTTTAAGCGTAAAAATGTATGCGATAAAAGAACAAAACGAACGGCTAATTGGCTAATTCAAATTAGCTCGAATTTCCTGTATTGTGTTAAGGGGTCTAAAATTACAGATACTTACTAGCTGCGAAACCCGGCGTTGCTCGGGTTAAAATACGTCGCATGTTTAATCTAAACTTTAAAGAGATTTACCTTTTATAATCATGTTTTCTAATAGCCATCTTATAGCCTGAAAGAATATACTGTCAGTCCACCTGAACGTATAAATTAATGAAAGAATTTGCTCTCAGCTCCTAACCGTTGAGGAGTTGTACCTTCAATCATCAGCTCAGCAACATAATATGACGATATTTATACACAAATGCCTGTTTTGCTTTAGTAAAAATATGAAAATCAATTATTGTGCTATAAAATTTGTATGTTCCCTTCGATTTCTCTGGGATCCCATCATCAGACTTTGACTTGGTGATAGCTGGACCATCTCAGGAATGTAAGATTTCGAACAAAACCCCATTTATTGAAAGAATTTGCTCTCAACTCCTAACCGTCGCATTACCTTCCATCATCAGCTCCCCACTCCACCCACCGCGATCAAACTCCCTTACTATCATCTACGTACTAAGGGGTATTTACCACCCCAACGGGAAGTTGATTGGAGTTAGTGGTAATAGAGAAAACCGTGTCTTTACGTACAAAGAGAACCCTTTACTTTTTATACATATATATTAAGATTATCGCTCTTCTCTTCTATTCTTCTAATGTTTCTTTTTTTAATTTGAGTTAATAATTATTTTTAAGCGCGCATTTACATTAAAAGTTCAAAAGTCCAACTGGAAAGAAAACTTTTAATTGACACGAGACCGGCAATCACGTGGTGATCGTTGTTTTAACTACGATTTGACGGAAAAATGAATGAGGAAAAATGTAAGCGCCCTAACGTGCTTTCTGAACAATGGCAAGTACAGGGTGGGCCATGAATTAGTTAACATTTAAATTTGATTTCCCGCGCAAACCTGAGGGGCGCGGCGAGAGGGGAGGGGTTTAGTGGCTGGCTCGTTTCTCGGAAATTTTGTCGCAATGGATCGGTTCACGTCACGGGACCTCAGCGCGCTTTTTGCGTAAAGCAATTTTATTTAAACAATGAATCTCTCGTTACTGTGCGGCGCTTATTTCGTGTTGAATACGATTTACATGTCATAAATCAGTGTCCAAGTCCAGTTTTGATAAAAAAAATGGGTAAAGAAGTTCGAGGAGACCGGATCGACACTAAATGTGAAGCAATCCGGCGGTCCACGGACTTCCAGAAGTGAAGAGAACGTTCAAAGAGTTTCGGCTTCAGTTCAACGTGAACCTCATTTATCGACGCGCATACGTTCAGCTGAATTAGGAATATCGCGCACATCCGTACGCCGTATTATGAAATTAGATTTGAAATTGCACCCATATAAGATTCAGTTAGTGCAAGAATTGAAGCCTAATGATTTAAATTTACGCAAATTGTATGCTGAAACAATGTTGGAACGCTTTCGTAATTTTGATAACATCTTGTTTTCCGACGAAACCAATTCCCACCTCAACGGGCATGTTAACAAACAAAACTGCAGATACTGGAGCAGCGAAAATCCCAAAACTAAACATCAAAGGCCGCTGCATTCACCTAAGGTCACTGTATGGGCAGCAATTTCAGCAAAAGGAATAATTGGACCTTATTTCTTTGAGGATTTTCGCGGCCGTACGGTCACTATCAACTCTGCTGTGTATGGGAGAATGTTACGGGAGTTTTTGTCACCACAACTACAGGAATTTGCTGGTTACAAACGGAACACGTGGTTTCAGCAAGATGGAGCCACTTGTCACACTTCTAATGAAGCCCTGCCGGTCGTTAAGCAGATGATCCCCGAAAAACTGATTTCTCGGAGAGGCAACATTCCGTGTCCACCCAGGAGTCCTGATTTGACGCCAGCCGATTTCTTTTTATGGGGATATCTTAACCATCGTGTGTACACCCATAAGCCATCTTCATTGCTTGAATTGAAGGCAAGGATCAGGGAAGAGATGTCAGCGATTTCTTGGTCTTTATGCAGACGAGTTCTCGACAATTTTCGTTGTCGTTTAGAAGAGTGCCGAAGTCGCGACGGAGGTCATTTAAATGACATTATTTTTAAAAACTAAATTCCGGTCTATTCGCTATCTCTGTAATAAATTCTTTTTAAAGTACAACTTATAGTTTATTTATTTATATATATATATATATATATATATATATATATATATATATATATATATATATATATATATATATATATCCCGGAACCTATTTGACGCCCAACATGACATTAATTGCATTTAATGTGGCGACCACCGACTTTCGACGTCCGATATATGGACGTCAGATTAATTTGCTTGAATTTTTACACCATTTGATCATAGATGGCGATAGGGATACCATATCAATTTTTGTGATGGACTCCAAATTGGCTCGGATGTGTCTGAAAATGGATATTTTAGTTCACGGTGTTGACGCTAGAGGGCCTATATACAGGGTGCCGTATATTCACTTTCATTACACCGATCATCTGGCTACTTGCCGATTTTATTTAGCACATGTTGCCAGCTCGTGCCCTTGATGGCGCGGCGTTGCCAGCTCGTGCCCTTGATTGCGCGGCGTTGCTATTCTTATTGTTCGCGACTACTGGTTTAAATTAAATATCGCATGATTACTGTTCGCGACTTATCTCATGATAACTTATGTATAAAATTTATAGTCAATAGGTGTTGTACATTACATATTACTTGTTTCGTATTATTTTGATATCAATATGTGTATTGTTTGTTTTTTTATAAAGTATTTTTTAATTTATTTATTTATTCATTTATTTCAGGCCAAGGCCCATAGAAACTAATACATAGATAAAAATTAAAATATCACAAACTAATACATATAAAGGAAATAACATACAATCTTAATATATATATAAAAAGTAAAGGGTTTTCTTTGTACGTAAAGACACGGCTTTCTCTATTATCATTAACTCCAATCAACTTCCCCTTGGGGTGGTAAATACCTCTTAGTACGTAGATGATAGTAAGGGAGTTTGATCGCGGTGGGTGGAAAAATCTGAAAATAAAATATCTGTACTTTTCTAACCAATAGGGACTTCTGAGTAGATTTCAAAATTTCTGGGATGATCTAGCAAACTATTTTAATTTTATTAAGAATGTTCGAGAAAGTTCCAGAAACTGCCTGAAGCATTTGGATTTTTTAAATGGTTTTAATTAATTGAGAATGTTCGAGAAAGCTTCTCAAATGATCTGGATTTTTTTAAATAACTGTAATCTTTTTTCGAATGATCTGGAGATTTTTAAAATAATTGCAATTTTTTTAATTAATTGAAAATATTCGAGAAAATTCCAGAAACTTCTCGAATGATTTGAAGATTTTTAAAATAATTGCAAACTGTTTTAATTAATTCAGAAAAGTTTGTAAGTATTGATGTTTGTTACTCTTTCACGTAAAAACTACTGAATGCATTTAAATGAAACTTTACAATAATCAGATTAGATCTTATACATCAGAATAACACATACAGTGGCGGTCCCAGGAGGAGTCACAGGGGACATACCCCCCCAAAATTCATCAGTCACGTGTAGATGGAAGGCGAAACACCTCTTCACCTTCAACTTCAACTCCTCTTCCCCCAAATTGTGTGTCAAGTAAGTAGGAAAATATCTACCATCTGCGAGCTATTCTGGCGTGCGCTGCCAAAACCGCTACAGTTACACATATGTAATGTATGATTGAAATGTTTATCTTAAATAGTCCTACAAATAACTCGTCCACGGCACTTCAGAAGGGACTTCACTTTATAGTAATGATCCTCTCTAACGCGGGTGAAACCGCGGGGCACAGCTAGTAATACAATACAAAATAAAATTGACTTAAAATAATCACTATACATAAACAATACATTATCTAGGTAACACGAGGTTTCGGTGTCGTGTTGCGCGCGGTGTCTGGTAGCCGGCCTCAGAATCGCCGGAATAAAACACCTCTCAGCCAAAAGTCTTCCTTCATGAGGGTTGGCAGCTGTTCCGTGGGGACTCTCACCACATATGAATTAAAATTAACACTGTGGCGAGACTCCGATCGCTCAACCCTCAATCTGCAGTTGGTCTTAATTTTGATGTACGCTACAATCTCCTCGACCTTTGTAGAGTCATGCAGTTGGGACACGTACAGCAGCGTCGTTGGTTTGGCCGGCTGCAGCATTCGGTCCGGGCCGGTCGGTGCAGTACCACATCTATTCGGACGAGTGGGCTTCCTCTTCGTCTTCTTTTCAACCTTCACGAAACCCTCCTCGTCGCACTGGTTCTTAGCTGAACGCAACTTTGGCAGATCCTTACGAATTGATTCACTCTGGATCTGCGTCCCCCATTTTTGCAGCTTAGCCTGTGATGGAGCAGGTTTGGTGTTAGCAGCAATAGTAGCATGGGCTCGTCCGGGGGTCGACGTACTCAGGTGCCGACGACGGGTGCCGTGACCTCGACGAAGGCTTGATGCGCTGCAGCATTTGCGTTACTCGCTGAATCATCAAACATCGCTGACTCGATGCTGCCGACGGAAGCATTTTGCGCCCCGTGCCTCATGTTTACGTTAGAGGCTTCGGGTAACCTACATACCGAAACAGCGTTACGCAACAACACTACTTCGACCATGACCGAAACTTCACCGTGGCATCAGTAAGAGAAACCAACAACACAGGCGCTGCTTAAGATGCTTCCTGTGCAAATCAAAGGACCGAGGGGCGTCTGCAATGCATACGCCTTGTTGGACGACGGGTCGACGTGCCAGTCGAACCCTTTTACATAGAAGGCGTCGCGGGAACAAAGATCGACGCTGAGAAATCCAAGCGCGTTGAGTTCGGTGTCAGAGGCCTTCACTCCAAGCTGCACAGCATCACGGCACGAACAATGTCCAACATACGACTGTCACCACAGGGAATGCATCATGGAGTCCTGCAAGCACCTGCTAGATAAAGAAGACCTACTGCAATATGAAGAAGGTTCACCGACAGTCTTACTGGGTCAAGACAACTGGCAACTACTGGCAAGCGACGAGCTGCGTCACGGCGACAACAAACAACCGATGGCCTCTCATACGCCGCTCTGTTGGGTACTCCACGGACTCCGGGAATTGGGGGGCGCACAACGACATCGCATCCACCACATCCACAGCCACGAAGAGGAGGAGCCAATGGAACAGCTCATGAAGCAACACTTCGCTTTGGAGTCACTGGGGGTAGAGGCCAGGAGATATTTTACCGATGCTGAGCGCCGAGCCATGCAGATCCTAAAGGCCAAAACGAAGCGGATCCCGACGGGCGGCTTCGAGACCGGACTGCTGTGGAGGACCGATAATATCCACCCACCTTCCAACTTCCAGTCTGCACTCACCCGACTTGAACACATAGAAAGAAAACTGGATTGAGACGACAACATGAAGAAAAGATACAAACAGCAAATAGCCAATCTTGTGGAGAATGGTTTCGCCGAAGCAGCGCCGACAGAGAAAAGTGCCAAGCTGTGATACCTACCTCACTTCGCCGTTATCAACCCACAGAAGCCTGAAAAGCTACGCATCGTGCACGACGCCGCTGCCAAGACACGAGGGGTCAGCCTCAACGACATGTTGCTGTCCGGACCAGACCTGCTGCAGTCAGTATCGGGCGGACTCGGGCGTACTCATGAAGTTTCGTCAACGCCTGATCGAAGTCACAGCTAATATCAAGGATATGTTCCTGCGTGTCACTATTCAAGAGGAAGACAGGGACATGCAAAGTTTCTAAACTTACGTAACGAACACCAATGCCAAGGAACACAGAGCCGAGTATCCTGAGGCAGCCGCAGGACGCGCCGCACCCGACCATCGCCGCCGGCGATTGGAACGCCAAACATACGGGGTGGAACAGCCACGCCGCCTGCAGGAACGGACGACACCTCTTTAACAATGCCGAGCACCGCGGGTACGCAGTCCAGGGCCCAGAATGCCCGACACTACCTGGAACAACAGGGGCACTCGCCCGATGTCATAGACATCGTCGTACACCGCGGTCTCGAGGTCCAGCCCACACTGGAGTCGCTGCAAGACGGCATGGGGTCCAACCATGTTCCCGTCTCGCTAGTCCTGGCGAAGAACCCAGTGAGGGTCTCGCCACCGAGGCCACGTCTCAAAACAGACTGGAATGCCTTCAAGAAGACACTGGAGATCACCACCCCAACTCGGCCTGTCTGCACGGGAGGTGATGTCGACCAACTAGCGGTTGACCTCACTGCCAGCATACAAGGCGCGTTGGAGGGGGCCACAGAAGAGATTCCATCACGGGGAGCACTGTCCCCCCACCCACCTCGCATCTACCAACTCTTACAGGAGAAAAGGCGCGTTCGTAGGAGCTGGTAGAACACCAGATGCCCGACACAGAAGCTTCACCTCATCCGAGCCAAGGAAAGGCTCCAGGCCGCGTAGGAGGCGCACGCGACCGTGAGCTGAGAGTCGCGCTTGGGTGTCGCGCAAGACGATTGGCCTTCCATTCACCGTCTTTGCCGCCAATTTACGAACACCCCGGCTCCGGTCCGCGCATTGACGCATACGGACTGCACGCCTCGCTACCGGGTGGAAGATCGAGATCTTCGCCAACAACCTCGAACGCCAGTTCCGGTCGAACCCCTCTCAGGAGACGGAACATATTTTAACAGTTGAGCGCCACCTCCTCGAGTACTTCGCACCGCCTATAGCTCCTGATGAAGATCCCGTCGTCGTCTCCCCGAGCATGGCCCAGAGTGCGATCGAAAGGACTAAAGCCAGAAAGGCTCCCGGCGCGCTCCGCCAGCTTCCCAGGAAGACGATGGGAGCCGTCACGCGCCTTTTCAACGGCATTCTGCGTACGGGGACATTCCCGCACTCATGGAAAATTGGGCACGTAATCATGTTACCCAAGCCGGGGAAAAGCATCCTGAAGCCTGAGAGCTATAGGCCCATCACGCTTCTCTCAACCATTTCGAAGGTCTTCGAGTCGCTCCTGCTGCAAGATCGAGGGTACTGCACTATGGTGCAGTACCTTCTATGGTGCGGCGGTGATATGTCACCGCCGCACTGAACAATAACTAGCGAGCGTGTGTAGTATTCCTTGACATGGAAAAAGCGTTCGATCGTGTTTGGCACGACGGCTTGCTCTACAAGATCTCGCAGTCGTCGGTGCCCAAGCGCATCGTACAGGTGATCTCCTGCTTCTTGGACAACAGGAGCTTCAGAGTGGTAGTGGACGGCGCACTATCAGAAGAGCATCCCGTGGCAGCCGGCATCCCGCAAGGAAGCTGCCTATCTCCTACGTGCTACGCTACGTACACCCCAGCGGCAGGGGGGGGCATTGCTAGTCCTCTATGCCGACGACGCGGCGTTCGTGACAACGCCGCTCAACTCCGCGCACGCCGCGTGCAAGATGCAGCGTGCCCTCGATGCCCTCCCCGACTGGCTCGCGAAGTGGAGACTGTCGGTGAACGTGGGGAAGACCCAGGCCGTCCGGATAGGCGGCAGCTCTTCTAAGGACCCCACTCTGAAGCTCAACGGACAAGACATCCTGTGGTCCACCCGGGCGAAGTACCTGGGTGTGACTTTAGACCACAGACTTACCATGAAGCACTACGTGGACAACATACTCATCAGCTCGAGGTCGGCGAGCTTCCAGCTTCGTCCGGTGCTCTCCTCGAGCCTCCCTCTTTGTGTTAAGACCACACAGTATAAGCTGTACATCCGCCCCCGCCTGACGTATGCGGCGCCGGCCTGGTACGCGCTCGTGAGTGAGCCGCAGCGCAAACGTTTGCTCAATCGCGCGTGCTGCGGCAGGTCGCGCAAGCGTCGTGGTGCGTCAGGAACGCAGTCATCAAGAGGAACTTACGAGTCGAGAGCCTGGACGACTTCATGCGCTGCCTCGCCACCAAAATGTTTGCGCGTGTCGACCCGGCGCGATTCTCGCATCTGCGGTATCTGGCGCCGCCCCACGCTTGTCTACTCGACCGCAGACCGGTCCCGCGCGATCTCCTGGCGCGGGACCCACCTGCTGCCGCCGGGGCTTCATGAAGAGCTGATTGACCCGCGGCACCAAGGTGCCGCGCCCCCACCGAGCTTCACTAGCGGCGCAAGCCGCAACCCACGTACCACGACAACCCCGATCCAGCAAGGAGCTGGATCCCGCCCATCGGTAAGCCAGGGAGCCCCCCTGGCTTACAACCCTATTGACGGGCTCTGCAGTTGCGGGCCACGGAAGAAACCCCAAGATAGAGGAATCCGAAACTTGGCTCAACCGTGCGGCACACAAGCCGCACGAGTTGAAAACCAGCAGCTGAATTCACTTACCACTGGGCTCTACTGGAGGAAACACCTTAAAAGGAAAATCGTCTCTTCTTTGAAACCTACCTACGCTGAACACATCAAGCAACATACAGTCTACTTGCACACCACAGTTACTGATTTAGTTAATATTTTGGAGCTTGACTGTACTTTCTGGATTCCATATTACAGTCCTACTGAAAGATAGCATGTTTGCTAGCTAAGTAAACGTTAATATACGGTTAGTATAATAAGTCGTTAAAAGTACTCGTTAATGGTAGGATGCCCAAAGTACTTAGGAATGAGCTGACAATATACTTAAAAATACGGAAGTTGTATATATGTAATTAAGAACGGTAGGCTTATCTCTTATAAAATAAATATAAATATACATCAATATACATGGATGTAGTAAGTACAACAATATGGATTAGTTGTCAAAAGTATTGCGAAAAATATATGTACCTGTATAAAATTATTTTGGAGGATATTGCAACAAGCTAAATTTTAAGTAATAGTCACAGTATTATAGCTTGTAGTAAGTTAATATTCATAGCTTTTACTGCCCTAAGTCTGCTGTAACTCGTGGTAGCCACAAGGTTGCAAAATGAAAGGTTGCCAAAAGTGTTCCTGGATTTATATATATATATATATATATATATATATATATATATATATATATATATATATTTAAAATATTAACTAATTCATGGCCCACCCTGTACTTATAGTCCAATTCTATCGTGTTACATAACTTTGGTGAATATGACTTATATTACACTTAAAATTGTATCATACTATATGTATGAGCAACTCTGTGCATATCAGCTTGCTTTTTAAATTAGCTGCATTACGTTGATCTCTTTGGGGAATTTATTTTGTGGAGACGTTACCCAAGAAGCTATATTAAATGTATTAAATAAAACTCATACCCCCATTTTTAAAGAGTCATACCTATGTAGTCATATTAACGCTACACACTCATATCCCCGTGGCCCCGAGTAGGCATCGTGGACACACAAAGATATGAATGAAATCACTTAGATTGAGAATAGAAATTGAAACATCTCATTTCAATTTCTACCACGCCAGCAAACGAACACAACAATATGGACACTACGAGAGAGTGAACAGAAAATACATAGTGTAGATGCTCTCAAAATGTGGTGCTAGAGAAGAATGTTTGAAATAACCTGGAATTCTTTTCGCATCAACAATCTATTCTTGACGATGCATCGTATAGGTACGATCTCTCACTTTCTTCGGCCACGTTTCTATCTGATAGAGGCAGATGATTCCATTGAACGCCTAGTGGTTCACGGCAGGGTAGGTACGAGACCTCGTGGTAGATGCCAATTTAATGGTCTCACTTGATAGTGAATTATTAGTTAAAAACGGACTTAAAAATAAAACAGTAAAATTGTACTTAAATGAAAATAATCATAATAATAATAAATTTTATTCAAGATCTAGTCTCATTACAAATTTGTGAGTACGACTTACTCTAAGTGTTAGTGGTCCTTATGACTAAATTAAAAACTAAGAACTTAAAACTAGGTTACAATTAAATTAACGTAGGTAGCTGCTGGTAGCATGTAGTCCACAGCAGTGAGACATATAGGGACAGTCCAATCTAGACCCTATCATTTTTAGAATGCTGTTGGGGCTGGCTTCGTCTGGCATCGTGGCTCATAAGCATGGCAGACGGGCGTCCGCAAACATGCCAGATGCACTGCAATAGCGAGGCAGCCCCATCAGCACCCTGAAAGCGTTATTGTACTGAATTCGAAGGGCCCCATAAACCCTTTGCGTATAATTTCTCCACAGGCTGCAGGTATAAAAGGTGGTGCAGTAAGCCTTAAACAGCGTAAGTTTAACATTTTTTGAGCAGCCTGCAAACTTGCGGGCAGTCACATTTGCTCGGACTGACAGAGGAGCCTTTCGTTCTCGCTCAATGTCAACATTGTTTTTGAGATCCGCGGTAACCATAAGGCCTAAATATTTGAATTGGTAGACCCTTTCTAGTGGAACCAAATTTAGATGGATTTTGGATCTCAAAGACCATGTATTGACTTGATAAGTAACCTATATATAATTATATCAACCTGCTATTACTACATCAAATAATATATATCAGAGTATTCCAAGGTTTCGGCCATTTAACGGAATGGAAAGCCTTTGCAAAGACAACAAATCATATAAAATCAAGGTGGATTTTATTGGGTTCTCGGGACTTTTCGATTAATTGGCACAATATAAGCATAAGAATAATATAAGTATTTTATTTCGTTCCCTAATTCCTTTTCATATTACAAATCCTGCTTGATCTGACGCAGATAAAACAATATATGGTATAATAAACAAGTACGGTACTCACAACGTATAATGAACAAATAAATACACTAGAAGAAGTGCAATCTAAGTTTGAAACTTGTAGGATTGGCGTCCCTCAAGGTAGTGTACTTGGCCCACTTTTATTATTGATATATATTAATGAACTACCACCAGTAACAAAATAGCCATGTGTTATGTTTGCAGATGATGCAACAATCATATTTCGTAACGATGGTAAATCAGTCGAAGATAACAGAAATGAAATTAAACTTACACTGACACTGATGACAAAATATTATGAAACTATCTAATGATTCGTTTCGTTTCGGTTAGTTTCGTTTCGTTTCGTTTCGTTTCGCTTCGTTTCGTTTCGCTTCGTTTAGCCTCGCAACGCTTCATTTCACTTAACTTCACTTCACTTAACTTCACTGCACTTCACTTCACTTCACTTCACTTCACTTCAGTTCCCTCGTTTCGTTCCATTCCGTTCTGTTCTGAAACGTTCCGTTGCGTTCCATAACTTTCCATTTTATTCCATTCCAGTCTATTTTATTCCATTCCAAATTCATTTCATTGTTTCGCTTTGCTAAATTACATGTTATTGCTTCGCTTGATTTCTTTCATTTCATTGCTTCGCTTAAATTCATATCATTGCTTCGCTCATATTTATTGCTTCGCTTCATTTAATTTAATTTCATTGCTTTGTTTCGATTCATTTCATTGCTTCGCTTTACTTCAATTCATTGCTTCGCTTCATTTTATTGCATCAGATACATTTCATTGCTTTGCTTCGCTTCATTTCATTTCATCGCTTTGCTTCGCTTCATTACATTTCATTGCTTTGCTTGATTTCATTCATTTAATAGCTTCGCTTCGTTTCATTGTTTTCTTTCATTTCATTGCTTCGTTTGATTCTTTTCTTTGTTTTTCTTTAATTCATTTCATTGCTTCGCTTCCTATCATCGCTTCGCTTCGCTTCATTTCATTTCATTGGTTCGCTTGATTTCATTCATTTCACTGCTTCGCTTGATTTCACTCATTTCATGGCTTCGCATCATTTCATTGCTGCGGTTCATTTCATTCTTTTAATTGATTTGCTTCGCTTAAATTTATTTCATTGTTTTGCTTGATTTTATTAATTTCATTTCTTCGCTTGATTTCATTCATTTAATTTCTTCGCTTGATATTCATTTCGTTGCTTCTCTACATTTCATTGCTTTGCTTCAGTTCATTGCTTTGCTTAAATTAATTTCATTGCTTTGTTTCGCTAAATTTAATGGCTTCGCTTCACTGCAATTCATCCTTCGCTTCATTACATTTCTTTTAATTGATTCGCTTCGCTGAAATTAATTTAATTGCTTCACTTTGATTCATTTCAATTAATTGCTTCCCTTCATTTCATTTCTTTTGATTGATTTGCTTTGATTCATTTCAATGCATTGCTTCGGTTCTATTCTTTCATTGCTTCGCTTCGCTTCATTCCATTTCCTTGCTTCGCTTGATTTCTTTCATTTCATTGATTCGCTTAAATTCATATTTTTGCTTCGCTTAATTTAATTTAAGTTCATCGCATTGTTTCGATTCATTTCATTGCGTCGTTTCGATTCATTTCATTGCTTTACTTTACTTCAATTCATTGCTTCGCTTCGTTTCATTGTTTTGCTTCATTTCATTGCTTCGTTTCATTCTTTTCTTTGCTTTGCTTTAATTCATTTCATTGCTGCGCTTCGATTAATTTATATTTCATTGCTTAGCTTCATTTCATTGATTTGCTTAATTTAAATGCTTCGCTGTGCTTGAATTCATTTCATTGCTTCACTTTGCTTCATTTCATGTCATTGTTTCGCTTTATTTCATTTCATTGCTTCGCTTCATTTGATTTCATTTCAACGTACGTATTCTTATTTAATTCGTACGTAGAAGGTTTTCAATGAAATTCAATGTGAAACAGTTTTACATTAAGCAGTGTTTAATTTATTTTATGAAACAAAACATATAGTACTTATCTCATGTCACTCTGCCATGCAGATATACGAGTATGTATGTAGATAATTCAATAAGTTGCATATTTATGCATTCCTGCAGTGGCTGCAGTCGTAAAAAGAAATGTAAGGACAAAAATTTTGTCAAATACACTTTTCAGTTCTTAGAAATGTTTAGATTTGCTTTTCCCTTTTTACAGGAGGTTCTTTAATATTTATTTAGTTTTTTCGGCATTTTACATTATCATCTGATCTCAAGGAAAGCTACTCTTCGTTGAGATCAGATGATCCATTCGTTCGTGCGTCACAATTTGAATTAAATTTTTCATTTACAGCCATAATCTCATTCAGTTCATCGTTCCTCGGTTCGGTTGGAATAAAGCGAAACGAATATGGGTCTTCAAGTAGCGACTAGCGACTGTATTGCTTCAGTGAAAGTCTCGTCAAAATCGGTCTTGCCGTTTCAGAGATTAACCGAAACCTGACAGACAGACAAAAATTGTAAAATATGTTATTTTGGTATAAGTACCGTATATACATTCATATTCATGTGGTAAAAAACGTTTATTTTAATATTACAAACAGATACTCCAATTTAATTTATTTGTTTATTGCTTATATACGAAACATATTACTTGAGAGCTATGTTTCAGTAGAATATTGACCTTCGTCAAAATGTCTTTAACCTGAGTGTTTTCATTAAAAGGTCAACAACCAATGAATTTATTTATTGCTCTTTCTTAATGATTAAGATATTGTCATTATCAAAGTTTACCTACATAAGTATAAACCAAAACGTCAACAGTCAACCATGAAAAGCTTTTGCAGATGTCGTCTATTTCGATAGATATACTTAGATCTATCGTCTAAAACCTACATATATCAAATTGTCGCTGTGCTCCAACTGTCTAAGTTGTAACTTACTTCCAAAAACTTATGGAGTAGCAATATCAGATAAATATTAGAGTTATCTTGACAGACAACCCAATATTATTTAAGTAATTTTCTCTCTTTCTGGATCAATTTCACTGTAAACTTAGATGCCGTATACGAAATTTAGTCGATTTCGCTGATTTGCCTGATTTAACACATGACAGTTTGCAGTTAAGATATAGTATTTCCATAACTTTCATTGCACAAATATAACTGATCTTTTTAATAAAACCTAATACATTAGCCACTTTTTTTAGCTTGCGTCAAGAATTACAGTCGGGAATACATAACCGTAGGTTATGTATCTCCTGAATGCACTTGGTCGCAAGTCTAAATGTCGCAAATCTAACAAACACCCAATGTACTAGCATGCATCGGAAAGCACTAGGATGCACCCGATGCACTCGGATGCATCGCCGCAAGCATGCACTCGAATTTTTGTCGCTATAGACGAGTCTGGCGGTGTTCCCCAACAGGTTCTTATCACGAAATGCTGCAAAACATGCCCAGACATTGCACACAGGTGGGATGTTGCACACAGGTGGGATGTTGCACACAGGTAAGATGTTGCACATAAGTTCCGATGAACGTCGTATCACAAAACTTAAACTCGTCGTAACATTGCACTCTGACGAGCTTCTCAATAAGAACCTATGATGCATGGTCATGCTTTGCACCTGCTCCAACATCTTTTTGCTACTTCGCTTAAGGTATCGTAACGTTGCACAACGAAAATAGAAACAATAAGCAACTTTCCTTGTGTACATTGCACAATCATATATGTGTGTGTGTGTGTGTGTCAGTGTGAGTCTAAAGAACACAAACAAACTTGTCGTGAAGGATGATATCATATGTTTGACGCAAATGTCAAAATGTAAAGTTCAATATATGGCGCTATAAACGTTGTGAAATATCACATGTTTGGTAATAATTGAGCGCGTCATAGCTACCGTACCGTACCTTCTCGGACAGCGAGATTAAGACGGTGTAGCACATGTAAGTACGTTCGTAAAGACCGTAGGTCGGTTGCTATGCGATCGCACAATTCTACGACACATTTCAGTTATTAAAGTCTTATTATTTACTAGCTGTGCCCGCGACGTCGTCCGCGTGAATAAAGACTTGCATAAAAGGGATTGAATAAAGACAAAAGATTATTTATTTGCATTGAATAAGTAGTAGGTAGATTATTCTTACATATAGTGAAATCACTTATAATACAATGTTCATATGTTCAGAAGACACCTAATTTATTTATTCTAAATCCTTTAAACCAAAAACAGTAAGGACTGCTAATGACGGGACAACCCGCGTGGCGCAATGTTTACCATGCCGAACTGCAAATCGAAGGGTCCCGGGTTCGAACCCCGGCGGAACAGAAATTTCAATGATGAGTTTAAATTTCTGTTCTCGGTCTGGGTGGTTGTGTTTCTGTCTCTGTGTGTGTTCATGGCACCCACGACACATCTACCCTACTGTGAGGCTATATGTGTGAAACGTTATTTTTTTACATTGTACTTACTTTTTTCAATGATGAGTTTAAATTTCTGTTCTCGGTCTGGGTGGTTGTTTGTGTTTCTGTCTCTGTGTGTGTTTATGGCACCCACGACACAGGGTATATCTACCCTACTGTGAGGCTATAAGTGTGAAACGTTATTTTTTTTACACTATGTAGGTACCTACTTACTTTTATTAGACTTTAGGCTTTTATTTGAAATTATCTCAATCGATTCACTTTGTAGAAGAAATGAATATTCTCATTAACGCCATCTACCGTATGGCATGTAAACTTTGTGGTTGATAAATCGAATGTCAAAGTACCAAATAGGTAGATATTGAGATTAACAGTTGGTTCACTAAAAGTTTAACTATTCGTCACCTAGATCATAAGAATAAATAATACTACGTAGAACGGAAACTCCCGCTCAAAATGGGCTCAAGATCACGATATTAGCCTACACTTTAATTTCGGCTAAGCCGACTACTGAAGACGGGCTGTCTCGGACGGGCGCGTCAATTACAATAACGGCGCCAAGTTAATGTGGTGTGTTTGGTTGTACAAACAATTCTAAAACAATGCCAAACTTAAGTTTTTTTAGTTTGCCCAAAGATGATGCGAGATAAGTAATATTTTTTAAATATTATTCCTTTTCCGTACCTAATTTATCAAAAGGATGTGACCAGTTCTTTTTGTGTAGCCAATTGTTTCACTTTCACTCAATTATAAAAAAAATGTTAGATAACTACAGCATTTTAACATGTCGCCAAAATATTTTTTAATAGCCCCCGCCATCGGTCATTGAACCTTTCTCGATTGTTTTGCCTCGCGATTGCGGCGCCGCGGCACTGGCGCACGCACGTTAAACTTAATATGTAATTCGTTTATTTTAAACCTACACTAAGTAAGTACTTACACCTATGTAGGTAAGTAATACTTACTTAAATGGCTTCATTTGGTATGGTTCTCATAATAATTTATTATTCATGAGCAGGAAATACCTGCTCATGAATAATAAATTATTATGAGAACTATAAATATAGTGTAGGTAAGTATTTATAATTCTCATACTTTGTAATACTAAACTCAAATAATAATTTTTAAGTAAAGGAAAACTTATATTTTAGCTACCTATATTATCTATAAAAAAGCAGTATTAACAGTTGACAACCCTGTCAACACGCCTGGGCGACAGAGGGGCGTAACGAGGTGAAGGGGGAAGTAGGTATAAAAATAGCGGCGTTTTCCACCCGGTCAAAGGAGATTCCGTTCTATGTAATTATTATTTATTCTTATGCCTAGATGTCTGCAGTAGTCTCGTTTTGTTAAGGCTTTGTACATTCTGTATGAAGGATTAGATTCCGTATCTTACCACCTTAATGCTGGATGTATTGAGGTTGTAAGATTTGGATTTCGGTTTGTTGGAGCTTGAGACCTCCTCAATATTGGGAGAGCTCCATTCCCAGCAGAGCAACCCTGAAAAGGTTGTAGCCTGATATAATGTAGCGATAACAGTCGTTTCATCTGCAGCCTGTTCATAATCTTTCAGCCCAAAAGAAGACTAATAAGCTGAGCAACTAACTCAATGGAGCCCTGTGATGTAAATTTCGGCGGCGGTGAGGCTCGCGATGCGCTTTTTAGGTACCTATAGTCTAGCCATACTCGGCCAACGAAAGAAAATTCAATCACTAATATTAGTGAGAGTTCAAAATAATTTTACTTAAATTTAAACTTTTATTTACGGTTTTGAAAGGGCTGTTAACGAAACTTTCATCTAAATTCCTTTTTGTGCCTTTTAAGTTTATATTGGGTAAACTTTTTTTGTTTATGACCCGATTGATATGAAATACACACTAATGTTACGGAAATTCATTCAACAATATATCTGTAAACACATCATTCAAAGAAGGGAAACGAATTTGAAAATCAAATATTAAGTTAAGGTTAATTATTGTACGCTTGAGATAAAAACTTTCGAATCCATTTTATTTGCTATTGAGGGGTAGTTTTGAAAAAAGCTTAAATATGTTTCTCACTATGTTAGTAAAGATTACAAATACAAAATTATAAGTAAAATACTCTGCACAAAAATATTCTGTACATCAATTCTCGACACTCAATTTTCAAAGAGTTTCAAAGAAAATTGGACATTTAAAGGAAGAATTTCGGAAAATGCTGAAACATTATTAATCTTTTATTTTGGTTATAAAATATTTATACCAAATTTCAAGAAAATCTATTGAAAAAAAAAACCAAGTTTTCCATACAAATTTTCATCCCTCATTTCACACCCTTAAAGGGTGATTTTTAAAATTTTCTATAGCCTTTCAAAACAAAAAAAGTTTCATCAAAATCCGTCCAGTAGTTTTTGCGTGAAAAGCTAACAACAGACAGACAGACAGACAGACAAAAATTTCATAACTTATATTTTTAGCTTCTGTTATTTATAAAAAGACCCCTAGAAGTATTTTTTTTAATTTATACGCAATGTACAGAATTGACCCTGCTTACAGTTTTATTATATGTATATATTTGAATTATTTTACATGTACCCATTTGTTTCATACGAGTCATACTAGTTTCTTCCAGGCACCGGGGTTCTGTTTTACAACTGAAATGTATTTTGTTTTCATCAGTCGTCCGTTGCATCAGAGCTCTTAGACCTCTAAGCTCGAAAATACCAGTCATCGAAACCCGCAGAGGCTCAACTTTCAAGTTATAGAGAGCACGTTCTTGTGGGATTAACTGTATAAAGCGAGTTTTAGGTTAATTTAAAAGATTTTTAATGCCAAATTTTCATTAATAATTTGATTTTTCTTCAGGAAACGGATTGATTAAAAACCTTACCTTACCTTACTTAAGTACCTTCAAAAGGTACCCGGCACCTTGGGAGAGGGTACCGGGTTATGTGGGATTTGAAAACAATAAAATCCCCTCGGTGGCTGCCTCTGCGCTTGGGGAGGACTCCGGGATCTCCAGTGGAACGCACCGGTGTCCTCCACGCGCGACTCCCCAGAACGGGCCCATCTTCGGCAGAGCAGATGTGCTCTCCTGCACCTTCCGATGCTTACGGCCACATGCGGCCACGCACACACGAAAAAACGTCCGTATCGTGCCAAAAAAGCGAAAGATTTTTATAAATCTATCTATCTATGTTACTATTTATAAATCATTGTAAATTAAATAAAGTAGTTTAGTTAATTTTGTGAAGTAGTTTCTTTGCTTTTTATCGATAAAGAAATCATAGATTAAAAATGTATACCCTTAATAATTATTTTCTTTATAAGTACCTACCCCGAAAAGAACTTAAAATTAATCCTTACTAATATTATAATTTCGGAAGTAACTCTGTCTGTCTGTCTGCTTGAGCCAATTTTTATGAAATTTGGAACACAGAGTGGACCTTGGGAAAGGACATGGTTATAATCTTACGGGAACCTATAAAACGGGTCCACGCGGGCGAAGTCGCTGGCGGAAGACTAGTATTTTTATAATGAGGAACTTCGTTACTATTCGGTGTCCCACGAGACACGACACCACAGGACTTTTTTTATTAATATTTTTTCTATGAGAGTGTCAAAAAGTGACTAATTTACTACCTATATAAGTAGTTTTTACCGCAATACGAAGCATATTTTCAAACCGTTTAGGTTTTAAAATGACCCGGAAATACATATGTAATATTCTATACCTATTACAGTAAAATTAAAAAAAAACTGTCACCGTCTTCAGGTCTATTAAACAAAACAACGAAAAAGTGGCCAATTTAATAGTTTATTATTGAAATGATCAGTCGTATTGTGCAATAAAGCTAATGGAAATACTGTATTTTAACTGCAAAATATCATATATGTAAAGTCAGCGAAATCAACGAAATCGGCAAAATTTTGTATACGGCCTCTTAAACAGCAAAAAAATTTCTCAATAAAAATTCGTTACGAAGGTAATCTAGATCTCAGGCATTTATTAAATCTATATCTATACTAATATATAAAGCTGAAGAGTTTGTTTGCTTGTTTGAACGTGCTAATCTCAGGCACTACTGGTTCGAATTGAAAAATTATTTTTGTGTTGGATAGTCAATTTATCGAGAAAGGCTTTGGGCTATAACATCATGCTATGACTAATACCAAAGTCCACGCAGAAGAATTCGTGGGCGGCGCGAGTAAAAATAATATTACTAATATAAGGTAGGTACGAATGATTTAGGCGCATCGAAGAATATTGAATCTACTTTTGTATTGTTTGCAAAAAATATATTAAATAAATAGGGTACTTATTATGATTATGTTAATTTCTGGCAATGACAAGCACGTCGTGTCACGTAACTTTTACTCATACCGTCACCCTAATGAGAGCCCTTTCATATATCTTTTTGACACTCATGACAGTCATAGTGACAATAATCATCAGTGGGTGGTGAGTTTTTCTTATTATATTTACATGTTGTACAATCTTTGATCTAAGCAAAATACTTTAGTTGGCAAAAGTTAATAAATTTAGTAGCGAGCAATATTAAGGCAGATCTTTCTTAAAATAACTACAAAGTTACTTTTAATTTTACTTAAATATACGAGGTTTAACTTACAAACTTTATGAAATTTTAATTAAAACGCGAATTCTTAGGAAGAAAGTGGACAGTCACTTAACAATATCGATTTTATAATTATCCATTGCCCCCAAATTCTAAGCAGTGACAAATTACTTTCAACTTTGATGTTTATGACATTTTGCTAATTTAAAAATAGAATCACTTAATTGCAGTATATAGGTAGCTATCTATCATAGACTAGGTATACTAAATATCCTAGGAGTATGGTAGGGGGATACACATACAATATACATGTTACCACATTGGGAGCGTCTATGCAATAGACGATAGGCTTTGAGAAATAGGTAATGACCTCAATTCCTCTTCAGTTCAGATCTCCCTTTCATATTTTTATAAAAATCGTAAAGCGGTTCACAGAATATTATATCAACTTCCCAATAAGTAGCTGTGACATATGAACAGACAGACGCACAGACGTAACACATGCCATGAATAATCTATAAGAGTTTTTAGGCCATTATAGACAGAGTTTTATTTCAGTTTTGCATTAGTTTATATAATGATCAATATACTCTTTCCGCCCAAAAATATTTTACGAGTGTATATTGAAGTTTTTTAACACATAAATGTAATAAATGTTCTTACAGTACAGATAATTTTGTTTACCTATAAAATCAATAGAATTTAATGGGATTGAGGTAAACAGCTTCAATAGGAGATATAACGATTCGAGACAAATATAATTGGTATGTCGCGACGATGCTCCCTACGGAGCAACACACTAACAAATCATGCTTAGGAGGACGAAATTAAATCGCACGCAGCGTGTTTCAAGGCACCGTGGAATATGGCGGAAATAATTCGAAAACTCAAAGTCAGTCACATTTGTGACCTAATTAGTCTAATTACACATTTAGGGTTTACAATTTTTTGCGTCTTGCGTGCACTTATGCTTTTAGACCTTGTTTCATTAGACATGATTTCTGCACTAATGTTATGTCCCATTTTCTACTGCCGTGTACAAAATAAGTATATGTACACCTCGATATACTTTGCGTACATTTACTAATTCCCTCGACAGCGAAGTTAATGGCATTCGTTATTCTAACAGTTTAAAAAAGGTACCTGGAGTTAGCGTCAGACATACAAAGCGCGGACCTCACTTTATTATATTTTTTAAATTGTACCATTTGTTACGTTGAAAAAAGGATCCACCCCGGGAACAAATTTTTTGTGTGTTTAATTACAGCAAAAAATCACATTGTTATCATATTTATTCACTTGTTTAAGTACGCAAATAATATTGTATATATGCATATATCATTCTGCTGGTAAGTAAGGTTAATATGGGTAATAAGAACCAATGAGAGCAATTGCAGTTGAATAAAACTATGGATTTACCATACGCTTTTTTACGCCAACTATAGGAGAACTTGACGTCACTTGACGAGATAACTTGACTCATCAAAGTGTTGTGTTATTTATTTTTTTATCTTCGCTTTAAGCGATAATCGGATATAAATGACATTATGTGAATATTCTGAAGTCGTAATTTTTTTTTTCTTCTTTGAAAATTTTGGGTTGGCAGTCTCAGCAGGGATGGTATAGTAAGCTCAATCTTGTATGTAGAATATTTTTTTTTGTAAATTATTATTATCTTGTTTTATCAACGAAAATAAAGCAAGAGCACAATATATATTTTTTAACTTCCCCGCAAAACTTCGTGTATTATGTTTATGATAATTTTGTTTTATTTTTTTCAATATTTCTGTCCAAGGGTTATATTATTCTCATTTCATACATTTTAACCTCATATTTATAAATCAGCGAGTATCAGGTACATATAAATTGAAATAGAATGTCCTAGGTAATAAATTAGTATGTAATAAAACATATCCGATGCGGGTTGCATTGGAGAAGCGTAGTGCTCCAGCCCTCCACAATAATGGGCAGAGACCCGTGCTCAGCCGTGGGTCGCAAAAAAATTGTTGCAGCCAATCGTCGGCTGTAAAACAATATTATGAAAAAACAAACCAAAAAGTAAAAACTAAATAGCATTATCTTAATATATATAAATTATTACTTACGTGTCACGTTGTTTGTCCGCGATGGACTCCTAAACTACTTAACTAATTTTAATAAAATTAACACACCGTGTGCAGTTTAATCCAACTTGAAAGATAGGATAGCTTACATCTCAATTTATAGTCGCAATATTATTTTATTTCTGATACTTTAAGGCAGGACAACGTCTGCCGGGTTAGCTAGTTATTTGTATATTGGTATAAGGTATTTTTGTATTTGTATTTGTAAACTTGTCACCGTAAACCAGGAAATCATCCTTCTTCTTCCTAGATAATAATGAAATTTGTGTATTGAGTGCAACACGTGCAGGGCCTTAATAAATTGGATTAGTCGGCCTTTCAAAGAGCTTTGCCTTCCTGAACTCTATTTTCAGTTTACAGTATAAGGTTAAGATCGAATTATAAATTTATAATTCATAGCGAAATATGAAAAGATTATTTGCTACGGTAAAGTAAGGCATCGTAATGAAATATTGATTTTTTAAGGACCTCGCATACTCTGGGTTTCACAAGATTGGAAGTGATTGGAAGGCTGACAGATGTGTACGAGCTCGTCTTTTCGAGGGTGATGGACTAGGGCCTGATTTCTTTTCATTTTTGACTTAAATGACGTAGCGGATGAGCTTGCAAGCCAATTGGTGTTAAGTGGCTGGAGCTAATGGAAGTGTTACTCCGGACATTGATGGTCTCCTCATGTAAGCCTTGCCGGCAACCGCAATTTTGCCGCTTTACGTCAGAAATGGGCGCAACGGTGATATTTCCCCCATCGAATCATGAATGTTCTGACCTGCCTACAAGATATGAAGTAAGGTGACCCGGGGTTAATGTAACTATGAGGCTATTGTAGCTAATTCATTTTAATACCTTTTCATAAAATATTGTTAAAAGTGACATCTATGAACGAATAAAGGATTTAAAGGTTACTAGCAAAAAGTGTAGAGGGTGTTAGTAGCGTGCCTGCTGTTTTACTGACAGCGTCATGTTTGCTGTCGGCCATTTTTTGCTGTGAATATTAGTTAACAGCTCTCGGTTTTCTTCACAAAAAAAAATATATCTACGGACTATCTCATCAAAACCTTGCAGTAAGTACAATTATATTGAACAATTTGTCGTTATTTGCTTATTTGTTTCTGTCTGTGACGTAGTTTTCTAGAGTAATTCGTAAAGTTACATTAGCCTCACTCAAATTCAAACACGGGGTAATTGTAACTAAAAAAATAGACACAATAGCCCCGGTAATATTAGTACTGGAATACAATGACTAGTGATGTCAACTCTATATTTTATGTCGATAAAGTAATTTTGATAATTTAAAAAAAACTTCATTTGTTATTATAACCGATATACAGTTACTGAGAAATTTTTCGCATGTGAATTTATTGAAATGAAGATTTTATATTATACAGTAACTTTATTTTTTTATTTTTAGATGGTTCGTAAATACAAGAAAAAACGAGTGAAAGAATACTCTGAAGAAAGTCTTTTAGAAGCTATTGATGCTGTAAAAGCTAAAAGAATGAACAGTTATAGAGCGTCAGAAATGTTTAGTGTTCCTCGGTCAACCATTGTAGCCCATGTAACCGGTACTCGTGGCCTAAAGCAGGCAACGCCTGGAAAACCTACGGTATTCTCTAGGCAACAAGAGGAACATCTTACTGTTTTACTACATGCCATGGAAAAAGCCGGCCATCCTTTGACGAGGAAAGAAATAAAAAATTTAATTGGTGAGTATATACGAAGAAATGGCATAGTAACCCCGTTCAAAAATGATACTCCAGGGGATGATTGGTGCCAAGGTTTTATGAAAAGAAACAAGTTGTCAACAAAAAAGCCACAAAGCGTCGAGGTGGCCAGAAAAAATGCATGTAATCCATTTACAATATATCATTACTATGATTTATTGGAATCAGCTATACAGGAATTAAATCTAAATGACAAACCAGAAAGGATATTTAACGTCGATGAAACGAGCTTTTGCAGTGACCCGTCATCAAGCAAAATTGTTGGTCTAAAAGGGTACACTTCAACAAGAACGACAAGCGGCCCTGGTCGGGATAACACTACAGTGCTCTTGGGTGCAAGCGCACGAGGTGATAAAATACCGCCGTTAATTGTCTTTAAAGGCAAAAATCTTTGGAATGAATGGTTTTATAAAAACGAAACTGTACCAACAGCATATTCGGTGAGCACAAATGGATGGATGGAAACGTCTATTTTTTAAAAATACATCAAAGATGTATTTATACCAGCACTCGGAACTGAACGACCCGTACTTCTTGTATATGATGGCCATAAAACTCATGTTGATCTGGGTGTTGTGGAGTTAGCAGTTGCTAACAATATCACGATCTTGAAGTTACCCCCTCATTCCTCACATGTACTACAACCTTTAGATTGTAGTGCGATGAAATCTATGAAAGTTCACTGGGAAGACGCTCTTGTGAAATGGCAGCGACTACATTCTGGTGCGAAACTGCCTAAAAGTGAATTTGCAAAACTGCTTACTGAAACTTGGGACTATCTTAGTCCAGTAGTTCTGCAAAATGGGTTCAGGAAAGCAGGACTTTATCCTGTAAACCGAAATGCAATCACTAAAGATAAGTTTGACGTCGTAGCGTGGTCAAAATGGGAACGATTCCTTAAAGATGGCATAAGAGACGAAAACATTCAAGAAAATTCAAATTGTGAAATGGATCAAAAGAAAGTATCACAGACACAAGACCCTAAGTATGACAGTTCTAATATACTCGTATATATTAAAGAGGTACCTTCACTCATGACTCTGGTTTTGAATAATATAAATAATCAACAAAACAGTAATATTGTAACGAAAATTCAATCGGAAAAGGCCGAACATGGTAAAAAGACAGGTAAAAATGATCCCGCGACTACTTATAAAATCGAAACAGTGAAAAACCCTAGCACATTCAAACTTAATCCTTCAAGAAATAATTGTTTTAATAAAGAGATTATTACAGGCAAATCTTCGGTGACCATCCTGGATTGTCAAATTATAAAAACGGCAGATGCCGATTATCAAAATGTAACATTTGAAGAATTGCTGCTTCAAAAAATTGCTAAAAACAACACAAAGAAAAATCCAAGAAAACGAGTTCAAAAAGGTGCAGAGATACTAACGTATAAAGAAGTCATCAATTCAATGAAGGAAGAAAAAGAAAAAAAGACCTAGAAATTAAAAAAAAAGAGACTCTAAAAAGAATAAAACTTGAGGATAAAAATAAAGCTAAGAGAAAAAGGGTAACAAATAATAGAGGGAAGGAAAACAATAAGAATGTTCCAATCAAGAAAAAAAAAGAAAAATGTATATGAAAATTGCTCTGACACTGAAGACAGCACTTCGTACAGTTTGAAGGATTCTACAGATGATGAAGATGCTACTGCTTTTTATCAGAGCTTACTAGATGACGAGAAAGACAAGGATAGATTCAGTGATGAAGAAAAAATAAATTTGACACATGAACTATAGTTCGTTAGTGAATTTGAAAAAACCCATTCAAAGCCTAAAAAAAGAAAAGGCAGCATTACTAAGGAAAGGAAAAACAAAAATGAGGAATATAAAAAAATAAGACCAACCATATCCTAAAACATAGACACATGAACGAAAAACTAAGTAAGAAAACTAGCAAGGAAAAACAAAATACTGTGAAAAGAGACGATTACAATTTACCCAGTACTTCAAAAGAAGAACCGAAACCTGTCAGCGAAAGTCTCAAAGAAGGTTGCTTTGTCTTGGTTAAGTTTCCTACAGCCAAAGGCAAAAAAGATTACAAATACGTTTGTATGATTGAAGGAATTAATGATGAAAAAATTGTAGTCAAGGGCTTTAAGACTTTTAAAAAGAATAAAAAGAATTTCCGCATAGTTGAAAAGGACATTTCAATTATTGATCAGACACAAATTGTTTCGTATCTCCCTACACCAATATTTGACGAAGTTGAAAATGTTTTTGTCTTTCCTTCTGAAATTGCAGTTGCTGAATTGTAACAACAGGAATACCTAAATTGAAAGAAGTAATGTAATTTAAATGTTTAACTATACCTAAAGAATGTGTTTTTGTGTGAAATGAATAATGTTTTTGCGTAAGACAACCTAAAAATATTGTAAATTGAATTCATAAGACTGTTACTTAATTTGAAAGACTGACATATTATATTAAGCACTGTTTCGGTTCAGTAAATGCTGTTACTCTGCTAAATTCTACTTATTGTGATAATAGCACGTAACTTTCCTTATTGTAATATAAATAATACTTACGAACAAAACCAAAGCAATTTATGCTAGTGTATGATGGGACTGAAGTTATGTATTTCTAAGTAAAAAAGTTATCTAACAAAAACAATTTTATCGTAATGTTTAAGTAAAACTTATACATAGTAATTTCTAAGCAATTAGTTATCTAAAGCAACTGATACCTAAGCAAAAATGTTACGCAAATAAGATAACAGCTCTTAATTCATTAATAATGTGAGAAGCTTGCAAGCAAAGTGCCTGCTTACGAAGTTATTTCTTTAATAAAAGTATAATTTTTAACTACGATGTGTTAATTTTAATCACAACATTATCAATTAACTTTGTCGACGTAAAATCGTTGGGCAAATCCCAACACTATTTTATAAAAAATAGCTACAATAGCCCCCCTTCATTTTAAAAAATGGTGTCTGAAGGAAAATGTACCTTGTTACATTATTTTAGAGTGCAAATCATTTTGTCGTATGCTTTAAAAATCATATTCTGTCATGTATACATCTATATCTCTCAAAACAAATAATTTTATAGAGTATAGTTACATTAGCCCCGGCTGCGGGGCTAATGTATCTGTCGCAGTCGGATCGTATAATTCGCCGTATTACATTCCGGCTAGCTATTTCCTAAAACAGGGCTGTATTGTAATGCGGCGCACTCTCGTTCAGCCGGATTGCAATTCAGCTAAATTAGCGAACGTTGTATTGTATGAGCTCTTCGCGTTCGTCAAAGCGGCGTAATATCGTGCCGCCCAATTGTCTATATGTTACATCCAAAGTAATAAATCCGGATATATTATATATTATCTAGCCATCATTAATAATATCTACTCAATTTAGATAAAGTGATAATTGACAATGAATTAATCACATTAACTGGCAATTTTATATAATATCTTCCAAGGCTTGGATAATGTAATAAAACTAATAAAACAAGTGGCTCTGTGACATCTCCGGCGCTGCGGGAAGACTACTCCCTCCGCCCCAGCGTAAGAAAGCGCGGCACCTGCGCTCGCCTTCGCAGCTTCGGCGTTTTGGTCGCCTTCGGCGACCAGCCTCAGCCGCTACGGCTCTCTTGATGCCTGCGCTTTCCTACAGCGGGCGGGGAGTGGTCTCCCTTCGCGCCTCCGGCTTTTTATATACACTCTAGGGGTAATACAGACAAGACCACGTGGATAGTGGGGTACTCTGATTCGGTTTGGGTATTTTTCATAAATAATTATAGTTTTTAATAAATAATTATAGTGCAAATGTGTTTTAGGGTGAGGCTTCATTACTATTACAGATGTAATAAGTTCTTAAACGAATAAAAAATTCTTGTTCCAAAGTTGCTACTGGCAACACTGCTGTTTTCCGGTTTGTTTTCTCTCTTGACATTTTTGCCTCGGTGAACGAACTACTGTGAAGTGTGAATATAAGATATTTTTGGTGCTGCAAATAAAAGTTTCTAGTAGAATTCTCATTACTTTAATTTACTGAACCCATTAGGTTATGGGCCCAGGAACGTAATTACGATAAGATTAATCTGTGAAGAGCAATTTACATCAATACTCAATTTGTCAAACGCGGCGTGGCGGGCGAAGGCGAACGTCATAACCTTTTACCAAAATGGAGGTTACAAACGCAATGCGTGTTGATAAATTTGATGGGAGAAACTTTAGGCAATGGAGATTCCAAGTCAATTGCGCCCTGAAAGCAAAGGGTTTAGATATAAAGAAAACAAAACCCGAGGGAAATACAGCCCAATGGTATAAAGAAGATGGCATGGCAATGTTCATCATAACCTCGTCCATGGAGTTAAATCAGATCACCTTAATTGAAAACTGTGAAACCGCACTAGAAATAATGAATAAGTTGGAGGCGGTTTATGAGCAAAAATCTGATTACAACAAAATGATGGTTCACGAAAAATTTTATCAGTATAAAATGTCGCCGACCGACAGCATTGCCCAACATATTTCTAAGGTCGAGAGTTTGGCGAAACAGTTACGCGAAAGTGGCGAAAATATATCTGATACGGCAGTTATGACTAAAATAATATCAACATTACCAGCAAAGTATCGGTCTCTTCGCCAGGCTTGGTTATCGTTAGATTCAAGCAAACAGACTATACATAATTTAACATCAAGGTTGTTAGATGAAGAGGCAAGTTTCACAATTGATGAAGAAAATGAAACTGCATTATTAGTTGCAAAGAAGCCTGTGACACAAAATAAGCAGGGCAACAACAATGTAAAGGGTTCCACAAGTCAAACGCAACATAGATTTATATGTTATAATTGTAACAAACGGGGGCATTTTGCACGAGATTGCAAGGCCCCAAAGAAATCTGGGAAGAAACCTCAAGAGCAAAAGAATATGTTAGCGTTTAGTGCAGAGCACTGCTTACAAGCAGATATGTACGCAGATGTTTGGATCCTCGACAGCGGTGCTACTGTTCATATGTCCTATAGGCGTGATTTCTTTTATGAGTTTGAAGATTATAGAAGTGATCCTCATAATAATAGAAAAGTGAGGTTAGGAAACCAAAAAGAAATTGATGTACATGGAAAAGGAACTGTTATGATCAAGAAATATGTAAATGGTCAGTGGGAGCATTCAGTATTGACTGAAGTGTTGTATGTGCCTGATTTGCGTCGAAATCTTTTCTCTGAAGGTGCAGTAACCAGGAAAGGTTATGTCATTACTAAAAAGAATTGCGATGCCATAATATCCAAGGATAAGTCAGTGGTTATGACTGCAAGTTTGAAAGAAAACAACCTTTATGAATTAAATTTTAAAACTATTTTTCAAGAAAGCTGTAATATAGTCCATTCAACTTTGAAATTATGGCATGAACGCCTTGGTCATTTAAACATAAAAGAAGTTCAGAATATGGCTAAAAGTGGTGCAATTACAGTATCAATGAATGATAATACTGAAGAATTTATTTGTGAAGCATGCCAATATGGTAAACAATGCAGGTTACCGTTTCAGAAATCAAACAGAAAACCTAGTGAGCCTGGTGAGATTGTTTACAGTGATGTGTGCGGGCCTATAGAGCATGCATCTGTGTCTGGAGCAAGATATTTTGTTATTTTCAAAGATGGAGCAACTAGTTACAGGTACATTTATATTATTAGAAACAAAAGTGATGTGATCAGCTGTTTTAAGAAATATAACAAAATTGTTGAAAACATGTTTAACCATGGTGTACTAAGATTGCATACAGACAATGGGCGTGAATATATTAACCAAGATTTTAAGGCTTACTTAGATGAAAAAGGAATAGTTCACGAATGCACTGCTCCCTACACCCCTGAGCAGAATGGAAGAGCAGAAAGGGAGATGCGAACCATTATGGAGAGTGCACGAACCATGTTACACGCTAAAGATATGCCAATGAACCTATGGGCTGAAGCTGTTTGTTGTTCAGTATACTTACTAAACAGAACCTCATCAAGCCAGACAAAGAATGTATCACCTCATGAACTATGGTATGGGGAAACACCACGTCTTGATCACATTAAAGTATTTGGGTCTGAAGGATATGTTCATGTGCCTGATGAGAAGAGAAAGAAATTAGATAGAAAGAGTAAAAAAATGATCTTAGTAGGATACGACAATAATAACTACAGAATGTTTGATATACAAACAAACAAAATAACTATCTCAAGAAATGTACGGTTTAATGAAAATAATTTACCTTTGTTTAAAAGTAATAACAGTATTCCAATAACTCTTACTGAAGAAGAACAAGAAAATGGAATAATTCAAACAGAACAAACGACACAGCAAATTTCAGAACATCTTTCATCCTCAACAACTTCAGATGAAGTACAGAGTCAAGATAGCTTGCGAAGTAGCGTAGATGAAAAAGATGAAACTTATGTACCCAGCAGAATAGTGAGAGATCCTGAAGAATATAACATTACACTAAGACCAAGACGTAATAGAGTCTATGAGGTTAACTTGGTTGAGTTATCTACACCGAATACATTCAAAGAAGCTATGGAGTGTGATGATTGTGAGAAATGGAAAGAAGCAATTAAGGAAGAGCTACAGTCACATGATGAAAATAATACTTGGTCTATAGTAGAATACACCAATCAGAAAACAATTACTTCCAAATGGGTATTCAGTATAAAAAGAAATATAGATGGAAGTATAGATAGATACAAAGCTCGGCTATGTGCTCGTGGATTTGCTCAGGTGAAAGGCATTGATTATAAGGAGACTTTCTCACCAACTGTACGTTATGACTCTATAAGGATTTTATTAAGTATTGCTGCAAGAGAAAATTATGAAATACAGCAGTTTGATGTCAAAACTGCCTTTTTGTATGGTGAACTCACAGAGGATGTGTACATGGAAGTTCCAGAAGGGGTCAAGGTTAAACCAGGCAGTATATGTAAGTTGAATAAATCATTATATGGTTTAAAACAATCATCGCGTTGCTGGAATAGAAAATTTACTTCTTTTCTATTAACATATGGTTTTAAAATGTGTCAGTCCGATAATTGCATTTTTGTTGGCAATTTTTACAATAGTAAAGTGATTTTAATACTGTATGTTGATGATGCATTGTTGTTTTCAAAAAGTAAACATATACTAAATACTATCATAAATAATATGAAAACTGTTTTTAAGATAAAAGTGCTAAAATTATATTCATTTATTGGTATGGAAATAAGTAGGTTGCCAGATTCAATAATTATTCATCAGAAACAATATACTGAGCAAATAATAGAAAGATTTGGTATGTTGCAGGCAAATCCATGTAATACACCAGCTGATAGTAATGTAATTTTAACTAAAAATGAAAATATTGATATTGTCCATGATTTTCCTTATAGAGAGGCAGTGGGAGCACTGTTATTTTTGTCATCTGTAAGTAGACCAGATATAGCTTATGCTGTTAATATAGTGAGTAGGTACATAAATAATCCCAGTAAAGACCATGTCAATGCAGTGAAAAGAATAATTCGGTACTTGATTAAAACTAAAAATATTTGTATATCATATAACTGTAGAAGTGAATTGGTTGGTTTCTGTGATTCTGATTTTGCAGCAGATTTAAATTCAAGAAAATCAAATACTGGTTATGTGTTCATGTTAAATGGTGGGCCTGTTACATGGGCAAGTCGAAAACAAAATACTGTTGCATTGTCTACTACAGAATCGGAATACATGGCAGCCAGCGATGCAGCTAAAGAGATTTTGTGGCTTCGACAGCTTTTGAGTGATATTGGACAGCCTCAAAGTTCATTCACATTGTTTATGGATAACCAGAGTGCCATTAAGCTTATACATAATCCAGTGTATCACAAAAGAACGAAGCACATTGACGTGCGGTACAATTTTATAAGAGAGAAAGTCGAACAAAATATAATTGAAATAAAGTATGTAAAAAGTGCATGTCAACTTGCTGATTTTCTCACTAAGGCATTGCCAACAATTAAGTTTGAGAATAATAGAGATAAGATTTTATATAATATGTAGTGTATAAGTATAGTTTATTATGTAAATGTTTATAGTTTAGACTATAAAATTTAAGTGGGAGTATTACAGATGTAATAAGTTCTTAAACGAATAAAAAAATTCTTGTTCCAAAGTTGCTACTGGCAACACTGCTGTTTTCCGGTTTGTTTTCTCTCTTGACATTTTTGCCTCGGTGAACGAACTACTGTGAAGTGTGAATATAAGATATTTTTGGTGCTGCAAATAAAAGTTTCTAGTAGAATTCTCATTACTTTAATTTACTGAACCCATTAATTACAATGAGGCTAAACGTGAGCCGCCATATTGTAGAACGTATCGCAATAACAATCCGGCTAATCGTGGACCCGCCACAATACAGAACGGCCCTGTTTTAAGAACCGGCTAGCTGTAATGTTATACGGCGGATTACACGATCCGACTGCGACATATCTATTACCGGTTTTTTAAATAAAATTCAACTTTCTAGAGGGTGTGATCGTGGTTTGCTAATACTGAAAGGTAAAATCAGATAGCCGATACGTGTTAGGTATAGAGCTACATAAATATTTTTCTCGTACATGGTTCACTGACAAGAGAACAACAATTCAAAATTTCCTGTTGCATTTTTTAGTTACAATAGCCTCGGGTCACCTTACTTATACGAGTTGCGGGAGCAACGATGGTCGAGTGGTAAAGGACTGCGGTCTGCGCCACGGACATACTAGGTTTAAATCCTCGGCGCGCACATATGACACAAAGACATTTGTAATGTGCAGATTTTATCGCTGCTCCACCGTGATAGAAAATGTTGTGATATTAAATTGATTACGATGTTTTCCATCGCCGTGCATATCTGAGAGAACCTCAGTTTCTCGAAGGGATCCACCAATCCGCGCACCTGGCCAGCGTGGTGGACTGTGGCCTAAATCCTGATGAGACCTGTGCCCTGCAGTGAGACATAAAAAGGTTAAAAAAAATCGAGTTGCTGTTTATGTTTGTTATTGATTAGGTACTTGCGATTATTGTGATTGTGAAAACATACTGCTGCCTACTAAGTAAGTCTACTCGATAAATTTGAAACAATTTATTAGAACCTGTAATAAAACTCGACATGCGGGCGCACCAACCCAACTTTCTAACCGCAACGCGTCGATGTTGCGTGCGAAAATTAAAATTTAATGTTAAATGTAAAACTTTTCATATTTGTCGTGCTTTTTTAATAATTTAATTAATATTTCAAATAATAAAAACGTTTAGAAAATCTTTTATTTAAGTGCGCTAAATGGAATAATATTGTTTATGCTCTTTAGTTTGATACCCACACTCGGTGTGTTGTACATAGTGTAATCCACCATTATTTATTTATTTACATAACATATACTTCGTTTACTTAGACTTTACAGACTAACTAGCTTACTGCGTCTTAGCTCTATTTTGCATATAAATATAAATGAATAAATACATATGTATTTAAATATATAAAAAACCATAATGCTATAATTATTTGACAAAGAAGGGTAGGAGTTAAGAGAACATAGATAAGAAATAGAAGTTAAAAAGTCGAGTTTTAAAAGTAAAAAGACTTTCAGAGCGTCTAATTGTAAGAGGAAGAAAATTCCACAGACGTATAGCGGAGACAGTGAAGGACTTTGTGTAAAAGGAAGAAGAGTGAATAGGAGTTAAGACAGAAGTTTTCGGTAGATCGTAGGAATCGGTTGTGCGCAACATAGATATTCAAACCGCTCTTTTAAATAAATTGGCGCCGTGGGATGGAATAGTGCATACTTAGTACAGAGCGGAAAGAGTGTGAGAATTCCTGCGAAGGCGAATGAGGAGCCACTTGAGCTTAAAACGAAAATCAGAAATATGATCGTATTTACGAAGACCAAATACAAATCTTATAAAATAATTTTGAAGACGCTCAAGTTTATTCAGTTGCTCCTCTGTTTTATCGGGATAGCAGATATCAGCATAGTCGAGACCAGGCAGTAGAAGAGACTAAGCTAGCGTAATTTTTGTTGGGATTGTTAGAAATTTGCGTAGTCTGCGTAAGGAAAAATTAATCTGCTGAGGTCATTAATGGAAGGTATCCAGGACAGAGTGCGATCCATCGTTACACCCAAATTTTTTACTCTATCACTGTAAGGAATGATGATATCATCAAAAGTAATAAGAGGTAGACTTTTCCAATCAATTTTAGATTTCAATCTGGAACTGCCTATAACAATGCTTTGAGTTTTGGTAGGATTTACTTGCAGTCCAAATAATTTTGTCCACTTCAAAATACAAGTCAAGTCTTCGTTTATTTTGGTAATTGCAGCATATATATGCTATAGGATGTAATATAGGATGGGAGAGTGCCATCAGGACGAGACGATCTTTTTGGTTTTAAAATATTAAGTGCTCGCTCTACGTCTATGATATTGACCGATGTAATATGTCGCTCGTTCGGATCAACATGTCGGTTTGAACAGTCTTTACAAGACAGTCGTTTGCAAAGAGCTCCGGAGTTTTGGCGGGAAGTGGGAAAGACATATTGTGGTCTTGTTTTATTTTCATTTTCTTGATGCAAGAGTGTTGTAAAATAAAATTATATAACTTTTTAACAAAAAAAAACCGCCTTCAAACTGTAAAAAATAACATTGTTCAGTACTTCGCATTTGATACTTTTCTTGCTAATGGTAGTGACTCTTAATACTGTTTTGGAGTCGGTGCCCATTCAGAGCGAAAGGTAGGTAGGTACTTCATTTTACTAAGGGCCCTTACGTAATGAAAAGATTAACACAATTAATATTTACGAGCTTATGAGCTTCCAAATAGGATCACTTTTAACAAATGCAAAAAAGCATTTTACGTGATAAGCTTGTTATTTGGTTTCCGTAATTTTTAAACACGCATAATACAAATTCAAAAGGGCGTTGGGTTGTACTCATCCATGTGGAGCCTGGCACAGAATATTTCAATTATGTTCCGTACCGGGGGGATTAAAGGTAATATCGTATTTTTGTATCCGCATCTGATTGTATTTGTTGTTCATGTTGTCACAATAAAGCATATCATTAATAAATTAAGGGTTTTAATTTTGGATAAAAATAATTTACTTATAGCTAAATAAAAAGAAAATTGAATGAGAGCGCACTTTTAATTCATAATGAGCGCGAGTGCTTACATATTGCAAAAACACAAATGTGTTTGAAAAAGATTTAATAGGAACTTTGGTACGAATGGTGGAATAAGGAAATATCGAAATAAACAGTATCAGATATCATAGCAACGTAAACATCCGTACTGGAAAAACTACTGTAGGAAAGTGCCTTTTGCTCGGTTTTCTATGGAATGACGAGTACTAGTACGCTGTCGACCTTATAGACGTTTACCTTATGTCCAATGTTTCTCAGATTTCATAAAACCTTGACTTTGGTAGAGCCCACGTAAGCCACCTGTCAAGTTTTTGCAATTAAAATTAAAAATGGGCATATTGACGTCGGATATTCCAACTACATCCACCTACCCGCATTGGAGCAGCCTGGTGGAGTCAACTCAAGGCCTCCAATAATGAGGAGAGATCCGTGCCCAGCAGTGGGACGCAAAAATGGTTGTAGTTAGTCAGCCATTCAAAGTACGGCTTAACATTGCTACCTAGTTTCTTTACATTCTAATTTGAATAAATGAATATTATATAATTGTGAGAAAAGCGTTATTTTACAATAATATATTTAAAATAATTATCATTCTTAGACATTAGTGAATGTTATTTTAAGCTATTAAAAATAATTAGATACATCACTTTAACGTATTTCATCCATTTACAACAAAATTAGTCTCTCTCTCTCTCAAAAAACGATTTCTGAGTCAGTCTCAGAGATAGTTTTAAGAGTCATAACCGTTAGCAACAAAAGTATTATATGCCAAGCACTAAACACTTTTATTTTTTACCGTTTGAAGTCGGTTTATTTTTTGTTAAAAACTTATTTATAAAATTATACAAAAAATACGTTTTTACTGATACAGTATGATTCTTTACTTTATGTAGTTTATAGGTAATACTAGCTGCGAAACCCGGCGTTGCTCGGGTTAAAACACGTTGCATGTTTAATCTAAACTTTAAAGAGATTTACCTTTTATAATCATGTTTTCTAATAGCCATCTTATAGCCTGAAAGAATACTACTGTCAGTCCACCTGAACGTATAAATTAATGAAAGAATTTGCTCTCAGCTCCTAACCGTTGAGGAGTTGTACCTTCAATCATCAACTCAGCAACATGATATGATGATATTTATACACAAATGCCTGTTTTGCTTTAGTAAAAATATGAAAATCAATTATTGTGCTATAAAATTTGTATGTTCCCTTCGATTTCTCTTGGATCCCATCATCAGACTTTGACTTGGTGACAGCTGGACCATCTCAGGAATGTAAGATTTCGAACAAAACCCAATTTATTGAAAGAATTTGCTCCCAACTCCTAACCGTCGCATTACCTTCCATCATCAGCTCCCCACTCCACCCACCGCGATCAAACTCCCTTACTATCATCTACGTACTAAGGGGTATTTACCACCCCAACGGGAAGTTGATTGGAGTTAGTGATAATACTGATAATAGAGAAAACCGTGTCTTTACGTACAAAGAAAACGCTTTACTTTTTATATATATATTAAGATTAAGTATAATTGCTCGTGTTCTGATCGCCTGATGTACACGTTTTGTATGTTATATTTAAATTGTAAATTTAGATTTCATAGGTGTACAATAAAAATGTACTTGTATTTGTATTCTAAATGCAATGTTATCCTACTAATATTATAAATGCGAAAGTAAGTTTGTTTGTTACTCTTTTACGCAAAAACTACTCAACCGATCATCATGAAACTTTGTACATATATTCTTGGAGTTATCAGAAGTAAAATAGGATACTTTAAAAAAAATAACGCGGGTGAAACCGCGGGGCACAGCTAGTTGCATTAATAATTTTACAAATTGTAATTGAATGTCCATGTACTCGTAGACGTTAGGCACATCACTACGGTATAGTTAAGTCACATATTTTTCTTTAAAACAGAGTAGTTGATCCTTAATAAACCAACATATTTTTTATATTCAGTTAGCCAAAAAGCCCGGATCTGGATTCGAGCCTCGAAAATTGAAGATAGATAAATGTAGCGATACGTTGTAGCTTGTAGCACTGCTGCGTAGACGTTTTAATTTCATTATTTTAACATTTGAAACGTAACGCAAAAACATTAATTCATTAGGGTTAGTACAGAAAGACAAAAAAACAAGCTATCTTACACAATTTATTTATTTATTCATTGACTAGTATATTCATCACTAAATTTATAATATAATCTAAAATTTCTATAGTAACATGAAGTATAAATCTACTTATGCACAAAGTAAAATAAAAATAAAATATGTTTTATTATGTTCGAAATATTAGTTGATACGAATATAAGAGAAAATAATATTTCACCTTAAGTTTTGCCAGACATAAATAAAAAAATTGAAGAATAATCGTAACACCTAAACGAACTAGCTCTTAACAAGATCAAAATACGTTCTTACATCATTTTTCAATCCTAATATGAAAGACAGTAATTTAGTTTCGAAATGACTTTTTGAGATAATAAATCTAGGGTAAAGTAAAAATAAAACGCCAAATATTTGCTAATTTTTTTAAAGATAAAATACACCATTACTGAATTGTAACATTTTAGATGTCTTGCTTGCACTTAAACGTGTCGTAAACAATAACATCTGTGTCTCTGTATCTTTGAGAGATTTTAACGATAAGGGAGTGAAGTAGAAGTCGCCAGGATCAATTCACTTGCGGAAGCAGGAGATTGGGTTGAAGTAGCACTGTCGGAAGCGGACTTGGCGCTTGTCCGCTGCACGCCACTGCCTTGCGAGCCGCCCGTCCAGTGTGCGCAGGCCCCACCCGCGAGCCTCCGCCTGGGGCCATGAGCGACCGACGCGAGAGCTGAACCTAAAACGACATTACACGAGATTGGTTACTTTTCATATTGATATATTCGCATGTCGATGATGTAACAAATATGTTGACTATTACAGTGTTCAGAAAGAGAGTAGATGTAATTTTGTGAAAGCACATACATTGGTCTTTCGTTAATTAAAGATTACATAATTACTATAAACACTTTCAAACTATTGCGTGTCAACTTTCTAAATATAATTTCCTCATAATTAAATCTTCATATTACTTACTGCTTTTTGTCTAATTTTATTTTTTTTAAGAGAAATATTGTCCTAAATTTTGGATGTTTGTTGGTTAACAACGAAGTTGATTATTGTTCTCTTATAGCTCTGTTAATATTAGATTGGATAAAATTTATCGATCGTAGTGCATTCCAGTTAAATACAAAGCTTATAATATTTTAGGGTGCCCTTATGTATTAATAAAATTTTTATAAAAGTAAGCGTTTTCTAAGAGTCACAAAAAAAGTAACGGGTGTATATCCATGTATTGCAAATAATAATTTATTTGCTTCTCAACTATATGAAAAGCTAAGCAAACCAAAACAAAAACTCAATTGGATGCTGATTATGTAAATAAAATGACAAAACTGTTGACTCAATTAAAATATCCCTCAACTTAGGAATTCACAATTAAAATAAATGAGCCAAATGTTACAGGTTAAAACGCAAGGCAAGACGTTCTGAGTATTTTAATTAACTACTTACATAATGGAAAGAAGGTAGTCGCGCTTGAAGTTAATTGGGTGCAGTGTTACGTACCAAACAGTTTCAAGAGACTGTTTAATAGAAATTGTCTAATAGGTTCCATAAATGTTACTCTGTCGATGATGATTGTTTGGTCAAACGACTAGGCAAGAGGTCCTGGACATGATGAATCCTGAGATCTTTTCCTAGTCTGGAGACTTGTGTTTTTGTGCGTTGTTTTCATATCCGTGATACATGGTTTTCTACTATGCAGCTATGACTAGCACTACTTAGAGCATGAAAGGTATTGACAGTTCATGGAGTCATCCTTTATTCCTCAATGTGACTTGATGAATCGTTAGTTACACAGTTTATTTATTTATATTAATTTATTACATAATACTACTACCTAACAGATACATTGGCTAATGACAAGATACACCAAATTCAATATTAAGAGAGTTAAAAGAAAGATCACATTTTTTCTTACTTTATGATAGGGAAACGTATAAACTATATAAGTATTATAGTGTTTGAACAACTATTGTTTACTGAACGTCTCTAGGGAGTAAATCTGTAAATTTTACTAAAGAAAATAAAGCTCACGAAATGGTTTTTGTGACACAAGTGAGTGAATACCTATGTGAAAAAAATAAATTAAGTTTTTAACAAAAAAATAGAACCGACTTCAAACTTAAAACTATTTCTGGATTGATTTTAAACGACCACATAAATTTTCTTATTTACAAAAGCGTTTTCAGTTTCTGAATTTCTAAACCATGAACTTTAAATTCGTGAGGGAGCACGGGATTACGGAATTAAAAACCTGGGAGGTTTTTTGCGCCGGCTTTTTTTCCTCTCAGTGTATAAAAACCCAGTGAATTGGAAGCCCAAAGCCGCTGACGCGGATAAAATACCGTATAAATAATTACTAAAAACCCCAAAAAAAAAACCGCAAAATATGGGATAAATATAAATCAATCATATGGATGGCAAGATGTACCAATATGGTCGCTAGATTTCAGTCAGCAGTCTATTAATAAAATTTGCGGTAAATATGGTGGTGTAATGTAATGTAGAGGTGGCCTATTGTGCAGAGTGGAGCAGGCTGGAGAGGCTTGGAGTCTTTGGAGAGAGGCTGTTGGTGCAGAGTAAAACTCCTTTTCTTGGTCAGATCGGAAGTGCTCCATTGTTTCATGTCTCTTGTCTTGATCTAATTTGTTATATATATTATATAGATAGAGACATAGATTATATTGTTTATTTTATAGATAAAACAAGTATGTACCCATAAAATTAAAAAGTTTCTTAGTATAAAAGACGTTCAAAACAAATTTAAATGCAATATGCAAATTTTACTACCGGCTAAACCCCTGGATGCCATAGCAAAGGGAAATCCCGACCCTAATGCTAATTTCGCATAAGAAAATAGAGATCACTGTGAATATAGCCCGGGGATATACATCACTCACTCTTCATCAAGAGAATGCTAACAAACCTAGAATATCACTTTCTTAAAGGTTACCTAGATTTAAATTATATTGCTTGATTAGATAATTGTAATGTCGATATCTATGGTTTTGTTTTTCATGTTTCTCTCTATAAAGATGATATTAAAAGAACTTATATTATCTATATTACTATATCTAAAGCTATTAGACTATACACTGAGGATAAAAATTATATTGTGCGTACCTCCTCGTTTTTATTTCTTGTAATTCTTACATCAGGCTCTTATGTAAAGTGGCCAAAAAAGCAAAGGTAATTACAGGCTTACAGCGTCATAAAGTAGGTACGTAAATTAATTGTGTAAAATATTTTCTTTCCATCAACTTTTTCATTAACAATTTAACTTTAGGAAATGATGTTTATATAATGTTTCTTTGAGTATTATATAATTAATTATGAAGTATAAAGTACACTCAAAGTAAAACAATACATGTAACATAGCAAACCGAAAGAGTAAATACCTACATAAATAATATTAAAAATCCTAAAATTGTATTTCGTCGAAGGTCAATGACAAAAAGTGAAAGATAATAAATTTTGATTCTATGTGGTATTTAATGATAATTTTTTCTGACCATTTACGTCGAAATATGTATTATGCATAGATTTATTATGAATTTGGTATATATAAAAAAATCTATGATATTATGTGCCAAATATAAATTTATACAATCATGAAATTTCATTTTGTAATTTTCACAATGTAAACTGTATTATTTTGAAGTCTTGTATCAAAACGTTCTGAATTATGAATGACATTAGGAAAAGAACTCGGGTACTTACAAGGAACACATTCGTAAAATTAGTGTTGACTAGACATTTCCAAAAGCTAGTGAAGCTGATTTTGTTAATACGCTGTACGTTGAATCCACGATAGACTGAGCTAAGCGGCTTAGTTACAGCTCAAATTGCGTTTGCGCGCATGCCGTGTGGAGTTGCGAACGTCACTTGGCAACGAGATGTGCAGGCTACATTAGGCTTTACTTGTGTGATGTGTTTATTAGAAACTGCTGCAGTATATAACAGTATATATATCTCATAAAAAAAGTATTTGGTTATATCAGGGTTTAAGTGTAGGTTTTTATTATTATTACCTACCAATAGATTAAGGAACACATTTCATTTTGTTCTACTAAATACTGTGTATAAAACTCCCCAAATTCTATTCTGTTCTTACTGTTTGTTCTATCAATGGTCGGATGTTTTTTCGCAGGGTAATATAGCTCAATAAAACTCAAGAAGCGTATCTTTACAAGAAACTCTTTTTATTTTATTTTGTGCTAATTTATTAATATTTAACGTGTAATATGAATTTATTTTTTTCTTAAACTTACAGTACCTAAATTAAGGTTCCGTAGCTAAACTGGAAAAAAACGGAACCCTTATAGATTCGGCATGTCTTGATTTGTCGGCATGATTTTTATACAAAAATAAAAAAAATATATTAATAAGGGGGGTTACCCATACATGGAACTCAAACAAAAAAAAAATTCATCAAACCGACTCGCACTTGGCCACTTTTTATCCTACTAATACATTCTGGTCTCACTGTTCCTTCTTTTAATGGTCTGTCTTAGAGTATTCATTAGGCTTGCCTTAACTTGGATATTTTCTTTATTATGTGCTATTTAATACAAATGAACTGTGTTTTTATGTGAAATTTATATTTTTCTCCATTTCCTCCGATGATTACCAGAATTATTATTGAATTTGAAAGAATTAAATCCTTATTAAATTTAATAATTCAGTTGTTAAATACTTCGGCACATTGATGTTATGCTTTTCTATGGTCCAGTTCAATATGAGAATAACAATTGATAATGATTGTATAGGATAGTAATTATAATTCATCGATGTGATAATGATATTTTTTTTCCAAAATTTACTTAACCAGAACTCGGCGGATTTGTTTAATCCAGCTCCGAGCGGATATACCGACCACTGAGTAATTAAGCTGTTTATAGCTTAATTAGCTGCTTAGAGCTTAATTAGTGGTTTTACGCGGACGGCCGTGAATATCACTTATGCTCGGCAGCAAGACTGAAAAGGCTTCATAAAATCTTTTCATAATTTTAGTATCAATGAAGTGACCAAGTCGAAATTTTTTTCCATGTTGCTTTAACAATAAATTCTTATGGAATACATTGGTTTCTCATTTCTTTTCTTGTTCTACTGTGCAATGTCCTGAATCGTGTAATCATTAATTCATACCAATATTATCAATTCAAAAGTGTATTCTTTTATTGTTTTTTAATTTGTTCTTATTTCACGTCGCGATAGAGTGATCTTATGGAGTCTTATGGAGTTGGGTCTTAAGAGACTAGAGGCAGATTAAATTAGGCTTCTTTTTACCGCGGTAAAATATTTTATTCCATTGGGAAGATCCGTTATAATTTATTTTGATCCGTTCTAAAGAGGGCATAGCTAAATATATTTTTTGAATTTAAAAATTAAGCTACTCTAGAAATCTGATGTAACGACCCTGACGGAACCGGCTAATTTTAGTGGTACTACTACCTTGTTTATAAACACCAATTTTATTATTTGTTTAATAACAGACCTTGTAGACTATAAATGGTCAAGTAAAAATAAAAGTTTATATTTATATTATAACATATATATTCTTCCGAGCACAAGAAATTGGAGGCAAAACTATTAGGATTCACCTTTAACAACCTCAAATTATGCGAATCGTGACAAATTGCACGCCTCATAAGCGAAGCGTTGAGGTGGGTACTACTGTCATTTCGCGCAAAACATCTGATTTTTCAAACCTAAAATGTCTCTATGTATCATATATTGCACTTGTAAGATAATATATACACACATATCAAGAAAAAACACTATTTTTAACACTCATGATATTTTTGATGCCATTTTTGTTATTTAAACTACTTAAAAAATAATGTAGTTTAAAAAACTAAAAACACGCTTTTGTGAAAATACGAACTAAAAAGTAAAAAATAAGAAGAAAATGTATTTTACTGTAAAAAATCGTGGGGTGCATGGTGTCAATGGTATCTTAAAAACCACCCCACGCTTTTTTACAGTAATATACATTTTCTTCTTATTTTTTACTTTTTAGTTCGTATTTTCACAAAAGCGTGTTTTTAGTTTTTTAAAACTACATTATTTATTTTAAATTTTTTAGTTGGATTTTTTTTCAATAATTTCGTATCCCATTCAGCAAACCCTTTTATTTAATACCCATATCATGGGGGTGCATTTCAAATAGCCAATTCGCCATCTTGGATGTCCGCCATGTTGAATTTAAGTCACGTGACTATTTTTTTCGTATTCCTACCAGCAAATTCTTTCATTTGAGACCCATATCATGGGGGTGCATTTCAAATAGCCTGTCCACCATCTTGGGGTGGCCACCATATTGAATTTATAATGACGTTTCTTAGCTAGTCATGTATTGTCATCAGAACTCAGAGCGTGTGCAACAGTTCATCCTAATCGAAGACCGGGAAGTGGGTCAAATTAAGATTCCAAGATTTTCTTACATACATACATAGTTACAAGTGAAGCTAATATAAGTGTGTTAAAAACAGTTTAAAGTTTCTGTCTTGGACGTCCGTGTTTCTGTATGTGCGGAAGCTTTTCTTGTTAACACGATAACTACTGAAATACTTTACTAATCGAGTCGTTTTTTTCTCTTACGCGCTTCGTTATACCCTTTCACTTTTCAGGGTCTGATTCGATGTGGTTTAATTGTTATTAAATAAACAAAAAAATATCGACTGTTCTTCATAGTTTTAGTATATCTATATATTAATCAATTTTATTTTGAAGGATGAGATTATGAGGCGTGCACTTTTGGATTTTCCAATCAATTTTTAAACTCACACGCCAACCATATGCGTTTGATGTGCATTGCAAAAAAGTAGCACATTATTGCCAATTTTAAATATATCGCTACAATGTCAAATATACCGCTTCGACGTCAAATAGGATACCTTTTGGTTAAGGCGAAAAAAAATCTAAATCTAAGATATATACTTAGCACTTAGATGTCAAGCAAAACTTGTCGTTGTTGTCTTGCGGATAATTTAGTTAGTGCCATAACACAAAGCGAGCTTGTTAATCGCACATTCACCGCTTAAGCTTCTTAATTAGCTATCGTCCTTCCGTTTGTAAGCATGCGGTGTTTGCGCTGGATAAAGCTCACCCACTACGGTAAATGGACAGATTCAAATATGTATGACGGTAGCTTAAATCCTGCACTTTATATTCTAACCACGACTTTCATGAATTGAATGTTATAAATGATTAGTTACTAACATACTACCTGTAAACATTAAAATGTACTGCTGCCGGGACATTAATTAAGTAGGTTACAAATATAACGTCACAGTACTGTATGTGTGTATAGGAAATGTTTGTAAAGTTCTATTTGCTAGAACGGGACCGTCTATCATTTTTGAATCAACTTCAGTTTTGTTCATAGCAAGGTTTTATATTGATAAATACCATACTCAGTAAGCCAACAAAATACTGAACTCATGTAAAAAAGAAACGTAACAACTGACTTCATCTACTCACTTCATACAGGTTTGCTTCAAAAACATTTCTAAACAGCTTTACAAATGAAAATATAATTTTTATTTTCTATCGTTCACCGTAGAGAGAAAAGAAGATAATAAAATCCCGCAGCTACGAAACTATAAAAGCTGCTACGAGTAAGCTAATACTCGTACGGCATATACATAACTACGTGCCGTAACAGCGCGTAGAGTTTGTATGAAAATATTTGTAGTTTTATAGTTGGGCCGACGCCTTATATTCCGTTTTTTAGTACTTCATTTACTGTAGCAACTTTCAATAGTATTTTCAAATCAAATTTTTCGTTTAGAAAGTTTACGAATATGTTATTAATGAGGAAATTAATTAAGTTTTTTACAAACTTGGGACCTTAGTAACATATCCTACCTTTCGTTCTGAATGGGTACTGACTCCAGAAATAGTTTTAAGAGTCATTAAAATAAGAAGTAGAAGTAGGTACTGATTTTTTTTATTTTTTACCGTTTGAAGTCCTGAAAACTTAATTAATTTCACTCTTTTTAGTAATGTGATTTAATAATTCTGTTAAGCATAATTTGAAAATTTACCATCTAACTTCTAAACTTTATTAAGATTTAACTTTTATAATCATGTTAATCTAATAGGCATCTATTAGCTTGAAATAATACTACTATCGGTTCATCTGAACGTATAAATTATTGAAAGAATTTGCTCTCAACTCCTAAGCATCGCCGTCGTAGTACCTTCCATCCTCAGTTCGGCAACATGAGATGATCGTTAATATGCACAAATATCTCTTATGCTTCAGAAAGTATAAGAAAATTATTGTGTGTGCCTGAAAATTTTCGATTTCTATGGGATCCCATCATCAGATCCTGTCTTGGTGACAGTTGTACCACCTCGGGAATGTAAGATTTCAAACAAAAAATCATTTATTGAAATAAATTGCTCTCAACTCCTAACCATCGCAGTACCTTCCATCACCAACTCAGCAACATGAGATGATGATTAATATGCACAAATATCTCTCATGCTTTAGATAGTATAAGAAAATTAATGTGTGTGCTTATAAAATTTGAGAGTTCTCTCTTCCTCGGGAGTATAAGCATACGAACAAAAAACGAATTTTGAAAATCGGTCCACAAATGGCGGAGGCGGAATATGTTATTAATGAGGAAATTAATTAAGTTTTTTACAAACTTGGGACCTTAGTAACATATCCTACCTTTCGTTCTGAATGGGTACCGACTCCAGAAATAGTTTTAAGAGTCATTAAAATAAGAAGAAGAAGTAGGTACTGAATTTTTTTATTTTTTACCGTTTGAAGTCCTGAAAACTTAATTAATTTCACTCTTTTTACTAATGTGATTTAATAATTCTGTTAAGCATAATTTGAAAATTTACCATCTAACTTCTAAACTTTAATAAGATTTAACTTTTATAATCATGTTAATCTAATAGGCATCTATTAGCTTGAAAGAATACTACTATCGGTTCATCTGAACGTATAAATTATTGAAAGAATTTGCTCTCAAACGGCGGTTCTGGACGCATATCATGCGTACGTTGGTGCCACATTAAGATACGGAATAATATTTTGGGGTAACGCGACAGGAATACAAACCATATTTAAGGCCCAAAAAAGTGCATTCGAGCCATATGTCAGCTAAAGGAAACGGATACTTGTAGGCCACATTTTCAAAATTTAAAAATATTGACTTTTCCTTCTTTATATATTTACGAAATCTCTTTAATGGTTTAATATGAAACCCTTAAATCAAAAAGGCATCCTAATAAATTATGTTCAATTGCTTCTAAAACGAAACAATACGATAATAGTGTCTTTTGCATGGGACCAAAAATATATAACGGTCTACCGGAATTCCTCAAAATCAAAACGGGCAACGAGTTTACAAAAGAACTTAAAACGTATTTACTGAAAAAGGCGTATTACTCAGTCACTGATTTCTTAAACGACAAAACGGCATAAAGGAATTCCATAAAAACCTGGGAGGTTTTTTTTCCGCCGGCTTTTTTTCCTCTTAGTGTACAAAAACCCTGCAATATGGGTACCCAAAGCCGACGATCGGATTCGATCCGAAGTACAAATAAATATGAATAAATAATTAAATAAACAAACAACTAAATAAATACATACTTGAAGAAATAAAATTTAAAAATTTTCAAAATGCGCAATATGGGATCAAATAAAAATAAAATAAAATTAATAATAATGTACATTTTTATAAATTGTGTTATTATTAAGTTTTTTTTTTCTTTTATCTTTGTAATATTTGCATACCTCATGAAGGTAAATATGGCGTACTAAATATGTATTAACAACTTTTGTAAACACCCATATTTGTGCAAATAAAGTTATTTGTCTTTGTCTTTGTCTTTGTCTCAACTCCTAAGCATCGCCGTCGTAGTACCTTCCATCCTCAGTTCGGCAACATGAGATGATCGTTAATATGCACAAATATCTCGCTTCAGAAAGTATAAGAAAATTATTGTGTGTGCCTGTAAATTTTCGATTTCTATGGGATCCCATCATCAGATCCTGTCTTGGTGACAGTTGTACCACCTCGGGAATGTAAGATTTCAAACAAAAAATCATTTATTGAAATAAATTGCTCTCAACTCCTAACCATCGCAGTACCTTCCATCACCAACTCAGCAACATGAGATGATGATTAATATGCACAAATATCTATCATGCTTCAGATAGTATAAGAAAATTAATGTGTGTGCTTATAAAATTTGAGAGTTCTCTCTTCCTCGGGAGTATAAGCATACCAACAAAAAAAGAATTTTGAAAATCGGTCCACAAATGGCGGAGTAATCGGTGAACATACATAAAAAATACATACAGCCTAATACAGTAGCTCCTCCTTTTGGAAGTCGGTAAAAAGTTGAAACAAGACAACTTTTTTCAACAAGAAAACAACAACAAGAAAACAACAACAAGAAAACAACAACAAGAAAACAACAACAAGAAAACAAAGAAGAAGTGAAAACAAGTAGAACCCAAGCGATCTACGCAGATAAGCCAAACGGGCCAGTCGGGTGTAAGATTGGTGGTGGAGCACCGTGATGCAGTAAATTCCAGACCTCCTTAAATATGGGGAAAGACTCGGGCTCAGCAGTGGGATGTAAAAAAGTTCCACCCAATATGATTAAGAATATGAGGTACGGTACTAAAAGAGGGCTTCTGAGATTTCGGGCGGCCAGAGTGGGAGCTCATCCATCGCATTCACCCAGCGACACCGAGAAGGACGGCGGTGTGGCCGTCGTGTACACCTAAAGACGTGAGAGCTACATCGCTTTCCCAAGAAAGTTCCACCGAGCATAAAGGACACCATTGCGATCCGTTAGAAATCTTAAGAGTTCTTCCGAAGCTTTCCAAGGTTCTTATTGTCTACTATAAGCGCGATCCAAAGATTTTTGTGCAGCTTTTGACGTGATAACGTCTTTAAAATCGTTTTAGTCGGGTGACATGTTCAGAAACTTGTGTCACACCAAAACCTCACGAGCGCGATCGCAGGTATAACGAGAGAGAGACGGACCGATCTCCCGTCTCATCTCGAGCGCTGCCAGTCATTCCGTGAAACTTGTCACGCGGAATCCTCACGAGCGGAGGCTGGCATAGCGTTCGAGTGAGTGGACCGATCTTCCGTCTCTCTCACTCTAGCGGCATACAAACGAATGGAGATTTTCGAGAGTAAACATCTCGATCGTAAACCTACTTTACAAACAATTTGCCGTTTTTTGGCCTTCTTTATAGTTTAGTTAATGATTTTAAAAGTTTTTACTGAAGTCTTTGAGATAATGGGGATATGTCTAATATTGTTAAATCTTTTTAATCATCTGCAAAGGAGCATTTGAAAATTCACTATACTTCGGACGGACGCGCTTAGAATAGACCGGAACCGTCCGGGCATCTCTTGAATGGTTCGCCTATACAAAAAAGGTCCCCAATGTAACAACTACCTGTCGTCAGCATCGAGTTGCAGGATCAGTTTGCGCAGCGCGGCGGCATCGACGGCGTCCCAAGGAACGTCGTTGTCGGCTTCCGAATGTGCCCCCAATCCGTTTTCTGACTGTTCGTCTTCAACCTGATGAAATCATAATAGTATTAAAATTATTGGGAATATTTGTTTTGCAGTTTATTTAAAAATTAAATAAAAATTGATACAATTGCGTCGATTTATCGACGTACAACCCTAAATATAAAACAATTGACGACCCCTGTGGCGCAATGGTTACCATGCCGGACTGCTGATCGGATGTCCCTGGTTCGATTCCCGGAAGCAGAAATAAAAATGAATAGTTTAAAATATCTGTTCTCGGTGTGGGTGTTTCTGTTTCTGTCTTTGTGTGTGTCCATGGCATCCACGATATAGGGTATATCTACCTTACTGTAGGGCTTTGAGTTTGAAACCTTTATTAATTGCTCAAGCTAAAAATTAAGTTTTTAACAAAAAAATATAACCGACTTCAAACGGTAAAAAATAAAATTGTTCAGTACCTACTTCTTCTTGCTTATGGTAATGACCCTTAAAACTATTTCTGGAGTCGGGCCCTTAGTAAATGTCGTACCATTCGTTCTAAATTGGCACCGACAGTACAGACAGTGGGACAGTACCTACTTCTTGCTTATGGTAATGACTGTTAAAACTATATTGGAGTCGGTGCCCATTCAGAACGAAAGGTACACTATATTTACTAAGACAGGACATTTCACTAAGGGCCCGACTTCAAAAATAGTTTTAAAAGTCATTACCATAAGCAAGAAGAAGTAGGTACTGAACAATTTTATTTTTTACCGTTTGAAGTCGGTTATATTTTTTTGTTAAAAACTTAATTTATTTCACTCTTTTTAGTAATTTTAATAATTCTGTATGTATTAGCATAATTGGAAAAAAATTCACTTAACTTCTAAACTTTAAACAGATTTACCTTTTATAATCATGTTTATCTAATAGCCATCTAAAAGTCTGAAAGACATACTATCAGTCCACCTGAACGTATAAATTAAAGAAAGAATTTGCTCTCAGCTCCTAAACGTTGAGGAGTTGTACCTTCAATCATCAGTTAAGCAACAGCAGGTGATAATTACCGGACATAAATATTTGTATTATGTTAAAAATATGACTAAATGCATGTGTGTGCCTATTAAGTTTCAGTGTTTCCCTCGATTTCCCTAATATCACATCATCAGATTTTGACATGGTGACAGTTGGACCACCTCAGGAATGTAAGATTTCGAACAAAAAACCATTTATTGAAAGAATTTGCTCTCAACTCCTAACAGTCGTAGTACCTTCCATCATCAGTTCAGCAACATGATATGACGATAATTATACACAAATATCTGTTTTGCTTTGTAAAAATATGAAAATCATTTGTTGTGCTATAAAATTTGAATGTTCCCTTCGATTTCTCTGGGATCCCCTCATCAGACTTTGACTTGGTGACAGTTGGACCATCTCGGGAATGTAAGATTTCGAATAAAAAACTATTTATTGAAAGAATTTGCTCTCAACTCCTCACTGTCGCAATACCTTCCATCATCAGCTCAGCAACATGAGATGATGATTTCTATGCGTAAATATCTCTTATGCTTCAGAAACTATAAGAAAATCAATGTGTGTGCCTATAAAATTTGAGAGTTCCCCTCGATTTCCCTAGGATCCCATCATCAGATCCTGATTTGGTGACAATGGGACCACCTCGGGAGTATAAGCATACGAACAAAAAAAGAATTTTGAAAATCGGTCCACAAACGGCGGAGTAATCGGTGAACATATATAAAAAAAAAAATACATACAGCCGAATACAGTACCTCCTTCTTTTGGAAGTCGGTAAAAATAGTTGTCACTGGAACCAGAAAAGACATACTTATTCTACCATCTACGATGTCTTATGTATGTTTACAAATAAATAAAATTTGAGTGTCTGCTTGTAATATTAAAATACATGCATATGAATGTTGATACGGTACATATGCCAAAATAACATTTTTTACAATTTTTGTCTGTCTGTCTGTTTGTTCCGGCTAATCTTTGAAACGGCTGGACCGATTTTGACGGGACTTTCACTGGCAGGTAGCTGATGTAATAAGGAGTAACTTAGGCTACTTTTATTTTGTCCATCTGTCTGTATGTCTGTTTGTTCCAGTTAACCTCTGAAACGGCTGGATCGATTTTGACGAGACTTTCACTGGCAGGTAGCTGATGTAATAAGGAGTAACTCAGGCTACTTTTGTTTTGTCTGTCTGTTTATCTGTCTGTATATTTGTTCCGGTAATCTCTGAAACGATTGGACCGATTTTGACGGGACTTTCACAGGCAGGTAGCTGATGTAATAAGGAATAACTAAGGCTCCTTTTATTTTATGATCATTATAAAACTACCGCTATCCTTTATACGCTTCTCCCACCAACGAATCAATACCACAAACGCTGCCTGTTGCGCGGGCACAGAACGCGCGTTCGGGCTATTGCTGACGATTGTGTCTCAACGACTTCGTTTATAAATTGGTTTGTGACACTTATATGATACTTTTATGTTTGATAGCGATTCGTTCTTCTTATCTTAATTTATAAATTCTATTTAATTAGATTTTAACTGCTTTTCTTTTATTAACAGAGGTTTTTAGTAGCTTATTTTCTGAGAGCTAAGAATGAAGTGAAACTGGGGCTGGTATTGTACTCATTATGTTAGAAAGACACTGCGGCGATGCAGCACGGCGGTTACGTACCTATAGCATATTATTGGTAATAGATCCGGGACTTCATTCGTAATGCTGTAGATAATTTTAAATAAAATAATTTGCGGAGTATATTCACTTCATGCTAATGAACCTTTGTAACGGGTAAAACCGCGGGGCACAGCTAGTGTTAAATAAAAACTTATTTTTACAATCTTAAGTGCGTGTTCTAGAATCTAGTACCTAGGCGATACTCATTAGCTTTACTGCCACAACCTGAGACGATAGAGTTTCTGAGCTTAGTAGTTACCATTAGTTTAATGTACAATATTTGTTACGTAAACAAGTGCAACGAACATTAGCCTACGTGTATGTGGCAACGACTAAGCATAGTTCAATTTACAGATTACAGATATAATTTTGGGTAAAGCAACAAAAGGATAGTTTTTGGAAAGTGCCAATTTATTACCTATTAATATTTTGAGGCTTTTTTACGTCTTTTTCTATAACAAAAACATATTTTGGAAACAAGTTACAGTAATTATTGCCACTTTATATCATAAAAGTTCTTTACTAATTCATTATTATAAGGTCTTGAAAACAATGTTGTTCAAGTAGACGTCACTTAAGCAATTTTTTTTTAATTTACAGGGAATGAAACGATAAAGAGATTTTGTAGCACATATCGTATTGTAAAAGCTTATGTAGATCATTAACTACGTACTATCACTCATATAAAATAAACTTTTAAGCTACAATGACAAATATGTACATAAATAAATAAATTTATGTCATACCTATTGTGATAATCTTACACTATACTACGTTCATTTGCGATAATTACAATATTTATACATTAAGTACATAAATTAGTCTCAACAATGAATAGTCCGCACAAATGAAGATTTGATACACTAGGTTGTAAAATTCTCAGACTTTTTAAATTTGTACAGATGATAGGACTTTTGAATGGTGAAGTAATTCAATTTTTGAACGTTGCGGTTGCCGACCATCAGCCACCAGAGTAGCACAACTACTAAACTACAAAATACAACCTTCAAACCAGCGTGTCTTTCGTTACATATACGGTCGTTTCGGAAAACGCGCACAGGCGCGTGTTATTATGTACCGGAAAATGTCAAACCCGCTGTTAAGCGCGTACACGTGCTACAAAAAACAAATATACTTGTTAGAATGGCTATATACTTGCTAGAAGTTGTGTACTAGTTGTTGATGGTCTGTAGGGACCGCTTAATATCAAGTGGCCTGCAAGATCGAATTCTACTGAGAAATAATAGCTATAATTAAATTTTTTGGTTTGTATTTATAAGTAAATCATTTAATAATCTGCTCTTAATGGAGAAATAGTTAGAATAAAGGAAACGATACCATTGGAGCTGCCGTCACGCTTACGAGAAGAAAAGCGAAGATGCCGATCACGATAGAGCTGCTGCAGGCGGATGCATTCATCTTCATGGTTTTAACTGAACAAAAACAAAATTTTATATTACAAAAAGTACAAAAAGAAATTCAAATAAGAAGTGTTTATATAAGGTACGTAACAGTTACAACGTAAGCCGTCGCGAGGCGCCTATAAAATGTTATTCCCATTACATACTGTGCACGAATAATATGCATATAATTAGGTATTTTGTGAAAGGAAAATATATGAATCAATAAAAAAAGTTGAAGATATTGCTAACAGACATAGATTTGATATCCTAATACTGGCCATGGTTTTGTAGTGGGACCGTAAAAACTGATTTACACATAATAAGTGCTTCTATGGTGGTCGTCATATTCTAACCTTACAAGTTCGGGCATATACTTTTAATATGTTTATCTATCCATTCATCAGCCTTTTATAGTCCACTGCTGGACATAGGCCTCCCCTAATGTTCGCCACTCCTCCCGGTCCTGGGCCTTCTGAATCCAGCGACTAACCGCTGTCTTCTTCAGGTCATCAGTCCACCTGGTTGGAGGGCGGCCTGTACTCCTTTTGCCGAGACGTGGTCGCCATTCGAGAACCTTTCTTCCGAATCGGTTGTCGGTTCTTCTAACTATATGGCCTGCCCATTGCCACTTCAGCTTGCAAATTTTGAGAGCTATGTCTCTATGTTTTGTGTTTTGTCTCTAATATGTTTATGGTTTAAACTAATTCAACTTTGTGTTACAGGTTGCAGAAGTAAATTTATGTGTTATTAAGCCCTTTGTGCAGAAAACAAACCCCAACGATACTATTATCTGTATAATTTATATTTTTATGACTGCAACCATTTTTTAATCTTCCTGGGAACGGGGCTCATCCCATTGTTGGGAAGGCCTGGAGTTCATTCCACGCTGCTGCTTCATCCGACCATAAGACCTCCGACCGATGGCTAAGTGCCCTCCGAAGCACGGAATTGCGCATGAAATTTTTGCCTCTAGAAGTCACCCATCACTCGCCCGACCACGCCCGTTTGACTTGGCTGCAACTTTTTTTTTGCCTACCACTGCTGCACACGGGTCTTTCCCCATTATTGGGGAGGCCTGGAGCTTACCATTTTACCATTACCATGCTGCTCCAATGCGGGTTGGTGGAGATGCGGGTTTTTTTTCTCAACCCTTTGTTGTCCCACTGCTGGGCACAGGTCTCCTCTCACAAGTAAGAGGGATTTAGGCCATAGTCCACCACGCTGGTCAAGTGCGGGTTAGTGGCCATGCAAACGCGCAGTATTTTTTTTTGCCACTAGCGGTCACCCATCTCACACTCGAACGCGCCCGTTTGGCTTAGTTACGCTAAGCTTACGTTCTACGCTAACCGCCGGGACATGCGCGCTCCCGTTTGACTTCTTACGTTTAGTTTGCATGACAATACATGGTTAGCGTCGTTATTCTAAATTCAATTTGGTGGGCGCCCCAAAATGACGTATTGGTTATTCTTGTGAACTCTCATGATATAGTATGTAGGTTTCAAATTCCTAAAGGTTTTGGTGAGAGAAATGTGAATAAAGAGAAAGAGGTCTGTGTATTCGTCTGAGCTTGGTAATGTGAACTATATATTCCTTTTTCTGTATATTAATGTACTGATAAAGATAAAATTTTAAAATTTAAAATTTAAAAAAATACAAGTACATGTGCTATACGGTAGACGTAGCAAATAATTACGCAAAAACTACTTTACTTTTGATTCAAGTCGGATCAAAAACAAAAAAAGCAAGAAGGTCTCAAGACATTTTTATTTACGTCACACTTTTTTTATACCGCAAACCAAAATTGCTGATTTTTTTATTTGACATAAAATTGCCATTAATCTCGTTTAAATCTGAGTCAGATCTAAGTAGTTTTTGAGTAATCCTTAATACCTTAAACCTTTCAATAAAACATTTTGTAAATTCCTTTATTTCTTTGTTTCATTTTACACATACGCGTAGGTACTTCGACCAATTTACATTTTGAACAATTAATAATAAATTATTATTATAATACAATTATTATAATTATTAAATTATTATAATACGAAATTATCTGCACTTCATAAATTCACACGTGCGCTGCCTGTACTCGCATATGGCAGTCTGAGCATATATGATACATTGTAAATATTGTCTCAATTTTTGATTTCACAGTCACGCGCTACGATGAAATAAAAGGAGATATTTATTACTAATTTGCAATGCTCATGGATGTTAGGCAAAAAACGCTTTCACCACAATAGAGAAGAAAGGCGCTCTTTGTATTGTGCTTTCACTAACATCAAACAATATATTGTTCAATGTTCAATAATATACGGACATGTATTTGAATTTTACTTAGAACATTGATATTTTGAGACACTAGCTTGTTCGAATCTTGACGTACAATATGAGCGAGGTACCTTGTAACACAGAACACCAACAGAGTACAGTTAACTTCTTAAAATGCCTCTGTATAATTAACAAATTAGTTTTGTTTTTTTTCTAATTAGTTTTGGCGCTGTAATACTGTGTTTCAGTAATAATTTGTAGTCGAGATTCTTTTTTTCTCACGGCATTAAATAAACCAAGAATAATGTTTTCTTGCATTCTTGGTTGAACTACATAAAAGCACTATTTATCTTGCTGCTAGAAGCGTCGTCGTCCACTGATCAAAATTCATGTCAACACATAAATCTAAGTGATATATAACTTAAATAGTGCGGATAGAAATAGGGTACGTAAATATTTATTTAAATTTCTTAACGTGTAATGAAAACAAGCCTAATGAATACACATAAAACTGTTGTGAAGTACATTTCATGTTTTATAAGTTAGTTATTATAATTTTTATCTGAAATAGGTACGCTGAAATTTTGTAGTGTGTTGAGTATCTACTACCTATAGAAACTGTATTAATTTCCTGTAATGTTGCAAAAAAAGCTTAAGCTTAACATCAAGGAAATTACGTAAAAGCTTCAAGAATGCGATAATGGCAGTGAACGTCGTCAATAGACGTCGCTCGTATAATATTGTAAAGGGCGCACAATTTATCATGTCTTCCGAACGCACATGTGCCTAATCTAATCCTCATTGTGGACTTTTCGATTTATTAGAAAGTGACATTCGAGTAGTTTGCGTACTTAGTTAATTTCATGATACAGCTACAATTGATCTACAATTACCATTGTTGCAATGTAGCAATTTTGATTTTGTTTAACCGTCGTACTTTCTGAAACGAAGTTTTAAATGAACTAATAAATTGACAAATTGTTATGTTACCAAAGCTAGTATAGTACCAAAGTTAGTTTAAATCTCCTAGATCTCTGTTCCATACATAGATCTAAGGTATTCTAGGGGATTCAATCACGTTTGGCAGGTGTTCACATGTCATGGTATTAACGTTGTGTTCATAACTTTAAATCTTGCAAGTTTTTAATACACTGATAATTGAATTACCTAGTACCTATATTGGCTTAGCTGAAGAAGGTTAACCAGAGTAATTTTAAAATAAAATAATATATTTAATTAATGACGTAATTTTAAAATAATAAATAATAATGGGCACAAAAATAAATTGTTATTGTATATATACAGCTTTCGTTATAAAAACATTTTTCTTATATTTCGGGAATAGCTGTGAATGTTTTTAAAAATATTTCGCGGTCGGTTAAAAGCAATATTGCCGATGTCTTCATGATAATATTCCTGTGGGGATTCTTATCACAAGACGTGCCAAAGAGGGCAACCCTATGAGTTTGGTGTCGCCTTGACAAATGGAATTGGATACACGAGAAGCTATTTATCAACGGGAAACGTCGTTTTAGGGAAGGTTATGTGATTATGAAGTATATGTAAGGTTTTCGAAAAACAAAACGTTCATGATATTTCCCTTTGTGAATTTTTCCTTTGACTTTTTAATTTTCCTAAAAAGTGAGCAGGTGCCGAGTCGTTCTTTGTGCTTGCTTCCGTTTTACGTTTCTTTTTTTAGTTACAATAAGAAGCTGTGTTAACTGTAGCATATCTGAATGTACCTATATTTCTTTGAAGTATGAGTTTTTTTCTCAAAAATTAAATTTAAATCAATTTAAGCAACTTTTAAGTCTTCTCTTTTGACAACGTTACTTATTTTTTTATCATAATTATTAAGCCTCATAAATTACAAAAAAATCTTTTCGCACAAACAAATGGTCGTAACTGGTTTCACTTTGCTTAATTATACCCAATATTATTATGAACTTTAATCACTAAATAATACTTTGCGGTACAAAGTTTTTCTCGCCATTTAAATAGAAGCAAACTTAAACATAAGCGCATTATTTCTTGCTAATACTCCAATGTAGTAACAAGTGTGAAGGTATTTATGTGGGAAATGAAAGCGCATTAATATGCATAGGCAACGCTCAGCGGTTAGGTCGCAGATACTAATACGCCTCCCGTCTTGCATCCACTTTAATGTCTATGAGCTTACGATACACTTGCGTATACTTAAACTTTGTTAATCTGATGAGATTTTTATTAGATTCCCTCGTTCAATCAAGGGAGTATCGAACGAGCGATTATAAATCTATATTGATATTATAAAGAGGTAAGTATTTAATTTATTTTGTATGTACCGAATAGAAAGAAAAAAAGGAACTATTGTAGGGTTAGTAATTAGGGTTTCGTAGCCGAAGGCAAAAACTGTCCGTCTGTCGACTCGGCTCGTCCGACTGCCATACTTAGACATTTTTTTTCGAAAGGACTAAGTATACTATTGAAACTTGGTAGATACAAAATTTTAAAAATATAATAATTATGGGAGCTTTAATCTTTAATTTAGTGTTTGTAATCGTAGATAAGTCTTGAAAAATGACTTAGTTAAACAATTTTTCCAACACTTAACTGTTTCAAAAATAAACGAAAGTGTTTTTTTTAATTTTCTTCTCTATTGTTATTTCTAATGAACGTCTTAACTCAAATTATTCAATCCAAACACTGGTGAAATGGAATAGTCCTATTGGGTATTGTAATATTAATAATTTAAATAATTTCATAATTAAGGTTGCTGATCTACATCTAAATTACACTTTAAAGTATATGAACCTTTCGTTCAAAAGTGACTATTAGTAAAGCGATGCTAAAATTAAGGTATAGACAGGTATATTGCTGCGATAGCATTCTGTTTCAAGGATCACAAAAGTAATTGAAAAAAATTAAAAAAAACCGACTTCCAAAGAAAAATATTTCAAAACAAATTATTAATATGCACTAAAAAGTAAAAAAAAAATATTGCGTATTCTTCCACAATTTAATAGTCAACTTACATTTTCTACTCATTAATATGTAGGTATGATCTTGATTTTTTGGTTTATTGCTTTGTTATAAGAATGCATAGAGTTCTTTTTCTTCCTTGACAAAGTTAAAAATAGATAGTAAAGAAATTAAGAGGATTTAGGGTAATTTTGTACTAAAAGTATAAAAGTAATTTCCTAAACTGATTAAACAGTAGTGCTAAAGAAATGCACAGTAATTCGCTAAAAAAACTGAGTAGGTACATTTTGAAACATTGATTTAAAAACTAAATTAAAATCTCCGTTTGGTGCAAATATAAAAAAAAATACATTATTATATAGCCAATATTTGTAGACTTGCTTCTCCACAAAACATGATATGGACGTTTTACTTGTGCATATGTAAACATAAAATTTCAGCTGTTCGCTACGCCGCAGCAACAAATCGTATCATTAACTCTAATATCAATTTCAATATCATTGGATACAACCCTTTTTGCGTTCCACTGCTGGGCACGAGTCTCTCCCCATGGCTTTGCTGAAGCTGAAACTTACTCCACCACGCTGATTGAATACGGGTTCCTACAATTTTAGCGACTGTTGTCTATCGATAACTACCCGGTAGTTACCCGACGGCTTTACGTGCCCTCAGAAGCACGGAAACACGTTTGAATTTTTTTCATCTTACACATGACACGAATCGCGCATGGCCTGGCAGTTATGCAACTAAGCCGACCGGCGCGGTCTGGTGTGAGATGTGTGACCGCTACTGGCAAAAAATTTCATGCGCGTTTCCGTGCTTTGGAGGGCACGTTAAGCCGTCGTCGTCCGGTTGTTATCGATAGATAACAGTCGTTAAGCCTTGTTGGAGGCCTTATTGGCGGTTTGAAAACATCCAACAGCGGGTTGGCCACTAACCCGCATCTCGACCAACCCGCATTGGACGTTGCTCCAATGCGGGTTGGTCGAGATACGAATACGATACGAATGGTGGAATAAGGAGATATCGAAATAAACAGTATCAGATATCATAGCAACGTAAACGTCCGTAGGTACTAGAAAAACTACTATAGGAAAGTGCCTTTTGCTCGGTTTTCTATGGAATGACGAGTACTAGTATGCTGTCGACATAATATACTTTTACCTTATGCCCAATGTTTCTCAGATTTCATGAAACCTTGACTTTGGTAGAGCCCACGTAAGCCACCTGTCGAGTTTTTACAATTAAAATTAAAAAAGGGCATATTGACGTCGGGTATTCCAACTACATCCACCTACCCGCATTGGAGCAGCCTGGTGGAGTAAGCTCCACTTCCGTTCTAGGCCAGCCGCCGGGCCATATGCGCAGTTTTATTTTTCACAATAACCTTTACGCATAGAAAAACTTGTGTGAGTATGAAAAAATATTAAAAGTATTGTTTCTCATTTACACGGATTATTTCGTCTATTGTTTTCAACTTTGCGTGACGTAGATTGTATTCTTACATTTCAATGGTTTTGATGCCTTTGTAAATAATTCGGGGCTTACATTCTTGAGTTAATTGTTTCGTATTTAGGTTATGTATTTATTATAACGGAATGATCAATAATATTATACATTGTAAATAAAAGGTTCGCCTTGAATCATAAAGCTTTAGCAGTAAACCCATTTTAATTACCTACTTCTAAGTAATTATAATTTGTCTGCACTTATAAACAACATAATAATATTTAGAAATAATATTATTGATTTGAAACATCGAATCCTTTAAATTACACCAATTTTATGCGTGGCGACGTGTTTTGTCAAACCACATACGCACATACTTAATTTTTAATTCTTCACTTATAACTTAACAATAATTAACACTTAATTGATCTCCAAAATTTGAAATTAATAAGTGACGTGAGTTTGACGAGTAATTCATGCAAATTTTCTTAGTAGAATAATAATTAAATATTGCAATACTGCAAGGCGCCCATCGAAGGTTCACATTATTTACAAAAAATACTCTTACATTTCGAAGGACAGGTATGACCTTGGAAATGTTTAGGAATAAAATAAGCACATCCTTGCGTGATATATACATCTATTCTTACCGTAGTCAAAGACAGCTTCATAAAGAAGTAATTTATTTAAATTTAATTTGTCTTAAGAAATTCTTACTTGTAAATTTAATTAACAGAAGACGTTTGGTATCTTGGACAGTGCAAAACGGAAATTGCCAAGTTGCTCAGAATAATATAAGTGGCACCAGCCCCCGCTGCAAACTTACAGCAGACTTATGAATTAATTTGCATCAATTTAAGCTATTTCATTAAATTGTGATGAATAATAAATACTTGATGATAAAATATTGAATACACAAAATTGATACCTAGGTTATGACCTCGTAGCATCACAAGTAAAAACTTCTACAATAATAATATTATGATACTGACGTACGAATGGTACTTTGCAAAATGTGTACATGTAACCAGTGTCAAGTAAAAAAAGCTTTAATTCAAAGTATAGTCAAAATCGGGGAGTCCTCAGTAATCAACGGAGTAAAGTGATGTCTACTTTGCTATAATGTGTCAATGATTTCGCACTGTTTTTATTCCACAACACTCAAGCACTGGTCGGATTAATTGATCTTCGCCAGTATGCTGGCTGCTGACGCTTACATCCAATACATCCAATGTCTTAAACTAAGCTACATATTTATGCTTTTGAGGCAGAAGGACAACAGGGCAATCTCAAATTATAAGACAACGGGGATCGGATATAAGAACTTCTTTCAAACACTTTTCCAGACGGTTAACTAATTGAGTGTAATGTTGATCAAAGGACTGGCTCTTACTTTGGTCAGAGAATAGACCTAGCGGCTCAGCGAAGAAACTTTTAGAAAACTCTAACATAAGAAAGATATTTTTGAAATTTTTTATCAAAAAAATATTTATTTCATCCTTAACAATAAATTGTATTTAGGTATCTGTGTTTGAAGCCAACCTAATAGGCATTAGCGTGCTGGTGTTTACATAGATGATGCTGCTTTTTACGTTAGATATGTAGTTAGGTAGCACCTAATTATTGAAAATAAAGTAAAGTACTAAATATTTATTTAATTTTCATTGTTTACATAGCTGCGTTGATTTAATTCGACGCCTTGTTGCTTTGGTTTTATTAGTGAAGTATTTTGTGTATTGTTCCATAATGCATTTCTTTATTTAACGACGATAAACTATTTGTAAAAAATATTGCTACAAAGATATGTCAGTAATTATTTTACCGATACATAGATATAACTTCGGAAGAAACTAAGCGAATGAAAATCTAAAACTCTAATCGATCGCCACGCAAGGAAATAAAAATTTTTTCAACCTTTTTTATGTCCCACTGCTGGGCACAGGTCTCCTCTCACAAGTGAAAGGGATTTAGGCCATAGTCCACCACGCTGGCCAAGTGCGGATTGGTGGACGTTATGCTTTCGAGAAATCTCTCAGGCATGCACGGTGATGGAGAACATCGTAATTAATTAAATATCACGATATTTTCCATCACCGTGGAGCAGCGATAAAATGCGCACATTACAAATTTCTTTGTCAGAGATGCGCGCCGAGGATTTGAACCCGGGATCGGTCGCGTAGAAGACCTCGGCTTTTCCCACTCTGCCATCGCTGCTCTAAATATAATTATAATTCTGGTTAACCAACATCGCTTTAACGCGGCCACGTACACAGCGCCGTCCTTCCTGGTTGTTTCGTTGAGTTAATTCGGACAGTCGTGACATAAATGTAAGGAGCTGGATTAAGAAAATTGAACAGCTAGGTTAAACGAAATATATTTGGTCAAACGAAAAATAAATTATTCAATTTGTAATCCATATTATCAGGACAGGCGCGAGCAAGGTTTTATCGGCTGGATTCACATATAAATATCTGGGAAGAGTGAAAAACTATGATCACGAAAGCATTTCCACGACAAGATGATTATACCACGTTATTAAATTAATTTATAAGTAGAAAAAAATACAAAAAGACATAATGACTATGTATTTTCAAGAAAAGTTGGTTATGTGTTACAGTTCTAAAAAAGAGACCAAGCTCCTATGATATGTACGATACGCGTATTACTCTCAGAATTACAAGCAAAAGCTTAGGCTTTTAAATGCCCCGATGCGACTTACGAAGGATTTTTATTGAAGCTTCATTCTAATCTCCATCAGGGATAGAACATCTTTTTGTAAAAACTGTAGGCCACTGGCGATAAAGTGCTTCAGATGTACAGATGAGTCGGATTAAAAAAAGGTTGCACTCCGATAGTGCCGGCAGAAGTGAAAACTTAAACAACGTTGTGTATTTTTGATATTTTGGAATGGTTAGGGAATAATTTCGCACGAATTGCTTTTATTATCAGTATTATTTTTTATGTAGTATTATTATCAGCTGTCACCCCTTCGTTTTACGATATTGCGATCACGCTACTATCGTCCTGACGCGAGTTTAACTTTTTTTACCCGTCCCAAAAAAGTGCACAACACCGCTGAAGAAGTTTTCACTTCAAAAACTGTTTGCTGTAAATGTAACGAGTTTTGATATCCGATTCCGGAGTAAGGACACCAACCCAGATGGTCGTGAATGCTGTATAATAGAGCAAGAATGTGTCTAAAACCGCGGGGTACACCCATCGTCAATAATTGTATTAGATTATTACAAAATAGTATCTGGTGCTAAAAGTTTCGAAAAAATCAAACTATATGTAGGTATAATGAATTTGTATAAAATATAAATATAATTTTCAAATCTAATTGGAATTGGAATAGTATTTGTATTGCAGTTTTTTTTAATATTTATTCATTGGCTTATTAAATAATTAACTATTGGTCTTGTATAAATTATGTCTAAATTGTGTTTAGTATTAAATATAAAATCTCAGAAAAAAACTTCCACTTGTTTGTCGATTCTATGGTATGAATATTAATTTTATGATTCATTATATATTCAATCTCTGCAAGCCATACCAAGATTGATACAAGTTTTAATATTCTTCTCGGGAAGTTCCTATGCGTGTACCTGTTGAGTAATTTAAACTTATTATGAGCAAAGTTTTACGTCGTTTAAAGTGCAGATTTTCTAGGTTATATTGAATACTGAATCTTTATACTGTGGAAACACATTAAAATATAGATAAATTTTATTTTATCGATATGCCACGACCATTATGGTAAATAATATTATAGAATGATTGATTCAATCATACTCATTTTTATGGTTTTATTATTGAGGCTATGTTTTGATTCTAATTTACAAGTACCTGAATTATGAGATGTATCTGAATACCACCAGAACTTTGCTAACTTTAATTAATTTTGAAACATTACTCTTGCGAAAGGTTAATTAGTTTTATTGGGTTTTAACTACTTCTCTGATAAAATTGATTGTACCAAGGCGTTTGTGGCTTAAAATCGAAGCAATTGAAGGACCAGTAGTTATTTAGTCATCAACAAATATCTATAACAGAATACAGATCTCTTCTCACAAATGATTATGGTTCAGGTCACAGACTACGAAGTTGGTGAAGTATTTACGTGTGTATGCAGGTTTAAATTAAATCACTAATTTTGTGTTTATTTTAAGCTGTTGAAAAATATGTACAAAAATTCTCTTAGAGGTGCACGCCAGTATTAAATTCTAACCTCTAATTTACGATTTCTTATTACTTAAAGTCATGATCGAGACGGGTTTTGTATCTTGCATGTAAGTAAATTGGCGCCCTGTCACAAAACACCATTTCCGTATTTATATTAAAAGCTTTTATTTAACTAGCCTGATCAATTTGTTATCTGTCGTCTTGCCTAATTAGTATTGTCTTAGTAAATTTTGTCAATGTTTCTTTTAAGACTACCAGGGCATAACTGTAGCACCCGGCTTTTACTGCCTGTGACCACTGTTTCATTAAAGCATTAAATAGATTATAATACATTTTTTCATGGGAATGAAATGTTTTAATGCACTAAAAACTAGAGCCTCCTAAAGATCACTATGTAGCGACGTGAAAAAATATCAAACATACAAACAACAGGTACACTTTCGAATTTATAATATTAGTGGGGTCTTAATTATGATAAATCGCATAATGTAACAAAACGTTAGTATTTTTTTCAAAATTTTTGTTTAAAAAAGTTTTTATATAATAATTTATATGTAAATTTTTAACTTTATTTTTCTAAGCTTTTTTATTACCGTAAATATTAAATGTTATAAGGAAACCTTTATACACCACAGTGGAATTTTATCTTGGATATGATGGCAAGCTTCCAGTTAAATGTATATCAATGATAGCAAGTAAATAAAATCATTTAAAATTTACTGTCAAATGGTGGAGTCTCATAAAAGTTCCAATGCTACCCTGTGAGTAGGTAACCCCAATTATCAAATTAGTGTGTGAGCGACTGTCTGATGACGGAAGTAGTACTGAGTTGTGACTTGTATATAAATAGGATTACTGTGGGTGTAAAATTAAATAATCCTCTAATTGTTTTCACTCTTTCATCATATTCACGGCGTGTCGCGAGAAACTCAATTAACTTAGGCAACCGTTGCTGAAAAATGTTGCTGAATTTTTAACGTCAAATGTTTTTTTTGTTTTAATTTTAGGCTTCTTTAAATTTCTTAACACGAGACTGTTTTAATTACCAGATGTCCATTTTAAATTAAAATATTTTTTAATCATGTATATAAAATCGATATACGAGTATGTACATTCATATTAGTTAATTACACCAGAAATTAAATACAAGTTTTATTTGTTTCTTTTTACAGCATAATAAATTAATTAAGTAGGTGAAGACTAGTTCACTTTATAGAGATGAAGAATATTAGAAGTTACACAGATTTATTCTTATCTGGTTAACCAAAAATTTAGATTGTTAAGTTCGTAATTTTAAATATGATTTTATATATTAAATTTTATAAACAAATAGTCGTGACTAAAATTTTTTTTTGTTGTTAAATTAACTTATAACATACTTATTTTTACAAATATTTTAATTAATCGTTAAAATTAAGCGAAATTAAAACTCGTTACAACTGGTTGGCGAAATCACTTTTGCAAAGTTTGTTTTAGTAAATTACTTTCTTTAAGATAAACATTGATTTTACTAAATACAAACATAAACATTAAACTACCACATACCTTAATTTTTCGAGTTTTTACAGGAAGTGTCACTGGGGATGTTGCAGAGGAGCTTCCGCGTTCCGTTGATGGCTACGAAAGCAAATGAGAGCTACGAAGTAGTCGCCGCCGTTATATACCGCCTCGCTGCGTAGGTGAACTGTAGCAACGCTACGAGGTGTCTACGCGGCTACGTATATATCGGCTACGTACCTAATTAATCGGTACCACCTGTCGAGCTTATTCACTTGTGTACCTGTCTACTAACCGGAAACTGACAGATGGCGAAATTATACACCGATATCGTATTAAATAATAATGCCGCGTATTATGTTAAAGTGTTGTAACATATTTGAAATAGTTTTTACACGAAACTCATTTAGTTTCCGGTAATTTAGGGGTAATATTAATAAATTTAATTTAATTAGGTGTTTCTCATACACGGATTAGTAATTCTAATAAAGGGTTTTTTAATCTTTTTTATGTCCCACTGCTGGGCACAGGTCTCCTTTCACAAGTCAGTGGGATTTAGGCCATAGCCCACCACTCTGGCCAAGTGCGGATTACCTTCGAGAAATCATGTGTTTTTCTCAGTCGTACAAGGCAATGGAAAACATCTTAATCAGTTAAATATCACAATATTTTTCAACACCGTGGTGCAGCGATAAAATGCACATTATTGGTATGTATTTTTGTGTATGTATATTGTATGTTAAATTTATGTACACTATTTAATACCTTTAGCTAACACACTTCCAGTTACAGGTCTGCTGGTAGAGATTCCTAAAGGAATAAGCTGTACCTTTGTACAATATCTATTGTAACTGTTTGTTAATTTAAGTGCATGTGTACATGAATCCCTACTTATATTATAAATTCGAATGTAACTCTGTCTGTCTGCTACTCTTTCCCGCCACTGAACCACTGAACCAATTTTAATGAAATTAGGAACACAGGTAGAGTGGACCTTGGAAAAGGACATAAGATGGTTTTTATCCTACGGGTACCTATAAAACGGGTCCACGTGGGCGATGCCGTTGGCGGAAGGCTAGTAATTATATAAATAAATAAATAAATGCCTCACATTACAAATTTATTTTTGCCAGAGGTACGCGCCAAGGATTTGAACCCGGTATCTCCGTGTCGGACACTGCCGTCCATACCACTCGGCCTTCGCCACTCGTATTAAAGGGTTAATTAAATAAATAAATAAAAAAAAACGTTTTACACTCCCACAGTAAGATAGATATACCCAATGTCGTGGTTGCCATGGACTCACAAAATGTCAGTAACAGAAACACCCAGACCGAGAATAGATATTTAAACTCATCATTCAAATTTCTGCCACGCCGGGAATCGAACCCGGAATCCTACGATCGGCAGTATGGCATGGTAACCATTGCGCCACACGGGTCTTCAAATTAAAGGTTAATCATAAGTCAATTTTTACTTTTAATGCACAAAGTAATAATTTTGCTACATCGCTAGTTATCTGTTTGAGCTTCATACACTCGAGAAGCAATGAACGTTTCTAATTTTAATTGGATTTGAGGTATTTTGACTAGATAGGAATTTGAGGCACGTGTATGAAATACACGCTTCATTTTCCTTGCCATGTCACGTTTGTTTTACAAACAGCTTTAGGATTATCTGAGCTTCGAAAATTTGGTTAACGAGTAAGAATAGCTAACGATGGGTAGGTAACTTTGAAAAAAATGAAGGGAATGAATGAAGAAGAGTATGAAAGTCGAGTATTGTTAGTGGTCGCTGAAGCTTATTTGAAGGTCTAGCGTCTAGCTCTAGGGAGACTTTAATCGGTTTCAAGCAGAATGAATGATGTCTTTTACTTAGGTTTTATGCAGTTCAATATTCCAAAAGCTGTAATCGCACTTTATAATACGGAAATTAATATTTTAATTCAAAAAAATTAAGAAAGTGTTACTTCGCCACACTCGTAGGAGTTTTACATTGGATTAGAATTATTACGCACATTTAGATTCCCTGCGTCAAGGGGCCACTAACACAATTAAGGACGTAAGAAAGGCCAAGAACAGAAATTTAAACATATTATTTATAAAAAAATTTTTTTTGCCTTCATGGGAATCTAATCTCCTAGAGCTCCTAGAAGCTCCTAGAGCCAACGAATGACTGTCCACCATGTTAAACATTCTACCAAATGGGTCGTTAAATGCATAGATATAGGATGAAAAAATCCGACCAATTGCAAGTCGGACTCGCGCACGAAGGGTTCCGTACCATTTAAAAAATACTTTTGTTGTATGAGAGACCCCTTAAATATTTATTATTTAGTATTTTTTTGTTTTAGAGGCAAAATAAATACAGCGTCTGAAAAATTTCTGTCTAGCCATCACGGTTCATGAGCTACAGCCTGATGAAATGCAGACAGACAGTGGAGGCTTAGTAATAGGGTTTGGCACACTACGGTTACGAAACCCTGAAAAACTCGATTAAATGTCACTTTTTCCAATGAACGACTATAATATATATAAAATGAAGTAACTTATCAATAACTCTTAAAGCATACCATGGGTATATAGCCTCTAATCTGAGGTATGGAATATTGTTATGGTGTAATTCAGTACACGTTAACAAAGCTTTCATAGCCCAAAAACGTTGTGTGCGTGCCCTATGTGGAGTGTCTCCACAGACGAGTTGCAAGCTTCTTTTTAAAGGCCTCAAATTACTAACTCTGAGCAGTATCTATATTTACGAAGTATGTCTATTTGTAAAAACGCATATGAATTTATTTAAAAAGAAAAGTGAGTATTGTCAATTTCTAACAAGATATCCGGAAAAACTATGTTTGCCACTTAACAGAACAGTCATGCGATCTAGAAATGCATACCATGTGCATTACGATTTATAATAAAATACCAGACAATTTCAAAGATCTACCACTCTCGCAATTTAAAAAGCAAATGCATAAGTGGCTTATTGAGAAATGTTTTTACACGCTCAAAGAGTTCTTGTAATGTATTGTAATTTATTATATTATTGACCTTCGACTATATATTAACTTTTTAATTGTTTTGACATTTATTAATTTTATTATGTATTTAATTCAATTTTATTTTTATGTAAATTCTGACATTTGTAATAAGACTAATAAGTATACAATGAAATTGACGCATGCTTCCTAATAATTATAAGTAATTATATTATATAATCTTAAAAGGATTCGTTTTTCACTGGCCTCTCTCTCCCCCAAGGAGCTTGATACGGTTAAAGTGATGAATGAGGGATTTCCCCTATCCCCTCTCGGGAGTAACGGAAAAATTTCCAAATTTAAAAATTCAAGATGGCGGCCGAGTTTGAAATGTCAAATTTTTTATTTATTTCTCTATGCCCAATATGGGTGTCGTTTTCGGATAATTTTGGGGTGGAGATTACGAAAAAAATGGCCGTTTTTGGAAATTCAAGATGGCGGCGCGGATACGTTTGGTTGAATTTTTGCCCTTTTCGAGGTGCGTTTGAGGAGCTGTCATTTGGTGGTTTTTAGATACATTTTTGATATTTTTTCTAAAATGTCTTGGAAATACCCTGAAATCTGGCAAAATGGGAGTGGTTATTTTTTTAAACAAGATGGCGGATGTGTGGCGGCCATTTTGTAAAAAGTGCGAAAAACACCATTTTTCGAGGGGAAATATCTCGAGGTTGGCAACATTTGATCGGGTTGCTTTGTTCGAGGCGATTGTGTGACTCTGCTCAAAGTGTTGCCAGGTTTGGTCGCTTTTTTTTCCTTTCATACATTTTTTTGAACTTTCCATTCAAAAACATGAAAAGTAGAAGGAGAAGATTTTTTAATGAAAATGTTTTATTGGCAGACGCATTGTGATGCCCTTAATGACATTTGACCATTTTCAAAGATGTCGACTGGCAACACTGGCCGCAGGAATTTTTTTCCCATTTCACACATTGTCTATTACCACGGAGCGGGGAGTGGTGGGGGGTGAATATGATGTATGGGTGATATTATTGGTTGACTTTCGTGTCTATGGGAAAAATCCGAAACGTCAGAAATTCAAGATGGCGGACGAGCTGAGCAGGTGAATATTTTTTTTTATTCGCACCGACCCGAGATGGGTGTCGATTTCGAATAAAAGCGAGACAAGAAAAACGAAAAAAATTGAAAAAATTGAAAAAACAAGATGGCCGCCGAGATACATAAAATTGAATTTTTCCGATTTTCGAGGTGTGTTTGCGGGGTCGCCATTTTGTGGGTTTTTGACATTTAAGTATGCTTTTTTTACTGTTCTCTCTGGCACATGCTCAATTTTGACAAATTGGAATCTATTGTTTTTTTGAACAAGATGGCTGACCTGCATCGGCCATTTTGTAAAACATACGGAAAATCGAGTTTTTTGACGTGAATTTTTTCCAGGTTGGCAACATTTCAGCGGATTTCTTTGTACTGGACGGTTGTGTAACTTGACTCAAAGTATTGCCAGGTTATGTCAATTTTTTTTTCTTTCATACAAAATTGGAAACCTCCCATACAAAAACATGAAAAGTAGAAGGAGAAACATTTTTGATCAAAATATTGAGCCAGATATTTTTTAGGGGCTGTCTTAATGACATTTGACCATTTTTATCTTCATCACGTGGCAACACTAGGAGCTAGAATTTTTTTTCCGTTTTTTCGACATTTCGAATTACACAGCCAAAAGTAAACATGGGAGGTAATAATAATGTATGGGTGATATTTTTGATTTACCCTCGTGTCTATAGGAAAAATCCGAAACGTCAGAAATTCAAGATGGCGGCCGAGCTGAGCAGGTCAAGTTTATTTTTGTTTTCTGCACGTACCCAATATTGGACATGTTTTCGAATAATATTGGGACGACAAATACGATGAAATTAGAAAAAAATAAAAAAAACAAAATGGCCGCCGAGATTTTTGAATTTGAAAATTTTTAATTTTCGAGGTAATTTTACGGGAGATTTTTGTTCAAGGAATTTAATCGTTCATTTTACAATTGACATCTATTGGCTTTGGTGTATTCTCAATTTTGACGGATTGTGTTACATTTTTTTTTATTCAAGATGGCGGACGCCGTGGTGGCCAGTTTGTAAAAAGAACAAAAAATGCTATTTTTCGATGGGAAAAATTTGGTAGTTGGCAACATTTCAGCGGATTACTTTGTACTGAGCGAATATGTATCTTAACTTGAAGTATTGCCAGGTTTTGTCACTTTTTTTTCTTTCATACAAATTTGTAAACTTTCCATTCAAAAACATGAAAAGTAGAAGGAGAAACATTTTTGATAAAAATATTGACCCAGATATTTTAAAGTGGCTGTCTCAATGACATTTGGCTATTTTAAACTTTACCACCTGGCAACACTGCGAGCTAGAATTTTTTTTCAATTTTTTTCCTGGTCTTCATGTTTCGAATAGTGGAGCAAAAACTGTAGATCTGGAGTATCAACAATGTATAGGAGATTTATTCCTTATAGTATGTTGACTATGGGAAAAATATGAAATCACAATGTTGCCATACACAAAAATTGTTTTTCATGCCAATGAAATTTTATATCGAATATTTCAGTGTGTTACTGTGGGTTAACGTCATTAAGTGTATAAATATTTGGTAGTTAGTAATTAATTGCAAATTTTGATGCTAAATATTTTTTATGTTGCCATACAAAAAAAATATTTTCCAAACAAATATATTTTTGTATGTAAGATTTCGCGCAGTTGTTTTCTTTCAATATTGTTACAATGTATGACGCGTTTGAAGCTATTACTTTACTTTACTAATTATTGCAATAATCACTCAGTGTTGCCATATAAAAAATAAAAGTTTTCATACAAGTGTTTTACCCTATCAAATTTGCCTGAAAATAAGTAATTTTGCTTCGAATACTACAGTCTATTTACACAATTTAATGTAATTTTATTTATTTTTAATCTGTAGATACTCACAAATTGTAAATATTTGTAGAAAAATATTTTCGTGTTGCCATACAAAAAAAGTGATTTTCATACAAACAAATTTTTGTATGTTAAATTTTCAGGTTTTGTCTCCTTTTGATGTCAACAAACGGTATGAGGCGTTTGTAGAACTTATTGCACTGTATTAGTTTTTTTCAAAAATATTTAAATGTTGCCATACAAAAAATATTTTTTTTCATACAAGTATTTCAAATTTTCCCGACTTATCGGGTATTGTATGGAATATTTTAGCCTGTTGGCAACCTTTGGCATAGTTATAACTTTAAATTTATTTTAGATATAAACAAGATTAATGTTTCAGTAAAAATATATGTTTGGGTTGCCATACAAAATAATCGACTTTCATACAAAAATATACTTTTATATCAAATTTCATATTGTTGCCACTTTTTTACGATACTACAATGTATGAAGCGTTGCAAGATAAAACAATACTGTACATATTATTGAAAAAATATTTTAGGGTTGCCATACAAAAAATAATTTTTTTCTTACAAAATCTTTCAAGTATCGAATATGTCATGAATATGTTATTTTGTATACAACATTTCAGTCTGTCGGTGCTATTTAAGAACATGAAAATGTACTAGGCGTTTGGAAGAACAAACGATTTGTTTATTTTGGTACCAAAAAATATCAGTGTTGCCATACAAAAATTAATAATTTTCATACAAATGCATTTTTCTATGTGATAGTTTGGGCTGAGTGTTCCTTTTGACGTCAATACAAATGTATGTAAGTTTGTAAGTACTAATATTTTGTGCATATTTAAGTAATAATACTTTGGTGTTGTCATACAAAAAATTATAATTCTCATACAAACGCTTTTTTAATGTAAAATTTAAGGTTATTACGTCGTTTTGATTTTAGTGCAATGTATGGGTCATTTCTAGGTACCAATTCACCTTACATGTCGTTGCAAAAATATTTCTGTATTGCCATACATAAATTAAACATTTTTATACAAATGCTTTTTTGTGCGAAATATTTTACAGTATAGTTTCTTTTGATATGAATACCCTTCAAAGTTAGGAACAATTCAGTGATTTTGATTAATATGACAGAATAAAGTTTTTTTATTAATATAAATATTACATCAGTAAAGTATGTTAAAATCAGATATTAAATCAGTAAAGTATGTTAAAATTTAAGTCTAAATTAATTCTTTAAAATATAAAGTACGTATAAAATCAATAACTGCTTAATAGTAATACGCTTATTTTGATGATCTTTTTTCATCTGTAGTTGCATCTTACATTAGTTATTATTGGTGTATTTTTTTTATATACGTCAAACATTATAAAAAAATAACAAGGTTTAACCAAGTTCAAACTTACCATTACTGACTGTACGGCTATTGTATATAAAAAGAATCTAAAGATTGTATTGGCCACTTATAGATTGTACTCTAAATTTGGAATTAAAAAAACTCATGTTCAAAATTTTAAGTTAATTGGCGGTAAATAGTTGCCTCAAGTTTCTTTTGATTCCCGCAACCATTTCGTAAATTTTGCGTAATAATGTGGATTGTTTTCAATTAGTGATTTATTTGAATGTGTTTGAATGTGTATTTATGGATTTTTTTTTAATTTCACGTAATAAGCACAACTTTCGGCATTTATTTTGAAGAGAAATTGGGTATGTACAAAGATTTTACAATATGTTACGTTCGCCATATTTCACCTTTAACCACTAATTGATCAAATACCTAATTTAATAATTTACTTACCAAACTAATTTCATGTCAAGAGTAATATATATTATTTTTAACTTGAATCGTGTTGCTCTGCGTTAGATTAAATAATATTAATACATACTATGTTATTACCTTAATGTATTAAATTACTTCGAGAATATTAAGCTCTTTCTGCCAAGAGTGTTTTAAACGCTTTTATAAAGTACATACACGTAAAAGTGGTTTTGTTTTTAATGATAGAATCAGTTTCGTTTTTATTTTATATTTCTGGTTCCTTGGGTACCATTACCTTAAATACATTATTTTTTCAACCCTTTTATGTCCCATTCCGGGACATAGATTTCCTCTAGAAAGTGAGAGGGATGTAGATCACAGTCCACCACGCTAGCCAATTGCGGATTGGTGGATATCATGCCTTTGAGTTGTTATGAGTAACTATCAGGCATGCGTGGTGATTGAAAACTTAGTTTGTTTGAAAATGGTAAGTAAATATCACCATGTTTTCCCTCACCGTTAAGCAGCAATAAATACGCACGTAAAAAAAATATTCGTAAGAAGTGCGCGCCAGAGCTTGAACTCAATATCTCTCTGTCGGGTCTCGCTTTCTTTCCCGCTTGGCTATCACTGCTCAAATACATTGATTTATATATTTTTTTCCGTTCCGTTCCGTTCCGTTTCGTAATTCGTAATGCAAGGCTGAAACTCTTTATGCGTCCGACTAATGGGCACGGGTATCTTCCTATAATTGGGGACGCATGGAGCTTACTCCACCACGCTGCTCTAATGCGGGTTAATTGTCAACCAGCTATCGGATGTTTTCAAACCTTAACAAGGCCTCTGACAAGATTTAACGACTACTACATTACTATCGATATCAACCAAGGCTTGTGTCTTTTGAAGCACAGAAACGCGCTTGTTTGCAACTAGCGGTCACCCATCTCATACGTAAATGATCATTTGTAGTCCTCGCGGTGTTAGTGGTCGCTGCAACTCATAGACATCTACACATCTCAAGCAAGCCATTCTTGCCTGAGGTCGTATAAAGTTGCGTTGATACTAATTGTATCCGTTGCTTCATGTAGGTGAGCATAAATTTATATTCACAGTAGGTATCTAAACACAATAAGTTGCTTAAGGCTTAAAGTAAATTCTACGGAAATACTTTCGTAGTTATAACCATAGATAAGATAACCATAAGTGTGGCCAGCAACCGCAACTGTCCACCTAAACGAAATGATATGAAATGATCCCTCCCCTTCCCTTCCCTTCACTCCCCTTTCCTTCCCTGCCCCCGTCCCATTCCCTTCCCTCCCCCTATTTCCTTCCCTCCCCTTCCCTTCCCTTCACTCCTCTTCCCTTCCCTTTGAGTATTTTGAGTGCTTTTATAAAATATTTAAAAGTGATAGCATTTTTTTTGATGCAGCTTTCTTTGTACATTGTATACTTTAAATATTTGGATTTGTTCAATGTTTTTCTATTATAATTTTCTGTGTGTGTCTGAGAATTGAAAAAATGGAAGTAAGTAGAGTGCAGCGCAGAAGAGTACAAGGTATTCCATTTGTTTGTAGATCTTCTCGCTTCTTTGCCCGGAAAAGAAATTGTCAAATGTTGCTATTTGAATAAATAAACATGATTGAGAATTTGTTACAAAAACCAACTAAAAGGATGCCATCAGCAGCCCCGGGAAGGACGGCGGTGTGTGCGTGGCCGCATGCCACCGTAAGCATCGGAAGGTGCAGGAGAGCACATCTGCTCTCCCTAAGATGGGCCCGTTCCAGGGTGTCGCGTATGGAGGACACCGGTGCGTTCCACGAGAGATCCCGGAGTCCTCCCCAAGCGCAGAGGCAGGCCACCGAGGAGGTTTTAGTGAGGTCAAATCCCGCATAGCCCAGTATCCTCTCCCAAGGTGCTGGGTACCTTTTGAAGGTTTCACCCCCGATACAAAAAAAAGGTTACAATCACAGAGAGAACTGTGGCCGGCACCCACAACTTTCCACTGAAACACAACGGTACAGAGTTGCTTCAAGTTGCTTCTACACATCTAAAACCCCGACTTGGAGCAGAACGGTGAAGTAAGCTCCAGGCCTTCCTCGTAATGGGGAATCAAAGACCCGTGCTCAGTAGTGGCAAAAAAGGGTTGCAGCCAGAAATTGAATTAGCGGTAGGTAGTTAATATTTATCATATATAATTTATTACTTGAGTTTTGTTGTGTCATGTTGAAGAAAACTTATTATTACACGTTTTTTACCGACTTCCAAAAGGAGGAGGTACTGTATTCGGCTGTATGTTTTTTTTTTTTTTTTTTATATATGTTCACCGATTACTCCGCCGTTTGTGGACCGATTTTCGAAATTCTTTTTTTGTTCGTATGCTTATACTCCCGAGGTGGTCCCATTGTCACCAAATCAGGATCTGATGATGGGATCCCAGGGAAATCGAGGGGAACTCTCAAATTTTATAGGCACACACATTGATTTTCTTATACTTTCTGAAGCATAAGAGATATTTGTGCATAGTAATCATCATCTCATGTTGCTGAGCTGATGATGGAAGGTACTGCAACAGTGAGGAGTTGAAAGCAAATTCTTTCAATAAATAGTTTTTTATTCCAAATCTTACATTCCTGAGGTGATCCAACTGTCACCAAGTCAAAATCTGATGAGGGGATCCCGGAGAAATCGAACTGAACATTCAAATTTTATAGCACAACAAATGATTTTCATATTTTTACTAAAGCAAAACAGGCATTTTTGTATAATTATCATCATAATCATGTTGCTCAGCTGATGATGGAAGGTACTACGAAGGTTAGGAGTTGAGAGAAAATTCTTTCAATAAATGGTCTTTTGTTCGATTTATTACATTCCTGAGGTGGTCCAACTGTCACCAAGTCAAAGTCTGATGATGGGATCCCAGAGAAATCAAAGGGAACATTCAAATTTTAAAGCACAATAAATGATTTTGATATTTTTACTAAAGAAAAACAGGTATTTGTGTTTAATTATCATCATATCGTGTTACTGAGCTGATGATGGAAGGTACTATGACGGTTAGGAGTTGAGAGCAAACTCTTTCAGTAAATGTTTTTTTGTTGGAAATCTTACATTCCTGAGGTGGTCCAACTGTCACCATGGCAAAATCTGATGATGTGATACTAGGGAAATCGAGGGAAACACTGAAACTTAATAGGCACACACATTCTTTTAGTCATATGTTTTAACATAATACAAATATTTATGTCCGGTAATTATCACCTCATGTTGCTAAGCTGATGATTGAAGGTACAACTCCTCAACGGTTAGGAGCTGAGAGCAAATTCTTTCATTAATTTATACGTTCAAGTGGACTGATAGTAGTATTCTTTCAGGCTATAAGATGGCTATTAGATAAACATGATTATAAAAAGTATCTCTTTAAAGTTTAGAAGTTAAGTGAAAAAATTCCAATTATGCTTATATGTACATATGTGCATTACAATTTATAATTAATTATTAAAATTACTAAAAAGAGTGAAATAAATAAAGTTTTTAACAAAAAAATAGAACCGACTTCAAACGGTAAAAAATAAAATTGATCAGTACCTACTTCTTCTTGCTTATGGTAATGACTCTTAAAACTATTTTTGGAGTCGGGCCCTTAGTAATATCAAAAATATCCTGTCTTAGTAAATATAGGTAGTGTATCTTTCGTTCTGAATGGGCACCGACTCCAATATAGTTTTAGCAGTCATTACCATAAGCAAGAAGAAGTAGGTAATTTCCCACTGTCTGTACTGTCGGTGCCCATTTAGAACGAATGGTACGACATTTTAGTAAGGGCCCGACTCCAAAAATAGTTTTAAGAGTCATTACCATAAGCAAGAAGAAGTAGGTACTGATCAATTTTATTTTTTACCGTTTGAAGTCGGTTCTATTTTTTTGTTAAAAACTTTATTTATTATTTTATATACTCAATTATTGTGATGAAGGATAATAAACTATTTCGTGCTTTTACAAAATATTTAAAAGTGATTGAATTTTTTTGACGATTAAGCTTTCTTTATACTTTAAATATTTGGTTTGTACATTGTTTTTTTAATATTATATTATTCTATATGTATCTAAACAAAAAAAAGGAAATAGAGTGAAGCGCAGAGGAGTACAGGGCATTCCATTTGTTTGAAGATCTTCTCACTTTTTTGCTAGGAAACAAAACTTTCAAATGTTGCTGCTACTGAATAAATAAGTACATGACTGAGAATTTGTTACAAAAACCAACTAAAAGGATGCCACGCGAGCAGCTTGCTGCGAGCGCAACACGCGCAACCTAGTTCTATTATAAATGTAATACTTTAGTCTTGTATATAGGGGTTAATTTTAAATTCATTGTTGATCGAATAATTTGCACGCTGTATTACGGCAAATGTGAGCTTCTATAATATAAATGTTTTTACCAACTATTGACCACATTTCTGCAAATAAATTATTTCATTTCATTACATTACAACAACTTTATTGTTAATGTATGGTTAAACTGTGCTGCAGTAAGTCGCGAAAAGGTATCTTACTCAGCATAATGCCACAGTCTGCAAGGGACTGCAGCGCTGATTTTCAGTAAGACCACTGTGGTAGTCTGAGCAGTTCATGAAGCGTGCCTAGAGTGTTCATTTTTCAATAATTTCATCGCAAACTTTGTGCATATTGCCAGCGTCAAGCATTATTTTTGCATCACTTAGTAGTCATAGAAAAAATCAGTAAGTTGTCAGTTATTGTCACTATAGTTAGATGTTCAAGTAAAGTGATGGCTACTTTACCGGGACGTGTCCGAAAGAGTATTGGAGGCAAGCTGAAAAGACATATTTTCGCACTGTTGTATTACTTCACAACAATCGTATACTGTAATTAAACTATATGGAACAAAATGCCATCAACATTATCCGACATGACTCAAAAATACAACAAGAACTTTAAAATAAAACAAGAGTACAATATGTCCATTCAGACTTCCCGCCAAAAACCCACATCAAGGGTGTTAGTAAGTACTTTTAACGGTTAAGATGTTAACCGTTAAAAGTTTCGCAATATTTTCCTTACTAACTTACTTACATTATTTGTTTTATTGAGTATAAACTTATTGCCTAGACTTTTGCGTTCCTAGATACTGTGAAGAAACTAAATACTTACCTAGAATATTAATGAGCTTTTTCAGCTATTTTATGAATAGGTATATATCGTTCGTAGGTTTAAAACTGAAAATAAATTGTTAATTTAATTTTAATATATTATATTATATTATAAAAAAGAATAAACTATAAGTTAGGATAAAAAAAAATGATAATTTTGGTAAGAAAATAACTTAATCGCGAATACGTGTATGTTTATTTTACCTTTCTTTTTCCTATTATTTGCGAATTATAGTGTATCTTTATTATCATTTCATCAATGACTTCGTAGTACATTACTAGATCATCGATATAACAGATAATATATGAGTTACCGTATCAAGATTATCGCCCTCTATGACATGATAGGCTTAAATAACAATTTGGGATACCAATGGCGAGCGATGAATATGCTTAAACAAACAAAATCGTGATAAAAGGCCCAAACAGCCTATATTGTTGACATCGAGTAAGCCAAACTAGCTGGAATCCTATCACCGCAATGATAATACTGTGTTCATTTGTCTAAAAACGGATAACAAGTAGGTACTTCGATCGTGTATGTCTCTTAATATTGATAATTTTATTTTTGACTGATGTTAATATTGTGGAATTTATGAGTTAAAAATACATTAATACATAACACAAATATTTAAATCCTGGCTATATTATTGTCTGTCCATTTTTTACAAAACAGCCTTTTACCGTCCGTAAATATTATGCAAAATTTTAACTCAGATACTTGTAATTTTCTTATAAATGAATATAATACTGCAAGCATTAAAATAATACGTTGTAATTCCTTACGGCTGTCATTTTCGATCGCTAATCTACGTGGACAAGACTAAGTGGTTAAGATTAGTCTTTAGGAATCAGGAGTTGCCTCCTACTACCTTCTTTGTTGCTACCGGCTATACATTTGCTAGTTAAGTTAATATTTAAATAACAATAGTCATTCGCGTACCTATTTTAATAATTACAAGAATTCGAATTCTGCAAAGTGGTTAAAGTTAAGGGTAGCTTATACTTTAAGTAATATTTTAACAAACAACGGTTTATAATTAACTAGCAGCCCTTAGTGATTTCTGTTATATAACAAAAGTTTTAAAATATAGTTTACAGAAAAATAAATTTATATATTTGTACTGGAGATATAACATTAACGATAATTATGGTATAGGTACCTTCCAAACTCCACTTAAGATCAGTCATTACTCATTAGAGAAAAAATTAAGAGAATTATAAACGTTAGACGAGAAATTGGAAGATGGATAACATAATTATTTTTGCTAACTAAATACGTCGTAGCAGGTATCTATGATCTGAGATACTTTTGCGAATGTTTTGCTACACATAATTAACAAATTTGTATTTAAGAGGCTATTGCCCTCAGGGGTCATAGGTTTAAAGGTAAGACACCTTATGGGAAAAAACATTACGTTACAGTTAAGTACGTAAGTGGAAGCGCGCATGGCCCGGCGGTTAGCGTAGAACGCAAGCGATCTATGCAACTAAGTCTAACGGGCGCGGTCCAGTGTAAGATTCATGGCAAAAAATTTCATGGGCGTTTCCGTGCTTCGGAGGGCACGTTAAGCCGTCAGTCCCGGTTGTTGTCGATAGGTAACAGTCGTCAAAGCTTGTCAGAGGCCTAATGGGTGGTTTGAAAACATCCGACAGCGGGTTGGCCACTAACCCGTATCTCCACCAACCCGCATTGGTGCTGCGTAGTGGAGTAAGCTCCAGGCCTCCGCTATAATTGAGAGAGACCCGTGCCTAGCACTGTGACGCAAAAAGGGTTGCAGCCAAGTCAAGAACGACTGTTTGTACGTAATTGAATAATTTTCTTTATATGTAAAATGTATAGGCATAATATTGATGTTTTTACAAGATTTTTGTTATCTTGCTATGTATGTGTGTTTAGGGTGGAATCATGCAAGCTTATTTTAAAGCAGATAACTTCAACCGATTGAGCTGTAATGTAATATGTATTTTTTTAAAGACTTATAATATCGGCTCGACTCTTTGTAGAGCATTTGGTTCACACGCGTCGTACTGCTGCTGCACCTCACTGTGCCGCCCCCGTACTTATCAATAGGCTGCTTGCTCAGAGACCTGATACCGACATCTTTTTTGATAGCCTAAACAAATTTTCAAATGTATGTCGATACTTTTTAAGCACATGTAATTTTTTAGGTTAAGCCTGTGTATTACATGTATGTGTTTTAAATAAATAAATAAATAAAATAAATAATAAATAGACTGTATATTTAAATTGCCATGCAAATGTTCGATCGTCGGGAGCAAAAATAAGTCATTTTTGTGGTTGAAACCTCACCATTACCACGATCATCATCGTCATCGCTTTACGTGTCTAGCTGGCTACTGCACCTTTTCATGAAACCTAAATACCTAATGCCGCATATTTTTGTTATTGCAAGGACTTAGCAAACAACCTTAGACACAAAACGTTGTAAAATTTCTCATTTTTAACGAACATTACGGCTACAATTCCAAAATTAATCCATAATCCTTCATAAAATAGAGCAGTCCTTTGGACCGCTACTCTGAAGAATAGACAAACAATTATGTGGGGCATAATTGAAAATTCATCACACGGTGGCTAATGTGCGACCTTTATGCGTGAAATAAAATTAAAATATTATTATGTAATTGGCTCATGTTATTTTTCTTAATTTACATTTTAGTTACCGTTTAAATTATTAGTCACTGTATCTTTACAATGGTAACTTTTCGGAAACACGATCTTGTTGTTAAAATATCAAGTCATGCTTTATAATGAGTTTGACTTGGGTAAAAAAAACTGATATGATTAAAATAAACGATATGATTTTTTTTGGCATCGGGGAGAAACCTTCAAAAGGTACCCAGCACCTTGGGAGAGACTCCGGGATCTTCAGTGGAACGCACCGGTGTCCTCCACGCGCGACTCCCCAGACCGGGCCTATCTTCGGGAGAGCAGATGTGCTCTCCTGTACCTTCCGATGCTTCGGGCGGCATGAGTCCACGCACACACCGCCGCCTTTCCCAGGGCTGCTGGATGGACGGGTTGAGCTCCTACTCTCACCGCCCACAACCCTGGAAGCCCTCTTTTAGTCGCCTTTTACGATCAGGTAGGGAATACCGTAGTTCTATTCTTAATCCCGAAGCTACAGGGACTAAGCAATACGATCTACGATATGAATTCAGATTCAGAATGAAAAATTCGCAAGTCAAATGATGATGTACGTTCCCTTAGCATTCATTTCCTAAATAACACATGAAGGAGATAAATAACATACCTTTTTCTTTTTTTTATATTATAAGGTTTAAACAATGCGAATTTATAAAATAAAATTATCAGGAGATCGGAAGCTATAAGTATTAACGACTGAACTGGTATAGTTGTAGTTTGCCTAAAGTTTTCTTAATACTGTAGTTAGTTGGATTTTTAATTTTAATAAGTCCTGAATGTTTTGTACTTTTTACACGCTTTTTATTAGCTTCACCTGTATGTTTGTATGTTTGTATGTTTGTAACCGACTTCTTTGGGCGCGATTTTGACCCACTTTAAACGGCCAGATTTCGTTCAAACTTTGTAGTTTTATTGAGGACCGATGACAATACAATAATATCATAACTTTATGTTAAAGTCGTAACTAGGATCATCAGGATAAAATAAAATATACGAGGGGCGGCTGATAAGTTCGTGGCCTAAGGTACTTTAACACGTCTAAGCGTCTGGTTAACTTGAAAATTTGCATAGGGGTCAAGGGCCGATGATAATGCAATAATTTGAGAATAAAAATCCAACTAAAAAATTAAAAATAAATAATGTAGTTAAAAAAACTAAAAACACGCTTTTGTGAAAATACGAACTAAAAAGTAAAAAAATAAGAAGAAAATGTATTTTACTGTAAAAAAAAGCGGGGGGTGGTTTTTACCACTGTTACTGTTGACACCATGCACCCCACGCTTTTTTTTACAGTAAAATACATTTTCTTCTTATTTTTTTACTTTTTAGTTCGTATTTTCACAAAAGCGTGTTTTTAGTTTTTTAAACTACATTATTTATTTTAACTATAACACCTACGAAAAATCAACGCACGCGACCTTATCAAATATAATCCGCCCACTTCGATAGGATTTTTGTATTTTAAGTATCAGAAGCTTCGCTGCGTCACTTTTCACTAGTTATTTATTAAACCACAATCTAATTAACTAAACATTTTTAGTGACTTCCAAAAAGGCGGAAGTTACTACGATCGGCTTTACGAATTTTTTATGTATGTTTATCGATTTCTCGACAAATTTCGGACCAATTTTTGTTAGGAATCAACATTGTCAGTTAAATAAAAAATGTGACGAAGTACTAGAAAACGCCTATAAAAACGAGGCCTCCTCAAAGGGGGATTAGTAGTGTGTTATTCGTAGTCACTCTGCCTGTTTGCGTACTGAAATTCTGTATTTGTGCTTACCTATAATTTAATTGTAGTTGTACACTGAAATGTTAATACAGAAATGTTGATTAACCTTAAATCGTGTTTTGGACTGTAAAAAGGCTTTGTGAATTAAATTGTGATTATAATATTCCGCTTCTGGTTTTTTATTTATATTTTTCTAAAATTTATATTTTTAATGTATGTTTATGTAAGTGTTTGTGTACATGAATCATTAAATAAATAAATAAATAATACCCATAGTCACATGTGTTGTTTTATTTATTTTCTACCACAATTTATATGTAGTTGCAGGCTGATTGAATGCTGCTTAGAGCATCAAAGGTGTCTCACCCTTTAGGTGTCATACCTGTCAATGTTGATGGTTTAAGATATTTCCGTACAGAAACGTCTGTACGGATCTTTTTTTTTGGTACTAGGGGAACCTTCAAAAGGTAGCTGGCACCTTGGGTGAGGATACCGGGTTATGTGGGATTTGTACCGCACTAAAATCCCTTCGGTGGCCTGTCTCTGCACTTGGAGAGGACTCCGGGATCTCCAGTGGAACGCACCGGTGTTCTCCACGCGCGGCGCCCCATAATGGGCCCACCCTCCACCTTCGTCCTTTCCGGGGCTGCTAGCTGGACGGATCGAGCTCCCTCTCACCGCCCACAACCCCGGAAGCCCCCTTTTAGTCGCCTCTTACAATCAGTCAGGGGATACCGTAGCTCTATTCTTAATCCCGAAGCTACAAGTACGCACAGGTACGGACCTAGAGGATAAATAAAGATTAATAAACTAAATTTTCTAGTTAACAAATAAATGTTCAATCTTTTATGTGTGTTATTATTTTTATCATAAAACAAACAGTTTATTTAAAACATAACAAAGAAGGCTGCTTAGTAAACGTCCTTTCAATTTGACCGATGTCAATAAAACTTAACACGTCAGCCCCACAGCCACCGTAATAATTTATAATGGATCCTTGAGTGCTTTAAAAGGGTAGGTAACGATAAAACGATACACCCATCGTTGCGGCTTTATTTACGTATGTAGTGGCGCCCCTATGCAAGATGACAAGCTGCGTTATGGCTTGCTTTAACTTTTATACGAGTAGTTACTATCTACATAGTTGTTTTAATTGAATGCAAAAATTCTGCTATTACCTTGTTTCTTGATAAATAGTTAAATTGTAATGAAAAGGTTAACGTATTTTTGAGAGTACAAGTTCTATCGTAGAAATAAACACACTCGTTTATAGATTTTAATGCATAAAAATATCAACCTTTATTTTAACTCCGTGCAAATATAAAGTAGAAATATAACCTTAGGTTTGTTTGAAAGTTCGTTATATTATTCAGTTTTTTAAATTAGGTACTAAACAGCTACCTAATATTCATCCCGCTTAGACTCTATTTCGCATAAGACAATAATTAAAAGAAATAAGTTGTTTTTATAGATGCGTTGTACAAAATTCGTAAATCAACGGCATTTGTAAATAATGAACTTGGTTTTAATACAGGTCCCTTTTCATCGATAATTTTTTTCTCAAGTTTCTCTATGGGAATAGGAAAATTACTGAAGGTTTATTTCAGATGTCGTACCTTAAAAACTAAAAACTTGTTTTATTATTTATTTCTCTTTTCAGTTTGGCGGAAAATCGAGACTTTCATTTTTTACCGACTTCCAAAAGGAGGAGGTACTGTATTCGGCTGTATGTATTATTTTTTTTATATATGTTCACCGATTACTCCGCCGTTTGTGGACCGATTTTCAAAATTCTTTTTTTGTTCGTATGCGTATACGCACCACCTCGGGAGGTCCCATTGTCACCAAATCAGGATCTGATAATGGGATCCCAGGGAAATCGAGGGGAACTCTCAAATTTTATAGGCACACACATTGATTTTATTATACTTTCTGAAGCATAAGAGATATTTGTGCATAGTAATCATCATCTCATGTTGCTGAGCTGATGATGGCAGGTACTGCAACAGTGAGGAGTTGAAAGCAAATTCTTTCAATAAATAGTTTTTTATTACAAATCTTACATTCCCGAGATGGTCCAACTGTCACCAAGTCAAAGTCTGATGAGGGGATCCCAGAGAAATCGAAGGGAACATTCAAATTTTATAGCACAACAAATGATTTTCATATTTTTACAAAGCAAAACAGGTGTTTGTGTATAATTATCATCATATCATGTTGTTGAGCTAATGATGGAAGGTACTATGATGGTTAGGAGTTGAGAGCAAATTCTTTCAATAAATGGTTTTTTGTTGGAAATCTTACATTTCTGAGGTGGTCCAACTGTCGCCATGGCAAAATCTTATGATGTGATACTAGGAAAATCGAGGGAGACACTGAACACACACACTGACACATTCTTTTAGTCATATTTTTAACATAATACAAATATTTATATCCGGTAATTATCACCTCATGTTGCTAAGCTGATGATTGAAGGTACAACTCCTCAACGGTTAGGAGCTGAGAGCAAATTCTTTCTTTAATTTATACGTTCAGGTGGACTGATAGTAGTATTCTTTCAGGGTATAAGATGGCTATTAGATAAACATGATTATAAAAGGTATCTCTTTAACGTTTAGAAATTAACTTAAGAAAACTTCCAATTATGCTTATACATATGTGCAGAATTATTAAAATTACTAAAAAGAGTGAAATAAATTAAGTTGTTAACAAAAAATAGAACCGACTTCAAACGGTAAAAAATAAAATTGTTCAGTACCTACTTCTTCTTGCTTATGGTAATGACTCTTAAAACTATTTTTGGAGTCGGGCCCTTAGTAAAATGTCCTGTCTTAGTAAATATAGTGTACCTTTCGTTCTGAATGGGCACCGACTCCAATATAGTTTTAACAGTCATTACCATAAGCAAGAAGAAGTAGACTGTCCCACTGTCCAGAGGCGGCGTAAGGCGTGGGCGACGTGGGCCACCGCCTACGGCCTCGCGGTCTAAGGGGCCTCGCGCCTCGAGGGTCCACGAAAGAAAATATGATATAATTACTCATCTAGCAATAAATAATAATAAAAACCAGCTAGCGTATCTGGCAATTCTAACCTACCACATTAGTTTTTTAAAGATCTAGTCTGGCAACATTTGCTGGCGTTGCGGGCGATGAATGACGCGGGGAATCCTCGCTTCGCCCGCTGGGGATTTCTCATTCTGTTTGCTCCGTCTATGTTCGCGCAATTCAGCGGTTTTCTGCTATATTCTTCAGGTCGTCAGTACACCTCGTTGGAGGGCCAACTGTGCTCCTTTTGCGGTTGTCAGTCCTCCGCCCATTGCCATATCAGCTTGCTCATTGAGCGACTTTGAGCTTCTGGAAGAGGCTAATTGTAAAAGACCATGTCTCGCCTCAATGGCAACACACACACTTTGTAATTTCCCGAAGTTGGACTCACTCGTACGGATCGCTTGTCCCAGAAAGAACGTCGACAACTTCGAGAGTAGCGCCATCAACAACGACCGGTATGGGTGTGACATGGCAAGTAGTAATCTTAGTCTTGTCCATGTTCATCCTAGACTCACCCGTTGTATGGCGCTACGGAGGTCACCTAGCATAGTGCTAAGTTTTTTCAGGGACTCCGCCAAGATGATTATATCATCGGCGATATTGCGGCATAATTGACTGCGAAAATCGAAGGTGTGTGAGGTGTTCGCTATTAATGTAAATACCTATCCACTCCATTAGCTTAAACACATTCTCCAGTGCAGTGGTAGTTTCGGGGATATAACATCCTCTTGTCCGCGCTGCAGTGGAATAGGTTCAGTACTTCCATCACATCAGGGATTCAGGACGGTCATGGGCGCGGCTTTGTATAAACACTTCAACACCTCGATGTACCTACCCGTAGTCAATTTGACACCCTTGGAGAACCTCTAGCACCATAGAGGTATCGATAGAATCGAAAGCTTCCTCATAGTCCACATACGCAAAATAGCGGCAGGTTATAATCCTCGGTCTTTTGTATAACCTGTCGCATCGTATGTATGTGGTTATATTGTACTGTAGCCTTTTTGAAATCAAGCTTGTTTGGAAGCTGGAAATCGTCTAGCCGTCACGCAATACGATTAGTCAGGACCCTCGATAACAGCTTATAGACGTGGCTCAGAAGCGCGATACACAAGATAACCACCATGCTTCTCCTCCACTAGGTAGTTCTGTTACTGATGACGGTATGAAACAGTTTTTGTTTTGGAGCGCCGCTGTTTAGGACCCCAATGAAGAAGGCATATTTATGAATAAAAATTTGAGTATCAATAAGTTTTTCCTAAACAAATCTGTCCTCTAGCGTCATCCATCAGGGGGCCTCGCAAAATATATTTTGCCCACATCAAATTTAGGTCTTGCCCCGCCACTGCCACTGTCTGTACTGTCGGTGCCCATTTAGAACGAATGGTACGCATTTTAGTAAGGGCCCGACTCCAAAAATAGTTTTAAGAGTCATTACCATAAGCAAGAAGAAGTAGGTACTGAACAATTTTATTTTTTACCGTTTGAAGTCGGTTCTATTTTTTTTGTTAAAAACTTAATTTATTTTACTAAGTGTATTTACTAAGTGTAAGATAAAAAGAAATATAAGTCAGTTCAAATGGGATTGATTATTATCGCCGATTTATCGGCAATCACGTAATCGATATCTATCACACTCAGAATTCAGACGGATCGTTCAATATATTACATTCACACCTTTGGGACTTTTATTAAGTTGCCATACAGACATCAAAGGACTCTTCGTCAATATAAGATGTCTTTTGAGGCTTCTCTGAACTCATCAGGTGATTTGAGCCGGTACTTTTTCAGAAACATGATGATGTGGATCATTTTGAGTTATTATTATGTACATTACATATATGTACAGCTCGATTGAAAATAAACTGATAATTTTAACACGTTCTTATTATTTGTGTTAAACAAAATGTACATTTATTATATTGATTTTGACTAAAATTTTATGACGTAGTAATCCTGGCGGAGAACCTGGAAGAACTCAGCACTATGCTAGGTGACCTCCATAGCGCCTCACAACGGGTGGGTCTTAAGATGAATATGGACAAGACGAAAATCATGTCTAACGTCCATGTCACACAATGTGCCTGCCTATACCGGTTGTTGTTGTTGGCCTACGTCTAGCAGTGGACAACAAAAGGCTGAAATGATGACTAAAATATGAATATAATAATCGATTTTAATAAAAGTTGTACATTTATTGAAACTAAAAACTCTTCGTCCGCGTGGACTTCGGTATTAGTCATAGCATTATTTTATACTAGTGGATCCCGCAGACGTTGTCCTGCATTATAAGCATATATCCTCTTTGTTATAAGTTCTGTAAGAGGATTGATTTCTTTATCATCTCAAAGGGTTTTTATATTACTGTCAAATAAAAAATTAAAAACGAACAGTGACAGGTGAAGTGTTATTCAGACTATGTCAAACTTTTGGACGATGGCGCGAAGAACCAATGTTTGACAATTACTGTTACTAACTGTTTATATAGGAAAATAAAATAAGTTATTTAGTAAAGTTAGTAGTTTAGTAAAATAGTTAATAGTAATTAATTTCACAATGCTCCCAAATTTTCTCACCGTTTAAACCTTCCATGGACTTCTACTAATATTTCAAGACCAAAATTAGCCATATCGGTTCAGACGTTTTTGAGTTTTAGCGAGACTAACGAACAGCAATTCATTTATATATATATATATATATATATATATATATATATATATAAAGATTCGAAGAACATTATATTCATTTATTATTTAAAAATGACAATTTATAATAATTATAATATAAAAAACATGAATAAGTCAAAGACAATACTATACTTTATTAATCTATGATTTTTATAAATGCCTTAAAATTAATTAAAAAAATAAGTAGGTAACATAAAAGTCAGACGTGACAATTTTGATAGCTGAGTGAAAATATAAATAAACAAACACCGAAATTAAATAATTTTGTAAAGAAATAATAAAGAAAAAGTAAAGTATAAGAATAAAACAACAGAATATAAGTTATAAAATATGATAGTATATATAATGGACGTGAATGAAGTAAGTAATTACATGTAGTGTATTTATAAAAGTACACGGCGCATTTCATTCATTCCATTTGCTTCCCGTGGGAATGAGATATTTTCACGCAGCAAAAAGTAGCCTATGTTCTTTCTCAACGTCTTTTCTATGTTTATGCCAAATTTCATCAACATCGGTTCAGTGGTTTAAGCGTGAAAGAGTAGCAGACAGACAGACAGAGTTACTTTCGAATTTATAATATTAGTATGGATTGCCTAAAGCCCTCGGGTGGCTCTCCTGGTGTTGCCCGTGTCCATAGGCGACGGTGATCGCTTAACACTACGCGGCCCGTCTGTCTTTTTGTTCGGTTTATTTATAAAAAAAAGCCTTCCCCGATAAATGGACTATCCAACACAAAAAAAAAATTCAATTGGAACCAGTAGGTACTTCCTGAGATTAGTGCGTTCAAACAAACAAACGAACAAACGAACGAACGATTAAACTGTTCAGTTTAATGTATAGATTAATAGTCGACGTGTGGGAACTGTACGAAAAAGCGTGAAACCTATTTCATACAGTTTACCATACTATTGCCAGCTCATCTTTGGTTGTTTTTTTTTTCTATGTAATATCTATTTTTCTTTTCATATATAAGTTTCATGTTATCATTTAAAGGGACTGTAAATTATAAAACTTCAATACATTAACTGAAGTTTTCGATAAATCAACAACGATACTTCCAATCACTGATCGATAAATTCTTGAAATGGACGTAACTTTTTTATTTGTGAACCGATTTCAATCCATAAAAATACCAATACATCAGTGAAAACCGCATCCTTCTACGTTAAGCCGTTCCTGAGATTGGCGCGCACAAACGAATAAACAGACAATAATTCTAAAAATCATTGTTTTGGGTTCTATTACGCTAATAAATAGCCCTAGTGACAGTTTTTCTCAAATATCTTCAATGTACAGACTTTTTTTTTATTATTATGTATAGAGGAGAATTTGTACAGTGTAAAATTAATGTGTGGGGAGAAATAATGTTCTCATAATGGGTAATTATAGGTAGAAACGTTTTACTTCACGTAACGAGAACTTAAAATTTATACGTGCTCTTAAAATTTAAACTTATGGCCACGTTACATTTCCGCAATAATTCATATTTGAATTATTTAGGTTTACTACCAACCATTTCGGGGTCTATACTCGTATGTAAATATTATCAGGATTATTTTTATGGCTGCAACCCTTTTTGCGTCCCACTGCTGGGCACGGGTCTCTTCCCATTCTCGGAGGTCTGGAGCTTACTCCACCACGCTGCTCCAATGCGGGATTATTTTTATAAAGTTTTTAAACCTACCACTGTACATGGTAATTTGTAATAGGTGTATGTCCTTTCAAGTGGTGAAAATATGCACCATCCTATCCTAATAATAATATAAATGCGAAAGTAAGTTTGTTTGTAACTTTTTCACGCGAAAACTACTCAACCGATCATCATGAAACTTTATACATATATTCTTGGAGTTATCAGAAGTAAAATAGGATACAGTAAAAAAAAATTAACACAGGTGAAACCGCGGGGCACAGCTAGTATGCTATAAAAAAGTTGTGTCAAACAAATATCTGTCCGATTTTTAATAGTTTCAGAGATATTTGATGATTAGTCCTTTTTCTGAAAATACCCCGAATGGAAAATGATAAACCAAACAAAATATACTGCTAATACAAAATATTTTTTAATGTTTATGTTTTCTGAATAGACAATTAATAAAGGGGAAATAAATAAAAATAATAGACAGTTAAACGTTTTTGAGATAAAGTTGTACGTACAATTCGGGTAACTTTGAACATTTTTTACATTATTTTTATTATTAAAACTAATTTATGACACCTTTATTTTATTGAATGAATAGTGTCCTTTTTAGTTAGTTTTTTTCTAACAAAATAAATTTATGGAAGAAACAACAGAACTACCTATAATTTCCCCTAAAACTCGAATTTTAATTTATAATGAATTTTGGGTAACTTTGAATAATTATTTTGGAATGTAAAAACCTTAATATTTTAAGGTTTAGGTAAAATAAAAAGATGGTATTATTAAATTTAAAAACCTAATCTATAAAAATAAGATCTACAGTGACGTACAAAAGTAACAAATAGCTTGGTTTTGCCATATTAATCAAAGTGGACTAGTTTATGATTCCAAATCAGAGCTCAAAAACTTCAAGCAACTTCACTACGAAAAAGGCGGGAATTTTCAGAATTATGGCATTAACAGTTTTTTTTTTAATTTTCATTTGGTACAAAAATATTTTAGCAATCCATTAATACAGTTATTATATTGAAACATCAAAAGTTTCGATGTAATAAATTGTTAAATCTTTTTTCCAACTTTGTTCAAAGTTAAACGTCAATTCAAAGTTACCCAATATGATTGTAACATAATTATTTTTTCACAAAATCCAATTTTCCCTTTTTTTTATAAAATGTTTACTAGGTTATATTGCAAACAATGTAAATAAATTTTTCGTATTCTCAGCTTTCTAAAATATATTAAAATAATACAAAACCATACAAATCTATACAAATATTATAAAGATTTGTATTTTTGTATGTTTGTAATGAATAAACTCAAACTACTGTTCCGATTTCAAAAATTCTTTCACCATTAGAAAGCTGCATTCACCCTGAGTAACATAGTACATAACATAGTAGTAGAGTTACCGCGGTAAAATACTTCATTCCTACGTGAAAACGGGTAATAGGGTCAACGCGGTTGAAGCAGCTGGCTAAACGCCTATGATTTTAATATAGCAATGAAGCCTGGAATAGCACATAGGCTATTTGTTATCCTATGGGGACCCATTAAACGGGTCCACACGGGCGATGCCGTTGGCGGAAGGTTAGTCACCAATAAAATTGAAAATGGTCGACGGTACGCCAACTATGTTTTACCCAGTTGAGAACGTAATTCCTAACTGGAAGTTATTGCGTTTTACAAACACTAATTGCTTTTATGATTATTTTTCAATGCTAATAATTTCTGAATACCTAGACAAGTGGTAAATCAGAAATGAAAAAATTTGTGAACTGTTCTAGATTTTTAAAATAAAATCCCAAAAATTTGTGACACTTAAAAAATTCACTAGATCTAAATTTTGGTAATATTTCTTTAAATTTGTAAATGAAAATAATTTTTCAAACAACGTCCATGAATTTTCCGTTTTATTGGTTTTCCAAAAATGTACTATTAGAACAAAATTTTAACGAACCAATCAATAAAGAAATTATCGAGTTAGGTAGTACACAATGTGATACCTAGTTTGAACACAAAATTCCTAACTGGAAATGATCAAATATCTCTGAAAATACTGAAAATCGGTCAGGGTATTACATGACTTATTTTGCAGCAAATGGTCCATACTTTCACCCCGGGAAATTACACCTATTACAAATCATTACGTGCTACCAAACCAATGCACTTAGCGTCTCAACCTGTCGTATAAAGTATTCTTGTTGACAAAAATTGCTTATACTTAGTTTCCCTTTTTTATATTATGAGAGCAACAAAGCATAATTACAATTTAGTGCTCAGTGCTACGACGGTGAAAAAAAATTTTAAGAGAAATCACTAGAAATGTCTTGTTTGTAATATTTATAAATACATACTTTCTGAAAAAAAAATCCTTTTTCACCAAATGACTACTTACTTAATAATGAAGTACTAAATAATAATACTAATACTTACTTTATTTACTTTCACTAACGAATGCTTATACTTATATACAATTTTAGAATACTAAGTAAAAAATGAAGAAGTACAGAACAGTACAGAAGGAAACACAGAGTTCCAAATAACCCGCACCCCCCCAGGAAATGTCGTTAAACTTAGGTTTTTTAACATGGCTTCAGGAAAGTTGCATTTTTCGCCCCATAGTTCTTGGATGCTTGGAGCTTGGAACCACAATGCTACGGTACGGGTTGATGGAGATGCTGGTTACTGAAAAGCCCGCTGTCAAATAATTTTAAATGGCTCATAAGGCTTCCGACAAGGTCTGACGACTGCTTTTGCTGTCGATACCAATCGCAATTCAGACTTAATATGCCTTTCGAAGAACCCCACCCCACTTCGATGTATTTCGAAGAAACCCATCTAAGACCCAATCGCGCCCGTTTCGTTTAGAGGCATATTTTTTTAAATTCTAAGTCAGCTGCAGATTCTCCTCCTTCTTTTTTTAAATAACTTGAATAATATCATTATACTGATAATCTAAGAATTAAAAAAAACTTAGGCGACGTCTTTAGATTCAACTTCCTTGAACGTAAAGATCTAATAAAGCCTACGTAATTTGCTCTTAGCTAGTTAATAAGGTATATGAAATTCCAACATGGCTGTCGTGAACATCAGCAATGAAAAGGAAATGGAAATGGCATTAAAATGGCAGATGATAGCAACACGGTTTGAGATAGGCATTTAAAACAAAAACATTGACAGAAGATGCAATTTTTTCAGCCAATTAAGAATTTAACCATGAGTAACACCTAAAGCAACATTTAAAGCATGAGTAACACCGATGCAATCATTTCTGCCTTGAAGCATTTATATTCGATAGTGAATTTTTGAATCTCACAATTTTCTGTCCTATAATAGTGTGACTTATAAAGATGATTAGTGCTTAGTGTGATTCATTTTTGCAGATAGTTATACTACACGCATATTATGTATACTATTACGCATAAAAAGGCGTTAATAAAACGTTCATTTAGCTATTCAAGACAACACTCGCGCATGTAAAGGAACGTAGACGCTGTACTTATTGAGTAGGTAATTTAGTGCGACATATAATTTCGTACAATACACCTAAATGAATTTCACTGGTAAAAATACTGATACAGTTCGCCTTGTTATTGTATCACGTACCTACTTGTTTGTGTCGTAACTTCATCGAATATTTCCAATGAGTTCACATAAACTCAAAATAGTCAAGGTTGCGCACGTAGGGACTCCAGGCAATTAAGAATGAAGGTAACCTTTGTAAATGAAAGATGTAACCTAATTTGAAATTATGGTACCGTAAACCAATATAAGTTAGAACGGATTGAGCTCCCTCAGGTGATTAGTGAATTGACATGTATTAATTTATTACGAGTTTACTAGAAGTACACATCCCATATGTAAGGTATCGAACTGAATTATTTATATCGATTTTTTTTAAAGAATTTTATATATTTATTCGTATACTGTAAGACTTTACCCAAGTTGACAAGTTTTAAGTTATTGTAACGCAAACGCTCCTGTTATGTTTAAATTTCGTAACTTTTTAAATTCTTTGTGTCAATAAATATATTTTAATTAAACGTAAATCTAATTATTCGTAACTTAACTATCCATAGGCCTTGTATACATCGTATCTCATTTTCTTAATGCTCATGTTGTCACGTTCATTGTACCCGTCAGATTGAGAGATACCGGCTATGTGGGATTTGCACCGTTTAGAGAGGATTCCGGTATCTGCAGTAGAACATGCCGATGTCCTTCATGCGCGGTGCTCCGAACCATCGCCCACAACCCCGCGTTTAACTCGTCTCTTATGATCAGGCAGCCGATCTGATCTTACTGTATCTAGTCTTTCTGTAGCTCATATTCATAACTTCCACCTACAGAGGCCAATCTCGAGCTACCCAGCTTAGTTACTCTGAGAAACTACCTACACGGTACCGAAATCTACCTACAACTAATCAATAAAAAGTAAGCAAGCCAGCAGTATGTCAATTAATGACAAGTTTCACGGTCTTCAGTCATGCATAACTTGTAACTTGGTGTATCGCATCACGTATGAAAGTCGTAAAAAGTAGTACTAATATGTTGCAAGTTTTAGAATTTTCATATTCCGTTCCAGATAAAAATCCGTTCTCAAGTGTCGCCATTTCTTAAATATTTTCATAACTGATGGATTTTTTAATACCGTGCACCATCCGTACTAATATTATAAATTCGAACTCTGTCTGTCTGTCTGCTACGCTTTCCCGCTTAAACTACTGAACCAATTTTAATGAAATTTGGAACACAGATAGAGTGGACCATGGCTTTTTCATGGGCCACTCTATGGATGGTTTTTGTCCTACGAGAACCTATAAAAAGGGGTCCATGCGAGCGAAGCCGCTGGCGGAAGGCTGGTTCATTATAGATTTCAAACACTATGAAATTTAGCTGATGTGACGTAATTTTAAAAAATGCTATTAGAAAATGGTTGCAAGTTTACGTTGCTTTAATATGTCATGTATGTCAAATTTTTGAAAGACACGGCAAGACGTTTGACAAATAAGAACTTTTATTTTTATCTAATACCCTTAAACGAGCAATTCTTAATATCTAAATATATTTTTTGAATCTCGGAAACGGCTCCAAAGATTTTGATGAAATTTAGTACCCTGGTTTCGGGGGTGATAAATCGATCCAGCAATTTTTTATTGTTAGAAATTTTTCATTGTATAAAATATTTTTAGTCATAATCAATTAAAATATAAACTGAAAAATACGACTCTTCCTGACATCTATTGGAGAGTATTAATAATATTGTGACGTAAACGTCGTCAAACGGGGGAGACCACGAGGCTCATTGTGGATTTCCTCAAGCGTCATCAGGACCTTGTGTATTTTATAGGTTGGGTGGTAGGAAGATTAAAAGATTATACTTTATGACGTTTTGCGTTTTACAGGTGGAGAGAGCGCCTATAGGTTTTTAAAAATTTGATACGAACGGTATATGGTAGAAAAAATTAAATGCATGCTGAGTTGTATATATTTCAGTAATTTAAATGCACGGGGAGTCATATTTCAGTAATCTGATGATTTTAGTATAAATGTATACAAAACAGCGAAATAAAAAGCATTTTTGAAATAAAAAGCATTTTGGCAAACTGGGAAGAGTTCAAATTTTTATTATTTAAAATGAATGAGTTGAACCATGTCAACGGTAATAGGGTATTCTAATCTAACCATTTTGACATCCGGAAGTAAGATAAAAAAATACTGTACCTATATAGAAAGTATTTTTTAATCGTGGCAGTACTCAACAGGATGCAAGGTGTACCCCATATCTTAATCTGACGCACTCGAGTTAATCCGAAAATCCCCTTTTGGGCTCTCCTACTACCATTCGCCAATCCAACGTTCAAAGAAAATCGATTTGAAAGAGTTCTATGAAAATTTCGTTCATTGAATTAAAGCTTCCTTGGCCGAATGGTTGCGTGAGCTGACTACGGAACTAGAGACCCGGGTTCAAACCTCAATCAAAACCATATTGTGACTATTTTTTATTTTTACGAAAATAACTTTTATTTATTAGGAGCTATTTCAGATGCCGTCTAAGCAAATGAGTGTTCCGTTTGAAGCTACACCAAGAAAATAAATAGGGTCTTGGACACAATGCACAAAAAAATTCAAAATCTTTACCTTAAAAAGGTTGCACTCACTTGCTTGGAAAGCAATACAATTGTTAATTCTTTTTTACACATGATTTTATTACTGCTATAAATCAATAATTATGAAGTCAATTGACCACAGGCGTTTGCAACTCCGTGCAACTGACTATATATGATAAGTGACGTCACTTATCATTTTCTCATACAAAATGTATGGGGATGTCACGTTTTGACAGCTCATTAAAAGTATTTCAATTGACTTGGTAGTCCAAGACGTGTTGTCATACAGACTTTTCACTAGACAACCTGTCGAAATCAGTGATATTTTCAAGTGCCGTCTGTTACTTTATTTTGTACTTCAAAACTATTACCATGTGAATGTGTCTTTATCAATATGTCTTTGATCAATTACATTTTTTTTATTTGTCCAAAGTGGGAGCGATCGGTTTGCTTTTTTCTCGGGCCGAAATCACATACAACAAAGAAATTATGTGTATTGAAATTAAGTATAAACTAATTTTAATAAATCATTTTCTTAGCGACCATGGACACCACGCCAATTACCTTGCTAGTGGTCCTTTTTTACATTGGTGGAAAACCTTCATAAGGTACCCGATCCCTTGTCAGAAATATCGTGATATGTGAGATTTTGATTATAAGAAGTAGGCTTCGATTTCCAGCATGGTAAAATCTTTTGTGTTGAAATTAGATAACCACTAGCCTTCCACCAGCGGCTTCGCCCACGTGGACCCGTTTTATAGGTTCCCGTAGGATAAAAACCATCCTATATCCTTTTCTAAGGTCCACTCTATCTGTGTTTCAAATTTCATTAAAATTGGTTCAGTAGTTTAAGCGGGAAAGCGTAGCAGACAGAGTTACTTTCAAATTTATAATATTAGTAGGAATTCCTGTTCCGGGTATTTGTGTCCTTTGTATGAAACTCGTAGTTAACTTTATATTATGTTCTTACTGCAGATTAGATTACATTCAAGAGAATGTTATGTCTCTACTTTAAAGAAAAATATTTAATATATAGAACATCTGCTGGTAGAAAAGCTTTAAATAGGTATATCGTATATAGATAAAATCTATTTACCCAACAAATCGAAGCCAAAGGGTTCGACATTGACGAAATAGGGAGGTGGTTTTTTGCCAACCACAATTTCCTTCTCCTAACACTTTGTTAGGTGACTATCTTTGTAAAATTTCCGTTCTACAGTAAAAGTTGAAGATTAGAATCAGTAAAATTTTAAAGCATGTTTCAAATATATTATCTACCTTCTCACTTACCACAACAAAAATAGGTATTGATAATATCGTCAGTGTGCTAAATTTAGGTAAAACAGAATTTCAATTTCCAAATCAAAATCATATTTTTGAGTGATGGTCTTCATTACACCTAAGACGATAAATATTTACTGGCTTCAAAAAATTCGTATGATTGCAAAGTTAATTTTTTTATGAAAATTTTTTGTTTGTTTTATTCTATAATATTGCATACTAAATCCATTTAAATTGCGATAAAACTTAGGGTAACAAGCACTAGACGAAAAGCTCAAGGTGAATATCTCTGATATATAAATGTAACTGTATTTTTAATCTACGTGCTTGTAGCGGGCGATCAAATTGCCAAGCGAGAACTATCACAGCATCCAATCAGCACAGGTATCGAGTAACATAGTTCATAATATATTAGCGGAAATAACTACTCTCTTCTTTGTAATTGAATGTGACGCAGTATCATGTTACTATTGTCTTGCTAAGAGTTTAATTAAAGTTTTCTAAGAGACTTCAAAAAGAGATGGATATGGCTATTGAAAACTAATGAAAAATCAATATAAAAACAATATATTGTATAACATGTGTAACACCAAATATCGCCAACAGTTTCAAGTCTATTCTTTTCCTGAACACAGCGTAAAAGCTATACCGTCATTTTTCATCCGTTTTATTGCGTATGAAAAGTTGTATTAAGTTGTACGAAAGTGTAAAATGTTGGACAAAATTAAACATTTAAAGTTTTACTTCATACGAAAAGTAGAGAAACTAATACTTTTAAAGTATTTTTGGTAGGAATCTTAAAATGTTATAGCTTTTCTTATACGTATAACTTTTTAATGTCTCATAAAATTATTTGCATCAATTTTACCTATTCGCTATGTATTCAATGAGGATTTTTTAAGTTAAATTCTAGCGTACAGTTTCCGCCATTGTTCACTGCTCGACATAGGCCTCCCCTAATGTTCGCCACTCCTTCCGGTCCAACGCTCTTTGAATCCAGCGGTTTCCCGCTATCTTCTTCAGGTCGTCAGTCCACTTGGTTGGAGGGCGGTCTGTGCTTATTTTGCAATGGTCGCCATTTGAGGACCTTTTTTCCGCGTCGGTTGTCAGTCTTCTTCGCTATATGGCCTGCCCATTGCCACTTTAGCTTGCAGATTTTGAGAGCTATTTCGGTAACCTTCGTTCGTCTACCGATTTCATCGTTACGGATTCTGTCGCGTAGAGCAATACCAAGTATAGCCTCTCCGAGCGATTGGGACAAAAGGCTAACTGTAAAAGACCGTCTCTGAAATGATTTGTCTATACGAAGCTTTATTTCACCGATGATGTACTCAAATTAGTCACAGTATTATTCATTTTTATGAACAATTAAGTGAAATGAAAATGCAAATGCAGTCGCACTCACCAGAGCTGCGGCTGTGAGTTCGTCAGTAAGTGTGACAATAATTGCCTGTATTGTTCTTCTAAAGGAAATATAGAGAGAATGAAAACAAGAAATATAAATTATGAATACTTTACAAGGTTTTTGTTAGTTTGCCCTGTTTGTTTAAGCCAAAGGTGAATTAGACACACTGACTCACTTTAATTCGGTACAGAGATCTACTTATCTACTAACCATCTGGCATTAGAGTACAGTGAAGGAGTAAGCTCTAGATTTTCCTGAGAGCAACCAACAAGGAGTTCGTGGGATGCAAAAAAAAAGCTACCATCAGTTATTAATAAAATGATAATAAGTTAGAAATAAGCAATTATCCTTAACCACAGAGAAAACAGATAGCGCGTTATTTGCAACTCCGTGTCCTTAACACAGCTTTAAAAATTTGACATCCAAAACAAGAAAGGGATGTAAGATCAAAAAATCAAAGTAAAACATTGAAAAAGGATTACAAACTGCTATCTCGATATCCATAATACCTCTAGTTGGCCGTTCTGTCTCTTCTTGTTTGCGTTCGGATTTTCGAGGCTGGATTAAAATTTCACCGTGCGTTTTAATGAACTGAATATACGAATATGTATGAAGATTTTGTAATCTAGGTAAGTTTATACTGATCGTGTTTTCATAGCAGTGATAACCAATTGGTTAACTTTCTTTATTATTCCCGTACACTATTTATTTATAATTACATATAAATCAGTTATAAAATAAAAATTAAATGATATAAGAAATATTATCTAATACTTTTTTTAAAAGATATTCTCTACCACGTCTCTACCGTCTTTGATGTTTGACTCGTAGTGTGGCGTAAAGTATTTCTAAAATTCGTTTTGTGATTTAGATGATAAGCTGGAATAAATCGAGAGACTGTAAACGTGTGTACACTTATTTTTATAAAGCTTTTCGCCCGCAACTCCGCCCCGCGTACACTACTACACGTTTTGTACACACAGTAATGAGATAATTTCCTAGGGTAAAAGTAGCCTATGTCACAAGTAAATAAATAAACACTATCACACTAATAATATAAGTATGGATAATAGTGTAGTGTGCAGCTAAGACGCCCATAAATATTATAACGATTGTCATTAGAGTTAATCGTAATAAAGACATGAATCCAGCAACACGTCTTTCAATAAACCCGTATCTGAGAAGTCACTACAATAGAAACTAAACACATTTTATTGTTTATAGTTTTCTTTTTCCTTTTTAACGTAGAAACGAACAGTCTCGTATTTCAATATGTCGTTGGGATGCGACCTTCGATGGCAACTTAACTGGTAAGTAGCATTTACATATTTTTTCTGGAGGAATGTAAACGAAACCTTTTCGTCACAAACTTTACTTGTTCTTCCACATGAACATTGCATAAGATGAAATACTTATACATATAGGTACAAAAACACTTTTACGTATTTCGTTACTTTAAGTGTGACGAAAAAATCAGTATCCAAGAAGCAGATATTGAATAGGATAAGGGTTATAATCCTACGTGAAAATATCTTCCCTTACGAGAAGTATTATTATAAAACAATAAATATTTATTTTAAGAAACAAAAATCTGTGAATTAAACCGTACAAGATTCAGTCTGTAAAAAAGTAATTCAAACGTGACAAGGCTTTTTCCATAGGTATATTTCCTTAAGCCTAGTACTAATTTCATTTTAATTGTACAGTTTTAACTACTAGGTACACTCTTATATTGTCAGATAAACTACACAGTTTCCAGTTTTGCCTACACACGTTCGATTGTTAAAACTGTGCAGATGCAAATGAAGGTCTGTATATCTTCATATATATATTTCTTGTGTGCGTGTGTATGTCACTGAACTCCTTCTAAACGACTGGACGGGTTATAATGAATTTTCTGGTTGTTTAAGGGGATTTGAGAATGGTTTAGATTCACAATTTGGTCCACTGGAAAATGTTTTTTTTATTATTTTATATTTATAAGAAATTTTCCTATATACATTGTTCCTACCTGTAAAACGTTTGTATTTCGTGCCGTGTCGTTCTCTGTGGTCGTTCTAAACTTTGCTACAGTGCTAAAATATGTTTTTTCTGCTTGCCTCCAAAATTCCATCGGACACGTTCTAGTAAAGTAGCCATCGCTTTACTTGAATATTGGACTGACTAGGCTGACTAATTACTGACGACTTATTTACTGACTTTGTTATTACTTCGTCCAGTTTCATTGAAACTGACAAAAAATTGATGCAAAAGTTATACTTGACGCTGGCAGTATGCACAGAGTTTGCGATGCCATAATTGAAAAAAAAAGTACATTATTCTTAGTCTAAGGTTTTATAGTTTTGTTTAACAGTAACATGAAATCTCTTTAAGATAATAATAATAAGTCCTATTTATATTATATATGTAGTCATTATATCCTTACGTGTGTATGTAAGTATGAATGTATGTATGTATATATGTATGTATGTATACATGTATGTGTGTATGTATGTATGTATGTATGTATGTATGTATGTATGTATGTATGTATGCATGTATGTATGTATGTATGTAAGTATGTCTGTATGTATGTATGTATGTATGTTTATATGTAAGTATTTATATTTATTAGTGTACGTATTTCATTATGTACGTAGTTATTACATATTGTTATTTAATTCTTATATGGTATTTTAATTCTTCGTTCTTTTAGCCTGTTTATTTTTAGAAGCCTACCTCGCATTCTCAACATCACCCAGGGTCGACCGGTAGACAATGCCAAGAGGCATTAGGTTTAACCCTTTGTGAAACTTAGTTTAAGGTTTTTCACATAAAATAAATAAATAAAAATAAAAAATAAAAAAAATCAAATACTCTTTCAATAGTTTTAAGGCAGGACAACGTCTGCACCCGGGCGGAACTGGGTCAGACCACTAGTAAAATATAATACCGGCTATTATAGTTGCATTATTGTTGCTATTTAAATAAAAAAAAACAAAGTAAATATAGTCTAGTGGTTTAGTTTTCATATCTCTGACCAAAAATTGTTAGGTACACATTTCTCAACGTTTCTCACTTTGGTGAGCAAAATTTTCCCAAGAACATCGGCTTGCACTTATATATGTAGTACTGAGAGAATTATCGTTTTCAGCCGTAGGATTTTGTAGAGTCCGTTGATGATGAGTTCGGGGTTATCCAATTTTAGCTTACTTTATTTAATACTAGCTGCCGACCGCGACTTTGTCCGCGTGGACTTTGGGTTTTGTATGCGTGTCATAGCGTAACGTGGAAAGCAAATTTACTGCGGTACGTTATTGCGGTACCCATTGCCCCCTGGCTAAGATCCTGGGTACGCCCATGAACCCAAATAATCGTTGTTCTGAATCACCTACAAAAAAAAAAGTGGACTACAATCCAACGGCAAGAGTAACGTCTAAGGTTCTCAAGCTCCTCCAAGAGTACTGCGACGAAAACTTAATGTACCTAATATACCGCCCGCCGCGTTAACTTAATATACCGCCTACGTCCACATAACCCCACTGCCCCAAAAATATATGGTTTGCCAAAAACGCATAAGCCTGATTGGCCTTTGAGACCCATAGTTAGTCAAATTGATTCACCTACATATAAGCTATCCAGACATCTGGCCACTAAGCTGCAGTCCCTCACAGGCAGAACATCTAGTCATGTGAAGGATTCTGGACACTTCGTTGACCTGCTGGGAAACGTGCAAATCCTCTCAAGCGAAATAATGGTCAGTTTCGACGTAGCTTCGCTGTTTACTAATGTTCCGGTGGAGGACTCCCTAAACATCATATCACAATTACTAGAGACATCTAGTGTACCCACTGGAACAATGGAAATGGTGGAGCTATGTCTTAAGAGCGGCTATTTTGTTTGGCGAGGAGAGTATTTCCTGCAGGTGGACGGAGTGGCTATGGGTTCTCCCATTGCTCCGGTGGTAGCCAATATTTTTATGGAATGGTTTGAGGACATGGCGATGCAGAGTGCTACTGTAAAACCGCGCTACTGGTGGAGGTACGTGGATGACGTCTTTGCGGTAGTAGCCAAGGATGGGCTATCGGAGCTTTTGGGCCACCTAAACACTGTGCATCCCAGAATCAAGTTCACAGTGGAAGAAGAGAAGGAAGGCAAACTACCATTCTTGGATGTTTTGGTCTGCCGGGAACCAAATGGTAGGTTGTCACATACGGTGTACCGGAAACCGACACACACCGACAGGTACCTGCAGGCTGATTCACATCACCATCCAAGCCACCTCTCTTCGGTGCCCAGAACACTCATCAACCGGGCTTTGAACCTGTGTGACTTCCAGCATGTTAACTCAGAATTACATCATGTGAGGCACGTGCTGGAATCCAACGGGTACTTGTGGAGACAGAGCCTTCGGTTGGTGGGCGGTCGCTCTAAACTTCGACCTGTGAGCGTAGATAGAATTCCAGCATACCTGCCCTACATTAAAGGAGTAATGGATAAAATCGGATACCATTTGCGCTCGAAATATGGCATAAGGACGATTTTCCGTTCTCCAGCACAGATACGGGAGTTTCTACGCTCACCAAAAGACAGGGATTCGCTGAGCGTACCGGGTGTATACAAGATACCTTGCGACTGTGGCAAGAGTTACATTGGCGAAACTCGACGCAACATCGCTACCAGGGTGTCTGAGCATATACGTAGTGTGAAGAACATGGACAGCAAAGGGTCCGCAGTCGCGGAACATGCCTATAATTCAGGGACGGCGCATTTCATTCGCTTCGATAAGGTAGCAGTTCTGGCGAGGGAAAAATTTCTAGTACCCCGGAAAGTGCGTGAAGCGATTGAGATAAACCGTCACCCTAATTACAACAGAGATAGTGGTTGGACTGTGCCCTCAGCCTGGAAACCAGTACTTCGCACTACGTCTGGTAATATTGACAACTTGGAGAGCGACACAGTTAGCGTGGTATGCGCCCCGTCTAGTACCACCTTTAGCGCGGACGCGGTAGACGAGGACTCACGAGGAGATCCGATGACTGCCGAACCATCTCGCCGGGCCGCACGCGCCGCCGCCCGCAGTCCCCGCGCGCACCTCCTAGCGACCGCCCGCGACGGCTCATGAGGAAGGACCTCGTTCAGGTCCGAAACTAGTTGAGCATCATCAATTATGCAACGTGAGTAGTGCCGGAAGTAAATAATCATGTTAAGTTACACTCACGATTCGTTATATAATATAAAAAAGAAGTTCAAATACTCGACAACAGATGGCGCCACTACACTTAATTTCCAAGTTGAAAGGTTGAAAAGCCCTTATATCTTTAAAAACACGCCCTTTAGGTTAAAACGGGAACTTTCTTGTTCGAGGGGGGATAAAGGGCTATCACACTATAAGTCCCTTTATCGTGCCGGGACTCCTTTTTAAGTTTTATCGGCATGCACATTTTATCAACTTAGTTTTATTATATATAATGATAATGATAATGATTTTGTATCAATTAGGTACAACTTTTGCGAATAGAGCAAAAGTAAAATCATGTACGAACAACAATTTTATTGGCAATCTTTTCTCATAATTACAGCAAGAAAATCATGTTAGTACCCACTGGGCTCATGATGTGAGTCACATTAATTCCAGACCCCCAATACTATGTAACTGTTGTGATAGGATCCAAAACATTCATTGTATTCTTGCTGAAATAATTGAAGTCCATTGCGAATATCTTAGAATTAATCATATTTAACATCAAATAAGGTACACCCTACATAAGAATAACTAGCTTTTGCCTAAAAAGCCTTTTTTTCTAAAAAATACTCAATTGGTTAAAGAATTAAATTACATATTCGGATATAAATAATTTATTTTAAAACGTAAAAACAAAAATAGTCCGTACTTTTAATTACTTTTCGTATCAAAAAGACTGTTCTATTTGCACCAAATAGGTACATTCCATCTCAAGCTTGACTTACAGATGACGTTACCGAGCAGAACGAGCAATGTATGTACAATAACATGTCGCTCTGTGCCATATTTTTCGTATATCTAGCAAACCACACTTTTTTCACAATAATAGTAGTATTTTTGTTGATTATTATTTTCTGCTTATATTAGGGATTATTTTTCAAATGCGTGATTTTTAGTTTTTTTAAATTACGTATTGTAATGTGCACGGCTTTTGAAAATGTGTGTGTTTGGAGACATATACCTAGTTATGGTGATAAAATTTAAAAAATGTAAAACTCGGGGAGTTAAATAAACTATGAAAACTAACAAATAACATTTAAACCTATTATAATTATTATTATCGGCACATATATTTTCATATATTTTGAAAATTCAAATATTGTCATCTAATAATAATTTTCATATTCTAGTCAAGCATGACATGTCTTGAAAGTTGAATTTCATAGTCATCGACTTACTTCGATTATTTTCAAAGAGTAGAGCATTTTTGTAAATAGAGATAGGAACGTTCTTTCACGAAAGAATTTAAATTTACGATGCGATGGAAAAAGCTTACAATTCACAGGTGTCGAGATCACTTTAAAAGTTATACTTTCTTGATACGTGAGCTTATAAGGGTTCAAGACCTATACACATAACGTCGATAAATAGATAACTGAAAGGTTAGTTTTGCATTCATCGATTGAATATATTAGGTTCTTACATATGAAATTGCCGTTCAGTATTAAACAAGTTTTTTTAATGAAATTATTATTTAATAAATCGAAGTCTGCGCCGTTGTTATCGATACACTTCCTCAATTTCATAGGCAGATCATCGATCCCTTTGAAAAAAAGAAATCTAGGTGCGAGAGTCTATGAACTGCTTGAAGGCGGTTTTGTCTGCCTGATCAGATTTTTTAAAAATCCTTGAAATAGTTAGTTACCTAAATTTTGAAAAAAGTGATTATCAGTTGGGGAAAGATCTGGAGAGTATGGTGCGTGTCTCAGAGGTTCATGTCGCAGCTTCTTTAACTTGGCGACCGTTTAATGTGCAGTGCGTGGTCCAGCGTTATCCTAAGGGATAGAGGAAGGTAGGCAGTGGGCTAGAGCAATTTACCGGTCTCGGTTGTTTAAAGGCGGCTTTTCCATCATTGTTTGCAATTGTTAGCAATACAAGTCTGCAGTAACCAAACACTAACCAGAATCTTCTTTTTGGTCAGTTTTCGCTTAGGGCAAACTTTTGCCAGTTCTCCAGGGCTAAGCCATTGTGATGATCGCTTCCGATTGTCATACAGGATCCATTTCTAATGACAAGTCACGGTACGGTTCAAAATCCGTTCATTGTTGTGACGATTGTGCAAAGAAACACAGCAAGCGACGCGTGTATGTTGGTTTGCTTCAGACAATTCGTACGGGGTACCGTACCGTACTTTTCGTGCAAATGGACAAGTATCGTTTTGTCACTTACGCCGAAGGCTGTTGATGATTCAGGAGTGGTTTGAGATGGATCTGCTTCCACTATCTCCTTCAATTCTTCGTTATTTACTTGAATATTAGGTCGTCCATGAGGCTCATAGTGTAAATCGAAATTTCCAGAACGGAAACGTTAAAACCAAAAACGCACTGTTCGTTCATTTGCGGTGCCTATCCCGTACAGGTCGTTAATTCGAGTCGTTTCTGCAACACTGGTACCACAGTGGAAATCGTATTCGTAAATACCGCGAATTTTCACTTTGGCCATGGTGGTCGTTATAGCAATGTTGAAGCTCAAACAAATGATGTGAAAACAAATGAAATACGAATTTTAAAACAATATTTTTCTGACTTTATTTCGAAACAAATTTGAATTTGGAATTGCTAATCAAACGCAAGATATTTGATTTTAAATTGGCCAGTATTGAATATCGGCAATTTCATATGTAACGTCCTAATAGATTTATATTCTTGTTCCGATAGCGTAGGAAGTTACAAAAATTTCTCAGGAACCCATGATGATAAATACCATGGTAAAAAATAGTAATACGATACTCAGATAGATCTACATGCTTTTAAACTTGGTACTTTAAAAGGAAACACAATGAAAAGGCTTTGCCGATTATATAGTAAACCTCATTCATTTCACAACGTAATGGAATTAAATAGTATAGGATACTTCCTGTTGAACTACAATAACGTAATTAAAAAAGGCGATAGCTTAGGAGGGGGCTTCAAGGGAACTTCCGAGTCCGTGAATCTGGGTGCAGACCTGGCGTGCACCTTTGACTGAGAAATTTGTAATATGTATATTTATACTTGCTTCACGGGGAGAAAAAACATTGTAACATTCCTTTACGATGTTTTCCATCACATTGGGATATTGTGCTTCCCGATCCACATTTGGCTATGTACTCCGCTTTACGCTTTCGCCCTTAATCACTCTGAATGCCGAAAAGAGCCCTGTGACTAGCTTTGGTCCATTTAAAGTGTTGAAAAACACAATCCATACAAATAAATATAAATTAAGTTTTTAACAAAAAAATAGAACCGACTTCAAACGGTAAAAAATAAAATTGTTCAGTACCTACTTCTTCTTGCTTATGGTAATGACTCTTAAAACTATTTCTGGAGTCGGGCCCTTAGGAAATGTCGTACCATTCATTCTAAATTGGCACCGACAGTACAGACAGTGGGACAGTACCTACTTCTTCTTGCTTATGGTAATTACTGTTAAAACTATATTGGAGTCGGTGCCCATTCAGAACGAAAGGTACACTATATTTACTAAGACAGGACATTTCACTAAGGGCCCGACTTCAAAAATAGTTTTAAGAGTCATTACCATAAGCAAGAAGAAGTAGGTACTGAACAATTTTATTTTTTACCGTTTGAAGTCGGTTCTATTTTTTTGTTAAAAACTTAATTTATTTTTTTAGTAATTTTAATAATTCTGTATGTATTAGCATAATTGGAAAAAAATTCACTTAACTTCTAAACTTTAAACAGATTTACCTTTTATAGTCATGTTTATCTAATAGTCATCTAAAAGTCTGAAAGACATACTATCAGTCCACCTGAACGTATAAATTAAAGAAAGAATTTGCTCTCAGCTCCTAAACGTTGAGGAGTTGTACCTTCAATCATCAGTTAAGCAACAGCTGGTGATAATTACCAGACATAAATATTTGTATTATGTTAAAAATATGACTAAAAGCATGTGTGTGCCTATTAAGTTTCAGTGTTTCCCTCGATTTCCCTAATATCACATCATCAGATTTTGACATGGTGACAGTTGGACCACCTCAGGAATGTAAGATTTCGAACAAAAAACCATTTATTAAAAGAATTTGCTCTCAACTCCTAACCGTCGTAGTACCTTCCATCATCAGTTCAGCAACATGATATGACGATAATTATACACAAATGTCTGTTTTGCTTTGTAAAAATATGAAAATCATTTGTTGTGCTATAAAATTTGAATGTTCCCTTCGATTTCTCTGGGATCCCCTCATCAGACTTTGACTTGGTGACAGTTGAACCATCTCGGGAATGTAAGATTTCGAATAAAAAACTATTTATTGAAAGAATTTGCTCTCAACTCCTCACTGTCGCAGTACCTTCCATCATCAGCTCAGCAACATGAGATGATGATTTCTATGCGTAAATATCTCTTATGCTTCAGAAACTATAAGAAAATCAATGTGTGTGCCTATAAAATTTGAGAGTTCCCCTCGATTTCCCTGGGATCCCATCATCAGATCCTGATTTGGTGACAATGGGACCACCTCGGGAGTATAAGTATACGAACAAAAAAAGAATTTTGAAAATCGGTCCACAAACGGCGGAGTAATCGGTGAACATATATAAAAAAAAATACATACAGCCGAATACAGTACCTCCTTCTTTTGGAAGTCGGTAAAAATTGGAGTGTCTGTTTGTAATATTAAAATAACCGCTTTTTACTATATGCATATGAATGTTTATACGGTAAATATGCCAAAATAACATTTATTACAATTTTTGTCTGTCTGTCTGTCTGTTTATTCCAGCTAATCTCTGAAACGGCTGGACCGAGTTAGACGGGACTTTCAATTTTATTAATTAACAGAGGGTTTCAGTAGCTTATTTAATGAGAACTAAGAATGATGCAAAACTGGGTCTGGTATTGTGCTTATTATGTTAGAGGGACATGGCGGCGGTGCGCGACGATGGTTACCTACAGCGTATTATTTGTAATAATGGATCGAGGACTTCATACGCAATGCAATAGGTAATTTTAAATAAAATAAGGAACAAATGATAACAGGATCCTTTCTAACTCGCATGAAACCGCGGGGCACAGCTAGTTATGTAATAAGACTCAATCTGTTTATGGCCTGGTTGCTTTAAAAAGTTACTCGTTTTTTTCCGAGGTTTAGTACTCGTAAATATATAAACCAAGCAATAATATATTGAATAATAATGAAATAACAAGCAACGTTTTAAATTTACTATTAAATACGTTTTCCGTGTGTTCTCTAATTCTTGCTACAGAGAACAATCAACAACTACTAACATTATAAAATCTCGTTTGAAGCTTGCTGGTTTCATAAACTGATTAGTTACTCAGAATTCCAGTAAAGTGCGGAGACAGTCGAACAATTTAGTTGTTATATTCGCAGAGGTGAGCGACCAAAAATTACAAGCATTTTTAAATGCTGATTATTTTATTTAAAATGGTGCAGCAGACTTAGTGTTAAGTAATTGCCACGGCCTATAAACACGTATGTAGTCGCGCTGCTTCGTACTCTCGGACTCTGAAAGGTAAGGATGATCTCATGTTAGTCTGAACCAAATATTTTAAGATTGGAGTACCAATTTTTTACAGCTTCAACATTACTAAGTAACTGAACGTAATGTTCAATTAATTTTCAGGTTTTAGAAAATAGTTGTCAGTAAAGCTTGCAATTTTGTCGCCAGCTTCTCGGTATATTACACGCGCTTGGCTTTCTTTTATTCTATTCATAATAAATGTTACCGTCGATTAACCACGATTACCCGCAATTTCGCTCGGGAAAACAACGTGCAAAAGATTTTGTGGATAAACTGACTGATCGTGACGGAAAAAGTTTCTTAAACTTTCTTGATTTTGTCTCTAATTTACTATTTCATATCACAGGCAAAATGATATTGGCCTAAAATAAACGGTAATATCGAGGCATGGATAATGGATGGTTTAACTGATAAAGATGCTATATTATGCCACATAATAATAATTATAAAGAACTATGAAATCAAAACCTACAAAGTAAGTAAGTTCTGTAAGAAGAAATTTTGAAAAACGGATTCTCAGATTATATAAAAGTTTATGCATAAGTACTTCACGGTACGTGACTTAAGTTCGCACTAATTTTAGACTAAAAGGGTACGTAGCTATTGAGTTTGCTGACATTAACACGTTTACTGCGGCAAGTAAAATCATAATACTTCATCTAGTGCGGCGGCGGGCCAAAATGCGCCCCCAATGATGTTTCCGCCAGTGCGTGAGTGGTCGATCTAGACCCACCAGCACTAGGATAGATTAAATTGCTATAACTTTGTGGAAACATAATGTATACATTTTTTTTATATTGTTAGAATGAGCTTGAACCCAACGTCCATAGGTTTGATTCGCCCCGGGATCTGCCAAACAAGAAATGAGAAATAAAGCAGGAAAAGCGGCAGGCCGATATCGACCTGAACCGCACTAGAAAGTATTTTTAGTAGTGACGGGACAGAGAAAAATAAGGGGATATCGAAAATAAAACAGAATTATCGTAAAAGAACTGTAAAATGTTTTTATTTACTTATGCCTATCTTGGAAACATGTTACGCAAAGGTTTTGGTTGCATTTCCTGCAATATTTCTTTATTTTCTTTACTTTTTTTTTGCTTCGGTACTATTAAAGGTTTTCCGCAGTCTGTCGTAGCACCCTGCACAATTTCTTCGTTTAGCGCTCATTTCAAGAACATGGTCATTGTCATTAGGTTTTACTTGATTTTCTGAAATGAATTTTTTTGCTTAATTCCGTGTGATTTATTAAACATTGTTATTATTAGTTTTACCACAGAACTCGCGAAATTGAACAACTTTCCCCAGAGAACATAGGTCGAAATATGAAAAAAAAATTGGCCTTCCCTTACAAAATTGACAACCAGCTGATTGATTTACTACTATGGGAGGTCCAACATTTTTTTTCATACTTCGACCTATATTCTTTGGGGAAAGTTGTTCAGTTTCATGAGCACATTCACCTCCTTCAGGGTTGATACCCCCTTCCGTTACACGGTGTATAAGGTCATTTTAAATTAAGTGAAAATATTTTTTGCGAATCTCAGAACAAAAATTGTTCTGTAACATGGGCTGAGTTACCCCACGAGAGGTTTTGCGCATTTGGAATTACATGTTGTATAGGTGTAGGGTAATCACCGTTGTCCTTCAAGGAGATAACTCAGTATCGCTTATACAACAACTTTCCTTATGGGACCCATGTTGAAATCTTAAAAACATATTCTCACTTTTCATACAAAAAAATCAGATAGTTTATTCCTCAAATACAATTTTTAATCAGTTGATCGGATCGGTTAGTATGGGAAGCCAAAAATTTTTTTTCGAGTTTACGACATGAGTCCCATAGGGAAATTTGTTGTATAAACGATACTGAGTTACCTCCTTGAAGGACAGCGGTGATAACCCTAACAGCCTGTATATATAGGTATAAAATTATGTATATGGTGTATTATGAAGGTGGTTCACATGAATGAATTGGCGCGAACAGATGGTATTACATAAAAAATCCCCACGTCATTATGCGTCTAAGGCTGATATGTTGATATGTGTAGGTAGTAAATAAAACTTACCGCTTGTGCTTTGTTTTCCGTGCACATTTGTTTCCAAATCCTTTTTAGTTTTCTTAGTGGAAAATATTTCTTCACTGCTGTCACTATCACTGTCAATAACTGCAGGGCGAATTACTCTATTTTCCAAATTTTGTATTTTTCTTTTATTGCTTGCCATTGTTAATAATATCGGACGCTACGACAGATCTGTTAGATAGTACAACACTAACTGGCGGGGCGCGCGCTCTGTGCGGTATCGGGTCGCCAGCTGCCTGGTGGGAGGGCGGGCCGAAATAGGCCCACTGCCGCACTCGCGGATGTTTTTTCACCGTCAGTGCGTGGTAGGTCAATAAAAGCCTGCCGTTATGTTTTGATGGGGAACAACTACGGCATTTACCGCAAGATGAAATATATATTTGTCTCTGTCGAATTTTTACAAACACCTGAGATAATCGTTTCGCACAAGCGAGAGGGACATAGTTTTCTTCATCCGCACCAGTTCAAGTACCGCGGCAGGCCGATATCGGCCTGTTACGCAGTAAACGTGTTAAGTCTTGACACGGTATCCTAAGGACATTCAAGTTTAAGTCCAAATGTAAAACCATGGCTGTAAAATATTGGACTTCTAATTCTGAACACTTTCTGTAGGCTTACTCATTTTTAGGGTTCCGTTTTTACCCATTTGGCTACGGAACCCTAAAAATGACTATGCAGATGCAAATGCAGTTCGTCATGACTATCTGTCTGTCTGTCCGTCCGTATGTCACAGCCACCTTTTTCCGAAACTATAAGAACTATATTGTTGAAACTTAGTAAGTAGATGTATTCTGTGAACCGCATTAAGATTTTCACACAAGAATAGTAAAAAAAAAACAATAAATTTTGGGGGTTCCCCATACTTAGAACTGAAACTGATTTTTTTAAATAAAACCCACGTGTGGGGTTTTTATAGATAGGTCTTCAAAATTGATATTGAGGTTTCTAACATCATTTTTTTTCTAAACTTAATAGTTCGCGTTTGAGACACTTCCAAAGTGGCAAAATGTGTGCCTCCCTCCCCCTGTAACTTAAAAATAAGAGAATGATAAAACTAAAAAAAATATGATGTACATTACCATGTAAACTTCCACAAAATCGGTTTGAACGAAATCTAGTAAGTATTTTTTTTAATACGTCATTAATCGTAAACCGTTTTTTCGGAACCCTCGGTGCGCGAGTCCGTTTCGCACTTGGCCGGTTTTTTTATTTACTAGGTACTTTACTTCTTACTTATTGTACCGGTATCTTACTTTGTTTTAGATAGTATAATGTATTAAATGTTTCACTAAGACTATCACTGGCAACAGTAACAGTAAATAGGCATGTATTCAATTAAATTGCGAGTTTTTTTCTTATATTTTCAATTATCTACCTATTGCTTTCAACGTGATTCTCTTTGAAATCGTTTAGAAGTTGACAAGACGGCATGGCGTCTTCATCCGTTGTTCCGCAACACTTTTGTTCGCTTTTATAAAGAATCGAGCAGATGGGACGTTTGTATCTGACTTTGATCGCTGAATGAGTGTCTATACTACTTGTAACGTGCATTCTACGTTATTTTGAAGAGTCACATTTAAATGTGTATTACCTATTATTATGGAGTATTGGACTACAATATATGGATACTTTGTGAGAAACGAATAAATGATCATTTCAATATCTCGAAGTAGATGTTTAAGGTACTCTTAAAGTTTAATGACTGCTGTGTTTCGATAAAAGACTGTGATGTATGCCCGAAGCACGAATATACGTACGGAAAAATTGACCGCTAGTGGTTACCCTTATCAAGATTGGCCGCACGTCTAAATTTTGCATAATGTAGGCTACATTAATCGCATATCAATGTTGCTATGTTCTATTAAGTGCGCTGGCTCGTATCGTGCCATTCAATCCTTTTAATCTAATCGAAAGCTTGTTTACTGCGCACATCCATCGAGTCTTTTATAGGATTTCTTCAGGCTTCTACTAATGAAGCCACTGTCGATGACTCGTTGCAAGCATGTCGTAGAAATCAGTTGTTTTATTACACGGTAAAATATTGCAAAGGTGTAAAAATAATATTTGAGGTTTGAGGTATACTTTTGTATTTTAGGTTATATTAAATTAGTTTACTATTTTGTCTCGCCTACAACTATTTATCGCCATAACAAGGGTTAACTGGCAAAGAATGCCTCCAGGCATTAAGTTCGCCCTTGTAAATTTTAGGTTTACAAAAGAGTAAATAGATAAATGAAATGAAATGAAATAGTTTATTAACATCCTGGGTACTAATATACACTTGATGTTTGTCATTGTTGTACGGCCATCAGCTGACCGTCATCCGCTTTGGGTGCGCTAAGGCATATATATATGTAATATGTAAATCTACTAAATCTATTACATGGACTACATTAATAAAATCTTCTACCATAACTTATTTAGAAAATGAAACTCTTGATACGATACAATAACGTATATCATACGAACTTTTTAATCACACGTGATGCCCGTCAACTGCTCACGCTGTGTCTTGAATAGGATTTCAAATATTATATTCTTGCAGATATATATTTTTTTTGCAGATACGTAATTAATCTGTTCAAAGTACCTCACACGTAACTTTATGGAAGGCACGATCCTTCCAAGAATTACAATAAATTGTATAACTACATGGTATATTACGAATATTTGACTACCCACGTGGCGCAATGGTTATCATGCCGGACTGCTAATCGAGGGGTCCCGGGTTCGATTCCCGGCGAAACAGAAATTTGAACGATGAGTTTAAATTTCTATTCTCGGTCTGGGTGTTTTGGTCCTGTCTTTGTACGTGTCCATGGTACCCACGACACAGGGTATTAATTACCTTATTGTGGGGCTATGAGTGTGTAACGTTTATTGTTCATTTATTTGAAAATGGTTATGGGGTAATTCTAACAAACCAGTGGCCACAACCCTTTTTATATTCCACTGCTTGGTACTATCTCTCCATATAATTGTGGAGGCCGGAAATATACTGCATTATGCTGCTCTAATACAAGAAACCATTATTTGACCAAAATATAACTTTACAAAATATCATATAATGTAGCATATATGTATAGGTATGTATTTTTTGAGTTTGAATTTCATGTCGCTAAAGGAGGTTGAATCAAGATTATTTAACAACTTAATACATACTAAGTGTGGTAGAGAGCAGCACGTCATTCAAAGTAACCTTACGCGATGCCTGTCTATTGAACACGTCGTATCTTTAATGGGATTTCCGCAAAGTTGTAAATAGTGAAGATACTATGAACGCTGGTTTATTAAAAGCGCACAACAAGAGTTTATTATGTAATACTAGTGGCCGCCCGCGACTTTATCCGCGTGGACTTCGGTATTAGTCTTAGCATGATGTTATATAGCCTCAAGCCCTCGGGTGGCTCCCCTGGGGTTGCCCGTGTCCATAAGCGATGGTGATCGCTTAACACCACGCGGCCAGTCTGCCTTTTTGTTCGTTTTATTTATAAAAAAAGCCTTCTCCGATAAATGAACTATCCAACACAAAAAATATTTTTTCAATTGGAACCAGTAGTTCCTGAGATTAGTGCGTTCAAACAAACTTACAAACGAACGAACGAATAAACTCTTCAGCTTTATGTATAGATTAAAATATTGATTAATTATTGTCGACGTGTGGGAACTGTACGAAAAAGCGTGAACCCTATTTCGTACAGTTTACCATATTATTGCCAGCTCATCCTATGTTGTTTTTTTTTCTATGTATTATCTATTTTTCTTTTCATTTATAAGTTTCATGTTATCATTTAAGGGACTGTAAATTATAAAACTTCAATACATAACTGAATTTTTCGATAAATCAACAACGATACTTACAAACACTAATCGATAAATTCTTGAAATGGACGTATTTTTTTATATTTGTGAACTGATTTAAATAAAACATACACTAAATGTTAATCCAAAAAAATACCAATACATCAATGAAAACCGTATCCTTCTACGTTAAGCCGTTCCTGATATTAGCGCGCACAAACAAACAGACAATAATTCTAAATATCATTGTTTTGGGTTCTATTACGCTTATAAATAGCCCTAGTGACAGTTTTTTTTCAAATATCTTCAATGTACAGAAACCGTCTTGTTACAGATTTATTATATGTATTGATATAGATATTGAAAGGTGGTAAAATGTCGTAATTTTAGCGTATATCATGAAGTCTGAAGTGAAGTTTTTTTGGAATTAAGATTTAAAATTTTTAGCTTTAGCCCACTAACTAACAGACTAGTATATCCACGTCAAAATAGTTTTAGTACGAGTAGTCATGACCATTAGCAAGAAAAGGTATCATTATAAGTAATACGCAAATACGATGTTATTTTTTAGCTTTTGAAGCACATATTAAAAACAAAACATGTGTTTGCTTAAATGTTAGTGCATTATAATAAACATTATATTTTTTTATTAAAATTGAAATTCCACAGCGTAATGAAACAGTACAGTATATTTTAATCCTTAGCATGTACTCGCAGAGCCATCTATTGAAATTTTCACTACCTTGTGAAAATCCTCGAGGAGTGTGAGAACGACACATTACGAATGTAGACAACTGCAGCTTTTTCTAAAAGTTTTGCTGTTACACGTAAGATGTCGACACAGGACAGGGTTAAAGGGAATAAAATACTAGAGTTTTGGCGGGAAGTCTGAAGGGACATGTGCACTTGTTATATTTTCATTTTCTTGGTGTGTTTTTGAGTTATAACGGATAAAGTTGATGAGCATTTTGTTCGATATAAGTTAATGACTGTGCACGAGTGTTGTGAAATAAAATAACAGTGCGAAAACATTTTTTTTTCGGCTTGCCTCCAAAACTCCAGCGGACACGTAATGACACGTTCTGGTAAAGTAGCCATCGTTTTACTTGAATATCTGACTGAGTAGACTGACTGATAACTGACGACTTATTGATTTTTCAATGATTACTAAGTGATGCATAAATAATATTTGACCCTGGCAATGCATAGAGTTTGCGATGCCATTATTGAATATTAAAACAAAAATATTGAATGGCTGCAAGGATTTTATCTAATGCCGTAAAATGCATTTAAAAAAAAGAATAAAATACTGTTCAAGTGCGCATTGGATTCGCTCACCAAGGGATTTGTACAAGACTACGTTAGTATGACTAGACTATATTTCGTTTTTATAATTTTCCTTAAACTTTTTTATAAAACAATGTTAATTGCAAATTTTTATAATTCTAGATCAGTGGGAAGTTCCCTTCAATTTTGAATCCCTTGAGAGTGTGAAATAATTTCTTGCGGCTGTATCTTTTTTACATTATTTTAATAGTTTTACGGACAAACTCATAAGTATAGACGGTTCCGTTTTCCTACAGAAACCATTTAAATAAAAAAAATCTAAATAGAAGTGATGATATAATTATTCTGTGTTTATATAAAAATATGCTTCGACGATCATTAAGCAAATTAATCCACACTGGTTTTAAAGTCCTGGATAAATTGTTTTCAAAACTTCGCGCATAAACATGAATTTTATCCTAAAGTAACATTGGGAACGCTATCATCCCGCATAATTATATTAGGGAAAGTTTGATTGATGTTTACTGTGTTACCATTTAGTAATAAAGGATTCCATGTGGAAATAGAAATTAGTGACGGACCAATGGACGTTGGAGTTGTAAACACGTGGTCGGTAGAATTAAAACAAATTTTCAATGATGATGAGAGTCAATATCTCACGATACGAATATCTAGTATGTAGTTGAATTTTTAACTGCTGTATTTGCAGCGCTATTCGGAATTTTCAAATTAATATTTTGGGGTTTTTGTATGAAATATATAAATAAATCTAAGGGGGTTACACAGATTTTCGGAAAACTACTTTTACTCAACCTACACAGTAACATCGTTGGCATGATTCAGATACTGGTACAGAGCCAAGCGCCATCTAGTTTGAATTATTCAAAACAATAGAATAGCTGTAATCATAGACTTAGGATACGGTAGTATATCCTAAGTCTATTGCACATGAGATTTTGCAGTTAAAATACAGTATTTACATAGGTTTTGTCATACAACTAGAGGCCACCCGCGGCTTTGTCCGCGTGGACTTTGGTATTAGTCATAGCAAGATGTTATATAGCTTATAGCCTTCCCCAATAAATGAACTATTAAATATTTTTTCAATTCGAACCAGTAATTCCTGAGATTAGCGCATTCAAACAAACAAAAAAATTCTTCAGCTTTATATATTAGTATAGATATGACTGTTCATTTCAATAATAACGTAATTCATTATGTATACATATGTATATAGTCTTAGCCATTAATATTTTACAAAGAAAAACATTTTTTATTGTACGTAACTTTTATGACTATCACAGTGTGTTCGTTTAATACATTAATACAAAACCATTACAAAAATATGTAGTTAAAGCTTATTCGAAATGGTCTCCATTGGCTGCAATACAGTGCTTTGAACGTTGGGGCCAGTTATCAATATCAGCACGCACTTTTTCTATGGAAAAATTCTTCACTGTATGGATTGTTTTGGGACTCCAAATTATATTTCTTACTAGCTGTGCCCGCGACGTCGTCCGCGTGTATAAAGACTTTTATAAAATGGACTGATTAAAAATTAAAGATTATTTATTTGCATTGAATAAGTAGTAGGTAGATTATTCTTACATTATAGTGAAATCACATATAATACAATGTTCATATGTTCAGAAGAAACCTAATGTATTTTCTCTAAATCCTTCAAACCTAAAACAGTAAGGAATGCTTACTGTACTGATCTTCACTTTTCTCACGTTTCGCTTTTCTCGTGCAATCAGATTCTCTTTACAAATATGTACCTCGTTTATTAAAGTTAAGAGATATTGCTGTGCCCGTGGCTTCATCTATGTTAAAAATAGTATCTTAAGTAAATTGGGTGAATTTATACTGCAAAGAATGTATAGACTCATTCTATATACATACATAGCTTTAACCTACTGCAGAAAAGAGGTGCACTATACAACTACTTGTAGTTGGGAGATAAAATTTCTAAACATACACGTGCTTAGGATTAAACAATCGGAAAAATAATTGTAAGGTCAATTAATAAACTATAGGTTTAAAACTTGCGGACAGCAGTTTGGTCATAAGTCATAACTCATATAACACAGTGAAAACTAAAGCAGAAGGCAGGGTCTCTACATAGTGTGCTATCTGTATTTGGAAATAAAGAATATTTTTATAGAGAATCTTTAAAGAATCCTTAATATCTCCATCAATCAACGTGTGTGGATGAGCCCTCAGCCCTTACGCAATAAAGAGACGCAAAAAATGAGTTAAGTTATCATTGGCCCAATTAACAATGTTCAGCATCATACGTATACCTACCCAACGATGGGACAACCCGCGTGGCGCAATGTTTACCATGCCGGACTGCTAATCGAACTGTCCCGGGTTAGAATCCGGGCGAAGCAGAAATTTCAATGATGAGTTTAAACTGTTCTCGGTCTGGGTGGTTGTGTTTCTGTCTCTATGTGTGTTCATGGCACCCACGACACAGGGTATATTTACCCTAATGTGACGCTATACGTGTGAAATGTTATTTTTTATTTTTTTTTACACTATGTACTTACTTTTATTAGACTTAAGGCTTTTATTTGAAATTATCTCCATCGAATCACTTTGCAGAAGAAATGAATATAGCTCAATAACGCCATCTACCGTACGACATGTAAACTTTGTGGTTGATAAATCGAATGTCAAATTACCAAATAGGTAGATATTGAGATTAACAGTTGGTTCACTAAAAGTTTAACTATTCGTCACCTAGATGTCTGCAGTAGTCTCGTTTTATTAAGGCTTTGTACATTCTGTATGAAGGTTTAGATTCCGTATCTTACAACCTTAATGCTGGATGCATTGAGATTGTAAGATTTCGGTTAATCGGAGCTAGAGGCCTCCTCATTATTGGGAGAGCTCCATGCTCAGCAGTGGAATGCTAAAAATGTTGCAGCTTGATATAATGTAGCGATAATAATCGTTTCAGCTGCAGCCTGTTCATAATCTTCCACCCCAAAAGAAGACTAATAAGCTGAGCCACTAACTCAATGGAGCCTGTGATGTAAGGTTCGGCGGCGGTAAGGCTCGCGATGCACTTATTAGGTACCTATAGTCTAGCCATTCTCGGCCAACGAAAGAAAATACAGTAAGCTGATCTAAGTATATTTAATATCGTCGACAATATTAGTGAGAGTTCAAAATAATTTTAGGTACTTAAATTTAAACTTTTATTTATGGTTTTGAATGGGCTGTTACCGAAACTTTCATACAAATTCCCCAAAGTGCCTTTTAAGTTTATGTCGCGTATTGTGTAAATGAACATAACTTTTTTGTTTATCACCCGATTGATATGAAATACACACTAATGTTACGGAAATTCATTTAACAATGTATCAGTAAACACATCATTCAAAGAAGGGAAAAGAATTTGAGAATGAAATATTAAGTTAAGGTTAATTATTGTACGCTTGAGATACCAACTTTCGAATCCATTTTATTTGCTATTGAGGGGTAGTTTTAAAAAAAGCTTAAATAGAATTCTTACTATGTTAGTAAAGATTACAAATATAAAATTATAAGTATATTACTCTGCACAAAAATATTCTGTACATCAAGTTTCGACACTCAATTTTCAAAGAGTTTCAAAGAAAATTGACATTTAAAGGGCGAATTTCGGGAAATGCTGAAACACGTATTCTTTTATTTTGGTTAGAAAATATTTATACCAAATTTCAAGAATATCTATTGAAAAAATCCAAGTTTTCCATACAAATTTTCATCGCTCATTTCACACCCTTAAAGGGTGATTTTTAAAATTATCTATAGCCTAAATGTTAGCGAGGACCAATATATATAAAACAAAAAAAGTTTCATCAAAATCCGTCCAGTAGTTTTTGCGTGAAAAGCTAACAACAGACAGACAGACAGACAGACAGACAGACAGACAGACAATAATTTCAAAACTTATATTTTTAGCTTCTGTTACTTATAAAAAGACCCCTAGAAGTATTTTTTCAAATTTATATGCAATGTACAGAATTGACCCTGCTTACAGTTTTATTATATGTATAGATGTTGGTGACCCGTAAATAAATAAATATATAATTTATTATGGCGTTTAGAGCAAGCCTTACTCTCTCAAACTGACCATAAATCATAATTCAGTGGATAAATATTACGACTAGATGACGGCTAGTCCTCAGATCCGATGAAGTCTGGAATGTTCGTTTCTAATCAAGATTGGGTGGATCGAGCTTTATGATCCGGCGCTGAGTCTTGCTGAAAAGGACACATTGTTGGTTATTGAACATGGTTTTGTTACGGGGGTCTACTACCTTCTCAAGAATGGTATCTTATTAACTTGTGCCGAAGTTTTCATGTCTTTTTCATAAAAATACGGTTCAATCATTACTTCATAGCTAACACCCCTCCAAACCATTACTGAAGTCGGATAATGCCCACTTTGTACCCTGTTGACTAATTAAGAATCTTCTTTAGAGCTTTCAGCATAAATACGGTCATTTTGTTTGTTAAAATATTGCTCAATTGTAAAAAAATCTCATCCGTAAGCAATATATTTCTGTGAATTTTTAAAGTACGCGACATTGTTCTAGGCATAGACTTAGGATATGCTAACGTGTTCTAGGTGCTATCTTCATCTTCCGAGATATTTTATTTTCTTTCTGACAGGACTTCTTCGGAATATTTCCCTCACTGCTTTAATCGCCTTTTTCGTTGCAGAAAAGATTTCATTGCACCTATCGTCTGGAGGGTTTTAAAATTGTATTTGACTCCATGCCTTCTTTATGAAATGCAATTACAGCGATTCAGTTCTCTTTATCATCGCACTTCATTAAAATAAAAAATCTTTTATAATATACTGGCGCGAAAATAAGAAAACACAATGAACAATCGTTTAAAAATGTATAATAAATTCCAATAAATTAAAAAGTAATGTATTGTTTATTTTTAATTTTAACACTATTTATGACCAGACAAAGTAGAAGCTGAATCTCGAAAACGGCTCCGACGATTTTTATAAAATTTAGCATGAAGAGGGTTTTCGAGGCGATAAATCGACCTAGCTGGGTTTCTTTTTTTTGTCGTTTAATCCGTGTTTTCAGCGATAATTATCTGAAATATCAAGCGATTAACGCAGCTAAGCCAAACGAGCGATGTGGGGTGACCGCTAGTAGCAAAAAAAATTCATGCGGTTTTATGTACTTTGGAGGGCACATTAAGCCGTGGTTCCTAGTTGTTATCGATAGATAACAGTCATTAGAAACCTAGTCGAAGACCTTATGAGTTGTTTGACAACATCTGACAGCAGATTGGCCACTAACCCGCAGCGTGGTGGAGTAAGCTCCAGGTCTCCCAAATAAATAATGATAAGAGACCCGTGCCCAGCAAAGGGACGCAAAAAGAGTTGCAACCAGCCATCTTAAACATAAACTGAGAAATACTGACTCTACCTGACATCTATTGGCGAAGTATGTTATACTATTTATTATACACAGTCAATGAGTCTCTGAAGAAGATTTATTGTTATTATCCGAAAACGCTCATTGTAGTAAGCTTATGAGGTTAATAAAACGACAACCAAGTAGGCATCAAAATTGTTAACAAATATGATTTATTATTTAAAAAATCCGTTATCAGTTATCGCCGTCAAAACCTGTCATTTATACCATGTTTTTGTCAATAATTTTCTTTTATATCAATTTGAATCATCCAAAAGTGCAATGATCATTTTAGTGGCACTAAAACAACTAAAACTGTCCACATTCTTAATGAACACATTATATTTAACAATAATTTCAGATCATTCGATTAAATAATGCATTCTTTAGATTATGTAGTACTTTGTATCAGCTAAAATTAAAGTTCATTAGCTTATTCAATAATAGTACCATTGTAAATTAAGTATGTAATAATAAATTTTGAAAATATGAAATACAGAAAAAGTCCACAATATTTTTATTAAAGAGTGAAAATTTTAAGCAAACTTTACAAAAAACTGGAGGGTAAAATACTTATTGTAGCTTACTTTCTACTTTGATATATGGCTTAATAGATAATTCACATTTTTAGCTTTAAACAGATAAGGTCTAAAATACACTTTGGAATAATGCTAGTTTCAGAAGCAAGTGACTGCGTTGAAGTAGCACCGCAGAACGCGGCCGCGGGCGGCACCCTGGCCGCGACGCTGCAACCCCGTCTGAAAAATGTTTATGTATTCATTTAACTTTATTTTTTTTTTGTTATATCCTTTTTATAACTTTATGACGCAGGATTTATTAAATATGTAGGTATAAACTGTGGCTTTGGCTTTAAGATATGTTTTTTTTAAACATAAGTTTTAATTTATGTACTTTTCTATTGTTTTGCTGATTTCTGTTCAAAATATAAACATCATGATCATTCAGTAGAATAAAATTACTTTGTGTTAATTTAGAGACATCGTCACATTCCATCGTAGCCCGTAGCAAGGCGTAGCACACTCGTAGCGTGTGGCAACGTGAGGTAGTCTCGTAGTCTTCTTAATCTATAAGCTGTAGAGTTTGTTTGAAAGCGCTAATCTCAGGAAATACTGGTATGAATAGAAAAAAATAATATGTTTGTGAGATTTTCCATTTATCAAGGTCCATATACTACTAAGGATAATACCACTAAGGATCCGCCAATTAAAACCCAATGATTCAGATTTGTTTGAAGACATAAATAAACCCTACATTTTTTACAAATAAATGGCAAGTAGCAATAAAGTAGGGCGATAAAAACAGTATTGGAGCAACAAGAGCAACATAAAAAGGGATGCAGCCAATTACTGTATCCTAATAATGCATCTAATCCTACTCTAATTCTACTGTGTTACTAGTTTTGTCATGTGTAATGAATTAAATCCTACTAATATTATAAATGCGAAAGCAAGTTTGTTTGTTACTCTTTCACGTGAAAACTACTCAACCAATCATCATAAAACTTTGTACATATACTCTTGGAGTTATCAGAAGTAAAATAGAATATTTTTAAAAAATTAACGCGGGTGAAACCGCGGGGCACAGCTAGTACATTATAATGGATCTTCCAATGAATCGTGCTATGGCAGACTAAAGTCTATCTAAATTTCATCTCGATCCGTTTTTGGGTGACTGAGTAACAAACATCCGTCCAAACAGTATAGATTTTTTTAGTTGAATGGAGTAACAGACGAGCATGCAGTCCACGTGGTGTTAAATGGCCGCTGCAGCCTACGGACATCTACACACAATCTGAAGCAAACATATGTTTCACACTCATAGCCCCAGAGTATGGTAAATATACCCTGTAAATAATATGTACCTATGTACATATTGCATGTAAGTCGTGTCTGACGTCGTATGCATTTGCGCTGCCAATCCGGAGGTCGCCTCGGATGATCGAGCAACAAACATCCCACCCAAACTTATTAATATAGATTGATTTATTATTTTGGATATTTTCATAAATAATACATTACCAAATCATTGGTTTCCATGCCGGCAATGCGCAGCGGAGCGGTGCGCGGTCCATCCCTGTCCACTTCGTAGTGCGAGGTGCCGCCGTCGTGCAGTGCCTTCTGCAACGCGACCAACAGTCTGTCCAGCACCAGCGCCGCCCTCTTTTGCGGCACTATCACTTGCTAAAATGTACAACAGGGGATATTAAAATTAAATGACATTGGTTGCTAAAAGAGCAGCGATGGCCGAGCGTAAATACCGTGATCCCGACACGGAGAAACCGGGTTAAAATCCTCGGCGCGCCTCTCTAACAAATAATTTTGTAATGTGCGTATTACATATATATAAAAATAGCCTTCCGCCAGCGGCTTCGCCCGCGTGGACGCGTTTTATAGGTTCACGTAGGATAAAAACCATCCTATGTCCTTTCACAGGGTCCACTCTATCTGTGTTCCAAATTTCATTAAAATGGGTTCAGTAGTGAAGCGGGAAAGCGTAGCAGACAGACAGACAGACTACTAGAGTTACTTTTTTTATTCTTCAAATTTATTAGAAACACTGTTACAATTTTCGATTTACAAGGTGTAATCATAAACTCTTATGAGTTTTACCGTACACCTTGCGTCGCCGAATAGACATAAAAATACAGACACATCAAAGTACTTTCGAATTTATAATATTAGTAGGGTTATAAATTATAATATTAGTAGGTTGATATTTAACTAATTACGATGTTATCCATCTACCGTGCCTGCCTGAGAGAAACTCATAATTTCTCGAAGTCACGATGTCGATCAATCCGCATTTGTCCAGCGTGGTGGTGATTACCTAAATTCCTCTCACTTGTAAGATCTAATCAACATCTGTGACCAACAGTGGAACTTAAAAAAGGTTGGAAAAATTACATTATAGATAAAGAAACACAAAATATCGAAAACTCGACGCCGCCAATTGCGCAATGTTTACCATACGGCATTAGAGGGTTCGTTGTCGAAATTAAATTATGATTTTAAACCTCTTTTCCGGTCTAGGTCTTTATAAGTGCCCATGATACCTCCGACACAGGGAGCCCTTATGTCACCTAATGTGAGATTAAAATACGATTTTAAGCAAATACTGGAACCCCATGTACGGTTAAGAGTTGTTGAACACAGACTGAGCCTACAAGCCGCATGCATCTTCGAGTTCTTTCTGATATGCGTAAACCTTAAGCAGACGTTTCTTGTTCGTCCCATGTACGAGTAGGTAAGTGCAACCGGTAACCAAATCTATCCTTAAGGTATTTTCTCAATTGCTAATATATTAAGATATAATTATTTAGTACATCCCATATCGAAACCTGTAGTTTCTACTGTGTCGGATACAACGATCAATTTAATGATTAAATTTTGTTGAATTCAGAGGGCGTGGTCGAGCAGTGAACCGTGAATTAGTGATGCGCGGGTATGAAGTCAAAATACCTAATAACAAAGATGTATCAACCTACACGAAAACTACACGTTTCCGTTTTAAGTAGCTAGATGCCTGTCGTTTTTGTCGCCGTGCTTCACAGTAATTGTCCATAAAACAATAAAACAGGGCGTGAAAACATGATTATACCTACTAGGACCTACAACAGTGTGAGTCAAACTTCAAAAGTATTCGGATACTTTATTTACATGTGCTTTCAGATAAACTGTCACCAGGAAATGAGCCCGGGGTTCCCGATTGGTAGGCCGGCAGTGTCAACAGTACGCTATACTTATTGTCTTGACATGATTTGCTATGGAAAAGCAGCCCAACTGCAAACGATCTCAATCAAGTCTCAGGCAATCTTAAGTTTGTGTAGACATCCATGGACTGCAGCAACCTCTAAGCAAGACAGTGTGTTCTACAGCCCCATCGATTACTTCATTTAAATTAAAAATAAAAAGTAAATGATACGTAAATACGATAGAAAAATATTACCACCCTACTGGTGCAGTCGGAAAGGAAGATATTTAGAGGCTAAAACACTTACATCCTGCATGTTCTGCGAGTCCACAATGAATCCGTAGTCCTCGGGGTCGGAGAAGGTCGCAGGAGCGGCGAGTGCCGCCGACAGAGCCATCAGAACTATTGGCACCGAATACATCCTGTGTCACATTACCTCTCCACCTGAAGTTAATTTAACGTATATAAGCTATAAGTGATATTGTTGGAATCCACGTTAATCCATATTCAATATATATTATGAATGTGAATATGTTGTTTGTCCTACTTTCATGTCACAACGGTGCTACGAATTGACGTGGTTTTTTGGTTTTTAGTATGGAGATTGTTTAGGGGCTCTCATACTATCTCCATACTATCAAGTATATTCTAACTTAGGGAACAGTCCAAGTATAAGAAAAATTGGTTCAATAGTTTATGAGATATTGGTATCCACGCCTTTCTAAAGGGGACATGTAAAGTTTATAAGATAAAGTTTATAGGTGTTTGAAGTCGGTTAATTACTTTTTTTTTTGTTATACTTTATAACATTAGGGGCCTCGTTCATCATCTCCAAGTAAAGTGTTGATTAGCTACGTCCCAAGTAAAGTTAATTGGCATGTAAAACGGGTCAGTTTATCATAGGATAAGTGCTACTCGAACATCGTGAAATTGAATCATCACATCGTGATTTACGGGTGACTTTAACCGACAATTAGCGTACTTGTCACTTTACTTGAAGGTGGTGAAATGTTGCCCTTAGTATTAATAAGTGTTTACTGTAATTTTCGTGGGAAGTTCAGATCAAGCAAGCATAGGTAAGTCTTGTCTGAGGTCGTATGCAGTTGCGCTGCTACTCCGGAGGCTGGTGGTCGCCTCATGTAAGTGTGGCCGGCAATTGCACCTTTCCACCGAAATACAACAGAGTTGGTTCACGGCTGAAGTGGGTGTAGCGGTGGTACTTCCCCGGGCGAACCATAACAGTTCTACAAAATATAGTATTGGTATAATATAGTAGGAACCGAATTGGTATAATATAGTAGGAAGTATAGTAGGAACCGGCCGAACCATAACAGTTCTGCAAAATATAGTAGGAACCATTCGTAAAGAAAAAAAGGTATTACTCAAACAGGTGAAAGGTAAATTTTAAAAACTCTAATTAATTCTGTTATAAAAGAATGTGATTACAGTCAATATGGGTAACTTTGAATTGACGTTTAACTTTGAACAAAGTTGGAAAAAAGATTTAACAATTTATTAGGTACATCAAAACTTTTTGATGTTTCAATATAATAACTGTGTAAAATGGATTGCCAAAATGTTTTTGTACCAAATGAAAAATAAATAAATAAACTGTCAATGCCATAATTCTGAAAATTCCCGCCTTTTCCGTGCTGAAGTTGCTGTAAGTTTTTGAGCTCTGATTTGGAATCGTAAACTAGTCCTCTTTGATTCATATGGCAAAACCACAGAGTTCCAAATAACCCGCACCCCTCCCCCCCAGGGCAAAACCAAGCTATTTGTTACTTTTGTACGTCAGTGTAGATGTCATTTTTATAGATTAGGTTTTTAAATTTAATAATACTTCTTCTTCTTCTCAGTTTTTTTTAGTACGTAAGTACATTATTCTTAGTCTAAGTTTTTGTTTTACCTAAACCTTAAAATATTAGGTCATTACATTCTAAAAAAAATATATTCAAAGTTACCCAAAACTACCTAATGATAACTTTGAATTCGAGTTTTAGGGGAAATTATAGGTAGTTCTGTTGTTTCTTCCGTAAATTTATTTTGTTAGAAAAAAACCAACTACAACGAAAAGGGCATTATTCATTCAATAAAATAAATGTCATAAATAGAAATCAGATTGTAATAATAAAAATAATGTAAAAAATGTTCAAAGTTACCCGAATTGTAAGTAAGTCACATGTATATTTTCTTTTTGCGCTGTGTGACGTCGAGCTTTTTATTAGTTCACAATATGACTACGTCTATTCTCCTTATGAACATGTATAAATAACACAAAGAAATGACTTTACTACCCATTTTTGTACTTATATTATAACGCTCATAACATAATATTAAAGTTTACTAACATAAAAGACTGCTGCTTCGCATAGTAAAATTGTTATTAATCTTACATTTTATAATCAACAAAATAAAATAATGTTTAAGTATTTTTACACTATCTTATCCTATCTTTTATACACTAACCTATACATTTATAGCGCAAGCTGATCTTTGTTCCAGCGATTTTAGGACGATAGCTATCCTAAGTCGTAAATCCGTCTCGATTCCGTTTTAAAAAGTCTGAAAACTCATTCAAGATACAAATTGACATCAACTCGCAGCACAGTGTCATTACTGTAGAAGGACCGCGAGATTGACTATTTAATGAACAAATTATTATTTGTCAAATATCAATATAATATATAAAGGTAAAGTTTAACTTACCAGCTATTTTAGTCACGACTGCACTTCAAATTGTATTCGAACAACAAATGTAGTAAATGATCACCAAATCTTAGCGAGCAAATTAATGCGCTATTTCTGCCTAAATAAACCTCCGGGAAAGGGGGGTTTCGGGGGACGAAACTGGTTTTTTTATTTTCATTTTTTGTTTTTTTAATGGTACCATGTGGACGGAAACCCGCTGCGCGGGGTTCCTTTTTGTGTATTAATTTAAAAAAGTCCAACCTAACCCAACCGATCCCATTCATTTTAAATGACGAGTCCTTTTTGTATTTTTTTTGGGGGCTTCGCCCCCCACCTCTCCCCATTCGGGGTCTTCGCCCCCTGAAACCCCCCTTTTCCGGAGGTTTGTTTAGGCAGAAATAGCGCATTAATTTGCTCGCTAAGATTTGGTGATCATTTACTACATTTGGTGTTCGAATACAATTTGAAGTGCAGTCGTGACTAAAATAGTAGTACTATTGTAATTTTAGACTTTATTTTTCTGGTGTTAAGTATATATTTTTGGTAAAAAATCTAAGGGTATCAAAGCTTTTTATGGTGATCATTATATTTAACTCCATAGGTATATAAATAACAATCCGCGGGTTGGCCACTAACCCGCATCTCCACCAACCCGCATTGGAGCAGCATGGTGGAGTAATCTCCAAGCCTCCCCAATAATGGGGAGAGACCCGTGCCCAGTAGTTGGATGCAAAAAAGGTTGCAGCCATCAACAATATATAAAGAAATATTCTAAACACAATCTTTAAAAAGTAAAATGTTATGGACAAAATCCAATTCTAACTGAACTTATGACTTATTGACAAAAGTTTCATTTAAAAAGGTTTCATCATTTTGGCGCCAAATGTAGATGAGTGGCTCTCAGATTTCAGGGAAGTTAAATTAAAACAAAACCTGTCATAGATTTCAAAATTCTTAATAAAATCTGTAATAAACGTGAATGTTTCGCGGGCGACTCACTGTTTTTATTTTTCTCCCTTCCTACTTAAATGAAACTAATTTTTACTAATAGGTCCTAACCGTATCTTAAGTAGTAAAAAGCCTTCTACACGGTCGGATCCTACCACCAACTATCGGATCCTTGGTCGGGTTGATGTAAAAATGGACAGTGTAGAAATCGGTTGACCTCATTGTATGGTTGACCCGACCGATTTTGGTTAATCCCAACGGCCTTGGTCGCGAGCGCATCCCTCACGACAGGCTCCATCCGCGGTCGGACCTGACTGTCTGGAACGCTGTCGGCCGACGCAAGCGCTCAGTGTGCTCTTGTCAGTTGATGTTGATTTCAAGTAATTCTTAAGAAAATTTCGAAAGTCTGCGGAATTAAGAATTCTTAAAATATTAAGTTGGCTCAAAGTGATCCGCTCTTTGAGCCACTCAAGTATATAAAAGTTATTTCCAGGAAGCCTTGTGTGTAGCCCTAGAAAACTTTGTATAACCAACTAAATTATATTTAATAAAATCGAGCCTTTGTCTCCTGCCTGCCGTATGCAACAAGAATAAAAATACATGTGAACCGAAAAATTTCAACGTTTTGTAGGACGAACGAAACACATAATATGACATCAACGTGATATAGGTAATTTGTCATAAGAGTCATTCGAGGTTACCTGTGGAATAGGTATCAAATTCTCAGCTACCCTCTTGAAATCAAATGATATCGATATGTCTTATTAGCGTTGAAGATGATACTGAGTAAGTTGTTTTATTTCACGAAGGACAAATAAATTTCTTTAAGCCTTTAATAGTTGAACGTAGCGTGGGTGCAAATATTATTGAGACCTTCAATCTAAAACCTGCACATGCTCCTTCTATGTACTATATAAAGAAATTAGGATGGTTTGCTTTTTTATTTGAATGGAGTAACAGACTACGTGATGTTAAGTGGTCGCTGCAGCCCATGGACACCACCTCGAGTATAATTCTGCCTACTAGTAACAACTAAACACAATGGTTGTATGCAATTACGCTGCTACTCCGAAGGCTGGATCATGTAAGTCTGGCCGACTTCTGCACCTTTCCAATGAAACACAATGGAATAGCTTCACAGCGGCTAAAGTTCTACCACCTACAAATATACTTCTTATTCTTCTTTTCAGCCTTTTATAGTCCACTGCTGGACGTAGACCTTACCTAACGTTCGCCACTCCTCTTGGTCCTGTGCCTTCTGAATCCAGCGGCTTCCCGCTGTCTTCTTTAGGTCATCAGTCCACATGGTCCACGGTCCACATCTACTTGTGCAATAAAGTAATTATTTATGTTTTGATAGAAATGTGCGCTTGCCGTTTACACTTACTCTAGCTCATGCTCTAGCTGTTGCCCGCGAAGTTGTCCGCGTGAATCTCTATCCAATCAATTCTCTACTTGTCAATCAGAATCCTCATTATTAGGGAGGCCTGAAGCTTACTCCACCACACTTCTTCAATGCAAGTTGGTGGAGGTTCTATCTATAAATCGACTAGACTGTCGAATTTTAAGTTTAATGTTGAAATTTAAGGCTTAACAGAGTACTTGAAAAATTTAGTTAAAAAATCACGTTCTAAAGCGTTCAAATATGTGGGACATTATTAGGGAGGCCTGAAGCTTACTCCACCACACTTTTTCAATACGAGTTTGTCGAGGTTCTATCTATAAATCGACTAGACTGTCAAATTTGAAGTTTAAGGTTGAAATTTAAGGCTTAACAGAGTACTTGAGAAATTAAGTTAAAAAATCACGTTCTGAAGCGTTCAAATATGTGGGACATTATTAGGGAGGCCTGAAGCTTACTCCACCACACTTTTTCAATACGAGTTTGTTGAGGTTCTATCTATAAACCGTCTAGACTGTCAAATTTGAAGTTTAGGGTTGAAATTTAAGGAATAACAGAGTACTTGAGAAATTAAGTTAAAAAACCACGTTCTGAAGCGTTCAAATATGTGGGACATTATTAGGGAGGCCTGAAGCTTACTCCACCACAGTTTTTCAATACGAGTTTGTCGAGGTTCTATCTATAAATCGACTAGACTGTCAAATTTGAAGTTTAAGGTTGAAATTAAGGAATAACAGAGTACTTGAGAAATTAAGTTAAAAAACCACGTTCTGAAGCGTTCAAATATGTGGGACATTATTAGGGAGGCCTGAAGCTTACTCCACCACAGTTTTTCAATACGAGTTTGTCGAGGTTCTATTTATAAATCGACTAGACTGTCAAATTTGAAGTTTAAGGTTGAAATTTAAGGAAGGTAAGTCGAAAAAGACATATTGTACTCTTGTTTTATTTTCATTTTCTTGATGTATTTTTGAGTTATATCGGATAAAGTTGATGGCATTTTGTTTGATATAGGTTAATTACAGTGCACGAGTGTTTGTGAAATAGAATAACAGTGCTAAAATATGTTTTTTCTGCTTGCCTCCAAAATTACATCGGATCGGACACGTTCTAGTAAAGTAGCCATCGCTTTACTTGAATGTTGGACTGACTAGACTGACTGATTACAGACGACTTACTTACTGACTTTGTTATTACTTCGTCCAGTTTCATTGAAACTGGCAAAAAATTGATGCAAAAATTATATTTGACGCTGGCTGTATGCACAGAGTTTGCGATGCCATAATTGAAAAAAAAATTAAGGAATAACAGAGTACTTGAGAAATTAAGTTAAAAAACCACGTTCTGAAGCGTTCAAATATGTGGGACATTATTAGGGAGGCCTGAAGCTTACTCCACCACAGTTTTTCAATACGAGTTTGTCGAGGTTCTATCTATAAATCGACTAGACTGTCAAATTTGAAGTTTAAGGTTGAAATTTAAGGAATAACAGAGTACTTGAGAAATTAAGTTAAAAAATCACGTTCTGAAACGTTCAAATATGTGGGACAAACGAAAATATCCATTTGATACTATACCGAATATCTGAAGTAATCCCTGTGCAAACTTAAGCGCCGTTGACAGACCGATCCGAATAACGCCTCGAGGTCTTACTCGAGGATATACAAGTGTCGTCATCTTAATCTTTTGTTTATTTCTTGTTTGATGTAAAATCAACAAAGACCAGAACGTTTTATTTGTAATTTTAATGTTTGGCTGCAACCCTTTTTACGTCCCACTGCTGGGCACGGGTCTCTCCCCAGTATTGGGGAGGCCTGGAGCTTACTCCACCACGCTGCTCCAATGCGGGTTGGTGGAGATGCAGGTTAGTGGCCAACCCGCTGTCGGATGTTTTCAAACCGCCCATAAGGCCTCCGACAAGGTTTAACGACTGTTATCTATCGACAACAACCGGGACCGACGGCTTAACGTGCCCTCCGAAGCACGGAAACGCGCATGAATTTTTTGCCACTAGCGGTCACCCATCTCACACCCGACCGCGGCCGTTTGGCTTAGTTGCATAGATCCTTTGCGTTCTACGCTAACCGCCAGGCCATGCGCGCAATTTTAATGTAAATATTAATTATAAATGGTGGCTTGGATAAAATCTGTCTTTGTTGTAGGGTAAGAAGGAAGTAATGGCCTACTTCCGCGACAGTTTTAAAAGGAGCAAGTGGAGTTTTTATCCACTACAGCCACTCCGTGTACGTAGTTATTACCGCTAGGCCAATTAGATATATAAAAGCTAGAAACCACATTAACCAAATCATTACCATCTACGTCAAAGACCTGTGCGTATTTTTCGGCGCGTTCGCGCGTCTTTTGTTTGTTTTTTGAAGCGCGTGTAGCCGCGAAACGTCAAGATTTTACATTTTCTGGTACAAAAAGTAGCACGTGCGTTTTGCGAAATACGGTGGTTTCGGTGGCTACGCGCCGAAAATACGCTATTGAAACCATACCAAACCAATACCAACCAACACATATTCTGAAGTCGCATGCATATCTTTTCTGCCATGTTTTCTTTTCAGCTTTTATAATGGCCGCAACGGTCGCCTTTCGGAAATGAGCAATATTTAGACCATAGTCCACTATCCTGGCCAAGTAGTGCCGTTAGTGGACATCCACCTCTTCCTTTCATTAAATAACCAAAAGACGAAGATCATTCCATTGTGTATATAATATGTAGGTACCACAGAAACCAGGTGAATATTCATCGCACAATTAAGAACCACATTAGATATACTTAGATTTTTGCTTGTTTGTATTTAATGACTTTCTAACATATGTATAGTAATTTCAAAGTACCTTTTATGAAATGTTGCCTTGAATTTAATAATATACTTAGTCTTGATATAATATTGTGAAACCTAATTAAAATTGACGAATTATAACGTGCAGTAAAAAGCATCCATTCATGCTAAGTAGTAAAGACGATATTGAAAAATTATATAAAATATTTAAAAATGTTTTCCAATAAAGAAATTTTTAAAGCCTAGTTAATAATAACATTAAAAGCTAAATATTATATCAATAAAGAATGAATTTTATTTGCTCTATATTTGGAAACACGAATGGCCCGACGGCTGACGTAGAACGCATGCGATCTACGTTGCAAAGCCAAACGGAATCGGTTGGGTGTAAGATGGGTAACCGATAGTGGCAAACAAATCATAGGCACGAGTTTCCGTGCTTGCCGTCGGTTCCAGTTGTTATCGATAAATAACAGTCCTTAAACCTTGTCTTAGGCCTTATGGGCGGTTTGAAAATATCCCACAGCGGGTTGGCCACTAACCCGCAATGCAGCATCGTGGTGGAGTCAGCCGCGGTCCCAGAGGACATGACCCAAAATCCCCCCAAAATCCTCAGTCATGTGTAGATGGAAGGCGAAACAAGTCAATTTGGGACACCTCTTCTCCCCAAATTTCTTGGGTTCCCCCCAAATTTCTTGACGACCACCTCCCCCCCCCCCCAAATTGAAGGCTGCGACCGCGCCTGGGTAGAGAAAGCTCCAGGCCTCTTCAATAATGGGGAGATATCCGTGTCCAGCAGTGGGACGAAAAAAGGGTTGTTGCCAGCTCTATATTTAGTTTTATCTCTCGTGAAAGTTGAAATGTCACGTATTTAATATTTGAATATATATTTTTATTGCCCTATATTACCGTACTTAAATTTAAATCGTATGCAAAATCAAACGAAATTTGTAATTATTTTTCACCTTTTCCTATACAGGATTAGCTAATCGATTATTACTTCCTATGACGACGGATTTTTATAAGACTTGTATAATACAACAAGGGATCCCTTCTTATTAAAGTTTATGATCAACTTTACTTCATGCATTAGCTACCGCACCCTGCCGTTTGATGGGAAACCAGTTTTTCGGAAACGTTTCCGCCACCCAGTATTCCGGGACCTTTCCTCCGAAATAAAACATTTTATTAGGGCAATGAACGATAATGGACCGAGAAGAAAAATACGATATGTACTAAACACATAGTTTCTTTTAGAAACAACATACTGGTATAGTTTGTCTAGGTATTCTTTATATGAGTGTGCATTAAAATAAGGCTTCCACATATGATTTTAAAGGAAATGGAAATTATAATTCTTTCCTTAGGGGAACTTTTTATGCCCAGCTGATTTAGTTGAAAAAAAAATTTTGATTCATTTCATTTAATATTCTTATCTTAAGAAATTTTAACATTTAATACAATAAGTAGATAGGCTAGGTAAGTACAGTCAGTCCCTGTAGCTACGGGATTAAGAATAGAGCTACGGTATGCCCTGCCTGATCGTAAGAGGCGAAAAGGGGCTTCCGGGGTTGTGGGAGGTGAGGTGATAAGTGGGAGCTCCATCCGTCTAGCCAGCAGCTCCGGAGAGCGGTGTGTGCATGGCTGCATGCCACCGTAAGCATCGGAAGGTGCAGGAGATTACATCTGCTCTCCCGAGGATGGGTCCGTTCTGGATCGCCCGGACTGGTGATCCCGGAGACCTCCCTAAGCGCAGAGGCAGGCCACTGAGGGGGTTTTAGTACGGTACAAATCCCACATGACCCGGTTTCCACTCCCAAGGTACCGGGTACATTCTTACATTCGTACATTCTTCGGGTACCTTTAAGGTTTACCCCCCAATACAAAAAAAGGTAAGTACCTAGACTACCTACCTACTAAATACCTAATAAAAGTAATTAAAAAAATAAACGAATATCCTTTTAAAAAATATCTTTGAGTTCATTAAAATTAAATAAGACACTTTACATCATTTTGATTGGAAAATAAATTGAAAATATAAGCGGTAATTATTAACTTATTTACGATTAGGTAAAATATACTTCAAGCCTTAGTATGATAAAAAGTTGACTTTATTGCCAGTTCCAGAAAAGTAATAGTAAAAGTAGTAGTTAATAATTTATTTGCATATCCATTGAAAACGACGAAAGTTTAAATTCGTTTATTTCTCATTTAATAAAATTGTAATTTATGTCACAGGCCATAAAATAATAAATAAACGTTTTTAACTAAGCAATATATGAAACTTAAAAGATAAAAAACTTAAAAATAACTTATTGTTTAACTTTACAAATAATAGTTGTAGAAAAATATTCCTCCAACTCCGAAGCAACAAAATTAAAACTTTATTCAATCTTAAGAATAACTTACAACTCATTCAGGAATTTTCGGCCCCGGGATTTGAAATCTCACTTAGAAATAAAGTTAACCAACTCAATAAACAAGATCACTTAGAGCAGTTTAAGAAGATTTTGAATTAAATTGTACTGCTGACGTACTGTGGCATACGGCCGCAGCGTGGCGCGAGCGCTCGTAAGCTTATGTAGGGCGGTATGAGAGCCGCCCAAGCTTTATAACCCCCAACTCAGACATCTAATAACGGCTAGCAATAGCCCACTCCATTTTTATATTGCACAAATAAATTTAATTACATAGGTGTCGTTTGCTGTTTTCCTATGTAGCATTTATGAGCTTGTTATATGAAACACCTGAACTTTGTGGAGTGCGAATACGTTTAATATGACCGAAATTTTAATTTTGCTTGAGTGTTTTAGTGATAGAAAACTTTATTACTTAGCATTTTTTGATAAAATATATTGATAAATATTGCCAGGTACACTTTATAGGATTGTCAGTTTTAATTTATTTATTTATATTAGGTAGTCATTAAATTCTCTTTACTTAGTAGCATCTAATTCAAATTCATTATTGGTTGTTTGTAAGAACCTCTAATTTTTACTCCCTTGTATGTAATTACTAGGAATTCTTAGGAAGATTTCATAATATATTATTTCTAAATAGGTATTGTCAATTTCTTACAATGCCTCATCTAATAGTCGAAATCTTTATTAACTCTTATTATATTGAATAATTAATATACCTATGATATTCAATACATTTGTGATTAGTTGATTACTGACATTCAATAAGTATATAAACAATATTAATAACACTACAATTGTTGGCATAAGCACGGAGTTGCAAATAACGCGCAGTCATAAGTCAAGTAGGTACATAAGACGATGTGCCATTTAATTCCCCTCCCGATACCAATAAGATACGGATACAAGAATACAATAAGACAACCTATGCGTGCGTAACTTACTCCCAAAAAGTAAGGGTGGTATTATTATTATTTCTCGACTCACTCACAAAGGATGTAAAAATAGGTTAAGTTTTCCATAATATGACTAAACTAGCGGCGGCCCGCGACTTCGTCCGCGTGCACTTTGGTATTAGTCATAGCATGATGTTAGGCCTATAGCCTTCCCGAATAAATGGAATATTTAACACAAAAAGAATTTTTCAATTCGAACCAGTATTTCCTGAGAGTAGCGCGTTCAAACAACAAACAAACAAACTCTTTAGCTTTATATATTAATATAGATTACTAGCATAATAATTATATTTCATTATAAAAATCTTTATTTCGTTCATAGAACATAATTGTACATAGCTCTGCCGTGTCTTTAGAATATATTATATAAGTATTTGCCTTTCTTAATATTTTAAAACGAGTAAACATAAATATCGTAACATATTTATCTCTTTATTGTATACCGTAACGTAATAAGAAATTTTAACATAAAAAGAAAACAAATATGTATTGAGTACAAAAAGCGACGGTACCGGTAAACAGCTATTTCTTCTAGACAACCACAGATTAATTTCCTGCGCACCTAGAAAAAAAATAGTAGATATATTGAAATTTTCCGATTAAACTTGAAAAGATTTAATCCAGTGATGAATTTCATCCAATCAGTGCTGTAGTTTCCCATGAAAATATTAAAGCGCTTTGTATACGGTAAAATATTATATAGTTCGTTATAGATAGATAGTAATTATTGTCTCATTTAAGTACAGGTAAGCCCTATATGCTTGCTATCTACCAATAGACATTAGTTTTATGCTCGTGATAAAACCGTGAGAAAATACAGGTTTGCACCATAGCTTGTTATCTTCAATAGCACGCCTGTCAATAAAATATATTAAAACAAAACCGTAAAAACTTTTTTAATATTAATGAAATGAAAAATGAATGGTTATACTTTAAACTTATCTTAGCAGCGATTGCATAGCCGTAAAACCTGCGGTCTCTGACTTGGATTGGTATCTCAAACCACTGCCGCGGCGCGCACCTCTGTTAAAGAAATTTCTGATAGAACTTGACAAAGTAATGTCGTTTTTCCACGCCCCACTGGCCACCGTGGTGGATTATGGCGTAAATCACTATCTCACTTTCGAGAGGAAACCTGCCCAGCAATAAGACATAAAAAAATAAAAATAAAAACTTTAAATAGGTACTCGTAGAAGTAAAGTGTAAAAACTTTTAAAAGTTGATTTATGTGTAAGGATCATTGGTAGCCGAGTTGGAGCAGGATCTTCACGATGTCGTAAAATCTTATCCTGGAATTTCATACCAAGAAATCAATAAATCTAAAAATGAACACCAAAAATACCCCCAAAATATTAAAAAATGTACACACTAGTGTTCCGCTTCAGGCACATGAGCTCACAAACATACATGAAGTCACGTCATTTCATCCTGTAAACACAGGTTACATACACATAATTAATCTTCTTGTCTAAGCAGTGCTGGATGTACCAAACGGCTGAGTAGGCTGGAGCGTAGATTTAGGGGGGCGGCAAAGTTGGCTCTTTTGTTTGACAAAATTAAACGTCACTGCATAAAAAATACTTTCAATATGAACTTGTTAGCTTGCTATTTTTTAGACGTAGAGGGAGGAAGGGGGTAAAAATTGAATAACCAATTGGCGGCAAATTTCTAAATCCGCCATTGTGTCTAAGGTTACATGTGGTAGCGTCCAGAGTAGCCTCATATTTGGCTGCAACCCTTTTTTGCGTCCCACTGCTGGGCACGGGTCTCTCCCCATTATTGGGAAGGTCTGGAGCTTACTCCACCACGCTGCTCCAATGCGGGTTGGTGGAGATGCGGGTGAGTGGCCAACCCGCTGTCGGTTGTTTTCAAACCGCCCATAAGGCCTCCATGGTGTCTCACACGATCAGCTGTCACGTGTGACCATTATCGACCCATAGCCATTCTGTTATCTCAAATATATTATTATGTACTGTTTTTTTTTAAAAGAGTGCTGGGAGTTTTTTTCCGCTGCCTTTTTTCTCTCAGCTCAACACCTAGCCCAAACGGGCACTTAAAGGCGATGACCGGGAAAAAATGACATTCATTAAGTACGGTACCTTCTATCTAAAAGGAAATACCTACACAACTGCCACCCGTCCAACTTTTGACGCAGCCAACGTTGCTAAATTTAACTGTAACTTTTAGGGCATTATTTTATCTTTCGTGTTTTTACTAAATCTTGTTTACGTTAGAAATGTGTGGTCAAAACTTTCTCAGTTAACTAAACTAGAGGGACCAGTTTTAAATGCATCCTTGAATAGCCTTTCATCAATTCCTGAGCCCGAAATTCTTACGCATCTTTTCTAAGGTAGAAGAAAGCAACGCGCTCAATATATCTAGAAACATCGTTAAAAGCTACTCTTAGAGCTTTGAAGGTATTGACTCCCGTCAATGCAGCTACTTAAACAAATATAAATGTTAGCAATACAACATGCAATAAAGAACGGCATTTAACTTTATTATTTATTGTTAGGGCGTTTGTGCACTACACGGAATTTTACGGCCCGGAATTCCTATTTTTCTGCCGACTGCTGACTGCAGCAACTGCCGACGTTTCAAAGAAATCACAGTTCGTAGCGTAACAGGGAATGTACATGAGTTTTATATAGTACCAATCGATCTGATTTTGCATAGAGATCAAGTATTCTTGAAGGACTACATCGATTGGAGCACCACGAAAGACAAAAATGTGAGCCAAAATTAACGTGACAAACAACTAGTTTCAAAGATAGAGGTAAGTATTAACAATTGATCACCGCACCATCTGGTTTTTTTCATGCAACATTAGATCAGAAAAAATCCAAAATCCGGAACGAATAATTCCGTGTAGTGCACAAACGCCCTAACGATTGTACAACAATCATGGCGGCAAGTGCAAAAAGTTGTAGGCTCCTGCGGCGCGACAAGAGCGCACATTAACGCGCCGGGACTCTTGTCCCTACCCACACTCCGTACTGTACACAATCATTAAGTGACTTAACGTGGCTTGATGAAGCGCGCATGGCTCGGCGGCTAGCGTAGAACGCAAGCGATCTATGCAGCTAAGCCAACCGGACGCGGTCGGGTGTGAGATGGGTGACCGCTAGTGGCAAACAATTCCATGGGCGTTTTTGTGTTTCAGAGGGCAAGTAAAGCCGTCGGTTCCGGTTTTTGTCGATAGATAACAGTTGTTAAACCATGTCGGAGGCCTTATGGGTGGTTTGAAAACATCCGACAGCGGGTTGCAGCGGGTTAACCCGCATCTCCACCAACCCACATTGGAGCAGCGTGGTGGAGCAAGCTCCAGGCCTCCCCAATAATGGAGAGAAACCCGTGCCCAGCAGTGGGACGCAAAAACGGTTGCAGCCAAGCCAAGTGACTTGACGTTGTTGCTTTACTTAGCCAAATTAAAGGTTATCGGAGGTATCATGTTTGGTAACGGTGTCAAAACATTATAATGATGTAGGATACAAATCAAAAACGGAAAAAATAAATATTTAGGGCTCCGTAGCCAAATGGCAAGAAACGGAACCCTTATGGATTCGTGATGTCTGTCTGTCTGTCCGTCCGTATGTCACAGCCACTTTTTTCCGAAACTATAAGAACTATACTGTTGAAACTCGGTACGTAGATGTATTCTCTGAACCACATTAAGATTTTCACACAAAAATAGAAAAAAGTAATAAATTTTGAGGTTTCCCCATACTTAGAAAAAATTTTTTCATCAAACCCATACGTTTCTCATATCATTTCTTTCTAAACTGAATAGTTTGCGCGAGAGACACTTCCAAAGTGGTACAGTAAACGTGATTTTTTTATAAATAATGGTATGGAACGCTTCGTGCGTGAGTCCGACTCGCACTTGGCCGGTTTTTTTTTATTTAAACCAAAGGCCGTTTCTCTGCCTGATATTGCCACTAATAATTGCTGTGGAAAAAGAAAACTAAGCGCGTAATAAATCTAGCCCTACAAGGCTCAATTTTTTTTTATTGCGCGACAAAAATATATAGGTTGTAATTAGTGATCAGAAGATAGGGAAAACTTATAAAAATGAAAATAAAACCATATTTTACGGAAAAATCAACTTTTTATTTCAGTTCCATATATGGTACACTGAGCCTTAACTACACTTTTTGGTATTAAACTAGTACAACTGAATTGTTTTGAAATTAGTTTCCTATTTGTTTTTTTTTTCAATTAGTGACTTATTATTTTATATAAAATGACATAACTAATATATATTTAACTTTTTTATGTATTGCAATTTATAATGAACAAAATCATATAACTAATATAATATTTTTATTGATAAAAAGAGCTAAAAATTATTATTATTGTTTAGGGAAAGTTCTACGCGACATTTTTCGCAAAATAGGAATGTTTTTTCCTTTGCAACCAGGATATTTGCATCATTGTCTTTTTGCACCCCAAATAGGTAAATGCTCAAACCCATCACGTCCGACATCACGAGGAGGTAGGATTGATGTATTTGACTTCTGCCTTTTATTTCCAATTTCATCAGATAAACTTGATCTACCTCTCTTTTTGTTTGTGGATCGCCCAAACATGCATAAACTTTTCCCTACTTCAAATTTGAAGTCCTTCTGTTTCATTGGGGTTGGTGTATGTTGCTGCTCCCCGACCCTTCTGTACAATAACTAGCAATTGATAAGAGTTACAGATAGTTCAAGAAGATGATAAAATAGCCTCAAGTACCATTTTCTGGTCCTAATTTTTATTTTATATTTTTCCCTAGGAACGAATCTAGGAGGTCTACACCACCCACATGCTAGTTATATGTTTTGATTATTTGGGGGCAATGAACTTGTACATAATATATACTTTTTTGTTTTTGACCCACAAAAGATGATGATAAAATAACTGGTTTGCTATCGTACCACATAAATTATATTATCTGCAATAAAATCAAAGTATTTGTAAGTAAAGTTATCGTAAGTACATATAAGTGAAAACAGACACTAAAAGCTCAACGTACCATATGTGGAACATACATAAAAATATGATTTACTAATACGTTTACTATTGTAATATAAAAAACATCTTACCTCTGCAAAATATACACTTCGTTATAATACACAGTATATTTTTTCAAGTCAAAACTGTTCAATAACATTTTTTTTCTTATTTTTAAATTTAGACAAATGACTAACGCATCACTTTCATTCAAATTTTACATTCAGTGCTCTATGACAAAAACACGAACGACATCTTTCGGTATAGATTCGTATTACTACATTGCTAAATGTCAGTAGCTTCTATCAAGATGTAAATAAATGTTACTACTAATACTTTTATAGCCATAGGAACTATTAAAGTTGGTGTTCCATATATGGAACTGGGTGCCTTGTAGGGCTAGAATGTTTTATAGTGTATTATGTACTTAACACTATATTGTAGCTGAGAGCGGCATTTAACTTATAACGACTGTAATACTCATGGCGGCGAGTACGGAAAGTTGTAAGGGTCCCGCGGCGCGACAACAGCGCCGATTAACGCGCCGGGACCCTGTTCCTCCCCAAACTCCGTAATGTACAGTAAGTACTACTACTACTACTACTACTAGTACTATATACTTCTGTAATTGTAATGGTATTAGACATTAGGCTTTCTTTAAAGATCATTTCTGTACTGTGTGAGAAAGCTGCAAAGCGGCATCTTTATTGATTTAGATTTCCCTCATGCTGGGAATGGAACCCACGACCTTTAGCAAGGCATACATGCATTGCGTCATATCGGTAGTAAAATTAGAAAAATTGAATTTTTTTTATGAAGCTTGTAAGCTGCGATAACCGAATGTTTAGGCCGTCTCTCCCGTAGAAGTCTCAGGTTTTAAACGGGACCAGTCGGAGTGCTAATGACGTGATCATTTATCGATGCTGTAATAACTGTAATAATAGTAATCTATCTGTCTGTAATAACCAGGACCGGCCGACGCCTTAACGTGCCCTTTGAAGCACGGAAGTGCGCATGAATTTTTTGCCACTAGCAGCAACCCGTTTCACACCACACCCGACCGCGCCCGTTAGGCTTGACTGAAACAGTACCTACTCTAGTGTACTACTTCATGCGTCATAAGTGGTCTAGTGGCATTATGCTAGTGACTAGTGGAACGTAAAGGGTATCTTATCTGTGACGTGTGAAAATGAGAACGGCTGTGAGTGATGTTTTATCTGTGAACTGTATGATGATCTTAAAAAATATGGAGTTTTCTTCAGCTGTATTGACCGGTTGAGCGTTTATTTCTCGTTTCTTGTATTTTTGTATTTGAAGCTTGTTTCAGTCTTAAAGTTTCAGTTTGAACTGATAATATGTGAGTAAAATAATGCACATAACGTAATTTGAAATATGTGATCTAACAATTTATTTTAATTACCTGTTTGTTTGAAAGGGCACGCAACAAATCTCCATCGGCTTCATCAGACAAGGACAAAAAGAAACCAAAGGACAAAAAGAAAAAGGGGGATTCAGGGTCAAGCAGTAGTGATAGCAGTGGCAGGTATGTGTTTACTTTTGTCCTGTTCAAGTTTGCGATATACCTATTGAGCCTGTCAATAATTATTGAGGTTAGGCATCAACATAGGGCTGTCATTACGGCGCGAAAAACATTTTCTGATTTACACTTACTAGGTTCTTAGTAAAAGGCTAGGGTTTTTTTCAGTCATGCATGACGGAATGTAAGGCTAATAATTGACACTTCAAAATAAGGTATCAGTTAGTAGTAAAAAATATTGCTGTCTGTCTGCTCAGGTGTGACACCACCTTATCTATAGTCCGAAAACAGACGATTGGATAGAAGCAGAAAAGTTAAGATGAACATTCGTAATAAACTTCATTAAAAACTAAATTGCAGCTCTTCAGAGAGCAGTTCCTCAAGATCGTCGTCCCGGTCATCCTCCAGCAGCTCTGGAAGCTCCTCGCGATCTTCATCTTCATCCAGTTCCAGTAGCAGCAGCAGTAGTAACAATGATCGCTCCAGGCCAAAGAAGAAGTATGTTTACAACTTTACTATTGCAGTATTTTAATAACTTTTATCATTATTGATCACAGATGATGCTAAGAAGCTATAATTACAATGATTTTTAAACCATTATTGAAACTCCACTCTACTGAGTGGAGTTTCAATAATGAGGAGTAAGTTGCTCAATAATAAGGAGCAAGTTGCCTTTTTTTCCATAATAGCATCAGTTTGTGATGAGAACCTGATAAAAAAAAATTGAATAAAATCAAATTTTTAAGGGTGATTTTTTGTTATTTTTATATCTTAAAACACAAAGTTTTAAACAAATCTTCTATTGTAAGATTCATTAAAGTTCTAGTCTAGTCTAGTCTAGTCACTAGACAGACAAATCTAGACTCTAGTGTACCAATAGAAGAAACAAATGAGATTATAAACTATTTTTTTCTTTTTTTAGAATTTGTTTAATGGTGTTTATGATCCAAGAGAGGTTTACATTGACATGTCTAACTCATTATATGCCTGATTCCATGAAAAAAATGAGTTTATACAGGCATTTTTGGGTCTGTGCCCTGCTCCACCTAGGTTCTTCGCCTGAGTGTAGCATGAGATGTGTACGGGTGTCTGTGCTCCAACTAATAATATTATTGTACAGTCCATGAATACAATGTATTGTGTGTTGAATTTATTCCATATTATTGAAGAACTTTTTATACCCCAAAACATTTTTACCAAATGATTGTTGTCCGATATGAGTAGGACTACCTACAACTGTTACAAAAAAGATTAATTTTTTAGCTTTGCTGAGCGGCTGAAAAGTTGTATTCTGCTTTTTTAACAGTTAGCATTCCTATTGTTGGAAACATAAAATATACATGCTGATTTTATGCTCACATCTTACAAATGCACAGATTTTTTTTATCCCATAATTGTTATAAAAGACCATGATATATTTACTCAGAATCTCTAGAAAGAATCCACTACTTGGCAATAATTGTAAAGTTTAGTTTTTGACTACTATCCTTCACATCTCCACCAACTTGCATTGGAGCACTATGATCCCTCACATAAGCTCCTGTAAGTTCCAAACCTATTAAAAAATGGAGACCCATGTCTAGTCATGGGCGTAAGAAGAAGAGGGTGGTGGCCCATGCCCAGCCTACCCCAAAGTAGCCTATAAAGTTATGTAAAAACTACTTTGCAACAATCAGCAATCAGAATGTATGTATCACATATGACACATGCAACAATTAAAAATATACACCAACATATTGTTATGTACCACCACCAACCCATGTTTTGCACCAAAACAGCATCATCAGGGTGCTACAGGACTCTACTACGGTTACTCGCAAAGTTACTGTCTTGACTTTGGATTGGACTATGTTGGTGTATATTTTTTATTGTAGCATGTGCATCTGTCCTATGTGGGAAGGATGGAGGTTCTATTGTATGAAAATGTATTCATCATCATACATTCTGATTGTGGATTGTTGCAAAGTAGTTTTTACCTAACTTTATAACAATAGAGTTCCACAAAGTAACGCCTGATTCTATTAATTTCCAAACAGGCTATGTTGCCCAACCCAAATTAGAATGGAGCCCACCCCATAAAGTAGACATTGAATCAACTTTTATATGGTGATCAGCACTTCAAAGAGACTACAGAATACCAAGCCCTCTTGGGAAAATATCTCTAGATACAACAAGGTACCCAGCCAACATGATTATTACCTCTATTAATAATCAATGTCTATTATATTTTTGATTGAGAGATTGATAGATTCAAAACAAAGATTCCCAATTGAATTCACTTTTACACATGACTGTAATTAATAGTTGGAGCATGAACATAATATATAAGTATCCTGTACTTCACCTAGGTGGAGACTTAAGGTAGAACTTGGCATTGGACCCACATTTTTGTACGGCTTATTATTATTTTCAATAGAGACCTACAAGCTAGTATATGCTGTTACAATGTTCTTAATAAAGTTTTCTTACATTCTTTAATGCTATGTGGGTACCAAGGCATCATAATACAAAAAATATTTTCCAATTTGTTTTAGGACTTCTCCAAACAAAAGCCCACTCAAAGACCGCCGGGATCAAGACAGAGATAAGGGTAGAGACAGATCTCCATTAGATAAGAAGAAAGTGGTTCCAGCTCTAAGTAATGACAAATCTAAAAGCAAGGACAAAAATGAAAGGTATTTTATTCTTTTATACAAATTTTATTAAATATTAATGTTATTAAATATAGCGCGAAGCGCGCGTGGTCGGGCCGTTAGCGTAGAACGCAAACGATCTATGAAACTAAACCAAACGGGCGCGGTTGTTGTCTATAGATAACAGCCGGAGGCCTTATGGGCGGTTTGAAAACATCAGACAGCGGGTTGCCATCTCCATTAACCATTGCAATTTAACCAAAGCATTGGAGCAGCGTGGTGGAGTAAGCTCCAGGCCTCCCCAATAATGGGGAGAGACCCATGCCCAGTAGTGGGACGCAAAAAGGGTTGCAGCCAATTAAAATTGTGGCCTAATTCAAGCTCTCTGAAATCTCTTGCTTCTAAATTTTTCCAAAAATAATTCTATGACTAGAATCAAGTGAAGATGTGAATTTAGTAAATATAAGTAGAAAAGACAGGTCCTCAAATTGACAACATCCTTGGCAAGAAGTCACTGGATTCGAGAGACCAGATGGAGAGCTTAATATTAGGGGAGGCATATGCGCAGTGGTGGACTTAAATGAATGGATGTAGAAAAATAAGGAAGTAGTAATGCTGTTGCACCCATTCTTGTAATGAGGCAATTCCTTTTTGTTCCAATTTAAAATATTGGTCAAACTATAGACAGGATAATAGCCTCAAATATATCTGCGTAAGAAAGAGTACAGAGATGCAAAGGCAGTGTGTGCCTAATCTTAAGCTGCCTTAGTCCACATGCAGCTTTACTACGCCTGATTTGCAATGTACTTTACAGGCCCTATCAAGGTCTTTATTTCATAACATTGTTGTTATTTACATCTTTAGGTCACCAGGCCGTAAGAAGCGGGAGCGCTCGCCGCCGCCACGGCCAACGCGCATTCACATAGGCCGTTTGACGCTGAATGTGACCAGAGATCACATACACGAAATTTTCTCCACATATGGAACTGTGAAGGCCATAGAGTTCCCTACGGATAGACTGCACCCTCACAATGGACGTGGGCACGCATACGTCGAGTTCACCAACGCAGATGAGGCTGAAAATGCTATGAAGCATATGGATGGAGGTATTTTGTTTTTGGGATAAGAAAATTAGCTAATTGCAATTAATAAATTTGTATATCAAACATAAGGGTATTATAAAGTGACACACTCTATGGTATTTTTATTTTATTGCTTTCAGTTTTCAAGGATAATAATGACATAAGAAAGAACATAGATAAATGAATAATCAACATCAAAATTCTAGTAAATTACAATAATATTACAAGTGTTAAAAATACAGTTTAGTTTAGAACCAAGTTAATAGTTAAAGCTTATAATGCTTATAAATAAAGTACCAATATTGTAAAATGATATAAGGTAATGCTGTATTGAAAATAAAAGGCATTGTTTGCAACATTTAAATAGCTGTGCAGAAACCAAAAATTGTTAAAGCATAACACTTCTCTTCACAATGAGTCACTATTCACAACGGATCTTTGTCGCTTAGAACCTATGTACGGGTAGCTGTGCAGAAACTAAAAATTATTAAAGCATAACACTTCTCTCCACAATAGTATATCTCCACAAATAGTATACAGTGTGTCACTGGATAAAATGCAACCCCGAAAGGGGGTGAAAATAGATCAAAAATGATATCGACAAAAAAAATTGAAAAAAAAATAATTTACATACTTAATTGATAAATTACGTTTTTATTACTCACTAATGACTTTATTTATTAAATAAATAATTTCTTCCAAAGTAGTGGGTCTATTTTACTAAAATAAAACTCATTATCATGTCAGATAGTGATAATGGCGATAAAATAACAACTCACAAACGAGTGGCTATCAAGCCAAAGTTTAACTTTTATATTAATATTTTTTTTGCTATTTTTTTCGATAATCTCACTAATAAAGTCATTAGTGGGTAATAAAGAATTCAATTCATCAATAAAGTATATAAGATTTTTTTATTTTATTTTATCGATAATTTTTGATCTATTTTCACCCCCTTTCGGGGTTGCACTTTATCCAGGGATACACTGTATGTGCAGTCGTTTGTTGAGACTATTTTCAGAGGGACAAGTGTATATAAAGTTCCGTGGCATTCCAGGGCAGATCGACGGGCAGGAGATAACGGCGGCGCCGGTGCTGGTGCCCGCGCGGCCGCGCCGGCCCTCGCCGCGCCCGCCGCCGCGCCACGCGCCCGCGCGCCGCCACTCGCCGCCCAGGTATCCCCCACGGTACTACAACATTCCTATTTGGCGTGTTTCCCTCCCGGCGTTACGACTTGGACACAAATGCTTCTTGCGTCGTATTGCCGCGCTGCCTGTATGCACTTAGGGGGCGGCCATAAATTACGTGAGATGTTTAAGGGGGTAGGGGGTCGAGTCAAATCTCATTTCTAACCTTACGTTGGAGAGATGGAGGGTCTCTGCAAATGTCACGCAATTTTTTTTCTGATTGAAACAAAAAAAAAATACAATTTTGGTCCATTTAATCCAAATTGTACATGCTTAAGATTTAATCTTAAGCGTAATCGTAATACGATTAAGATCATTCACTAATTGGTTCGAAAGAAAATAATTTCATTCATAGTTCGACGTTATACATCTACTGACTGTCAAACTACTATGTTTGTTTTATACCAAATAGCTCAATTTAATCTGAATTTACGGTACAGTGTAGACCGTCCTTTGTTTTCCCGCCACTGTGGACATGTTGGTTCCAATAGATTTCTCCATGGACTGAATTAGAGTAGATATTCTTTTTTTCAACCACAGTAGTTACGATTTAAGTATTCTATTGTTAAATTTTTATTACACTTATAATTAAATTCTCAGCAATTAAACAAAATCACTAGCTAGTCTTAACAAGTCGTAAATAAAAACACGAAGCATTTTTTTTCTTTTTACAATAATACAACGCGTTTACGTAGGAAACCTACATTTTGATAAATCTCACGTGAGATTGGGGAATGGGGGAGGGGGTTGAATAAAATCTCACGACATGTCAACGGGGGGAGGGAGGGAAAATTAAAAAAAAACTCCTCACGTAATTTATGGACGCCCCCTTACTAATACATACAATGAAATGACCATTTATGTCATTTGCAGAATTTGTATAGATATAATTAACATAATAGCTCCGTCAATTTAGATATCCGAGGGTACAGTAATTCACACCCACTTCAAAATTGGTAGGATTGTTCAAAACACTACAAAATATAAAAATCCTATGTCGGTGTGTTTCCCACTCACTATATTGTGGCGTTACGACTTAAGACACAAAATAATACCTACTTCTCGCATCGTCGCTCGTATCGTTGCGCTGCCTGTATGCACTTTTAATCCAATGAAAGATGTTTTATAAGAACAACTGCAAACTAATGTTTTTTGAATTTAATAGGCAATTGTTGATTTACTTTAATATGATCTAAGTTCCAGTGGTCTAAGGCTATATTCCTCTAGTGTTTTACGAGCGTTAACGTTTACGTCTCACCCCCGCTGGTCAAACTTGTGATGCCTGTTTGCTAAAAACAGCATTGTCGACGTCGTGTTTGCGCAGCAACAACGTTAGAGAAACACCAACGCCCATAAAACGTCAGTAGGATAGGGAAACAAATGATTGCTACATTCAGTAAAGAAGAGTACGCAGTTTAACAGGTCATAAAGAGAGACTAAATTTTTAGCAATCTAGATGCAGTCGTTTTTGGCACCTAGCTTCAGAGAGATAAAGATCTGTTGTAACAGCTGTACTTTTTTTTTAATTATGGCATCGCAAACTCTGTGCATACTGCCAGCGTCAAGTATAATTTTTGCATCAATTTTTTTGCCAGTTTCAATGAAACTGGACGAAGTAATAACAAAGTCAGTAAGTCGTCAGTAATCTCAGTCAGTCTAGTCAGTTCAACATTCAATTAAAGCGATGGCTACTTTACTAGAATGTGTCCGATGGAATTTTGGAGGCAAGCAGAAAAAACATATTTTAGCACTGTTATTCTATTTCACAAACACTCGTGCACTGTAATTAACCTATATCAAACAAAATGCCATCAACTTTATCCGATATAACTCAAAAATACACCAAGAAAATGAAAATAAAACAAGAGCACAATATATTTTTTTCGACTTCCCGCCAAAACTCCACAGCTGTACTTTATATGAAGAAGCGTTCAGCAGGACGTGTTGTTGCAGGTACCGCCGGCGCAGCCCGCCGCGGCACCGCTCCCCGCCGCGCCGGCGCCGCTCGCGCTCCCGCTCCCCGCGCGCCGCGCCGCGCCGCCGCCGCTCCAGGTCCTCCTCCTCCTCTTCCCGGTAGACACCACTCACTCGCTACAGCGCCACCACTACCACCACAACCACCACCACCACCACATGTGCAGCGTCATGGCTGGGGCAAATAGGTATTTTCGTAGTGTAAATATGATCCAAATCCTCCTGTTTTCTGTGCACTTATGCACTTCAAGATGCTTCAGAATAAGAAAAGTCTAAAAATAATCTTCCACATCCATTTTTTTTCTCACTTTCCGTTTTTGGTAGAATGATTTAAAAGTTGCACACTGTCTCGATTACAGAACTACAATCTTAGAAGTTACACAATCCGATTAATCAAATTTCTTTTGGTCAATATACAAAATCATAGGCAAATTATATGCCTTTTTTCATTTCTCACAATTTATTTGCCCTACCCATAATGTGGTGTCACACTTTACATGCTCTCAAACAGCTACTAACATCCTATCAGATGTTACACTATATGTGTTGGTGTACAGGTAAGTATAAAAATAACACTAAAACACTGAAACACTCTTTTTTCCACATTAATATTTTTTACGTTAAATTTATAGCAACTGTGTTTCAGGTAAGTATCAAATATTTTGCACATGTTAGACTTATACATAATATGAATGAAGTTTTCTTTTTATTGTAGTAAATAGCTCCAATTGTTTATATAAACAAGTAAGTATTAATAAAAACTTTTTGTTAAAAAGCTTGCAAAATGGAAACTGAATTGGTGAGTGACCAGTGCAACATATCCATAGTGACAAAAGTGAAGTGCTATCTTAAGGTTTAAATTTAATATTATCTGTAAAGTCGTACATGTATTTGAGATAATGACTATTGTTAATAAACAATTGAAGTAATGTCATTTTTGTTTTTATTCCCAGATCCAAAGCTCCTGTTTCTAATGTCAAGTAAAAAGTGTAGAGTTTTAGATGATGACATAAAATATGCTATGAAGATGAATGTTGTTATTTTGTTAAAATAAATAAATTGCTCTCAATGTCATGATTTCATTTCTTGAATATGTTATTCCACTAATTTAAGAAAACACAATAGTCCATAAATAATTAAACTTTATTGGTAATTATTTTATAGTAAGTTGAATAGTCAGCAACTAAGACTTTGCCTTTATATAAATAATTTTGCTCCAGTAGAGGTAAATCACTCAGCAACCTGAAATAAAATAGGTAAATGAAAATTGTAATTAACATAAAATAATAATAACATACACACTCACAGCCCTACAGTAGGGTAGCTTATACCTTGTGTCCTGGGTACCATGGACACATACACGAAGAACGAAACATTAACAAAGAACAGAAATTTAAAATTTCTGCCTCGCCGGAAATCGAACCCGGGAACCTTCGATCGGTAGTCCGACATGGTAGCCATTGCGCCACACGGGTCGTCTGACTCGAGCTTATTATTTCTTAAATTATTTACTATAGACCGTTATGTCATTGTATCCGTGAGTACGTCGGCCCCCGGACGTGAATACGCTTCGATTGCAGCAAAGCTTACTGACTCTTCATCAAAGCAGCAAGTTGGAGGAAAGCAGACCAACAGCGAAGCAAATCACAGTGATCTGCTCAAGCAGGGTCTGTATCCTTGTCACACAGGTCCTTTACTGATAAACAAGTGACAGGGAGTGACAAGGAGGGCTCTAACAAAGTCGAGAAGAAGAAGAAGAGGAAGCCCACTCAGGTACGTCACTGCACCGACCGGCCCGGACTGTATGCTGCAGCCAGCTATTCCGACGATGCTTATATGTGTTCCGTTTGCATAACTCCAAAGAGGCCGAGGAGATTGTAGAGTACATCCGCATCAATACCAACATCAGACTGAGGGCTGAGCTAGTGGAGTCTCGCCATAAAGTGAACTTTAATTCATTTGTGGTGAGAGTCCCCACACATAAGTTGCCAACCTTCATGAAGGAGGAATTTTGGACGAGAGGTGTTGCACTTCCGAGGCCGGTTACCCAAAACCGCGCGTAACACGACGCCGAACCTTCGTGTTACCTAGTCATAGTGTAATATTTGTGTATAGTATCTATTGTTGTATTTGATTTTGAATATTATCTTTGAATATTCGGAGCTATCTGGAAAATCGATATCAAAGGGTCAAGATAGGAAAGTGTTGTAGTGATGAACTTTCTATCCATCATGGTGTTCCTCAAGGCAGTGTTCTCGGGCCAACCCTGTTTTTGACTTATATTAATGATCTCTTTGATCTTGATTTAAATGATGGTAAAATTATTTCTTTTGCCGATGACACTGCTTTATTGTTCAAGGGTGACACGTGGGATGAAGTATATGGGAAAGCGCAAAATGGGTTCAATAGAGTGGCGGGCTGGTTATCAGTAAATAAACTTTCCTTAAATACCAACAAAACTAAATACTTATCTTTCATGACAAAAAGACATAACATGACTGAACAGGATAAATATAGTATCAAATATCATACTTGTCCAATGCCCTTTTCGTCATGCAACTGTCTTGCCCTCTCTAGGACGTCATCAATTAAATACTTAGGAGTAACTATTGATGATACTCTTAGTTTTCACCTACATATTGAAACTCTCTCCAATAGAGTCAGGAAGCTTATATATATTTTTAGGAACCTCCGGCATATTTGTGACCGAGATATAATAAAAATGGTCTACATGGCTCTCTGTCAGTCCATCTTGACCTACTGTATAATTACCTGGGGAGGAGCTCCTACTTCTACTCTACTTCACCTCGAACGAGCCCAACGTTTGATCTTAAAAGTCAGTCACTTCCTTCCTAGATTATACCCAACAAGGGATCTTTACCAGCACTGCAAAGTTTTGTCAGTACGTCAACTTTTTATACTTCATATTATTCTATATAAACACAGCCAGCTTCTTTATAATAGTTTGCATGAGACCTCAAGGAGACGAAATAAAGTCTGCACCAATACTGAAATTTTCCGAACGCAATTTGCGAGAAAATTCTACTGCTTTTTAGGAAGCTTTTTGTACAACAGACTAAATAATATACTTGAATTTTATTCTTTAACAAAACATGAATGTAAGACTAAAGTATCCAATTATCTGCAAACATTATCTTACAAGTGTACTGAAGACCTCCTTAGTATTCTGCAATAAGTGTTTTTAATTTAATTGCAGCAATCAGTTAAATACATTCCACATCATATGTTCTCATATACAACTCATTTAAGTGCATCACAACATCCTACACACAAACACACACACACACACATACACACTCACATACTCACACACACTCTCACACATTTTTTTTTTAAAGATAATTGTATAGATACTAAAATATAAAATATATAGCTATCAACATATGTACAATTTTAATCCTTGGGTGAGGGCCTGGAGATTTGCAACACAGGTTTTATCCTAGCGCAAACTCCAGTCTCTTACAAAGGTTTCTTAGATTTTAAGAAAGTTCTATGTGCCTTGGCTTGTAATAAATTGCCATAACCATTTCATATCTAGATTCATTGTATGCCTTTGTAATGAGAGAAATAAAGACTATTATTATTATTATAAATTCGAAAGTAACTCTATTAAGGCTTTCCCGCTGAAACTACTGAATCAATTTTAATAAAACTTGGAACACAGGTAAAGTGGACCTTGGTAAAGAACATAGGATGGTTTTTATCCTATGGGAACCTATAATACAGGTGCGCGGGCGAAGCCGCTGGTGAAAGACTATATATGTAGATAGGTCATACATTATAAGCTATATCAATATAACATACTCACGGATACTGAATTTTCATATTCTTAGGCCCTCTTACTGGATTCCACGCAGAAACAGGATTTTTATTTGCAACCATCAGGCCAGCTACAGCTGTATACAGTCCATATTCTTGGCACATTTTTTCCTACAATAAAAGAAACAAAGTTTTTGGGAATAACCAAATACCTACTGCAACTTACTTTAGAAATTATGCTTAAATTTCAATTTTAAAGGTCATAACAATATAATAAGTATGTAAAGTAGTTATTAAAATTCTCAAAAGAATTAATGCGCAAAAAAGAAACGAAATTATGGGTAACAATTAAAGAACATCTCGCATAGCAATTCTCTTTTTTAGACTATTGTAGAGATGCGCCGAATATTCGTTTAGAATTTGGCATCTTTTTCTCTATTTGTATTCGGCCGAATTATTCGGTTTTGGTCGCGAGTTCCCCGTGGACCAACCGTGGTTAGGTTAGGAATATATTCGGTTCGAGCATTTCTATGTTCTTGGCAAGACAGACTGTATTGAACTAAAAGACTAATAAATAAAGCAATTAAACTTTAAATCAACATTAATGAACACACATGGAAAATTGACAAGAAAAAGTCCCAAGCATGTGACCTTTTATACCCACTCATATTGCGAACACAATAAAATTAATACTACTAATAATGTTTTTTTTTTTTGTAATAATAAGCACCTTTGTTTTTATGTTTTATCCATGTTAAAACCTGTTTACGCGGCAAAACAATGAAATAGAAAACCGAATTATTTGCCGGTTCGGTAAACGTTAAACCAAATAGTATTCGGTTATTTGGTGACACCACTATTTGGCGCATCTCTAGTTTAAATGATAAAAAAAATTCAATTGCTTACCCTCCATTCAGCCAGCATAATGTCTGCATCACTTAGATAGAAGGCAGCCTTTACAGTGTCATTGGGACAAGAGAAATGTGGCAAATAGTTTTCCTCAAGGAAATTAACAAAAGAACTAGGATGACTTAAGAAATTGTTCAATTATGTCTTTTGGATAATGTGAAAGTTGTTGACTACCATTTTCATCTATAATCACTGAAACATATACATCATAATATTCGTAATAAATTATTATACAACTTGTATGAACTGAAAAATGTAGGTAATGAATTTACAACATTTTACCTTTAGGTCTGTCTTATGCTGTAGATGAGTTTGATTTAATGAAGCTTTATAAATATAACATACATTATTGGTGTTTTGCTTATTTTAAATTAAATTTTGACAATATGATAAAATGGTTGGCATGTAAGTCTGCTAATCAAGGGTGTTTGAATCTCAGTAAGGCACAAATTTGAATGATGAATTTATTATTTCTGTTGTCTCTGGTTTTGTTTGGGATTACTTAATTAAGGCCATACATACCTTTAGGATTCAAGACTCTTCCTACTCCATGCAATATGCTTACTGTTTGATCTTTGCCCAATGACAAGAATTTGCTTGATGGATTCTTTCTTTTTCTGCTTTTACTTTTAACTTCCTTCTCTTTTATTATACTAGTTTCCAAATTTGCATTCAAACCTATTAAATCATTTTAATTTATATATCACGTAAATATTTCAAATTTAGTACCATCAGTGTCAAGGGTAGGAGACTAGAGCAAAGTTTATTTGAGACTGGATGTAAATGTATGTGCTGTAACAACCGCTTGAAACCACATCACATACCCAGCATTTTACAGGTATTTTACCTGAATGCTACATCATTTTATAAAAAAACTTTTCTGTAAAATACCCATACTATAATGTCAAAATATGCCTTAAAATCTGTGGTATTGATAGGCGATTCCAAAAACATACCTTTTAATGAAGCAAAGTGCAAGTTCAGAACTGCAGATCTGACATCTCCACCAGAAGAATTGACCACAGACTCTATCAAGTCAGATGTTGGTATATTGTACATACTGGTGTATTTTTTGCTTATTATGTCGGAGGCTCTTTTGAGAGCTGCCTTCAATCCAGTAGCAGAAATACTGTTAAATCTGTAAAACAAAAGCTTTAATTGTGTTATTCCATATAGTTTTCCACACATGTTATACTGCATATTATAGATATTGGAATAGAACATTTTTTTTCTAGACTTACAATTATATGCAATCCACTATGGGATATGTATGCAGCCAAGAGGTAGTCATTCGATTTTGTCAAAATCATTCAATGGTGGATGGAGGATAAAGACAATATTTTTTTTATATTTGCTCCAAAATTAAAGTGAACTTACACAATCTGCTGAATTTTAAACATTTCTTTCAATGTTGGGGTAAACAGATTTATAACAGTATTCTTATTATCTGTATGTGTCTCAGAAGTAATAAATACAATAGGTGATTTTGCTCTCTGCTTAAACTGCCTAAAACAGATATAATAAAATGATATTATGTCATTGATATTGTGTGTAAATCATAGTGTACACTAGTAACATATTATTATTTTATTTTACTACTTACTGCAAAACATCTGTAAATTCCATTGGAGTCCGTAGAAATGTGTTGGGAAAGTCTTCAACAAGGACTAACTTACAATTGTTACTGTCAAGTAAAGATGTAAAATTTGCAGCATTTATTATGAAATCCAAGAACTGTTTGGATTGTTTTTCTTTAAATTCAAAATCTCCTGTAAATAAAAAGTCATAAATGGTAACATTTATTGCATTAGTAATTCAGTTGAGTAGATATCTAAAACATGCAAGATTTTTACCATATTCAGATGGAAATTCTATATCAAGTGGAGTTATCCATTCACTTATTCTTATATTGTGTTTTTTAGCCAAGGTTCTAACTGTTGCGGTTTTGCCACAGCCCACTGGTCCAGAAAGAAGTAACATGTTACTGCAACTCTGCTTGCAAGCATCTTTAAGCCATTCTTCGACTTCTTGAACCTTTTTATTATTAACAGCCAAATCTTCAACTTTCTCAGGATCAAAATTTTTCATCCAGTTCTTATTATTCATGATTATATTTAAGTTGGAGCTTATACATTCATTTGAGAGTTTCTCCTGTAATAACATAAAAACATATATTTGATTACAGAAAAAATAATTAGTACATACAAGTAAATAGAATTATAAAGGTGAAAGTACCTCATTGCTTGTAGTTGTAGCGGAAACCACTTCACTGCTGTTATTTTTCGTAATGCTATCACTTTCATTCTCTTCAAAATCAAACATGGGCTTAAGCCATTTCTTTCCCTATAATAATTTAATAAATAATAAATAAACGTTACACACTCATAGCCCCACAGTAAGGTGATTAATACCCTGTGTCGTGGGTACCATGGACGCATACAAAGACAGGAACACAAGCACCCAGACCGAGAACAGAAATTTAAACTAATCATTCAATTCACGGACGTGTAGGTTATGGGACAACTTTCCAGCTGAGGCATTTCCTGTGGACTATGACATGGGGTTCTTCAAGAAAGCTGTAAAAAAAGCTCTCCTCCAAAGCCGGCAATGCTCGGGTGGCTCCCCTGGGGTTGCCCGTGTCTATAGGCGACGGTGATCGCTTAACATCACGCAGCCCGTCTGCCTTTTTGTTCGGTTAATTTATAAAAAAAAAAACAAATTTCTGTTTCGCCGGGAATCGAACCCGAGACCCCTCGGTTGGCAGTCCGGTATGGTAACCATTGTGCCAAGCGGGTCGTCAAATGAAATGAAATAAAATATTTATACTTGTACTAATATGGGTGAAGGTTTTACAAAAGTATTTATATCGCCCAAGATGTCTAAAATAATGCTTACATGAATCAGTCTGTTTAATATTCACCATACCTCCTTTCACACCTTTTTTGTGCCTTAAGTTTAAAAATAAAGTAAATACTTACTAAGTAAATAACAAACTCTTAAAAATTAATTCTGACCTTATGCAAATTCGGCATTTTGCTAGTTGTGTATTATTACTATATAGCAACTTAAAACTGCTCCTATAACCCTAGAAAATTTAGGAAAAATAATTTATCAATTTTGATTTCATCAGAAACGGGTAAGCACAAATAAATAAAGATTTTTAGACACACACATTTAAAATAAAATGTTGCAACTTGCTAGACATTAATTCAAAATATTTGACATTCACAATCACAATTGACATGACGTTTTTCGTAAAAATTACAATGACAGAGTTTTTTATTCTATCAACAATGGCATCGCAATCTCTGTGCATATTGCCAGCATCAATTATTATTTTTTTGCCCGTTTGAATGAAAGAAGAAACACAATGAGCATGTGTTCCTTCTTTAATTAGTAGCACGAAAGCATGCCACTAATGAATCTTGTATGTGACGGGATATTGCTAGTAATGAGCATGCTCATTACTTCATACTATTACGTTGTTAATAATTGAAATTGACATAATTAGAAATGTATGCGTCTGTAGCGATGAAATAATATTTGTGAATGTGTGACAAAATTAAAATGTGTGCGTTCGTTCCCCGCACCAGATTTGGTACAAAAATTATGTACCTATCGAAGCAAGGCGCTATGACGTCTCTCCTGAAGGGTGAGTCAGTAACTTCGATGCTCTAAGGCGATCACTCTCGGGGCTCGTAGCCTTAGAACATCAAGGTATGACAGGTATGACGTGAATCAGTAACTTTGATGTTCTAAGCTCGTAGCAGACTAAAAGATTGGTCAACGTGTGGATGCGACGGACGGCCATAACTCGGCCACAAACCCGAAATCTTTTCTAGAAAACCGCGAACACACGGATATAAAATAAAGTACTCTGTGACACGGATATCGCGCCAAGTTGTGGGTTATCATACCTAAACAAACCAAGGTACGCATAAACTCCCGTTCCACACGATGGCCACAGTTAAGGGCCACAATCTTCGCCACAAAGTTGGCCAACGTGTGCAGCGGACATTATGGAATGAAAATAACAGTGAGATAATGTGTTTTTTCAGCTTGCCTCCAAAATTCCATTGGCCATGGTCTGGTAAGGTAGCCATCGCTTTATTTGAATATCTGTCCGATTATACGGCGAATCTGGCAAAAAGTGCAAAAATTATACTTGACAAAGACAAAGACATTTATTTGCACAAATATGGGTGTTTACAAAGTTGTTTATATATATTTAGTTCGCCATATTTACCTTCATGAGGTATGCAAATATACAATGATAAAAATATAAAAGGAAAAAACTAAATTATAATACAATTACGAAATATACATTTACATCTATTTTACTATTATTTTTATTTATCCCATATTGCGCCTTTTATAAATAAAAATAAAAATATTTATTTATTTATATTTCGGATCGGTTCCGATCGTCAGCTTTGGGTACCCATATCACAGGGTGTTTGTACACTGAGAGGAAAAAAAGCCGGCGGAAAAAAAACCTCCCAGGTTTTTATGGAATTCCTTTATGCCGTTTTATCGTTTATGAAATCAGTGACTGAGTAATACGCCTTTTTCAGTAAATACGTTTTAAGTCCTTTTTTAAATTCGTTGCCCGTTTTATTTTTGAGGAATTCCGGTAGACCGTTATATATTTTTGGTCCCATGCAAAAGACACTGTTATGATATTGTTTTGTTTTGGAGGCGATTGAACATAATTTACTGTTATGTCTTTTCGATTTAAGGGTTTCATATTTTGTGATTTCTGTTTTGACCATTAAAGAGATCTCGTAAATGTATAAGGAAGGGAGCGTCATTATTTTTAAATTTTGAAAATGTGGCCTACAAGTATCCGTTTGTTGTAATTGACATATTGCTCGAATGCATTTTTTTTGAGCCTTAAACACGGTTTGAATTCCAGTCGCGTTTCCCCAGAATATTATACCGTATCTTAATGTTGCACCTACGTACGCATGGTAGGCATTTAGAACCGCCGTTTTGCTTACAACTTTGGCCAATTTATATAAAGCAAAAGAAAATTTATTTAATTGTTTACAAACGTGTTCTTTGTGTGACTGCCACGTTAATCTGCTATCTATGTATAGTCCTAAAAATTTTGTTGTTTCTGTTTCAGATATCAACTTTCCTTTATAGTTAATATTTACTGGTTGTCCGTATGATATTCTATTTTTAAATATCATTATGTTTGTTTTATCAAGATTAATTTTAAGATTATTACTATTTAGCCACTCTATCAGTAATGCAAGACAATTATTTATATTACTTTCGAAGGAACCTGTGTTTTAATTTGTAAATATTACTGTACTATCATCAGCAAATAGTATCATCGGTTCTTTTACTGCTTGAGGAAAATCGTTAATATAAATTAAAAAAAGTAAAGGGCCTAAAATACTTCCTTGAGGCACTCCATACAGTACTTTCCTAGAGAGAGAATGGTGTTTCTCTTCAGTTTTTGTGATTTCATTAATTTTTGTAATTTCTGTTATTTGTTCTCTGTCAGTTAGGTAAGAGTTGATTAAGTTCAACGCATTGCCTCTGACTCCATATTTCTCTAACTTATTAATCAGCAATTTATGATCTACATACTCGAATGCCCTTGTCATGTCCATATAGAGTCCGATTACCTGTTTCTTATCATTTAAACCTGTCATTACTTTTTGTAAAAAATTATAAATTGCTATGTTTATTGATTTGTTTTTCCTAAACCCTACCTGCTCATCAGCAAAGATAGAAAACTTTTCGAAGTAAAAATATAATCTGTCATGGAGTACTTTTTCAAATATTTTAGAAAAAATAGGTATTAACGCTATAGGTCTGTAACATCCCATGTTCTGTCTGTCCTGTTTCTTAAATATTGGTTTGATAATTGTGACTTTAAGTTTCTCTGGAAATATGCCAGTTTCAATACTTAAATTTATATTATAAGCTAGTATTGGTGCAATTATATTTGATACCCGTTTAACGATATTCGTACATATACCGTCATACCCCGTACTATTTGTATTATTTAGATTATTTATTATTTTTATAACTTCGTCGGGTGAGGTTGGTTTTAAGAAAAATGAGTGTTGACAGTTAAAACTAATTTTATGTATATCACTATTAATCTTTATATTACAGTTACCTTCAATTTGATTTAAGAAGAAGTCATTAAATTCTTTGGCGATAATTTGTGGGTCTGTTTCAATGTGGTTCCCCACTTTGATTTCATTAATATCTTGTTTAGGTATATTTATAGTGTTATTGTTAATAACTTTCCAGACAGCTTTCGATTTATTATTAGAGTTCTTAATAAAATAGTCATTTTGAGATTTTTGTGTTAGTTTTATGTTATGGTTATTATTTGCAGCGGATGGAGCGAAATAAAACAGTTTTGTTAACTGAATTGTGTATTTTATTTTAATTAATTTACCACACAGTACAAATTGGACGTTGTCGCCTTGACCGGCTTAGCGAGAAGGGTTGCCATACATAAAACAAAATGTCTGCTACCAAAAAAACCAAATTACAAATATAAATGTTGCCACTTTATACATTATTCAATATTTTATTATTCTTTTAAATGTTTTTGAATAATAATTCGCGTTGGTGTTTAATGGACAGCTTAAGATTATATGAGTCAAATATTTCTTCGAATTCGGATGTTATTTTGTTTCGTTTTAGAATATCTATGTTAAAATCCCCGCACACTATTATCTTTTTATTTTTAAAACAAATATTATTTAAAAGGTTATTTAATTTCTCAAAGAAAAGATCAATGGAAGTCGAATTATTTCTTGGCGATCTATATATACAAATAACTACAATTCTGTGTTCAGTTAACTCTACCGCACTACATTATATTATATTTATTACGTTAAATTGAGTAATTTCATGTATATTACGATATTTATGACCTTTGCGAATTAATATACACGATCCACCATTTCTATTATTTCTTACGCAGTACGAAGCGAGATTAAAATTTGGTATGTCCATGTTGTGTTCCGTGACGCAAAGAACATCGACACCTTTTTTTTGAAGGCATAGATCATTCAGGCAAACAGTTAATTCATCCGATTTATTTATCAAGCCATTAATAATCTGATGCAATATATTAATGTTTTTATACACGAAAAAAATTTTCTGATTGTGTCAAGTCTTCTGTTTGTGTTTGTTTCTCAGACTTTATATGGACATAAGAACAGCTTGTCTGAGTACTATTGTCTTTTGTTTCGGGAATAGTTTTAATATTTATCTTATTTTTGTGGTTAAACGTTAAAAATCTTGTTTTATAATTTATGTGGAGTATTTGCCTGAGAATAAGTCTACATACATTAACAAGTAATTGGTTTCTGTTTCGCATATTATTAAACCGTTTGTACTCCAGATCTAAGTAATATGCATGTTCTAAATTAGTGCAGGCAAATTTGAGGTCGTAATTTAGCTTATTCTCATTGAGATATTTGTTGTACGGAACTTCGCAGAGAATGATGTTGGTATTTTGTTTATCTTGGAGCCATTTATTGACGCTTAGATTAAATTTAAAGGGGTTGGTATCATTTGTTCGCCCGATCACAACAACATAATCATTTTTTGTTAGGGACAGTAAATCATTGTTACTGGAGTTTATTATTTCCTGCATAGGTGCCTCAGGTTTCCAAATACACGTTACTAAATATTGTTCACCTAGCAACTTTTGTAAGAATCTTTGAGTATTACGGCCTTGCTGATCTGCTAAAATTATTACTTTATTTCTCTGAGTATTCGTAACTTTAGATGTATTTGATTTATCACTAATATTAATTTGTGTTTCTGCATTATAATTTAATTGACACTGGTAATATTAATATACGGGTAATATGCACAGAGTCTGCGATGCCATAATTAAGAAAAACATGAAACGTTTGTAGAGATAGTTACTAAAACATACCAAAATAATATTTATCTGGCTTCTCTGGTTTCTCATGTCGCATTTTTGTATATACATTGAACATTCGTAATGTAAACGTTGTTTGTGTCTAAATAAATATTTTATTCGATAATTGACTAAAGTCAATGTTAAATTCAAATACTATATAAGAACTTATAGTATTTTTTTATATATTTCACAATTTTGACATTTCATTGGTTTGACACAGTGCTAACAAACTTTGTAAACGTGACGTGCAAAGTTACGTAAATTTTAATTGTATTTTTTATAATTTTTCTTTACGATTAGGTGTACAGTGAAGTTAAAGTAGTGATTAAGTTGTGTAATGTATTGATATTGCAAGTAAGATACCAAGAGCACTGTAGTTTTTGTTTTTAAAATTATTTACTTGTGATTGTGAAGTAACCTAGGTATTGGCATCGATTCAATAAAATTTTATTGACAAAATGCGTCTTAAATTTTGCAGGAAAAATGCAGGCGATTAAAGCACTCGGTGCTGCTGCACCTTCGAAAGTGCTGACTGTCTTAAAACAAGGAGCTTTTGCACCCCTCGTAGGACAGATTCGTAATACTCATTTACCTGCGCCAAGTCCTACTGAAAAGCGCCCGTTTTCACCTTTCCAAGATGCCTCAAATATGGCAGAGTACGCCGTGGCTAGGCTTGACGACTTGCTGAACTGGGGTCGTAAAGGCTCAATGTGGCCAATGACTTTTGGTTTAGCTTGCTGCGCTGTGGAGATGATGCACATTGCTGCTCCTCGCTATGATATGGACAGGTGGGCTAAAATTATATTTACATCTATAGATTTGATTTATTTTTTTATTTACTTTATACCTCTAGATTTTAATTCAATTTTTGGAGAAATTTTGTTATTTTGTATACAAAGTTTGGATTTAGAAATGAGAAATTTAGTGTCAGTTGTATATTTGTCAACAACTTTTTAGGAGTTTCAGTTTGCATAAAATTTCTCACTCATTAATCATGAAAATTCCAAAGCTTCACAGTGTACTCTACAAGTTTCATGATAATAATAATAACTGATACAAAATTTGTTATAATTAGGTACATGTTAGATCACAAAAAAAATTGTGTTTTTGATTTGATGAAAGGTGAAATTATCTGGTCTCAGGTTATACAAGTTTATACAAAAGTTTAAACCTTACAGATATGGTGTAGTATTCCGTGCCTCTCCTCGTCAGTCGGATGTCATGATTGTAGCTGGAACATTGACTAACAAAATGGCTCCTGCATTGAGAAAAGTATATGACCAGATGCCCGACCCCAGATGGGTTATTTCTATGGGTAGCTGTGCTAATGGTGGTGGATACTATCACTACTCTTACTCTGTAGTAAGGTTAGTACATTTTATATTTGTCATGTTTTCACTTTGATTTTTAGAAGATATTTTATTGCAGTGTCTGTCAAATGTTCATTAACAGTGGTGAGGTTGATAGTTGACTTCAAAGTTTTTTTAACAAATGTCATACCAAAGTTGGAAATCATTTAATAATAGTTTTTTTATTGTGTGAAAGTAAATTTTATTTTGTATGGTATATATTTATTTAACACTTTATTACACCACTTAAAAATGGTATAAAAGGCGGACTTAATGCTAAAAGCTGGTGATATAGGTGGTTCAATTGTTACACTGCTGCATCTACTTCTGCTCTGAAGGAATTTTATTGTGTTTTGGTAGAAAGATGGAGATGCTGGCTAGACTGACATGAGGTAACTGACTGGAATGGCAATGCAACCGCATATGACCTCAGTAAAGCCTTGAGTCTTGTTTGAGGTTGTTTGTAGATGTCCATGGGTGCTTATCATCACCTGCACTGCTTGATACTCTGGTAAAATTTAGTTAAAAAAATTACTATAATGCCTGTGCCAAGGCACACCAAGACTAAAGGTCCAGTAGGGTCAATGTGTAAACTTGACTGCATTGATTTCTGCTGTAAAAGAATAATATTGTCATTGGAATGGTATAGTTGATATATGAGGTTACCATCATCCTCCAGAGTAGCACACAACTGCATACAACCTCACAATATTTATGATTGCTTGATGTTGTTTAGAGATGTCTAATTAAAAAACAAACAATGGGTTGCACTCCGGGAGTGCAGGCAGAAGTGAAAACATTAACGTTTTGCATTTTTGATGTCTTGGAATCGTTAGGGAATAATTCCGCATGAATTGCTTGAATTATTAGTACCTATTAATTTCTATCTAGTATTTTTACAAAGTACTCTCTCATTTTCTTTCACTATTTCTTCTTCACTTTTTTCATTAATAGATGCACTTTGTTCAATGTCCATATTTTAAATACTTGATATAAACGAATTTTAAGATAAAATTGTACTTGACGCTGGCAATATGCAGAGTTTGCGATGCCATAATTGAAGAAAAAAAGTATAGACAGCCGTCAGATGAGCCGTCATCAGCTGTCACCCCTCCGTCTTGGTCTAAGAGCCGGTGAAGATATTCACTCGTTCGGTTGTTACAAGAGTGAAGGTGATATGAAAGAAAATTATAAATTATATTTGGTAAACAATATGTCTCATTGAATTATCAGATCGGTGAAGGTCGATCTTCCTCGTCTCCTCTACTATCTTACGAAATTTTGCGATCAGCACACGTGACCTCGCGCGAGTTTCATAGTTTTTACCCATCCCACAAAAAGTGCTCAACGCCGCTAAAGAAGTTTTCACTTCAAAAATGTTATTTAAATAGGTACTTGTCTGTAATTTGCAATTTCTTTAATGTGTCATTATGTTGTTTATTTTAGGGGCTGTGACCGCATTGTACCAGTTGATATCTATGTACCTGGATGCCCCCCAACAGCTGAAGCCCTACTTTATGGAGTCCTTCAGTTACAAAAGAAAGTCAAGAGAATGAAAACTATCCAAGTATGGTACAGAAAGTAAAGCACCTTCAAATAAAACATAGATTAATAAATCATTATTATAGTTACTATTTATTTCTGCTGCAATACCAGTATTTTCAACCCTTTTTATGTCCCATGGAAAGGTCCCCAATCAGGTCTTAAATCAACTTAAAAGCCAGAATCAATTTGTTATGTAAACAATCATTATGTACCTATATATAGTGCATAGAAATGATTAATCTAGATCTCATTTCAAATTCAGAAAAATAAAAATTATATTTAATTTTCTATTTTTACTTATCCTCTATAATACCTCAAACTTACATCTTTGAGGTAATATCGCCAAATTTTTTTTTTATGAGTAAACCTAACAATAAGGCAGACTGGCCGCGTGATGTTAAGCGATCACCGTCGCCTATGGACACGGGCAACCCTAGGGGAGCCGCCCGAGCATTGCCGGCTTTGGAGGAGAGCTTTTTTATATTCCATTTTAGCCAAAAAACAAATAGGTATGTAAGGTTTTGCAAAGAACTAATTAATTTTTGTGCAATATAATGGCTGATAGAGGTATGGCTGCAACCCTTTTTGCGTCCCACTGCTGCGCACGGGTCTCTCCCCATTAATGGGGAGGCCTGGAGCTTACTCCACCACGCTGCTCCAATGCGGGTTGGTGGAGGTATGAATGTGTAAAAATAAACTGCAATAAGGGGTGTAGCTGGAAATGATGCCCAAAGATTATATTTCTAGAGTGAATTGATAAAAGTAATTTGATTGCATTACATAATAGAGGAATTATTACACATTTAATACGGTTACACATTTTGGTATTACACATTTAAATGGTTAATAAATGTATAGTGGGAACTTAAACTTATAATATACTAGCGTATATTGTGTACTAGCTGTGCCCACGACGTCGTCCGCGTGGAATATACTTATAGATGAGGAACGGATTAATGTTACCTATTTTGAAATCGCTTTTGATACAATCTTCATAAAAATTTAGAAGATACCTCTTCCTAAGTACTTACAGTCCTGACTATACTCCACACTTTCACCACCTTCAAGTAAAGTGACAAGTACGCTAATTGTCGGTTAAAGTCACCTGTAACTTCAATTTCACAATGGAGTAATGAAATGAAATGAATTTTTTTTACTCTAAGCAGTGTTGATTAGTAGAAAGTAGTTAATAGAATGGTGAACGAGGCCCTTACTATCCACTTTTTTCGATCATCCCTTTCCGTTTACAAAATATTAAACTTGTTAAATAGGTACCTAAGTCTGTTTTTGTACATGTTTTGTTAAGTGTTTAAATAGAAATACAGTGATCGCGGTAAAGAATGTATAATCTGCATAGATTCATTCTATATAGCTTGAATTTATTGTCGAAATAAGATGAACTATACTTTAATTCAACAACGTAATATCAGGCGTGGTTAGTAGTTGGCAGATAAACTCACACGCTTGCGTGATTAGGATCGAATAGTCTGAAAAATTGTAAGGCACATTGGATTCCATTGTTGTTAACATGCCGTCTATTTAAAGTTTAAAATTGTGGTTTGGCCACTAACTTAAATCTCCATCAACCTGTATTAGAACAGCAACGAAGAAAGAAGTGAAAAAAAATTGAGTTAAATTATCATTTATTTGGTCCTGTTAACAGCACTACCTTCAGCAGTCAACTAAAATTATGTCCTCGATATATCGATTCCCAATAATATTCTAGACTTGACCACTGTGTTGTGCCGCCGTGACTCTACCACCTCCAGTTCTCCATCTTTCTTGGCTCTGATTATATTAGCTACTGAAAAAGAGTTTTGGGCAGCAACGCCATCTATCGCATCGCATTTGAAAGAAGTTCTTGATCGGTTACCAATAATATTTTCCTTTGATGTTGAGCAACAACGCCATCTACCGCATCTCATGTAAACTAAGGCTATATATCCAATTAAAATAGATTACCAATATAACTACTTACTCACTGTAGGTATACTGATCAGCGCCCATTTTTCTACGAAGTTTCCATCTTTCTCATTGAATTTGGCACGGAAATCATCCCTTAATTTAAATTACCACTTATTATTAGTTTATTTTAACGACCTGCGTGTAGCAAAATCCCTATGTACTTCACTGCTAATTTCATGATTTTTTCACTATTTATTTAAATGGTTTGGTAATAAGTGTAATAACATCGAGGAACGCAGGTTGCGTATGGCTGCATGCGCTGTTGTCAAATTTTATGTTCTAAGGGTACTTTTTATACCTAAATTTAAAAGTTCCAGTTCCAGTTATTCGAAACTGACCTATTGGATTTAGCATATTATGACTTCATGTTGCAAAATCATATTTCATCGCTTGAAGATTATCGAGGGCCACTCAGGAAGTGCAGCAGTTGCCGTTTAGAAAACGGGCTTTGAAAGTTGGTTCACATGAAACTTTCCTTAAACGGTGGTAGAGTTATTTGAAAAGATATATTTTAAACGGTACACACTCATAGTCCCACACTAGGATTCCGTGTCGTGAGTACGATGGACGCACACAAAGACATGAACACAAATACCCTTAAAACTTATTTCAAAAATGGCAGTCCAACATGGTAACCGTAGCATTGGATATTCAGTCATCAGTCAGTCATTCAGTCATGGATATTCAGTGATCTAACATCTGACGACCAAACACACACATTTCTAATATCGGTAACATATAACAACATAAAATAGACATATATTTCGCCAAGATTTTTTAAGTTACCTAGGCTATACTGACAAACACTTATTGACATTCAATATTAGATCTTAGAAGTAAATTTCTGATGGTTACAGTAACTGTAATCTAGGCTAACTGAGCCTACATAAATTCCACTAGTACTGCCTTCTGCTGCTGCTTCCTACTGCTGACTTCAATGCGTCTTTTAGTTTGATAGAACCATCAGAAATGTCTATCTACTAAGGAAACGTCGTTTAATAGCTCTCCAAAAAATATATATTTAATTCAGCTTTTACAATATAACGTAAACAGAATTACAAAACATTATAGTTTAGGGATGTCCGGCTGGGGGTTGGAACCATACTAAGTGTCTAGCACTAAGCAAGGCAAGTTTTGATATTGTTACGAATGAAATATAAAAAAAAAACTTAGTTTTATGGATTAATAAATTTGGGATGGAATTTTATACACCTTTGTTACCTCTCAGTTGCTGAAGCCACCACTACCCAAGTATCATAATCCGAAAGTCTGGCCCTCACGGGCTTTTGGACTGTAATGTAAACGCCATGCTTTGTCGTATAGCATCAGGCCTTTCTTTGCTATACTATAAAAAGCACAATAGTATACCTACCGTAGTCTAAAATTAACTTAACGTCGCGTCTGTGCAGCATTGTCGCTGAGCAGACGTTGGAGTTGTCAACGCTCATAAAACGTCAGCGGCCTATTAGAGGACGTGGAAGATCTACCTTCACGGATCCGATAACTCGATGAGACATATTTTTTATCCAATATCATTTATAAACATATATGCCTATGATAACTTGCCTATCAAAAAGTGTTCATAGTTATTTTTAATTTAGTTAATTTTAATCAATTTTCTTTCATATCACCTTCACTCTTGTGATAACTGAATGTTTTATCTCAATTGATAGTTTTTAACACACAGAATTTGCTTAGGCAGGCTTGCCTACTTATTTCCGTGCATGGCTACCTGGCCAGTAGATGTGAACAGGTAAGTCAATATAGGTTCCTAGAGGCATACAACCTAGGCATATTCTGTGTGTTGAAAACTATCAATTGAGATAAACTCATTCGATTATCACAAGAGTGAGGTGATGAAACAAAATTGATTAAATTTAGTTAAATTAAAAATAGCTATGAACACTTTTCGAGAGGCAAGTTATCTTAGGCAATATATGTTTATAAATTATATTTGATAAAAAATATGTCTAATCAAGTTATGAGATCGGTGAAGGTTGATCTTCACAGGCTCTTCTTAGACCATAATACTTTTGGTGGTTTCTATGATGTATGGTGATTTTGATATTTTCATCGCATTTAGGAAAGAACAAAAGAAAAACGTTTTGGTATAAAAATCAAAAGTTTTAATGGTTTTTTTTTCTGAATCGCACCAAGCTTTCATTTACTTTTTAGTATACAGAATGATTTTGTATAGACTATAATACACTTCTGAATTACTTTTCATGACATCATGAGAACACAATCAACAAATGTGCCTTAAAACAGGTTATAATTTTTTTGTCTGACCCAATGTCCATTATTGCTAAATTGAATGGCACATACGAGTTTTCTATTACATGAAATAAAATATAAATATATTCAAAGGAAGCCTTGTGTTATAATATTGTCCTCGAGAAATGTCTTTTGTTTCAGCTAAGGAAGATCGCAATGTGAATTTATGTTTAGTCATTATCTATTCGCAAACAGACACTAGTCGAAGTCAGACAAAATGTACTTCACAATATAATAATATCACATATTTTTAAATGCATTTAAAGAAAACATCAACCGTTATCCGTAACAGACATCGTATTTCCGCGCGTTCATGGAAGAAGAGTATAAATAAATTATATAAATATAGATCGAACTCCACTGGTACAATCGAAAAACCATTATGAGATTTTTAACGGGAGCGTAAATTCGTCTCCCGATACAATAATAATTTATGTGATTTTCCTTCATATGACGTTAAATAAACCAATTCTATATTTTAACACTAATTTACACGCTAATATTTACATTTTATTTATAAGTATATATAAATATTTATAAGTACCATACGTCAACGGTACTATTCACATAATCAGCGATTTAACGTATAATTAACTAATAATGTTCACAATAACAACTCGATAGATATTCTCATGAAAATAAACAAGCGGTAGTATACAGAGCGTCGGCGACGAGCGCCCGCGGTCCCGTCCCCTATTGCACTCGGGCTCGAGCGAGCGAGCGAGCGGCGCCACAATAAATAATTCTCTAAACCGATGATACGAAACAATACTCGTCGAGTCGGCGGCGCGCTATCATCGCGGCTCCTCCTTCTTGAGCAGGTCGAGCGGGCCCAGCGGCGGCAGGGGCGCTAGCGGAGCCAGCGGCGCCAGCGGGCCGTGCGCGCCCAGCGGCGCCAGGTGCGCGTGCCCCGCGTGCGCACCATGCGTTCCGTGCGCCCCGTGCGCCGCGTGCGCGCCGTGCGCCATTGAGCGGTGCAACAGCGGGCTCGATTTGAGCTGCTGGTGGTGTGCGTACGCGCTCAGCATCTTGGCGCGGTCCTCCTCGGCGCGGATCGCCGCCTCCACTAGCGGCGCGAACCGCATGTGTTGCAGCGGATCGTACGCTCGGTAAGGATCCCAGTGCGGGGGCGGCGGCGGCGGCGGGTAGGCGGGAAGCGTGGGAGGCGGCCGCGGCGGCTCCTTCCGCTCGTCCTTGACGGGCTCCGGGGCGCCGTTCCGGAGAGGCGAGCGCGTACGCACTCGCTCGAGCTCGCGCTCCCGTGCCTTCCGCCTCTCGCGGTCCTCTCGCTCGCGTCTCTCGCGCTCCTCCCGCTCGCGTCGGGCGCGCTCCCGCTCCTCGTGGTCGCGGCGCACATCAGCAGCGAGCGGCGGGCGAGGGGCGCCACGCCACGCGTCATGCAGCGCGCCCAGGGGCGGCGCGTGCACGGCGTGTAGCGAGGAGGACAGCGCCAGCTCGCGCCCGTACGCGGAGAGGCCAAAGGCGCCGGGCGCGCCGGGGAAGGCGGCGGCTCCGTACCGCGCGAAGTGCGAGGCGCCGGATACGCCGAAGCTACGGTCGGCGGCGAGCGCAAGCGGCGAGGAGGCGAGCGAGGCACGCGGATCGTAGCGCACGCCGGCCAGGTGGGGGTGGTGCGGCAGGTAGGGCGAGGGTGGCAGCTCGTAGGGCGAGCGGTACGTGGGGGGCGGCGGCGCGGGCGGTGGGTAGGCGCGCAGCTTGTCCTTGTCTGTGCCGCCGGTGGGCAGGATCCCCGAGGTTGGCTTGTCCTTCTGCTGGTGGTTGTAAATCTCCCAGGCGATGCGAATGTGCATGGCGTTCCACTTTCCGGGTTTCTGTTCAAGTGTGAAGTTGCTTGATTAGTAATCAGAACGGAAACTTGGTAAGACAAGACTGACTTCATTTAGCTATATAAAATTTTGCAATATGTATCTGAATAATCTATCTACACCCGAAAGCGCAGGATTGATGTGACGGAAAGTTAGAAAGCGTGCTTATGTACAAGAGGTGGAAGAACCTACCGCGACAGCGGGGCGTGGTGGTGGTTTAGTGGCGGGATCGCTTGCTGCCGACACTATGGGCTGTTAACATGATGCGATGCAGTGTTAATGATGACAGCAAATTAAAATGTAAGCACTAAGCTAATCTATACAAAAAGAAATTTAATCTAGCATAGAAAATGAAGAATTGTCATTTTAGATAAACAGAACATGTATTTAGAATTTGAAAACAGGATCGCTAATACTAGCGAAAATTTTAATTGTTTATTAAATTCTTATAGGATCTATTTATTTATTTATGCCTAGTTCTAAACCTGTATGAATCCTGTTATAAATTTTAGCTCACTAAATATTTCTACACTAAATATCACATCACTGCTACCACTAAAAGACGTGTTATGCAAGGTATATTAGTTAATTTTTTAACTTGCGCAAAATGCACAGACATAACTTTACAACAGGCTCACTATGATTAAACATACTGTCTTAACAAAAACTATTTAAAAGTGAAATATATCAATTTCTGTAACATCTGTGTGTGTTTTACAGGTTTTATAGGGGATAATAGGAGTTAATGAAGCTACATAGTCTATTCTAGTCTCTGTTAATATATACAGTCTAATCAAGGATATTACTCGTACCTTAGGAGGTGTGTATGCGTTGATGGGTGCGGAAGGCATGTAGGGCGCCGTGGCCGGGTGCAGGAGGCTCGACGAATATGGATATCCCAGACTCAGGCCAGTGCGGTATAGTGACGACATTTTGCTCACGTCCTTGAACTGAAACATTAAAATAGCTAGTTATAATTTGAAAATAATAATTTATAATAATAATAAAAATATGTTTCTAATAAAAAGCGGTTAAAACCGCGGTCTCAAACACAAAGATACCGAGTTCGAACCTTGTCGCGCACCTTTGTCAAATAAATTCGTTATATTTATATTCCACGGTGAGGGAAAATACTGTGATATTTTGTTAGATACGATGTTTTCCATAATACTGTGAACTGTTGAGGATTTGTATCTTCCATCATCAGCACAACAACATGAGAGACAAATATCTAAATGATGTCAAAATGTATAGAAAAGACAGTGTATAAAATATGAGGGCTTTCCTCGATTTCCCTAGGATCCCATCATCGAATTTTGACCTGTTGAAAACGGGTCCACCATAAGAGGGTAAGCTTTACTAAACTACTAAAAAAACATAAATTTTGGAAATTAGTTTCCAATTGACGAAGATATCGGTGTAAACATAAACAAAGTATTGTGTAAATGACATCGTCAAAATTTAAAAATTTTAGAAATGCTAATAAAATAAAATCTAAACTGAATCAAACTTATATAGGGAAAAATGACAGCTATTGTTCGATGTGAAAAATAATCATCAAAATCGGTTCATCCTATCGAAAGTTCTGAAGCAACAATCATAGAAAAATAAAAATACAGAACCTCCTCCTTTTTTTAACCGACTTCAAGTAAGTAAAAAATATAATTGTTCAATACCTACTTCTTCATGCTTATGGTAAGGACTCCTAAAACTATTTTTGGAGTCTGTGCCCATTAAGAACGAAAGGTACGACATTTTACTAGGGCCCAACTCCAAAAATAGTTCTAAGAGTCTAATGACTCATTACCTGATGGTAAGTAAGAAGGAGGTATTGAATAAAATTTTTTTACTGTTTGAAGTCAGTTCTATTTTTTGTTAAAAACCTTATTAATTTCACTCTTTTTAGTAATTTTGATTTAACAATTCTGTATACATATATGTATAAGCATATTTGGAAAATTATCCAACTTCTAAACGTGAATGAGATTCACCTTTTGTAATCATGTTAATCGAATAGCCATGCAATAGCCTGAAAGAATACTACTATTATTGGTCCATCTGAACATATAATTGATTGAAAGAATTTTCTCTCAGTTCCTAACCATTATGGATTTGAACCTTAAATCATCAGCTTAGCAACATGAGGTGATAATTACCCGACATGAATATTTTCTATTATGTTAAAAATATGACTATGACAATGTGTGTGCCTATAAAGTTTGTGTTTCCTTCGATTTTCCTTGCATCCCATCCAGGCGCGGTCCCAGGGGACAGGATGGACATGTTATCACTAACAAGGACAGACCAAAATCCTATCAGTCATGCGTAGATGGAAGGCGAAACAAGCCAATTTGGGACACCATTTCCCCCATTTTTCTTAGTGAAATCCCAAAATTTCTTGGTGACTTCCCAAAATTGAAGCTGCGACCGCGCCTGATCCTATCATCAGATTTTGACATGGTGACAGTTGGCCCACCTTTGGTGTAAGTTTTTTTTTACAAAAAAGATATATTAAAAGAATTTGTTCTCAACTCCTAACTGTCGTAATACCTTCCATCATGTCTGTATTGCTTTAGTAAGTAAAGTATATGAAAATCAATTGTTGAGCTATAAAATTTGAATTTTCCCCTTGATTTCTCTAGGATCCCATCATCAGACTTTGACTTGGTAACAGTTATACCACCTCGGGAATGTAAGATTTCGAACAAAAAACCATTTATTTTCTCTCAACTCCTAATCGTCGCAGTACCTTCCACCATCAGCTCAGCAACATGAGATGATGATTATATTATTACTATGCACAAATATCTTTTATGCTTCAGAAAGAATAGGAAAATTAATGTGTGTGCCTATAAAATTTGAGTGTTCGCCTCGATTTCTCTGGGATCCCATCATCAGATCCTGACTTGGTGGCAATGGGACCACCTCGAGAGCGTAAGCTTATGAACAAAAATAATAATTTAGAAATCATTCCACAAATAGCTGAGTAATCAATCCACAAATGGCTGAGTAATGTGAGGAAATGGTGAACATACTCATACCTAAAAAAACCTACACCAGAATACTACCTCCTCCTTTTGGAGGTCAGTAAAAACTGGCAAAAAGTGATGCGACAATATGCTTGATGCTGGCAGTATGCACAGAGTTTGAGATGCCATAACCCGGTTCTTGGACTACCTACCAAATCAATTATTGAGATAATTTTGATGAGCTGTCAATACATGACATCTTCATACATTTTGTACAATAAAATTATTTGTGATATCACAAATGACTTTTGTAATTTTTTTTATTGCTTTAAAAGGCAGTAAAAATCATGTATAGAAATAAGTTGATAACAAATTATCCTGCTTCCCAAGCGTAGTTTCGTGCTACCTTTTTAATTAAGGTATGCATTTTGTTTTCCTTTCTTGTGCATAGTATCCAATATCCTATTGAAAGAAAGTATACTCACAATAGGTGTATGTGGGACGAGCAGCTGGTGAGGGTGGTGGGGGTTGGCCGGGTGCGGCTGCGCGTGCGGCGGGTGCTGGTGCACGTGCGTGTGCTGGTGCTGGTGGTGGTGCATCTCCGTGCGCACGCCGACGCCCACGCCCGCGCCCGCCGCTCCCGCCGCCGCCAGAAACCTGTTGTCTAGCTCTCGCCTTAGTAGGTCTGCGCCGGGACCTGCAACACGGTAAGATTACCTCACTGTAAGATTGCCTCAAAAACCTACTTCTTTTAAACCACCCAACAATACACCACATAAGAAAATATTTGGATTTTGCGTATTCTTCCGCCTAACATTAACACCCCAGAAGCCAGTTTAACCAATCTGTCTTCTGCAACAATATCTGTTTTAGCGATTAATATTAACTGAAGCAGCACATAATAATACATTTACTGGTTAGGGTACACCATACTTGTATACTACATCGTCATAATTATAATAATTTTATATCAATACTGCTCAGAAGCATTCAGTATGTATTATAAAAATGTTTTAAGATAAAATTGCATTGGATATGTGCAATAACTTACTTGACTGGAATAGTGATTCTGCAGAGAAGGGATTGGGATTAGGCGGCGCGAGCGGTGGTCCAAATAGTGAGGGCGCACCCGGGAACCCCGGCCGGTCTGCAGTAGAAGGCCTGCTGAGAGGAATTAACACTTCATTAGCCTTGCTGTTGTACATAAACTAAAGGTCAATGTTAAATTCATAAAGTTCTTTCTTACAAGTATACTAAGTAATGTTTTGTGAATTTGATCTCTGTTGACATTAAGGGTGTTTACAATTTGAAACCAACTAAGCTTATGAATTCATTATACTAAATTATTTTAAACGAACTTATATGTAACAAATAGGTTAATCTACTTTCATTCTTATGTAAAAGATGCATAATTTGGTTAGTCAAAGTAAATATTTTAATGTTAATTTTAATGATTTATTATTTGCATAGTTTGATCTATGAACATTTTATTTTCTGTTAATTTGAACGCAAGCATCACATCATATTGAAAGAAATGTATTGATGACACAAGAGGAGCTTCCCATGGGAACAAGATATTTTATGGCGATAAAAAGTAGCGTACGCCATGCCCCAGGCTCCTAACACGATCTCCACGCACAAACATAATTCCATAAGATTATTCGACGCGAAAGAAGCACAAACAAACACACTTTTCAAAACCGTCCATTGTATTATTCTAGAAGAGTTGTTTACACTCATAAATATAAAAAGAAATGGCTATAAGGGGTAAGTGATATGCACTTTATAATGTAATAAGGACTTTATAATGTGTACGAACGTTGAAAACTTGACGACATCGAATTAATTATCAAATAATGTTATGCAATCTCCTGTCATGTTACTTGATAAATGTGAGTGATGTAGTGGCCTAAGGCGCAGGTGCTGGCCGTGCAGGTGCAATGCGAGACAAATGAATGTCGGCGGGGTATACTCACGTTACCCCCCAGTGGGCGGGCGGCTTGGCGGTGGAGCTGATGCTGGGCACGGTGGGCACGGGCGCGAGCGAGTGCGCGAGGTGCGGCTGCGTGGGCGCCGCGGGCGTGGGCGTGGGCGCGGCCAGCGGCGCCAGCCCCGCCAGCGGGGGCAGCGGCCCCGACAGCGCGCTCAGCCCGCTGCTCAGCGCTGGCAACTGACCCTGCAATTTTATTTAGGCCGTGTTGAAATTACTTGTAGTTATTAAAACGTATAGCATAGAATATTGAAACACTTTCTTAATGTTTTTCTTAGTTTTTTCACAAGCTTAAGTAAGCCTGAGATAGTAAGCAGTTGTGCTGCTATTCTGAAGGAAGATTGTCGTTTTGTCAGTCTTAGAACCATTTCAGTACTACTGTTCTACCATCCCCCGTCACGGATTCCAGATTCCATTGCTACTGGATCAGTCTGTTTACATTCAGTCCAGTACAAACTCATACTTCGTTGGAGTGACAATATGTTGCATCAAAAATTAGTGGTCCGCGTCTTGGAAAGCACTGGCAAATAAAATATTATCAAAAAATCTTTGTGTCAAACTGCTTCACGCGAAAAAAATCAAAATCTGTGGTTTTTTGAGAAACAATGGTTAAAGGAAAACCTGATTTGAGAAAATAGATTAGTGATAGGCAGAGTTCTGCAAAAAATGTCAAAATAGATTTTGATTTAGACATTTTGGCAAATTTGTATTCAATTCCAATTAAAAGTGTGATCACTGGGGTATAGTGGTGGAGTCTGGCCCATTGCGTTTACACGGTTCCAGTGCCACTGGCGCGGGGTGCGCAGCGTAAGGGGGAATTTAACTGGATTGAAAAAAAGGAACAAGTCTATTCGGACCCAGCCCTGGATACTGGATGTTGTACTGGATAGAAACATGTTTGCATTGTTCCAGTGCCGATTCAGCGCTGGAATCAGTGATGCTGGTTCTGTCTTTGGTTTGGTTGGTTTTGTCAAGTAGTAGTGTCAGTATCACTAAAATGAAAAGGTAATATTTTTTTAGCTCAGTGATATGTATCACTCTTTTATATCAGTAGTTCATTGAAGATATAAGGGTGATTTTATATTATCAATATACCTGAAAGAGACATAGATGCAGTCAGTCTGATTCGTTCGGAAGTTGTCAATACTTTCATGTATCAATTCTTTTTATTGGATTGTAATTAATTTCATTCGACTCATTCGTGTCATTCAGGATTCCGTTATCGTTAAGTGGCTGAGCTGAAGAGTTCCTAGCTCAGAAGTGAAGAGATAGGTACATCTTTTCTTTCGCTCATTCACTACTTAAACAAGACTGTTGTCAATCTATACTAAAATATAAAGCTGAAGAGCTTGTTTGTTTGTTTAAATGCGCTCATCTCAGGAACTACTGACTCAAATTGCAAAATCTTTTTGTGTTAGATAGTCCATTTATCAAGGAATTCTTTAGGCTATATAACATTACGCATCCTATTGATGAGCGAAGCATCAGTGAAAAATGTTGCGAAAACGAGGAAAATCTATAGAGTTTGTTTGTTTGAACGCGCTAATCTCAGGCACTACTGGTTTGAATCGAAATAATATTTTTGTGTTGAATAATAAATAAATAAATAATAAATAAATATCTTTGGACAATTCACACACCACCATCTGATTCCAAACTAAGCAGAGCTTGTACTATGGTAATCAGAAAGCTGATAAACATACATATATAATTCTAAATACATACTAAAATAGATAAATTAACACCCAGACACAGAACAGTTCATCACACAAATATTTGTCTTGGGTGGGAATCGAACCCACGACCTCACGCTTCGCAGTCGGCTCATCACCCACTACGCCACGGAAGCTGGAGGAATAGCCCATTTATTGGGCAAGGGTGGGAATCGAACCCACGACCTCACGCTTCGCAGTCGGCTCATCACCCACTACGCCACGGAGGCTGGAGGAATAGCCCATTTATTGGGCAAGGCTATATAACATAATGCTATGACTACCAAAGTCCACGCGGACGAAGTCGCGGGCGGCCGCTAGTGGTACACTATGAACTCACGGGCAGCGGAGCGGCGAGCGGCGCGGCGAGCGGTGCGGCAAGCGGCGCGGCCAGCGGCGGCGCCAGCGTGGCCGCCGACACGGGCGCGCTGGCCGCCGAAGCGGGCGTGCTGCGCGACAGGCTGCTGATGTTGCTGCTGGAACCAACGCACACGCCTTAGGTAAGCGAACATTGAACATACTATTGGAACAATTTGTTGGTAGAATGGTAGCCCCTTAAATATATAAAAAAAGGGTTGCACTCTGGTAGTGCCTGCAGAAGTGAAAACTTGAACGTTGTGCATTTTTGATATTTTGGAATGTTTAGGGAATAATTTCGCAGGAATTGCTTTTATTATCAGAATTATTTTTCATCTAGTATTTTTATAAAGTACTCTCAATTTATTTCACTATTTCTTCGTCACTTTTGTCATTAATAGATTCACTTTGTTCAATGTCCATATTTTAAATACTTGATATAAACGAATTTTACAAGTATAGAAGTCGAGCCATCATCAGCTGTCACCCGTCCGTGTTACGAATATTACATCAGGCCACGTGTCCTGACGCGAGTTTAACATTTTTTATCCATCCCAAAAAAAGTGCACAACGCCGCTAAAGAAGTTTTCACTTCAAAAATTCAACTTTCTAGCTATCATGGTCCATCTTAATGTACTTATACAAGCCTGGTTACAGTTTGATTGATGGATAGACGGACAACGGTGTCTTAGTAATAGGGTTCCCTTTCGTTATGGAACCCTAAAAATAGGAACCTTACCTGAAGCTCTCGCGTTACCTGTTGGGACTGTGTCCCCGCGGCAAGTAGGAGAGCGGCGCTTGCGAGCCGGGCGTATGCGGCCTAACGGCCTTCAGGATTTACGCCCCACCAGCGGTGACGCGGACAGACTTGTTAGTACGAGCCTTACACCAAAGGAACCATACCTGAAGCTCTCGCGCTCCCTATTGGGACTGTGTCCCCGCGGCGAGTAGGAGAGCGGCGCGTGCGAGCCGGCCGTGCCCAGCGAGCCGGGCGTGTGCGGCCGCACGCCCTTCGGGGTCTTCGGCGCCACCAGCGGCGAGGCAGACAGACTTGTTCTCTACAAGGGGAAACAATGGTTTAGTTGTGTCATTCACATGCCTTAATCGTAGGCGAATGTCTTAAATATTGCGGTTGAACAATGAACGGACGCGAGTCAATATCATCCATACTAATTTTATAAATATGAAAGTGTGTTTGTTTGTTTGTCCTTTATTCTCGTAGCCACGGGTCTACCTGACTTATTATGGAGAGTTTTGGGGGTCGAAAAAGTTTTCTTACACTGGGAAATACCTCATTCTTGAAAAAAAAACACGTTTGCTGTAATTCCTTGATGTTCTCAAGTTTTGATTAATGTTTAGAGGATTACATTTACGGATTGTAGAAAAATAAAATATCTTCATAAATTATTTAATCTATCTATATACTATTTTGTAGGAGATAGTCTAAATTTTTAAAATTAAATTATTGTGTGTACTTACCGTATCTGCAGAATTCCTCGGAGACGCAGCAGATGGTGGTAGATAGGGGCTATGCGGTAGGGTAGTGGCGTAGGGAGTGTACAACGGAGGGTAGTTTCCACCGGTGTATACTGCCGGCGGAGGGTACCCGTTGGTGGCGAGGGTGCTGCTAATCACTGGACTCTCTGTCCGCGCTGGTAATTCGCTAGAGGACACCGCCGGAAGCCTCGAGTCTACAACTGGAGGCACCAGTGGATGACTATTGTGACTACTGCTATTAGATACTGGGGCTACGATCGCCGATACACTATTCGAGGGCGGCGACCCGTCTACATGATTCATGGGCTGATGCAGCGACACTGATGGCCCGACGGGAGTTGGATGCGTCGCCAGACCCAACGCCGGCAACTTCAGACTCGATGTGAAACTTGAGATCGTACTAGTGGGCGTGGACGAGAGAGACAGGGGAGCGCCGACGAGACTCGCCGTGGAGGAAGTAGTTACAGGATTGGAATTGCTCATAGGAACATGATTAGAATGACTTATACTGGAATGGCTGTTGATGGGATGGCCGACGTGCGCGACTGTAGTCTGGCTGGCCGTAGAAGAGGGCATGTGACTCGATGAGATGTGGTTTGCTACACTGAATGGCGCGAGATGCGCTGGTCGACTCGCATATACCGTCGGTGCGGAATGTTTTTGCAAACTCGACTGACTCTGATAAGGTATCGAATGGCTATGTATACTAGAACTTATACTCGAGTTTACATGACTAGACCCAATCGACGGAACGGGATAGGGGCGGGAGGTTGGCGCGGCAGGAGACAGGGGCCGGCCTGGAGGCGGTTGACTCGGGAGACAGCTCGGATTGGATGTCGGAGGAGGCTGCGAGGCGACGGGCTGCGGAACGCCAGGGACGCGACTGGTGAAGGAGGTAGGAATGGAGGGGTGGCCCGGCGGCTGCGACGCGGGCGGCGCGTTCCGGACATCGTGGCCCGGCATGACGGGGTGCGGCTGCGTGTGCGGCACTCGGCTCTGCAGACTAGGCAGCGCCGGGTGCGATGCGAGCGGCGGATGCGGCGGGTGCGGCGGATGCGCGGCGGTCGGCGGCAGGTGCGGGCGCGGCGCATGGTGCGCGTGCAGGTCGAGCGGCACCGGCGCATGGTCGGCCGCCGTCGGCTCCGTCCGCGTCTCGTGGTTGGTGTGGCGGTAGTCCGGCAACGCGGCAGTCGCGTGCGCCTGGTAGGCGGTGTGCGAGGGGAACAGCGGCGAGGGGGCCGGCGGAGCGGGCGGCGCGGGCGTGGGGCTGTCGGCGGCGGCGCGCGCACCGGGCTGCGGCTTGGTGTTGGCGGGCCGCTCGGGCGTGTCGGGGCCGGGCGTGCGCGCCGAGATGTGCGTGGCGACGTGTGGATCGAGCGCGGGGATGTGCGCGCCGTTGGGAGCGTTGGGGCGGTGCGGCGTGTCGGCGCGGAAAGGCGGAGGCGGCAGGGCGGGCGGCGGCAGCGCCGCGGGCGCAGGCGAAGGCGCGGGCTGCGGCAGCGGCGCGGGCGCGGGGCTGGCGCTGCCGCCGACGGGCGCGCGCGATATTGCCAGCGCGCCGCCGCTGCCGCCCCGCGCTACCAGCTCATTCTTGGCGCCTCCGACCGCGCCGCTCACCCGGAACAGAGAGCCAGCGTCGGATGCCTGAAACATTTTTAATGATACCGAATGTATTACAACTCTGATCCAGTAGTGCGGAGGCAAGGTTTTTTCAATTCATTCATTCATTCATTTACACATTTGAAGTGCCTATTTATTTAAAAATCTTTTCAAACTTACATCGTCCATCGATGCATCATGGTACCGTGGTGAAGCATTTCTACTACTTTCAGGGCTTGCCTGTAACAATGAACAAAAAACAATTTATTAACTACAGAAATACTTGACGTAATTAAGTGAATACACAAATCAATTTGTTATTATAGCACTGCAAACATTACCATAATTTATGCTTAACATTTCCGTCAATATTAAGCCCGCTTATTTACTAACTCAAGACTGATGATAACTACATTCACTCGAACCTGACCAACACACGTTTGGCTCGGATTTCAGTAATATAATAATTGCTGATTGTAACAATAATGTTATCTCAATGTGTGCCAACATTGCGACCGCAAATATTTCAGCCATAATAATAAGTATTCAGCCAGTAAGGTAGGCGAGGAATCTATGCTAACAGCATAGATTGCTAGAATTTCATAGAACACTAATAAGATGCGATGCTAGTAACTACAATGGCACCATATTAGTATTCTATGTAACAGTCATGTAGCTCCACCAATTGTTTAATCAAGAGTTATTTATTCGAAATAATTACAACAACATCGTTGAGAGGTTAATTTATCGACAATGGCCAATTTCTAATGCTAAGCAGCTCAATAACAGGAAAATAGCCAAACAAAATTAAACAAACCCATAGAATAGATTAAACAGATCAATTGAATGAATTCATTGTTCTCGCTAGGATTTATTACCCGATCACTTATTTATATCGGCCGAGTTACGTCAGCGACGTTTGAACTACGTGATTGATTTATGTAGGAGGAGACTGATGACGAGTAATAGTTAAGTTTGTAATAAAGTGAAAGCTTTTTTTTCTTTCAATTATGGCATCGCAAACTCTGTGCATATTGCCAGCGCCAAGATACTCGTAATTTTTGCATCACTTTGCCATTTTCATGGAAACTGGAAAAAAAGCTTCTATGTGGATCTAAACTAATATCTCCATTTACTTTTAAAACCTTTAAAATAAACTGCTCGCATAATAAATGCTACATACAATGCGAATCATTATTTAGCAGAAATCAATGGATTACGTTTCATCGATAAATCTTTAGTCGCAATTTCATTTCTTAGTATTTATTATTACAGCGTATTGTAAAAATTTTTTTTTTATATCGGTTTATTTTGTCCACCAATCCGCATTTGGCCAGCGTGGTGGTGGACTATGGCTAAAATCCCTCTCACTTGTGAGAGAAGACCTGTACCCAGCAGTGGAACATAAAAATAGGTTAAATTTTTTTTATCGAAAGAGTTTGCATGTCAATCTCAGTTATTGCGATTCATAAAAAACTAACATAAATAAATAATACAGGAAATCAACGCCTGTTAATCAAGTCAATCATAAGTGGTTCATTAGAATATAAAAGGATTCATTTATTCGACCGACATTTAAATACAGTATGCATAAATACAAATTTAATATCCATCTCATCAAAATGATAAAATTGGAGTGGAATTTTAAACGATAATAATAAAACCTTTTATTTTATGAGCTGCGGCGCACTGAATCGGTGTTAAAGACGGAATCGAAAGTAATTACTCCAAGACATTTACGATGAACCGAGAAAATGGCTCAATAAAGCTAGTCGGGTAACCGAATCGTCCGCGATAGGCTCAATTTAGTAAACTGCTATCCATTCGAGAAAACGCCTGTTTGCACTTCCAAGAGCCGAGTGTAACCGCGCTTCCCGTTCCAACTTTATCTTCAAGAAAGAATTCAGTTTTACTCTCTCTGCAGAGCAATTAAGACTTGTTAACTACGAAGATTGATGATTAAATGCATCAGGCGGCGTGTTGTGTTTAAAACTGCTTTTCAACTTGAGTGTGTATCATGAATGCGAAAGGGTTTAACTGTTAACTGTTTATTCTACTACATTACGGAAGTTGTTTAAAATCATAAGTTTCTATGTATTAATTTTGCATGTTAATGTAAATTAAAAGAAGCTGAATCCATATTGAATAAATTGTAATTCGGTATCGAAACGGGTATTCATGTATCGGTACCATTTGCTGTGCACAACATTGTATTCGGTTCCAGCTTCTATAGGTACATTCATGGAAGGTTAAATATCAGTTCTTATTACTTCCTAATATTTTACGAAATGCAGTAAACAAAATGGAATTCAAACAAGCGCCAAGAAAATAATATAGCCAACCGGAGGCATGAAAGGAACAAATCTCTTCGAGATCGCTCCTGTAATTGAATATTTAGCATTATTCGGAGTGAGGCTGAGAGGGAGAGAATAGGCTTTTGGTCGTTGAACGCAAAATAGACTCACAAATCAAGAATCTTTTTTTGTAAAATGTATTATGTTACCATAATCGATACTTGTTCAGATATTATATCAATATAAATAATGAATGTGAAATTGAGATTAAACCGTCAGTATAACTATGCGAAAAATGAAATTGATTATTTACCTATAACATTTTTGGCACGCAACATTTAAATAGAAAAGAAGTAGAACAAAAATTATAGGTAGAAATTTGGGTGCATGATGGTTTCAAAAATATTTTTGCCAGTCAGACATGTTGTTAATAAGTTATTATCCAACTGAATTCAATTGCAGTGCCGTGCGTTGTCATGTTATGTCTGAAATCTTAAGGTTGATTTACATTGATCCAGCAACTGGATTCCAGCACTAGATCGGCAGTGGATCAATGTAAAGATGTTCCAATGCAGTACAGCGTCTAGTATTCAGCGCTGGATCCGTATACTCGTTTCTAATCTAGTGACCTCCCCCGCATGCGGCGCCAGTGGCACTGGAACCGTGTAAACGCAACGGGCCAGCCTCCGCCGCGTACTCGTATAGTGACCTCACTAGATCTAATATTTTTTCGCGTGAAGCAGTATGAATAGTAAGATGATTTTCGACACTATTTTAATTGCCTGCGCTTTCCAAGACGCGAAATACTCATTTTTGTTGCAAACTTGTTGTCACCCTAACAAAGTAAGAGTCTCTACTGGATTGAATGTAAACGGCTTGAACCAGTAGCAATGCCAATCCAGAGCTGGAATGCAGCGAAGCTGGATCCAGCCACTAGATCAATATAAATCAGCCCTTACATCAGCTGTTTTTTTTTAAGGAATTTTGGCTACCTTATGATGATTAGGTTTTAAACAAGGGTGTGAGGTTAATTTCACAGCTATTTAACACACAGATGGTTAACTTTAAAAAATGTTGCTTTAAACTGCAATAAATTTTATGAAATCGGATTTTTATCTTGACTTTGTATACTTTTTTTGTAAATTATCGCCTAGCAACCAATAAAATCTTTTTGTTTTGTATAAATGATAAATAAATAGATGAGTGAACTTTAGATAGGTACTTAATTATTTTAAGTGCAGGGGTTGATAACGAATCAATACCATAATTTTAACCAGATTTATTATAATTGTAATATGTACTTTTTAATACTTCATTTTTATTAAATAGTGAAAAGTTGTTAATTGCATGCGATATGCAGAACACAGAACATATTATCTTGTTTGTATTGAATCAGATTTTACGGAATTTACTAGCCGTATTCGACACGTTTAGAATAAAAATATGATTTGCAAACTTGTAACGGTAACCTGATAAGGACACGAGTCAATTCAATAGAGTTACGTGTAAGGTAAACGTCCATAATGTCGACAGCGTAGTAGTATTTGTCATTCCATAGAAAAACTACCAACAGTTACACTTTTTCTATGAATGGCGAGTACCGGGACATTGACAATAACTGAAGATAGTACGGACGTTTACTTTACCTGTTCCTTATCTGCAGATTCAGCGTGAGATGCAAAAGCAATTGCATGTTAGAAAAGAACAAATCATTCCGGGAGCACACCGGCAATTGAATTTATTGAATGTTTAGCGTTATCCGGAGCGGGCCGGGCCGGTCGCAAGTCGCAACAATGGAGTGATAAATCAAGTATGGAGAGCGCGTGCCGGACGGGCGCGAGGCGGCGCAACCGCGTCCGGTGCCGGCCGCCGCACCGAGATATTCAAAGGTGCCGCGATTAGGGCACAACTACTTGTCATCGACAAAAGAGTTATTGTGCGCTCAAGAGTGATGGTTCGATTCAAGGGTGGGAAGCTGTGAGTACGACAATTATCTTTAGATGATTTGTTTTGGCAGTCGCGTTCGTATGAGTTTTTTGCGAAACAGTCATGCCGTCTCACCGAACTGAGGAAAATACAAGGCCTGGATGGCCACGTGACGTTAAGTGATTGCTGCTGCTCATTTATATCTACACACAACCTCTGTAAAGACGGTCCGTATCTATCCTGCAGTTGCGCTGCCACTCCGCAGTGCTATCTGGCCAGCAACCGCACCTTTAAAAAATAACAATTGAATTGCCTCACGGCAAAAATGTGTCTTCGAGATCTACCACATAAAAAACCAGCTGATAGTGGTCATGGTGTTAATACTTTTTATTACTTATCCCATTTATTTATCCTCTCAATAGCTTAAGCAAACAATTTTGAAGTAGGTATCGAGATACAAAAATTCTTCGTAATGGGGGTGACAGCTGGCAGCCCTAAAAGCAATCCAATTTGCTCCTTTTCTTACAATAAACACTTTGTTATTATTCATTTGACCATACAGAAATTATTTCTTTTTATAGGTTGTTCATTTCTTTTTTCATTTCGCTACATTCACAAAGACGTATAGTGAAAAATTTATTAACTGTTCATTATTTTTCTGTTATACAATACAATACATAGTTCTTATAGTAACGAAACGGACAAGCCACATAATTTTGACTAAGGTGTAAAGTTTGTGAAGTAAACCTTGTAGAGTTAGGGTGTGTAGAGTTAGAAGCTTGGCTCTACATGAGATCTGATAACTTTATGACAGTGTAAGTCATATGGCGTCTTGGCAACATTTTACATGAAAATGTTTTTGGTGGGATTTCATTTCTTTTTATAAGTTATATACACAGTGGTGGTCACATAATTAAAGACACTACGAAGATATTAAGTTAACAAAAGTTATCTACTGTATATTTGCTCCCATGCTTCTTTAAAAGCTTCGTATAACTGATGAACGTTACTGGTACGTTTTGTTGCCAACATTTTCTTAACATCGTACCACAAGTTTTGTACGAGCTAGGTGGAAAATTTACTAAAAGACACAGATTTTGTGTAACGATATATTGCAAGATTCGCTAGATAGGACAACAATTAGTTGTGCACTGAAGTAAATTGGTCTGCTGGCCGCGCGCGGTACTCAAAATGCTGACAATGAAAAATGTGTACGGCGTTAGTCCGTACAAGTTTTCTATGGGGTTGATGTCGGGACTATACGGGGGCCAATCCAACACAGTTCCTGACTGGTTTCTCAGAAAATCTGACCACCGTTGCTATGTGTTAGGGGTCGTTGACGTGTTGGAAAGTCCAAACCACCGGCAAACTGTCATCGGAACTTGTCTCCTTCAAAACATTGTTATACTGGAATTTGTCCATATTGCCTTCTATTTTCCTGATAGGTCCCACACCATGGCCAGAAAAACACCCCCAAACTTTAATGTTACCCCCTCTTCTCTACTTTGGATCAGTTTCTTTTTTTGGAGGACGTCTCACATAAACTTTTCCGTCAGAGTTAGCCATATTAAATTTAGTTTCATCTGAAAAAAACACATTTTTCTATTCCTGTTCTGTCCAGTGTTCATATTTTTTGCTGGCAAATTCTAATCTAGCTTTGATATTTTATTTCTTTAATAGTTCAATAGAACTTGTAATAATCTCTAACTGCATTATCTATACTGTTACACGATTCAAATACAAAGGTGTCTTTAATTATGTGACCACCACTGTATATCAATTTTGAGATCAGACCTCTAGAGTCAAAATTGCGGGTCTTATACAAGCTTCCATCCTCTAGTTTAAGGGGTTGGGAGATAACAGTTACAAGTTATATTTTTTGTTGTTTGTGTACTAATACTAGCTAACATAACTTTCAGCGTTCTAGGACATTAGAAAATATTTTTTTTTTGATCTGGAATAATCCAAACCCAATTTATGCGGGTTCAAAAAAAAAAACGACGAATCGGTTCCAGAAAAGGTAGCGCTTGAAGGGAGCACTACCATGGCCCCAGAATCGTATAAAATGTGAACGTTGCAGCTGCTTCAAGCCACAAGATAGAAAAATAATAGATAGAGTCGTTTTGTCTTCAAAATATATTTGCTAATAATGTTTTACGTGTCACTTTTTTTATGCAGTACATTTCATAAAAAGTATGATAAAACGAAATTCTTCAAGCATTTCGACATTAAAATATTACGACAAAATTGTTTTAGATTTTGTTTTTCAAACCTAATTTGCTTTCAGCTCAATGAATTATCTCCACTTCGGATACAGCTCCGTCTTTATTAGTACGATATTATCATATCATTTCACGAAAATATTTTAAGTCTTTGAAATTACTAGGAATGACGTCCGATGAATAAAGCAGATAGCTATAAATTTAAAAGAGCCAGAATGTTTTTATTGCCGCCGAGCATATTGTGGATCATTTGGAGGATGCGTCACATTAGGTTAATAATCATATCTTTTCAGGGTTACAGTTACAAAACTGCTTTAAAAGTACGTAGGTAAGTAACGGATAAAACGCTGAAACATGGACCTCCACGTCCCTAGGTAGCATATACTGGATTCTGGTTACTTTTGAAGATGAATACTTCAAAATTTATAAATAACGCCTTAGTTTACATTCTAAAATTATTACATATTAAATTTGATAAAAATTAATAATCTTAAAAAATAACTATAGAACGAGACAGCGCTGTCGTTTTTTGTAACAAAGTAGGTATGAATGAAACAAAAATATGAAAATAAAACGAAATAAGATGAGAACATTACTCATTTAACAATATGCCAGAAATAACTATTTCAATTGAAAGTAGCGCAACTATGTAATATTTAAATCATTTTGCTTCATTTTCTTTTAAGACCTACAAAAAGTCTCTTGACAGATTTATTATTACATGAAATCCTTTTGTAGTTACTCATAAATTCTTTGTTACGAGTTGTGTCGAGCTTCTGTTGGTTTTGGCCACTTGTCAAAACGATTTTACTTTAAAATAGATAATCACAGCAATATTAGCACGATGAGTGATGTCGTGTCGGCAAGTAATAATAGTTCCGTCGAGCCCACCTCCGAGCGAAACACGCGCCAGTCTAAATAAACCAGCAATAAAAATAAACGACCCCATTACTCAACCTTGTCAAAATAAAACTTTGAATATTAATTTGGGCCGGCGATTGATCAAGATTGTATTAAGTTGTATTAAAATAATGATAAAAACAGAAGCGACAATTTATTATTTTAATTCATATGAGCCGGTTTTATAATAATGATTGGCATGCCCATATATTTTATTTATTCGAGAATCGATGGACGTGGCTTAAAATAACAGATAGAAGTGTTCTAACTGAAATCTGAGTTTAACAAACTCCAATAACAGAGGGTTGCTTGGCGGCCCTCTCGCCATTTGCGGCGGGGAGGGGCCCGGAAAAAACGCCGTGATAGCTTTTCGTCCCTCATTCGAAATTCTAATACTTTTGAAAACTTTTAATAGGATAGGACTTAAAATTCAAGGAGAATTGGAATCGTCGCAAAGTTCAAACATTCGCTCGCGATCAGCCGGCGGTGACTTTCTAACGAACAAATGTTTTTCTACAAGCCACGTTTTGAATCCGTAAATTCCGATTTACAATTTATTCATCATTTAAAGTAATTTACACGATTTATATAGCTGAAGTTGCTTAGCCTGTCGAAATACGATAAGATTATTTAAATACGTAGTTTTAATATGATTTAAAGCGAATTGTAAATAGGTAGGTACATTATTTATAAAATGTCACATAGGTAATTCTTAATTCGATTAGTTGATTTATTATGTTATAATACAGAGTTACAATATATCCAATTGAAATAAATAAAACATGAAAGACATATTTATAAGGAATATGGCTTTGAACACGTCACATTATTATATTTTTCCTTACTGATCATTTATAAGAGTAGTATTTGTTTATTTGGTGTTAAAAATCATGAAACGTAAGTGATCATAGTACTGATTTTAATCACACCTGAATTGGTAATATTTAAACGACGGAAACAAGTACATCGCGTTGAAGTTGGAGCAGGTTTCTCCGTTAAATCTCATGTCTTTATTTTTGAATACAAATAGGCGATAAACAGACGGGTTTTAAAAGCAATAAACTTGTGTGAATCGTGTGAAAAAAATACTAAGTGGCCGCTATGAATATTTAGCACGAGAATTGTTTGTTCGTGACCTGAATTTATGCTGCATACAAAATTTTCTGCTATATGGTGGTACACACTCGTTTTGTACAGCGGAATAAATTCAGACAATCCGTACCGTTTCACATTTTCATTTACACAAACAAAAGTTGTATTCTGTGTTAAAATCATACCTCGTTTCTGTAATTTTCGGGGATATTTTATTGCAGTTGTATTTTGCTGAAACAGGCTTTGTTTCGTGTTACATTTTTTTATTAAAATGTAAACACTGACTATTCGATATTACAGTCTGAATGCATTAAAATTGGATCGTAGAATCATTTTCTCGCAAAAAAATAAATTTAACTACTAGGAAACATGAAGGAGTTGACAGTTGTTATCATAGGTATTTTGTTGAAGAATTCTGCGCCATACTCTTTTTATTGCATGTCGTGTTATGTAAATGAGTTAGTTCATAACGAATTGATACATAATTTGTAAGCAAGATTAAGGTGATTGACTATTCAATTGGCCTATAAATGCGCGAATCGACCTGGCTGCTCTTATCAGATTACACATAAATATTCAATAATCATTAAACCCAACCTGTTTTCATGCATATTCCACTACATTAATGAATACCGCCGGTGATTGCATTTACTCGACGGTAAATAAAATTTTAATTTTGGAGATTTTCGGTACACTTTGAAATTATTTCATCGGTTGTATTGAGACGCCGGTTTAATAAAATCAATGCTGAATAATTACTTGTACGAACTTAATTGAAGTTTCCTTCATTAATTAGTACGTTTTAACACCTGCATTTAACGCTGTACTTGTTGTATCACATGATTTAAATTAAATCCATTTTAACACGTTTTACATAGCTCGAGCAGCGTGCATGTATGTTTGTATCTATGTGGTATCTTTAAACTTAATTTTCAGTCACTTTTAGCTATCCAAATCGTTTAAAATTTTGCTTACCTACATGTATTAAATTTAAAAAACTAAAAAACACGCTTTTGAGAAAATACGAACTAAAAACTAAAAAAATAAGAAGAAAATGTATATTACTGTAAATAAAGCGTGGGGTGCATGGTGTCAATAGTATCTTAAAAACCACCCCACGCTTTATTTACAGTAATATACATTTTCTTCTTATTTTTTTAGTTTTTAGTTCGTATTTTCTCAAAAGCGTGTTTTTTAGTTTTTTAAACTACATTATTTATTTTTAATTTTTTAGTTGGATTTTTATTCTCATATTATTGCATTGTCATCGGCCCTTGACCCCTATGCAAATTTTCAAGTTAACCAGAAAATTATATAAATTAACAAAAATCATATTTTGCAAATTGAAAAATGGAATAATTTTATCAAATTAGTGTATTGTCATCGGTCCTCAATAAATCTACAAAGTTTGAACGAAATCTGGCCGTTTAAAGTGGGTCAAAATCGCGCCCAAAGAAGTCGGTTACAAACATACAAACATACAGGTGAAGCTAATAAAAAGCGTGTAAAAACGGATGACGAAACAATACGTTTACATAATTTATAGCTCCAGAGCTCGTTGCGTTCTATGGATATATTATTATGTTTCAGGCTACTTGGTTTTAATATATTTATTACATATGACGCATTTATGTGAAACCGACTAAATTACAATCGCAGCCGAAGAGCTTATGGCATATTTTAAGGATTTCAATTTTTGATGCACTTTTTTATATTAACTTACACTTTATTACAATGAAGAAATGAAAAATCAAAGAAAACATCATCACTACAGGTTGACTTTACTTATTGCATTTTTTTCAAAAGGAAGGCACGCATGGACATATCTTCTTATTCATCTTACTTTATTAAAAAGTAGTTCTATTTATAACTTACTAGAGGTTTCACCCGCATTAGAAAGAGTTAGTAGATTATCAATTTTTATTGTAGTTATGGTTCACTATTTTGGCTATAGTGGCTTATACATTTTGGCTATAATGGCTTACACATGAGATGTAGATAATATACTGTGGTTGGCTTTTTTGTAGGACTATTTATGATAAAAATTTCCATACGAGACATTACACATTACATACGAGAGCGGTTTTGGCAGCGCATGCCAGAATAGCTCACAGATGGTAGATTAAAATCTACCATCATCCCACACTTGACAAATATCGTCATATTTTGGACAATTCACACAATATCCTATAAATTGTAGCCTATGTGTTATTCTGATGTATAAGCTATATTATAAAGTTTCATTAAAATCCATTCAGTAGTTTTTACGTGAAAGAGTAACAAATTTCGCGTTTATAATATTAGTACGAAGTACGATGAGTGCAATGCTACGAAATAAATCCTTATTATACAATTAGTGCTACCGCAGTAGTGTAGATAGAATTGTTGAATCTGTCGTGCCCACAATTACGAGGACAATCCCTTAATAGGATTGGCAAAGAAATGTCACTTGAGTGAACAATAATATCTTTTACTTCAACTGGATTATGTACACTACACGCAGTCAACGATCTTTTTAAAATTGGGCAAATAAGCTTGAAATATATAAGGCATATGATATTTTAGTAGGTATAGTGACGTTTATTTTGTCTTTGATTAGGGTCTGGAAAAATGTGGGTCTGCACTTTTTAAACGGCTATTATTGTTTTGACTGTAAAATGTTTTTACAGTCACAGTTTTTTATAAATTTAATATTTGTCATTTTATATCAGTAAATTAACCACTGCAAAATTCTTGTTTCTTCACAACTTCGACATTTTAAATTATGAGAAAAAAATTCATGGAATATACGTCCATAAATACACACATTGAACCAGATTGTTAATACGATTTTACATTTAGAGTAATGACTATAAAATTTATTTATGTTTGTCATTACCTATTGTGTATATGATCCTTTGTTTAGCAAATAATAAAATTAAAAGCCTTATAATTACAGAGACTGACTCGGATTGATAATATTGTTAAACCTTTTTCAACTTGACTCTACCTCAATTTTGTACATTTACATCTTTAAATATGTAGGTATTTCGAATCGGCAATGTTTTGTGACTCTACATTTAGCAGAAGTACACAGGATGTAATAGAAGAATAAAATTCGATCGAACCAGTAGAATCTGAGAAGATTTAATTTCTCAGCGATGGATATTGCTTGTTGTAGTTAGTAGGGGTACCCACTATGCGAAATGTAGATTTACTCCAGCATCGAGGTTGTCCCAATAGCAGAACAGAAAGAAGAAAGTTTATTTAGGTATTATGTTTACAGTTTCACTGTAAGGGGTTCGAGGCACATTGGCACAAACTTAGGCCCATCAGATTTAAGCTAGAACGTATTAATTTCATAAAAATCTAATATCGTGACACGAGATTTTTGTTTATTTACTTACTTAATAGTCAGAATATAGTTCTAAGTTGCCGATTTTGAATAACAGATCAATAAAAACTTAAGCGTCCCGAAAGATGACATTAGAAGTTAAAAGTTCGAGCCATCGTTCGTTCGAGTAAATCCCAATGTTCCTGCTCATGGGCTTACCTACGTACGTACGACGTACCTACGAGGAAGAGTATTTTACTAATTGTGTGTTAAATAATAATTTAAATAACCCATCATCTTAATACATCATCGCCATTGTTTAAAATAATTGAGCAGAAATAATTAGTTACGTTCAGTGCCACATTAAAATTAACCTACATTCATTCGCGTGACTATAACTATGCATTAGTTACAAATAGCTGAAGAAAAGTAGGCATAATTATGTCGTTAGCAAATGTTTGCGAGGCGTAATATTCTACCGCAATTGTAAAACGCCTGAGCCTGAGGCAAAGTTTGTTTCTGATGTCGTGTTGAACAACAATTTTCACTATAATACGTTTTAATATTTAAACTAGCGATATCGTATTACATGATTACTTGCTATTAATTCCAGCATAACTGTTCGTGTAATACTGATACTGTAATAATCACAGAGTTTTACATTTAACAAGCAGGTAGAAGGTACCTGTACTGGCTAATTACGTTTTAGACTGTTTCTTGCGCTTTTATTTTATTTTGTTACATTTTGCGACTACGGAAAAACGAAATATCTAATACAGACACAGAACATATAAATCTAATATTGTACGAATGTAAAGTCAGAATTAACAATATCGATAACAAATCGGATAAAAGAATCTATAAGGTTAGTCGTTTGATGCACAAGATAGAAGTGTCAAACTATTTTTATACCAGTTAAGTGTTTAGTAAATCCTGCTTTATATTTTCAGCATCAATACTTTGGATTCTTTTTAAAATGAGGCATTTTTTTAAATTTATTTATTTTACAAACAGTAATTACCTAAATGTACAAAACTAGTAAAAGTAGTAAGTAGTAGTAGTTTAAAAGTGTGTTGAGTTATAAGACTTATAAGTAAGCCAGTTATAATACTTATATGTAATTTTTTTTTTAAACCTAGTGGCATTTATTTATTTCTGTCAAGTTTCGCTACTAGAGTTTAAGATTTAAAAAATCGTTCTAGACACTACGTTAAAATCACGAATGACCGTGAAAAAGCAATAACTGCCCCAGAATAAAAACAATATAACATCCTTAATATCCTCTATTAATATACATGAGCGGCTGGATTTTAGGTATTTGTCTGACAAAGGTCCGCAACACTTGTCACTAATGTAACATTCATTCATTTTCCTTAATCTAATGGCTGTAGTTCGTTTCGTAAAAAAATAGTTGCTAAAATATGAGCAATAAAACTGCGGCAAAATGTAGAGTCTTCGCATACGGAAATACTTATATAATAGTTTGCCAAGAGACTATAGATTACACGGAACAATGCTTTATTTTTCGGCGCAGAGTAAAAAGCGGGAAATCTGTTTAGCTTTATTTGGTGGAGAGGAAATGCTGGGAAAATACCTCGTTATCTCTTTCATTTGCGGCGGATTGTTTCTGGCCCTCTTTATCCGTCTTCGAGACACTCGACACTGTCTTTTCGCTTTTCACGCTTGTCACCGTTCCGTTACTTTCAGTCTTTTGTTTAGCACTTTTTTTCTTGCCTTCCTTTTTACTACTCTCAGCATTGCTTTTAGGAGAATCCTTGATCCTCACTATGGTAACTGTCAATAACTTTTGGGTTGCAAACTTCACAACACTGTAGGTTAAGGAACTGTAACTTTATCAATAAACGGACTAATCATATTTTTTAATATAAGAGATAAATATAAATGCACTGGATATTACATAGAAGCACTCGGAAACGTCTTTGTTTGATGCAAATGATGGGACAGAAGTCTTTATTGCACTGTTTTATTCACTGTAAAATCCGGCGGGAAAAAAAATCACTGCAATCCTTAGAGCACTGAAATCCAGAGGGAGACGTCGGTAGATTCGGCCGGCAGTACAGAAGTCGATCGGTCGGTGAACAAAAATAAAGATAGATCGCAAAACGTGCGGAGACAAAGAAGTAGGCCGCGTACAGAGACGTGAGATCGGCCGCGAGGCCGGGGCGGGAGTGCGGCGCGCCGCCGGTCGGCTGGCAGCGCCCCGCGCCTCGCGCACGCGCCGCCCGCCCAACGAACCGCTTGGCTGAGCATTTCTCGCGATACGATACACATGTAAACGGCTTTCGGAAGCCAATACATGCCTGCACAAACATTCCAATAGGATTAATTTATTTACCGATAAACGCTTGATTGTGTCCGCTATTATAATTACATTTGTATTCAATTAAATAATATCGTAATCGGTTTGTTATTATGCGTCATCCTACTGTATTATAATGTTCAACTGAGTATTGGTAGAGTTTGGGAAAAATAAAAATATTTTTAGGTACTTTCTTTTTCTACATTAAGAGTTGTAGGCTCAAAATATGAAGAAAAAACAAATAATGTTGTTTATTTTAACCCTGCGTGTTCATAAACGTATCTTTTCATATCACAGCTAAAAATAATAATGTCGTTCATTTTAATCCAGTAATCTTTCAACGATCACTGTACTTACACAGTTTAATTTTACAAAGTTGATCACCCAACCATAGCAATGAAACGATAATAAATCAAACATAAAACCGCGATTTTCCAGATAAGCTATTTGTACGATGATAATAATAGCGATTCTATTTACATAATATATGTTGCGGTTTACATTGCGTCCGTAGTAGCAATGGCATCTGACCTCAGTGCAACAAATTAACGTTGCAATTAGCGTATTTTAATAGCGCTTAATACATTCGCAATTACAATAAAACGCTATGATTCAATTAACATGAGCGGGCATATTTCGAATTAATATAGAAGCGATCACTGTATTTGTTGATTGCGGGGAATTATATTCCAGATAACCACTCATATTAATTACCGGATATCAGCCAGGGTTGGCGCTTTGTCCGGAAGTTTGAGGGCTGTTCTGTCATAAGTTGTATTCAACGAATTCTAAACGAGCTTAATTTTAGTTACAAACTTAAATACATCAAGTATCAAGAATCACAAAGAAAACCTTCATAAATAAAAGCTTTTAAAATTAGAAATTCCATTTGCCAGAAGCGTTACAAATTCCTTTCGTATCAGCAACCCTATAAAAACAACATAAATTTATTGTGTAGTGCGCAATGTACATTTATAAGCTAAATGAATGCGTTTGTGCAATGAAATGTGCTGTGATTAAATTATTCATACCTAATAATGAAATTGCGTTCGGTCGGCCTTTGTCGAAAGGATAAACCAATATCGGGATTTCAATTTAACGTAGGTACTGTCATTTGTGTTTTTGAAATGTTATTAATTAATTGTATTAGATTAACGCTAATATTAAAATACCAGCTGGCCGGTACAGTTTTCGAGAGCATATTTGAAAAATACACTAAATATATTTTTTCGACGATATATTCGAAAGGAAATAGTTAGATATATTAAACGGCAATCGGCGATTGATGAAGCATTAATCCTTAAAAGAATCTACCTAATATTGCTGCGTATAGGTATTACATTTTAACAAAACAATCGAAGACTTTATATTTACTAAAAATATATCAATACAACATTTTTCACTTATATCTCTCACCATCACAGTAACAACACAAACATAATAAGCCCAATAGGTACAGCCGTTCTTTAATTCGTACATTTAGCAACTGATTGCTATTGATCGATATTTCTCATCGAATGATATAACCGAACTGCAGAATGAGAATCATTCTGGCACTAAAGGACATACTCGTAATTAAAATCTGCGCGCTTACCGAGAAACATATTGCAACAATAAATATAAAACGAGCTCATTACGCCGTTAATACATTAAGCTGGGTATGAGCGGGGTACAGACAGACGGTGTAGTTAATATTCTAATCTGACACCAACGAGAGCTCTAAGTGCATCCTGCCACGCGGAGCTGTAAGTGGCGGAGCCGTCGTAAAACATATTTATATTACATAGTATTTTATGGTTGTTTATTCAACGATCAGAAGATTAGAGAAGATTATAGATATATTTTATAAGAGCACCGCTACCTACTCGTCCGCTAAGAGATTCTAAGATGGTGATCTAGTATTAGAAATCTATGAATTGAAATAGAGCATGCCGAATTCAAACCTAACTTTGTTAATATTCAAGATTTCCACTCAAATTAATAGCTGGAAAATATTTCCGTTTAAGTTAAGAGCAAATCTAAAAAAACCTGAAATTGCATTGAATCTAGAACATTGCATTCGTATCGGTTGAAACGTTGACAAGAGTCAAGACGGCTACTAAAATTATACGTTGTTACTTTTTACAATTATTGTGTCTACGTACATAATATGTCGATAAATCTGATAAGCAAAGATTATACAGCAATACAGATTTATGTTTGTTTAAATACCTATAATTAATAATTATAGGTGTGTTTTTATGATGCACGCATTGAGCTACGATGTGGGGCAGTATTTATATACAAGCACCAATTAAATTTTACTCAACGGCGATACCGACCGCTTCCGGCATTGATTACGCAGATTGAAATCGCTTCGGTTCCCTCGCAGCTTGTTAATGATGCAATAAAAACCCCGCTTATCGATTTAACCGTAAAGAGCGCTTAAAGGCATAATCATTTATAATACCAACATTTTCATACGAGGCAAGAGAGGAAAGCAACGGCCTGTGAATATCCCACACCGTTAGTGAAGGCCCCTAATGCAGTGTGAAAAGGTTTTTTGGGGCAACGTTCATCCGGCGACTTCAACAATGTTTATAAGCCCTTATAGGGTAGGTCTAACGAGCGACACTGCTCATGAACATTTACGTAAGCCTTCCTATAAGACACTAAGATAATACGCAAACAATTAGCCGTGAAGCGACACCAAACGGTCCTCAATTGCGGTATTATCTAACAACATGATTTGTTAACCGCTCGCTTGCGGAGTGACAAAAGTAATTAACACTTACGATACACAGTAGAGGTGCCGGTTTACGGCCGACCCTCGGGGCCGCCTTCCGACGGGGAGGGAGACCGACACCGCGATAACGATCGAACCTATTTCAGCAGCGATTAAATTTTCGTGGTTCCCTTAATTTATTTTACGCACGCTTTATTTTTGCCAGATAATGGAAAGCCTAACAGTAAAATTTCTAGTCACTTAAATAAACCTGTGACGGCAGTCTTTTCGGGGATTTCGTAAATTGTGTCGCTATATTAAAATTATTTTTCATTATAAGTACATAACAAATATACTAGAGATGGCTTTTGCCCAAGCTACCAAATTTATATATATGGCTTAGACGTTTGTCTTTATAGAAATAACAATGGACACATAAGAAGAAGAGAAAGTGCAAGACGAAATTTTTTGAAAGTGTGACTACAGAACGTACGAGGACATATTACAAGGCGACAACGAGTATGTTATGCACAAAACATATTAATGATACGAAGTGAGTCGAGTCTGCGTTCTTTGAATGATAATGAGGATAACGTTGAAGTTAGTTCTGGAGTGTAGTCGCGCATACTTATTCGCTTATGAAACGAATTTAACTAAAACATAGCTTATAGCACCATGACTCGACAGAAATATGAAGTTTCTAAATATGCAAGATACGACATTTTTATTCATAATTACTGCAAATAGAAAATCTAAAACAATACTGCTTTTAGACGACAATGACAAAAGCACGTATGAGATTAAAAAGGTAGAGGTGTAAGTTTTTTAATATTCCATTTCTGTCAAAAGGTTGTATGTAACAAACTGCGCAAAAGCCTCAAAAGAACAAAAGCGAGCTTGCGTTTATTCTGTGAAATGTGAATGTATAAAAATAGTGAAAAATAAAATGCTGCGATGTTTTTAAATTCATAAATCCGTTTGTTATTCTATGATCATCGTTTGAAGCGTTGAGATTGAAGATGAAATATTAACGGATAAAATGTAAACGATATTTACTGTCATCTACGTCAGTGGGCGGTAGTGGAGGAGGGGTGGATGGAAAGTAGAAGGCTTGCAGTTAGGGTTGCAATTCTTACTTTATGAAACGTAGATAAAACACTCCTTAAACACATACATTCTTATTATTATTAACACTAGTACCTGGACGCCCGAGCGTTGCTCGGATAAAAACAATTCCCTTTTTATACTGTAGTTAAATAAACTTAAGTATATTTTTAGCAGTGCTAACCTTTATTTTTGGTATCGGGGGAAACCTTTAAAAGGTACCCGGCACCTTGGGATACCGGGTAATGTGGGATTTATATCGCACTAAACCCCCTCGGTGGCCTGCCTTTGCGCTTGAGGAGGACTCCGGGATCTCCAGTGGAACGCAACGGTGTACTCCGAGCGAGGGATATCGTAGCTCTATTCTATCTCGAAGCTACAGGGACTAGCAATGGCAACCCTAGCAGCAGTTGAGAGTGCAGCGCGAGGTGACATCAAATTTTCAACGAATACGCCGAGTATCTGCCGGCATTATCTAGCCGTTTGCAAGTGCTCCGCCGCTTTTCATATCTTTTCACTAAAAATTTCTCAAGAGCTACATTGTTTCCGGGCGGTTTTGTGAGTTTCGCCGGATAGTCCAACATTTATTAGTCTTTTTAGCGCGAACACAAAAGAGAATCGCACAGAATAGACTCTGCTGTCTAAATATGAGGTCGATTTATTACATTTCTGAGATTGCTGCATAATACGTACAGCTGTTTTATTACTGGCGCAGATTTTGGCAGAGATAATGCGTGACGACTATGTGGCAAGGTAGCTTATATCGCGGAAAATGGGAGATAAAACAGAAATGAGTGGTAGCAAATATGAGGTTAAATATATTGGCAATCTCGTTACGGACAAGATAAATAACAATGATTTTATTAGGTTTTCGTGAGAGTAGGTCAACAAAGCCCTATTTACCGAAAAGCTTCCAAGAAAAAAGTCGCAAATGAGCGACTAAGAGTATCATGGCGGGCGAGGGCGAGCACTGACAATCTCGTTATAGATGTGAATAAATAATGAGTGAGCATCAAGGCTCGTGCTCCGTACGGAGTGGAGTGGAGGGCGATTGAGCCGGCTTTGTTGGCGTCCGGATTACGCCGCCGCAAGACCAATTTATTCCGCTAATCGAGCCTCACCTCGCCCGCTCTGTGTAAATTAATTAACTACAACTTAACCCCCGCCTCCGTGCGAATATTTACGGCTAAAACGAAACTGGACGCAAATATTTACCACCGATGTGTGCCAGAGAATAATAACTTATAATATGAGCAATATTTAGTAAGTAATCACAGATAGTAATAGATACGATGCATCCTGTTTCCCTACAAACTCATATGATTAAGACTGACTAAATTAATCGCTTCAATCCCATACTTCACCAACTCTACAAACTCCAAGAACGAAAAAATGAGCGTATAATTGAATCAAGTCTGTAAAATAAAACCTCTTTTTCAATTTAAAAAGGAAATCCAAAGATTTGCACGCGTCTGCGGCCAGGTGGACGTGATCGACTCGCGGCGGAATGCGCCAGCCGCCTGCCAACTGAGTTGTTTATGCACTTGACAGCATCGATCAACCCACACGCCGATACGCGATCTCGCATTGCAAGTCTTCTGAATTGTAGCCCCTAGCGCACAAATAGAACGAGACGGATTGCAAAACGCTAAATATAAATCGCCATTTTTATTTTTATACCTTGAATGTAAAACGTTCGTGTGTGCGAAGTATTTACGAATGTCACAGCGGAACATTTAATTCAAGGGAACGTTTCATTTATGACGACATGCGCATCGCATATTTGCAAAATACATTTCCATGTGGCGCAAACGTGCAGTCTGTTAACTTGACGCTGTTTCGCTAACAAAGCATTGTTGCATAAGAGGATTTGGTCAAAGAGAAAGAGAATTTCGACGCGCGCTTTGTGCGCGAAATTGAATTGAATGTCATATAGAACGCATTCCGTATGCTCAAAGGGAGTGTAATTGCGATCTGGCGGCTCCATTTAAAATGAATTCGTACAAATCTGCGCTAAGCACGGTGGTGAATGTCGGAGTGAGAAATACGCCGGTGTTGCCACGCGACTAGTTGCCAGGTACTTTGTACTAGTAGGCGAGAACTATAACTGTATATGGCACACAGATACAGAAATAGTTCATTGCCTTTGACACATTATTTCAAGCCAGCTGCTGCAATAGTAGAGGTCAGTGGTTGCTGCAGATGCAAACTTTAAGTACATTATAACAATTTAAAATCGATGTATGAAGAATATAAAATTTCAAAGTGTAAATAAAAAACTAAAAAATACATTTTCCAGCCTACAGGAGACTAGACAATGGTAAAATTCAAGAAGCTATTAATACTACTAGACAATGGTAAAATTCAAAGTATACTTAGAAAGAAATGCGTGGCGCGCGGCAGGCAACACTGAGCGATGTTTGTAGCCGGTGTTCGGGTTGCAAATCGGGCACCCATCCACTCGTGTCGCACTGCGCGACTTGGTCGCTTGCCAGCCGCTTAGTTTTATCGTTTTTGCAAACTATTTGGCATCTAAACTATGTTTACATTTAATGATACAGAAAAATCACATCCGATATTTCAATTTGTCACGACACCCGGTCCGTGGCTTCAGCTGTGATGATGTAATAAATAAAACATGAAACGGAGTTATTTACTATTAGATTTTTTGGATCTTTTATTTGAGTTACCATTAAAGTATTAAAAGTCAATCTCGCAATCGGGAACCGTATAATATCACGCTTTGTTCCGATTTATTCTGCCTAGAAAATCATTTTTAAAGCTCGCCGTCAGACTACAAATAAGCCGATGAAATATTCACAACGAGAAGTAAAACATATTGCGGAGGAGCTAATAACGGTCTATTACGTGAAAGTTCGAATGAGAATTTCAAAAGAGAAACAATTATGGGCTTAAAAGTCCCATTACGTTATGTACCTTGAGTTCCCTAATAAAATAATAACACGGCATAGAGGGCACAACAAACCAAAAGAGATAAAAGGAGAGCATAATAAAAACAGTTCAATTTTAGGGATATTTTGTCGAGGTTATATCCATAAACTGAGCAGAGGAAAGAGGGGTGGCGATCCACCCTCGCTCGCTCCCCCGACGCGGAGTAATGAATAAACTCACTAAACACAATTTCACGATGACAGTAATCGTACCATCTTATAATATTTTACGACCGTGATTTTGTACAATCGTGTAGCTTAAATTTTTCGTGTTATGCTAATTTTTTTATTAAAAAAAGTGGAAAACAGATAGATGGCTTTTCAAGTGACTGTAGTGCGTTCCACTTCTTGAGAACGTTGCAAATCTATGATGTGAATTTGAAAAGCAATAAGTCAAAAGTGTTTAAATAAGATGAATCTTTTTTTTTCTTGTTAAGTCCAAGAATGTAAAGTCCCTTTCATGTACATTCTTCTTTTAAAGTATTTTATAATGTGTATGGGTACAAAATTAAATAAAAATAAAATCTTTAATTCTTATATCTATCCTAATTATTAATTATGTATTTATTTTGTAGTTAGAAATAAACATTAACCACCGTTCAGAAAAATAACTAAAATAATCAACTTGGTAACTGATCCAACAACTGAGACAACATAAAATTCAAGGCATAATTGCTGTGGAATCATGCCTGTCGGGTGCAGAGGTCTCGATTTATTTGCCGACTGGTGACCGAGGTCGGGTCCTGCGGTTATCTCGAGATAATGTACACTCGACTTCTACAGAAAAAACGTTTTGTGTCGGCTTTAGGTCGCTTTAAAGCTTAATAGACTTTATTTAGTGAAGCATTTTGGAATGCTGAGAAATTCTTAACAATATCTGTTGCGATAAATAAATAAAAATAAAGCTTCACACATCTATGAGTGCTAACCCCAAGTTTCCTTGTGTTGTAAGTACCTTCCATGTAGGTTAAATAAAAGTTTTGAATGCTAAGGAATTTTCCTAAAATAACAAGAAAAGAAACATCTGTTGTGTGTTATTTATCTCTTTTTAACAACGTATTAAATAATTCCTTAAATAATAAATCTATTCATATTTATAATCCTAATGTAGTGTCAGATATTATCTTGGCAATTTCAGTAATACATGTAATGGACTAGACCGATTTAATTCGAGAATGACACAAAACAAAACTAATACCTTTTCCTACTGTAACATATCAATTCAAAAGAAATACAGAACAAATACCCGCAACATAATCGAGAATAGTTCGAGCTTTAGAGCAGAGTGGAAAAATCTCGACAATATCCAAGCAAGGCTGAAACGCTAGCAAGCTCGGAGCGACCTAAGTGTTGTAGAGCGCTGTAGAACAAAGGTATTAAAGCAAATGTTCAAGCTCGTTCCTTTGGAATACGGGGAAAGCGGCGCAACGACATCGCTAACTCGTTTTGTTTACTCACTGTGTAAAAATGTAGTTTGCTCCTAAACGCCCGCCAGGTGGATTACTACGACGGTAACTTCGTGATTCAATTTGAATTTGCACCCGGTATTTTCGCTCTCGTTTCACTTTAAAATTTATATCACGTAAATTATGGAGCTAATTGTTTCGCTTCCACCAACAGCAGCGTAACATAATACGAGGTAATAAATGTTGTGATATGAAACTCCTAATAGAGTCTAAGCTATCGTCATAAAGTCGGCTGGAATGCATTAACGTCCAGACATAATGTTGAGAGGAGGGCCGCTGTCGGTTTTCAAGATTTTAAAATAAATTTACATAGTAACGTGAGCCGAAAATAAAGAGGGAAAACTAAGCGAAACGACGAAGAGCAATGAGGCGATGCACAAAGTCTCTCCGAGAAGGTATAAAACAACAAAGTGGTCGACGCATCTAGCCCGACGGCATAAAGAGGAGAATAATCCGACAACGTACGCTCAACTACAGTAGAATACTGCTTTAGCGCCCATATAAAATAATGATCTGTCTCTTAGAGCATTATTTGCTTGTAATTTATGGACGTCGTAAAATAAACCTATTATAAACTTGAGTGCCGATGAAAACAGTTACATACTTAGGTTGTTGAAACATATTTTAATATCGTTGAATAGAACTAATTGAATTGATATCACAGCAGATTGATTTTCTATAGTAGCATTTAATAAGTTACGAACATATTATACACTAGCGCCCGCCCGCGACTTCGCGTCGTTTTTGGTATTAGCCATAGCATAATGTTATATAGCCTAAAGCTTTTCTCGATAAACGGACTATCCAAAACAAAAATATGTTTTCAATTCGAGCCAGTAGTTCCTGAGATTAGCGCATTCAAACAAACAAACTCTTCAGCTTTATAAATTAGTAAGTATAATAGATTATAAGCTAAGATACTGATATGGATAAGAATAACATTTACGAAATAAAACCGTTTAGATAACAATTAAACACTTAAGTTTCTGAGTTAAGATAATAAAATTTACACCAACTTTGGAACAAACAGGTTAAGTTAAGATTGTTATCACAAATGTTTCGAAACTTATCAGATTTTCAAGCTCACCACTACGAAACAGACCAAATAATAATATAAGTAGTAGTCATATTAAGGTATAATGCCCATGTATTTTCAATGACGACGCAGCACATAATCTTTTACGCATTAAGAAAATTTACCAGGTTTTTATCATATGGTCGGTATATTGTGTTTGTCAAACACGTGTGATAACGTACTGCGGTTTTAATCCGATTTTAAAGAAAGATTAATAATAAAAAAACAAATAATAATAATAATAGTCAAATGACATTATTTTCGACGAGATATAAGAATTAGAAAATTAGTACCTTCGACTAACGAACGTACTAAGAGGCCGTATACGAAAATTTTCCGATTTCGCTGATTTACCTGATTTAACACAGAGATTTTGCCGTTAAAATACAGTATTCCCATAAGTTGCATTGCACAATATAACTGACCATTTCAATAATAATCTAATACACTAGCTACTTTTTTTGCTTGCGTCAAGAATTATAACGCGAGATTTAGGTTACTTTAAAAGATTTTTAATGCCAAATTTTCATTATTAATTTGATTTATTTTTCAGGAAACGGATTGATTATGAACTGAAGTACCTATATTTATGTCAAATAAATTTTATGAAAGATTGTTTCAATTTTCCGAAATCAAATGCAACTTCTGGCTCATTTGCTCTCAAAATTGTTCAATTCACATTGAATTTTTTACTAATACTTTTTGCATGGGAGTGGCAAAAAGTGACTCATTTACTATGTATGCGATTTTTACAGCTGACAATGACAACAAATGACATTTTCTCGATCCGTTTTGCTTTTAAATTATCCGGAAATATGTTATATTCTATACCTATTACAGTAAAATTCACAAAACTGTCACCGTCTTCAGGTGTATTAAACCAAAAAAACGTAATAAATTAAAAAGTGGCCAATTTAATAGTTTATTATTGAAATGATCAATCATATTGTGCAATAAAACTTATGGAAATACTGTATTTTAACTGCAAAATCTCATATGTAAAATCAGCTAAATCAGCGAAATCGGCAAAATTTCGTATACGGCCTCTAACAACGAACGAACATAACTGACAATGAATAAATTAAGTTTTTAACAAAAAAATAGAACCGACTTCAAACGGTAAAAAATAAAATTGTTCAGTACCTACTTCTTCTTGCTTATGGTAATTACTCTTAAAATTATTTTTGGAGAAGGGCCCTTGCAACAATTATTAATTGACCATCATTTTAATTACCTTTAAATTGTGATGAAAGGCTTCCACCATCGCGAAAAGAAAAATATAATTTGGATGTATTTAAAAACAGATATCCTCCAAAACGAGGTCAAAGGACGTGGTGTGAAAGGCGTGCGCGATCAAGCCGATGACATTGTGACAATGTAACCGGCACTTTAAAGCCCCTGTCTGAATGCTTACTATCAGTCATATTATAAATAGCAAAAGAAAAACTTTGTTCGCATTATTTTGTGTGAATTCAAATAAAATCAGTACATGTATATTAAATTATTAATCAATCATTGAGTTTTAAAAATGGCAATAAAATGTATTTTTAATGATTCGCTACGTAAGTAAATAAACAAAACTGAAATATATACAATATACATGTATGTTCGTAGTAATATTAATAGGTACGTAATGTCAAAATAGCAAATTTTTACCTTTTTAAATAACTAATATTTTTTGTAAATTCTATAGGTAACCGGCACTTTAAAGCCCCTGTCTGAACGCTTACTATCAGTCATATTATAAATAGCAAAAGAAAAACTTTGTTGGCATTATTTTGTGTGAATTCAAATAAAATCAGTACATGTATATTAAATTATTAATCAATCATTGAGTTTTAAAAATGGCAATAAAATGTATTTTTAATGATTCACTATGTAAGTAAATAAACATAATTGAAATATATACAATATACATGTATGTTCGTAGTAATATTAATAGGTACGTATGTCAAAAAAGCAAATTTTTACCTTTTTAAATAACTAATATTTTTTGTAAATTCTATAGGTACCTTATTGCCAATGCGGCTAGATCGACTCTGATACGATTTCACTTTCTTATAGCTAAGATATCCTATAGATAAGGACTAAAGGACTTACTTAGGCTAGTGTTGTTTTAGAGACAGTCACAGTCACGATTATGATCCTTTCTGTCTCGAAATAAATAAAAGGACACAGCCACTTAATTGTTCAACGAAAAAAAATGAGTCGAATAAAATAGCAACAATGGGTTTCCCATCAATACATCTCTCAGCTTATTATAAGATTTATGACACTGTACTGTATTGACAAAAGACATTCAAAGTGCGCATCGCAATCTGCGCGTGCGCCGTTCCCCGCGGTGGGGCGCAGTAAGTAGCGACCGGGTCCAGAGAAGTAATAAGATAAACACAAGCCGAGGACAAAAACCGCTTTAATGAGCTCGCGAGAATGTACATTGTTGTGATATTACACGATAGTCGGGGAGCTGGCGGCGGAGACACTTTAGTTATTTCCTCGTGATTGTGTATTAAAATTTTGTTATATAGAGTATTTTTTCATTAGTAATTAGTATGCTTTTAAACTTTCGATATGTAGTTACCACGATTTTAATTTTTAACGGACTTCAATCAAATAAGGAGGAGGTTATCAATTCGACTGTATTTTTGACGTGACAACGTCTTATAATTCAATGGAGCCGGGTGCACGCACGAAAAAAACATGACTCATGCGGCGTTACCTCGCTCTGAGGCGTTCCATTTAAGGCTTGAAGTGCAAGCGAGAGCGCGGAACGAGCGACAAAGAGGCACAATCGGCCTCCGCGTTTGGCAGCGTTCGACATCTGTCTCTCTCATACTTGAGTGAGCGATGCGTCCGCGTGCACAGCTACTATACAATAATACATTTACATGTTTTCGTCAAGTATGCAACCATTCCATCCGTATTTTCTTATGAAGTTGTCACGTTCAACTATCGTTAGTAAACCGACTTTACAGACAACCGATTTTTTTATGTTTGTTAGGTACCTCAGAACTTTCGACTGGGTGAACAGATTTTGATGATTATTTTTATTTGAAAGCTGATGCTTCCCGTGTGGTCCCATTTTAATCGATCCAGTTATGATAATGGCATCCATGAGAAAACCACATAAGTCTTAAATTTGCATTAAGTAGCTGTGCGGCAAATGGACGAATAACTCAATGTCACGCCAACTGATTTCGATGATTCTTTTTTTACTGGAAAGAATGTACTTCAAGGGTAGTTTGATAAGAGTTTGGTTAGGTTCTGATTATGGGATTCATAACAAAATAACGAAACTCTTACGGAATTCTTAGGAGCAAATTAACGATACTCGACCGAATCTTTTATTGACTACCCGGATATTTGAGTCACCTACCGCAACGTCGTTATGGCCAAGAAACTGACGTAGTTGAAGATAATGATCAATGAAATACCTTAACGGCTTACAGTAAGGGTGCGATCTGTGGCAGAATTTCCAACTGTTTCATTTACACGGCGCTGTCTCATATAAGAGCAGTACGTTTAGTAGGTGTATCCATATTCAAACAAATTTTTTAGGGTACAATACTTCACAAAAATTAAAAAAACATATTTTTTTGTTTATTTATAAGGATATAATAAAGACAGTGGTTGAAAAATGAAAAGTTAAGAACGAAAATTTCGATAACTCTACTTTAAAACAAAATTCACCTTTAGTAGTACTTGATCAAATATTAGATTAATTATGAAGACTTACAGTTTCGTTATGACCACCATGATACCAGCAACGAGCAGGTAAATATTTTTTATAACTACTGACACAAGTTTTCGAGGCTCTACCCCGTGTATGTTACACATTTTCACAAGCTTTCTTCTAATAGGAATGAGATATTTTCCTTATTAGTAGTTAGTAGCCTGTCACTCTTTTATCTCCAAACTATCTCCATCAAAAGATCAGGTCAATCCGGCCAATGCAGGACTACCGATCGGATGGTCCCGCGTTCAATTCTTGAATGATGCGTTTAAATTTCTGTTCTCGGTCTGGGTGTTTGTTTTTCTGTCTTTGTGTGTGTGTCTAGGGCACCCACGACACAGGGTATTTCTACCTTACTGTGGGGCTATGAGAGTGAAATGTTATTTATTTATTGCGACGTTAAAGAAGGACAAACAGACAAACAAACGAAGACACTTATTAATTATACATATAATTATTAATAATATACATATTAAGTATGGATAAAAAAGCGAAGAAATCGCACATAAAATAATTGGAAAGTCTGACCTAATCACGTAGTTTCTTTCTATTGGAAGCTTTTGAAGCTCTCCGAATTTTTTCGTTATTCTATAATTTCGAAATCTATTGCATATCGTGCTACTTTTTTCCACCGGCTTCCTAACTACGAAGTGAACCGCCTCTAGCGACCGGTTCTGCTCCAGTATCTACTTAAAGCTTTTTTTTAATTGCTTTAGGCATCCTCAATCGTAAACAAATTAATACAATCGTTCTAATTAGTTGAAGTGATATCTGAAATTCCATCTAATTTTGTATCTATTGAAGATTATTGTCTCGTGTTCAGCTTGCTATAAGAATATAATATCTTCCTAAGAGCTGGTTTAAAAATAAGAAGATCCAGATGACTCAGTTTGTTTAGTTATGTTCCGTAACAACGACTTTCTAAGTTTACTATTAAAAATATAGCGAGTGTGAATAGATGAATGAGTCAGAACAATAGAGTTGTCACACATTCATAATACAGGCAATAAAAATGTTGATGTCACACGTCGTTACGTAAAATGAAATGTAATGACAGGCAAATGTTTTAATATTTAGATCTTCTAGACTCAAGACGTTCTATTTAATACGAGAAAATCGATGTAACTGCAGAAACTGTACGACATGACTGGATTTGTTTTATGAGTGAAGTTAAACACTTCGCTTTTTATTTGTCTGTCGACCAACAATAAGAAAAAGAATTGAAATGCCGGCGGCTATCATTAATCACTCTAAGGCGGCCCCTAGACCTACAATAACATTGTACAATATTTTTATTGTACAATAAGATTGAAAGGCGCTCTGCGTCCAAACGATCAATTATATTGCACAATAATACGAACTGGACAATGTTTTCGTGTTCAGTCGGAGAATAGGATTGAACCCGTGTGCACCGTGCGAAGCAACATGTCCGATTAAGGATTTTATAAATTTTGTGACATGTAGGATGTAATTTTTTTAAATGTTATTGTTATATTATTATGCACTACTATTATTAGGGATTTTGTTACATATTTATTTTATTTATTTATTTATTTTAAGTATAACCTTATTCTAAGGATACAAGGGTGTGCTTAATGCCTAATGGCATTCTCTCCCAGCCAACCCTGGGTGTTATGGAAAACTTGTGGTAGGCGCATACTTACTACATTATAAACTATATAATAATATAATTATATAAATTATACTACATAAGCTATATATATATACAAATATATTCTATCATACATATTCATATTGTTCGGAATTTATTGTTAGTTAAAAGTATTCACAGATATTATGTCATAGCAATCAAGGACTCTGGTCATTCCAGAGGAGCTTTTGTAATACAAACAAATAAAAATCAAAATAAAAAACATGTCCGAACAAGATTAAACTGCAGCTGTAGTTTTGTTGCTTGTGGCTAAACTTAAACATTCAAATTCAAAATAATTCAAATACATTTAAGTTAAAAAATTCTCTTATAAATTCACTTTCGTTTTCTTTTGGATTCTCTTTTGTACGTGTACTCCTCGTGACGACCAACCACAGAATGAAAAATATTGCGCAATACTGACCCTACACGATGCAATGAAAAAATATTGTGCAATAAAAATTAAACTCGCTCAAACTTTTGGTCAATCATTGCGTAGTCTTCAATATTAACCCTAAACGGTCAATTATATTGCACAATTCGCAATATTGTGCAATATAATTGACCGTCTAGGGGGCCGCTTACTTATGTTATTTCAAAGACAAGTTGCAAACAAATCGTCGTGAATGTAATAAAGCAATTACCGCCTCCTCCCGCGATGGTGAAAGATTAGAGGAAAAAAGCTATCATTATAGTGTTAGTTTTACTATCATTAGACGCGACGTTGTCTCGGGTGGGCGTTTTTAGAATTACAAGTTTATTATGACGGCGACGGGCGACGAGCCGACGAGGATAGGTAAGACGCGCATCGGGAGCAGCCAATTAAATGAGCGTTTCAGGATCGCTGCCTGATGAGTTATTTAGGCGTGTGGTCGTAAACGCGTGATGACACTATAACGACCGCAGGGAGACATCAGGCCATTGATGAAAGCGCACATCAAACAGACCATCCACTCATTGAAAAACCAAGAGCATAACAAATGTTTCTTGAAATTATTTGCAAATTCTTGAGTCAGAAATGCAATTCAACCTCATTTAATTCAGCACACACCTAAAGCTAATAAGTTACCCCCGCTTGCAAGTGGTCAGATTAAACTTTCTCTACATTTGGAGCTCTTTTGTGCTGAAAGCGCACATAACAGTTTGAACCGAGAGCGGAATGTAAGTATTCGCCCGTGTTGGAGCGAGCAATTAATCCGACAACCGCAAGCTCGAACGAGTCCGCCTCGGATGTAATACGGTGAATCTCCGGCGAGCACACCACTAGGGAGATGTCGAGCGTATATTTAAACACCTGTCAACCCCCTTGTCTCTCCACGGTTCGCCTAACTTAGATTACTTTATAATAATTTTCCCAAATTTCACTCTAGACGGCATCCATAAATTAGGTATTGTCACAAACTTGGTCCATTATTAAGGAATTAGGAAGCTGGTAGTTGTTGAATGATAAGCTCTGGTTTACTCAACAACTTCATTACCGCTTCAGCAGATAGATATTTTACAAGGAACCTAGAACATTTTACGACGTAAATAGCGAGTGCTAAAACTCGAATCGTAAAGTCTTATCGTGTTTCTCAAGCGGACGGATGCTCGTTCGTGGTTCTTGATATATTTTATGACTTTAAAAAGCTAAGTACAAGCTTGGTTGCTGCTACTAAGATCACAACACACTGAACCATATGATATTTATCGCGCTTCATTTTTATACTACCATACAACGTGTATTTAATAAATACGAAATTTAAAAATAGAATCAAACCGAATCTCTCTGTATATTTTACTCAGAATAAACAGAAGCTTAATCAAAAGCTTTATATTAAACATAGCGGTCGGTATAAAAATATCAGTATTCTAAAGTCTATAGCAAGAAAGCTTTTCTGCAAATAAGAAAAAGTAGGTACAACAGTCTCGAGCCAATCAAAACAAAGAAAGAAGCAATTGGAGGGCCAAGTAATCAGAAAGGACCGGCACGATCGCGAAGAACTTTGCACTTAAAAGCTACTCGGCAGAAAACTGCGATACTCTTAAATGAGTGGCGATGGAGCAAAGTAAATTAATAGGTAGAAAGCCGGTAGAGCCCATCACTTTAGTAAAGTAATTGTTTTGCGTTGTGTTTGATGGAAAAGAGCGTTTACATGAAGCGACTATTATATCAGGAGTAAAGTGCACAAATAAGCCACGAGACACGGATCAGGTCTTCTTTTTGTTAGATAAATCCACTTTAACAGCACACATTGCCCGTATGCTTTGCTATGTTATAAAAGAAGTAAAAATTTGTAACTGAAATAAATGTTATATTATGTACCATTAATAAAATGAATTAAAATAAGCCGGCGCCGAGCGAATATTATGTTTGCAAAGTACCTATGTAACTATGTAAGTATAGTGTGAATCTGAGCATTATTCGAATCAGTTAGAACTTTCTTAGGCATGTGTTAGTGTTGAAAGCATTCCGGTGAACTTTGCGGTCGGCTAATTACGTCCCGGCTCGACTCGTATGCACATGGCGACGAGCAAAGTGCAAATATCTAAACGGTTTATCTGTTTAACGTGTCGTGTACACTCGGAGTCACATTTACTTTCGTTAACACTTTAAAGTATGAAAAACGTCAATTAACTACGCCAACGTGGAGTTTCTAGCGCAAATTACTGCTATATTTTATTCTCCGTGCATGTACGTGAAAGTATCATTTATATTCCCACGGCGCGTTCGCATATGCAATCGGAATGCAAGCGAGTAATAACCATTTCATATCTCCTCAAACGCGCGTCTCAGCCGTGTTACAGAGCTAAGCCGGCAGATTGCAGCGGTGGTTAAAGGCGTTCCGTGCTCAAAGCGCGTTGACATGCGTTTATCAGAGCGAGAGCTCACACCACAGCCGGTTGCAGTGACAAACGGAATCGCAGAGTGAATCCCGAGTGAGCTGCTGATCCGTCGAGAGATATCTCGACCTCAGCGTCGAGTGCTAACACTCGCCCGCCTACGGATAATCACAGCCCTTTGACGAACCTTCTTTGTACTGTGCTCTACGAAAGTGGCAACAATGTTTTAGCTTTCAAAATGTTTGTGTCATTTGTAAAGCGAAAACTGGACTTTTGGATGCAAAAGCTGTGCAGCGTAGCTGAAATCTGTTTTACTGACTTTTTTGGAGAGTACTTTGTTCGTGTTGCTTTTATTCTCAAGATGTGCGGCGAAGTTGGTTGTTGTAGATATTTTAATGCACAAAAGACCTCACTAAATATAACACAATTTTATATGGAATACTTTGCGTAACTAAAAACTATTTAAATAAGAGAGAGAGAGAGAGAGAGAAATGAAATCTCGTAACAATTTATCTTGTTAACAGGACAGCTCAGTTCACTCCGCGAAGTTTGTCACTGTAAAAGGACTGCAAGACGAGGGGCTTGTTATTGCACTCTCGCCCGCACAAGGGACTGCTCTGTCGTTCGAGATTAAGACGCCCCGGCCCCGTTTTCGTTCCTGCTTCGGTTATTGTAGGCTGCGTCAACTTTTTTACTCTTGTTTACGAAAATGTTTTCGTGATTCCTCTTTGACCAACTAGAGCTTTAAAATTCTTTGCGTTGAGCGATTTTAGCATAATATAATTTCTGTGATGAAACGATACTTGAAAGCGAAACATCGATTTCCGGCAATAGTTAGAAAGTAACAATTAATTTGAGAAGATCTGGCCAGTGTGTCGGCAATAGTGGAGATAAGTAAAGTCTGCAAGTTGATAAGTTAGCAAACTGTGTAAGGGGCCCTGTTATTGCACTATCTCGGTTTGTAGTAGGGTTGATGAGGAAGGAGTTATGAGGATGAGGAAGATGAAGTATCAAGCACAAAGTAAGAGGAAGAGGATGAGGATGAGGATATATTCATGAGGAAGAGGATGAGGAAGAGGAAGAGGAATGTTTTGAGTAAGGGAAAAAGAGTAAAAACTATATAAATAAATAGGCTGGCTAGGGAATCCTAGTGATTCCCTTTGACGTGTGAACCAGGGACACACATAAGACAGATACACAAAAACCTAAACTTAGAACAGAGAAATTCAAACTCAACATTCAAATTTCCTCGTCGGGAATTGGGAATCGACACCCGGCAACAGTCCGGCATGTTTATTATGGCAACACGGATCGTCAAGCAGTTACAAAAAAAAGTTTTAAATAAGTAGATAGATAAAGAATTGTAAGATTTAAATAAAATATGCAGTAGGTATTTAAATTCAACTCAAGTTTTTATTATCAAAGGTAGTACATAGTAGTACAGCTACAAAAAGTAAGTATAACTTTTTAGTTGTATGTGAAAAGAAAATTCCTCATAATTTAAGAGGAAGCGAAAGAGGATGAGGAATTTTTCTACTTTCCCTAAGAGGAAGCGGAAGAGGATGTGGAAGTACCAAAAAATGCGTAACTTCCTCATTAAGAGGAAGAGGAAGAGGAATCCTCATCATCTCTAGTTTGTAGGGGTTGCTCGTACGACTTAAGACGCACTCGCTTCACTTCACTGCAGGTCATTCCGGCTTCGCTAGTTCTCGCTCTAACGTAGTGTACTCTACGATGTTATATTCGTTTGCGTAGGTACTTTTATATTTACTGAGGATACGAAAGAGTCACATCATTCATATAATATTGGATCTTTAATATGCTTGGAAAGTCTAATAAAATGCATTTCAATATTATAAATACTAAAATTCATAAAACTTTAATCGACCCAGTTTTGCTTTATAATTTGTTGGGATCGAACTGTGGTTATTTTTAGCTATGGTTGATATTTTTTAACATTTTTACGGCAGTAGTATTCTTAACACTATCCTTGCTTGAGTAGAACCACAATAAACTTCGTATTCAGCAAGTTAAACACATATAATGTTAGAGATAAACACTCTACAGTCTAGAACTAACACTAGATAAACTAGTTGAAAGCGAAGCGGTGATGTTCTACAATAGTTAGAAAGTTAGAACTAATTTGAGAACATCCGCCCGGCGAGTCGGCAGTCTGGAGATCAGTCAAGTTTGCAAGCTGACAAGTTAGCGGACTATGTAAGGCAAGGGGCCTGTTATTGCACCCTCTCGGCTCGCCAGGGGTTGCTCAAGTCGCGCGAGATTGAGACGCTCTCGCTTCAGTGCCGCCGCTTCGGCTTTACTAGCTCTCGCTCTGGATGGTGTCTAGTGCACTCTCCTAAGTGACGATCGCTAGCGTACTTGTCTTTTTGCTGAGGGTGCGGAAGAATAGGCGTCATTTATATGATAATGGCTCTTTTTGACACAAGACAAGCTATGGAGAAGATAAAAAGATGTATTTGTATATCAATAGGTAAACATGACTTTATAATACCTATATCTTAGTAAATGTTATTCTTACATATTTTAAATTTAAATTGAGAAAATATATTCGTACTCTTAAATATTTATTTATCATATGTAAGTTCAATATTATGTAACGGCAATTCAGAAACAATGACTTGTTTAAATAAAGAGAAAAAGGGAAACACAGTATTAAACGAGCACTTTGCCAAGCCAACACAAATAACGTAGATAAATAAACTCGAAAAGGAAAATCAGGTATAATACGCGCAGACATTTGAAATCGTTTATATCAAATTGTTATGTTTCGCCACTCCGGTTATAAATAAAAGTGTTGAAGAAAATCCGGATAAGACGGAAGTGAAATAAGTTTAACCGAACGAGAGAGAGCATTATTATTGGCTGTGAGGAACAAAGAAAATGGTGGAGAGCGAACGTACGAGAGTACTTTATAGGCGCGTAAATATGTTTTATATCCTTCTACTGTCAGTTATACACTGGCGCGCCGCCGAGCACCCGCACCCCCGCAACCCCTCTGCCACCCCCGCCCCGAGGGTTGCTTCGCTCTCGGAAATGCCGAGCTTTAATAAAACATATATTTTTCCGAGCGAGGAAAATACTGGGGAAACTCGCAATTTGTTCTTTCACTTTATGCTCGTTTACAAGACAAAAGTGGAACATTCCAGAAACATTATGTTAATCACGCAGTTGGGTACATAGTTTATCGTTATTTGTAAATGTCGTAATAATAATAAAACATACGAGATGATCCAGATGCGGTTAAAGATTAAGGGAGCAATAAGTCGTAAAACAAACATGGTCTGTGTAGTGTTTATGTGGCGATGTTCGGTGGATTGTCAGGATTGTAATATAGTAGTGTTTAATTGTGTCGCGATGGCCCTTATCTTGCGACCTGCAGCGCCGCAAACGTCGTGGGTGCGATTTATTGCGGCTTATGTCGGTTCGCCGCAAAATCAACCCTCCAACTTTAACGCTAATTATAACACGCCCTTACTACCGTATTACCAAGGTTTATTACTATTAATTCGCGCGTGTTGCCGAGCCGACATCGAGAATTATGTCGACGACAATATCAATTACCGACGTTATTGGACTGTGAAGAATATCGTGCTTTACCAATAAAACAATTATCGCGGTTGGTGTTTTTATACGTTTGCGATTTCCTTTCATTATCCGTTAAATCGGTTAACTATATACACCGTGTTACATCGAAGATAAGAACGTCAGAAAGAAAACTCTGTAATAACCGAAAGAAATTCTCAAAGAAATAATTTAATTTTACGTCAAAGGAGACGGTTCGCGGTTAAGATAATGTTGAAAACAAATTTATATTTCGATTCTTCGCGGAGGATTAAATTATTTTCATGTCTGTTTGAGTATTTACAAAGAGTATTAAGCGGCCGTGAGTGGGAGAGTGAGTCACAACGTTTCGTGTAAGAGTGAAACCGCGAGCTCCCACTGCGGCGCGCCAGACTCCGCGCCATAAAATATTACACTAAATGAAAGAAGCTCTTTCAATTAAGCGAGGCAGGTTTGCGTAAGGTAAATCCTGCCAAGAGGCGCCCGCCGGAACGGCAAATATTTCTTTCAACGTGGCTTCACTTTAAATTTCTAAAGGTAGGTAGGTTAAACGGTTATTGTTAATCAATCTGCTTATTTCAACGGAGCATAAAAATTTACGTATCACGATCATGACCTATTTAGGAGATTAAGGTAGTAAAAAGAAAATGAATATGTAATAGCCGTAAAGGCACGGTCGATCCATATTCAGTACATTATTAATGGGTGTTAAATCTCACCTTATGCCTCCGTGAACCGAGATTGTGTTCGAGGCAGCCGGCAGGTCTAATCGACCAGAAGTGATACGCCGCCTAATAAATGATGATGAGATTTATACATCGAGGTCGAAACCAGGTTATATTTTATACTTATTTACTCTGCTGAAGGAGCTAGTCGATTACTACATAATTTTCTGTAGATATCTTTAATTGGTATATAATTTCACTTTAAATAATCACGTATGCATGTCAGTCTGCCATGTCATCTGGTAACATATGCAAGTCTTCGTCATTGCAATTTCTGAAATGTTGCCACGTGGCTACATTTTATAAAAAGTTTGATCTGCACCTTTAAGGAGTTGTAATAGTGTAATAAGTAATTTGATATACGTACGTATTACCTACTGAGAAAACAATCTCACAGACATACATATATACATATGGTCCTGTAAATTATCCGACTTTCCCTTTTTATATATGAAGGTCTCGTGAATGAACCACAGTCACTCACGATAATCAATAAAACTAGTCATCTTGACTCAATCAACTGATGTTGAGCTAATAACAGAGGCTACTACGTCTGAAGAGATTCGGAGATATATGCCGCAGTTACACCTTGTCACATCTCACGTGCATCAACACCAGCTTAGGAACAGTTAATCTGGTGAAACATGCTTTTACTGCAGGATGTATAATATATGTGACTCAAAGGAACATGACAGTGGTTATTCAGAAGCGATAAGCTCTCTGTCTCTTGTTTTGCCAAGTACTGCGATCGGAGAGATTGCGGAGGTAAGTTCAGTAGTAGAAGGTAGATGTTGTAACATCACAAACAATTTCTACCTTAAAGGCAATTCAAAACAAATGTGTCTCTTTTTCAAATGTTTAGCTAATAAAAAGAAGAGAAAGAAAGCAAAGATTCTTACACAACCAGCGAAGAAACAGTTAAACTGGTGTGACACTCAGTGTGATGTGCTAATTATTTATATGCACATCTCATTACTTTATACAAATAGCATACCTATTAAATATTTGACCCAAAAATTGTCTATTTTATTTTCTATACCAATTTAAGACTCATGTTATCTCTCGAATATTCGGAAAAAGTCCCAATGGGCAATAGAGAGTTTACCTTTGCCAATTACACGCTACCGTTATTGGAGTGCATACCTACTCGTATAACAGAGTTAACTATGCGACCAAAGATATAGTAGTAACTACTCTAAAGCAGTTGCTTTTATCTCTACAAAGCTCTGAACTAGTCCTAATGCGCAGACACAGGTCGGACACTGTCTGCCGCCCATGTTACCACCATACCATTATTGACATAATTATAAAACAGTTATGCAAAGATAAATCGTCACGTCTTGTACCTAAATAGCTACTAACGAATACAAAGCTAGAGAACGTACTCTACTTACTAAATTAAGACACACATACGCATGTATGTGTGTTTATTAATAAGTCCCAATAGGCTATCGTTAAGAAGGGTCCGCCCTTATTGCCACTTACAAGCTGCCGTATTATAGGGCACGGTTATGAAAGCGTTATGCAAGGAAAGATCTTCGAGATTTGTACCTATTTAGTATCCATACTCTGGAACCCTCTGAACAAGTCCCAATGGGCAGTAGGACAGGGTCCACCATTACCATTCGCAAGCTTCCGTATTGGCGCAGTTAGTATAACAAAGTTTAAAGTCGTCGAGATTTCTATAGCTACATATGATATCTGGTTTATAAGTTTATGGTGTGTTAACTGAGCAAGGAGAGATCGTAGAGATTTTAAGCTTAGTTAGTGAGTTAGTGTTAGATGATCTAGTAGCTAAGTTACGGCTGTGTACATTCTGAACAAATGCCAATGGGTAATTGTTAAACAGGGACCGCCACTGCTAGTTCGGCTTAATAGGCTAGCATTCCATGACGTGCCTGTTAAAAGTTACCAAAATCCTTAATAGGCAGACGATAAAATCTTTATTACACGCTTAATTGTAAATTTGAAATGCAGTATTTGCAGTCACTATCAGTCAATTATTTTTATGACTTACAGGTTTTGTTTTAGCACATTACCAATAATGGTAATGCAAATTCATTACCATTATTGGTAATGTGTAAGTCATAAATTTAATTGACTACTAGCTGTGCCCCGCGGTTTCACCCGCGTTAGAGAGGATCCTTAGCATAAAGTGAAGTCCCTTCTGAAGAGTCGTGGACCGGCTTTTTTGGAGGACTATTTAAGATAAACATTTCCATCATACATTACGAATGTGTAACTCTAGCGGTTTTGGCAACGCACGCCAGAATAGCTCGCAGATGGTAGATTTTTTTCTACTTACTTGACACTTATCGTCATATTTTGGACAATTCACACAATATCTTTATCAATAAAATTGTAGCCTATGTGTTATTCTGATGTATAAGCTATATTATTGTACAGTTTCATTTAAATCCATTCAGTAGTTTTTACGTGAAAGAGTAACAAAGATCCATACTTACAAACTTTTGCGTTTATAATATTAGTAGGATTTTCCAGATCATTCGAGAAGTTTCTGGAACTTTCTCGTTTATTTTCAATTAATTAAAAAAGTTTGCAATTTTTTTTAAATCTCTAGATCATTCGAAAAAAGATTACAATTATTTAAAAAAATCCAAATCATTTGAGCTTTCTCGATTATTTAAAAAAATCCAAATAATTCGAGAACTTTCTGGAACTTTCTCGAACATTCTCAATAAAATTAAAATTAAAATAGTTTGCTAGATCATCCCAGAAATTTTGAGATCCAACCAAAAGTCCCTATTGGTTAGAAAAGTACAGATATATTTCTTTCAGATTTTTCCACCCACTTCCACCCACCGCGATCAAACCTTCCCTTACTATCATCTACGTACTAAGGGCTATTTACCACCCCAACGGGAAGTTGATTGGAGTTAATGATATTAGAGAAAACCGTGTCTTTACGTACAGAGAAAACCCTTTACTCTATATATATATATATATATATTAAGATTAAGATTACATAGTGACTGCAAATACTACATTTCAAATTTATAATTAAGCGTGTAATAAAGATTTTATCGTCTGCCTATTAAGGATTTTGGTAACTTTTAACAGGAACTTCTCATTGAAAAAAAAAACGACGGGTTGCACTCCGGGAGTGCCGGCAGAAGTGAAAACTTGAATATTAACGTTGTGCATTTTTGATATTTTGGAATGGTTGGGAAATAATTTTGCACGAATTGCTTTAATTATCGGTATTATTTTTCATCTAATATTTTCAGTAGGTTTTCATCTAGTATTTTGATAAAGTAGGTACTCACTCATTTTCTTTCACTATTTCTTCGTCACTTTTTTCATTAATGGATGCATTTTGTTCAATATTTTAAATACTTGATATAAACGAATTTTAAGATAAAATTATACTTGACGCTGGCAATATGCAGAGTTTGCGATTCCATAATTGAAGAAAAAAAAGTATAGACAGCCGTCAGACGAGCCGTCATCAGCTGTCACCCCTCCGTCTTGGTCTAAGAGCCGGTGAAGATATTCACTCGTTCGGTTATTACAAGAGTGAAGGTGATATGAAAGAAAATTGATTAAAATTAATTAAATTAAAAATAGCTATGGACACTTTTCGATAGTCAAGTTATCATAGGCATATATGTTTATAAATTATATTTGGTAAAAAATATGTCTCATCGAATTATCAGATCGGTGAAGGTCGATCTTCCACGTCTCCTCTACTATCTTACGAAATTTTTCGATCAGCACACGTGACCTCGCGCGAGTTTCACAGTTTTTACCCATCCCACAAAAGTGCTCAACGCCGCTAAAGAAGTTTTCACTTCAAAAAAAAACATTTAATAACTATCTAATCGGAAGTGGAAGTTAATAGAGGAGTCAAACAAATTAGGAGTTAGAATTAACGCTATCAGCTGTAGTCGAGGTACACGTAATTTCCCAAATGCAAGCGAGTTTGCATTTCAAAGGGGAAACATAATACTTATTAAATCTCATAGTCTGAATGGCGCAAGTTGAATCGGATCGAGTTAGTGGCACATTCTCACCGAACGTCAGAATTTAAAGTAGTACAGAACTACCTCTTTAATTGGAGTTTCAGGTAACAGGTAAAATACTAAAACTACGAAGATAAACTGTTAAATCATTTGACTTTGTTGCAAGTTTTCAAAAAATGTCTAGCCTTGCAAGTCAAAACGCTTAAAGGCACATGTAAAGTGCAAGTGAATGGGGAAAGCCAAATAAGTTAAGAGTAGGACTTGGCGTTGGCAGCGTCCTCGAGGTGCACGTAATTACCCAAATGCGAGCGGAATTGCATGTCAAAGTGAAGGCATAATTAAAGCTCGGAGTGTAAATGGTGCATGTTCAATCGGATCGGGTTAGTGGCGTACTCCCACCAAGCACCGCAATGTAAAGCAGTGCACATGTGTCTCTTAATAGAAGGGGTTTATAAATTGTACAAACATAAATTGAAATCTAAACTGACATACTGTAGTAAGTTTTATTACTAAATCAAGTTTTGGGTTTATTCGATACTAATATAAAAGAGTTCAGTGTACCTTTATTGAGTCAAAATGCTTCATAAGCCACTGGTTACTAAACGGGAGGAGCAGAAGATATTAGAGGAGAAATTGGCGCTGGCAGTGACACTCGGGGTACACGTAATTGCCCAAAAGCGAGCAGATTTGCATATCAAAGTAGAGGCGAAATTGAAGCCCAAAGTGTAAATAGCGCGAGTTGAATCGGATCGAGTTAGTGGCGCACTCTCGCTGAGCGACAGAATAGAAAGCAGTACAGAGCTACCCTAAATCTTTCATAATATGTATAGAGAATTCAATAAAAAAGTTAAACGTGTTCACTTATCTGATCGAAAAAACATAATAATTTAATACTTACAGTAATTTCTTTTAAGGAGGTTAACAAAATTGTAACACTAACATTCTAACTTCCCGAATAAATAAGAAACTTAAATATGACTGTGACTAAAAGAAAAATATGAAATAAGAGAATAAGAAAAGAAAATAATATTCTCATTCATGTCAAAATAATAATCCAAGTTAAAACAAGATAAAACTTTTAGCGAAGGTTAAATAAACATAATAACATCTACTAAGAAGATTTTCTCGGAAGAAATTAGTTAATTGTTTCACGGATAATGCCTGGATGAATAGGCGTCTATCTCCGGAATAATCCCCAACCCGTGTCAGTCCGCAATTCTATTAAGCTCAAGCAGAGATAACTAGGTTATAGAAGTTCAATACCTTCAACAGTACATACCTATAATACAGACTACACCTACAGTTTCAGGACCGGCACGGACGTTCAATTTGAATCGTCGTAGGTAGATAGGTGGGTACATTTACGGTGTTGACATACAGTGAGTGGAATCTCTTAGTTTACTCTACACCATGCAGTAATGCAAGTGGGTAGGTACTACATAGTTACCCCGAACCACCCTGCATCTATAGCGCCGGCGTCAACCTCTCTTGGGATAATTTAATTAATCGACACGGTATAACAGCTACTAAAACTGATTTCCTCCTCAGATATCCATTTACCGGCATTATTGTGCCACTCAACTTTAAATTCGATTATGTTTCACGTACCGAATATGGATGTTCCACTCTATGCTGACCCTGAGCGAAGTCATGGTTCAAATATTGAATCTTGTTTGACATGCTACATTTGTTACAGCTTTTTGTTACTGACAAGTTGCAAATTCGTATTGTATGGAGAGCAAGAAAAAAATAACAAAGTGATTCGTTTCTTTTTGCACAGATGATCCTTGCAACCATATATATATCTAACGAGAAAGTAAACGTGTATTACTACAATTCCAATTTGTGTTAGTTAGTACAGTACAATTTGTATAAGGCTTTGTCGTACTTAAATGGAAATTACCGAAAGCTTTTACTTGTAAACATTAAAATTCTGACAATTTAAAAGATAAGTTTATTATCAATATGATAGTTAATCCAATGTCACTAATTCATACTTCTAAAAAAACTGAAGAAAAAGTGAAAATCAATAAGTGATATTAACCTTATTGATATCCTTGTGAAATGTTTTTCGTTATTGTTTTAATCTTTAAATTTAAGTACAATATCAATCAATGTTTAAATACAGTATCAAAACAATTATCAAAGGAAAATTTCTAAGATTTTCTCATATCGAAATTTTATTACATATGCCGAATGTAATTAAACGATGTCCTAATTACAAGAAATAAACTATGTATCAACATTTTATACATAAAATAAATTAAGATTGTATCAAAGGAACATTTATTACAGAATATTTAACTAAAGTATGTAGGTAGGTAAGTTATACTCGGAGTTCGCAATAGAAACTTTATTTAAGATACAGACAGGGTTTGTTAGGAGGGAGTCAGCGAAGTTTCGATCCAGACTAATATAATTACAGATTAACAGGGGAGTGGATGAATCCAAACTTCGATTTACTTCGATTACTTGCCAACAGTAGCGTAGCTATCGGGTTGTCAATCGAGAACAAAAACCACACTGATGAAACATTAAAGCTATTATATCCGAGGGATTTAACAGCCCGCCTTGTTTGAGAATGCTCAAACGGAACTTTGTTGAAGAAATAAGAAAAACAAACACTTAAGACTTTGTACGAAGAAAGCGGCGGTGAAGCGCACAAACGTAATTAGATTAAGAGGGAATGTGGATGAATCCGGATTCCGGATAGTGAACGCTTCCGAACAATTGCTATTGGATTTAGATGCTCGGCTTCCAATAACTGTCGATATTGGTACGCTTCCGTTTATTTACGAAAGTAAGCTTTTGTAACAAGTAATGCAATCGTTGACAGATGAATTCATTTAACCGATGCGTACTAACGCTGACATTGTAGATATTTCAGAAGTTATAAATTATTCGGGTAAATGGGCCATAAACTACGGATTTTATAGGTTAAAGGCCAACAGATGAGTATAAAGCCGAAAAGCCTCGAGTTCCGCATTTGAACGGAGTCGACGCAGTCACTCAACGCATAGCATAATGTATTTAATTACGGGCACTTCGCGTCTGCTCCAATCTAGTAATTAGGAAACAGAGCGGCGGAACGTAATCAGCGCCCTTTGGTACGTCGACACGCTGAAAGCTCTGCCGCTCGACTCTAGCAGCTTTTGACTCGCATTTCACAACCTGTTGACGAGTTAGTTAAGCCCCTAGCGGGCACCGTCCGCACAAAGCGCTTATTGCTACCCCTCGCGACGCTTACTTGCTGACTCTGACCTTTCCGACCAATTTGTACGCGAGACTTGCTGTTTAAAAGCCGTGACAAATGTTAGTATTACAAACATATCGTAAGCGTTTGTAAAACAACTTTATTTTGTGTAATTAATCATTTCCGCGGGTGACTTTGGCACTTGTACAGTTGTAATAAACCGAGACCGAACAACTTTGGCGCTTACATTTAACGGATATTTACTTCACAACCTTCCACAACTTTTCCAAACTTTTGCGGACTCGGCGGAGAACTAAATTAATTTTCTGAATTCGTAAATATTAAAGCGTCAAAAGTTTTATTCGTATTTTAAAGGGGTAAAGAAAAAAAACACTTGCCTTATCGTCGTCGCCTTCACTATCACACTGGAACAAGAAAAAAACAATTAATTACACAATCGGTGAAGATTAATTAAAAAACAAATTCCATGCATAACTTATAAAGGACATAGGCTTAGAATGCGTGCAGGTAACTATCTAGTGTAATTAAACATCCTTTATTGATAGATTGCTATTGATTAAGTTTCGTCGTGGATAGGCTGGAGGCTTAGCAATTGGTAATTAGTAATTGCCTATGTTGATGAGATAAAATTTCGTTACATTTTTTTTATCTTGGTAATATTTGCATACCTTCTGGAGGTAAATATGGCGGACTGAATATATAAACAACTTTTTTAAACACCCATATTTGTACAAATATAAGTCTTTGTCTTTGATATAGGTTTGAAATATATAAAATATTTCTAGGAAGAAAAAGTTATGGAAATTTAAATGTATTTACTATTCATATTAAATCATAAATGCTACAATGTCTTCTAAAGGTAGATTACAAATAAAAACTTTTGCGCCAACATTTTGACAAAATAAGGTTGAACACATTCCCTAAATAACGTTCCAAATCTGAAGAACCTTAAAGGGTCCAATGAAGGGAAAAAAGGCTATCGCCGTGGCATATTGACAAATAATCCGTACAAAATTTACGAGGTAAGTTCGCGCCTTGAGAAACAACAAGGGATCAGCCGGAGATTGGTATTACAATTCCAAATAAATACAGAGCATGAAGTATTCAGGGCGGGCACAGGTAATGTTATGTAGTACGGAGCGGCAGCGGATCGACAAATCTCGTGATTTAGGAGCGATACGCGCCGAATATCGAGCAGGGAGTGCGCGTTGCGTGATCGGAGTAAATTTGCACCGGCTAATCGAAAATTATACTTACGTGAATATTAGCTATTGGTATGAGCAAAGCAGTTTAGATAAATTGATCACTTATCAAAATTGTGACAGAAACTTCACCAGAGAAATTAGAATTTTCATTGAATTCGCCTTTTACTAGGCGTATTCAACCATATATTAATTTAACCACCATGTAAAACCTTACTCGTCTCGTCTTGCTTGTAAAGATAATTATTATTAAATTCTCACTCACTTAACATTAATTTAAACAAAAACTTATTAAATACCAGCTTTTATTTAAAAGCTTAGTAGTTCTTGTATATGAGGCTTCAATTGATACCCATATCGAGTTTGGTGTAAAAAAATATGGAATCCACCGTTAAGTGGCAGCGGCCATCTTGGATTTACAACATTTTTAGTGTATATATTTAATAATTGCGTTGTCATCTGAACTAAATGTTTGCCGAAAATTTTATCTAAATCAAAACTGTGATGCAAAACCCCACCCGAACAAACATACAACTTAATAAAAAGTTAATAAATAATCCCACCCAAAACTCCTTTGTCTAAATATAGCGTAAACATTTATTATTCCTATAACATGTTTCTAAGCGTCAATCATGGACAAACGTGAAATCTATCCGTGTGAGTCAATATCAAGCCAGTTTCACCCGCTCACTGATACGAGTTATTTTTTTAAACGATTTTACACATGGACATAATATAGGTATGAAGTATCGATTGGCTATAAATATTTAAGAGAAATACTTAAGTAATTGTTCAAATAACAATTTTGTTTTTTTTTTTTGTTTACAAAACCGTAAAAAATTGCCTTATAGCGTTACTTCCAAAGTGAGTTCTTTTATAAAACAACAGTACTAGATGTATCTAATCAATGTAGATTATAATCTACTCTTCGCGTATGAAGAGGCTCGTGCCTTACAAAAATCTTACCCAGACTTACATTTATCGAAGACAAAAAGAATGAAGCTTCAGCAAAGAGAAACGAAAGCGTAAGAACCGAAAATCATGCGTTTTAAGTAAAAAGATTACCCACAAAGGATACCAAGGTTAAATAAGTAGGATATATTTCGGAATATAGTGATTATACTTACGATATAGCCTTTTCCGGAACTACAGCGGCTACTGGCCTGTAGGCAGGAAAAGAAAGCGAACTTATGAGTGGACTGGAGTAACTTGGGTTTCTTAAAAATCGACCATATCTCCCTCGGGGTTGTATTGAGATAAAACTTTAAAAATGAATTAAAATCGCTAAAGTGCAAATAGCTAATATGTTTTAGCAGATTATAAATTAACAAGTTATCTATTAGTTTGGCTAAACTCGAGCTGAAGGGACCGCGGTAAGTCTATTATTTAATTGAATTAACTTATTTTTAATTTAAGTTATTTAGTTCTTATCTTTCTTCTTTACATAAATATTTTTCAAGGGAATCCAATTTCCTAATGCGTATAATGTACATTTCTTTATTGTTCAATCTCGGACCTTTCTCTTAGCTATAACAATATCGGATGACGTAGTCTTCATTGAATTTATAACATCCTTACATGTTCATTTCTTTTAATAGCTGTGTATTAGGTTGTGAAGAATTGTTGGGAGATATGGGATATTGCAACAAAATAATAAAAAAGAAGTGTAACAAAAATAAACTAAGAAAAGAGTCACAATCACAACATTGACCAATTTTATTTTAAACATGCTTTTTGTATCTTTATTAACACCTTTTTCTTATTGAAGAAGATTCTTTCTTAGATTCTCATAATTTTGATATTAAGACCTATAGTTTGCGGTTTGCAGTATTGAATGGATGGTTTGCGTACTAAGGTCCTTTGAAATAGGAACGAACTTTGTTCCTATTTGGAACCACTTATACGTATAAAGACACTGTGTGACATTTAACAGATTTTACAAAAAAAATATAGCATAGCAATAGATACTTCGTGTAACACGTACGTCACTAAGATGATCAGACGCTGTGCGACATTTATATGTAGCTTTACTAATAACAACAAGGAGCAGATACACATTAATACGTACGTCACTAAGACGGTCACGCGAGGAATCGGGATCCCGCGGCGCCACCGAGCTGCCGGTGAGCCGCTCCGAGGCTCTCCCGCTGTCATCCGACGTGCCAGCGTCTTGAAGCAGCGTTATACCCTGCACACGGATAACTCACATTATTTACTACAGTACCTGGACGACCAAGCGTTGCTCGTATAAAAACAATTGATTTTCTTAGTTAAATTTTAAGCAAAACACTCTTGGTTTATTGTTACTTAACAACGCCATCTGAAATAGCTCCTAATTAAAAAAAAATATTGCCACAAAAAATATAAAATCGCCACATGATTGAGGTTTGACCCAGATCTCTAGCACCGCAGTCATTCTACGTAATCATTTGACCAAGGAATCTTAATTTCTATTGACGAAATTTTTATAGAGCTCTTTCAAATCCACATTGTCATTTGTTTTGAATTAAGTTTTAAATGACAATGACGATTGACGGCGTTCTACGCCACAATATTATTAATATATAATATAGATGTCAGTAAGAGTCATATTTTTCAGTTTATATTTAAGTTGATTATCCCTGGAATTCCGAATAAATCGACAATTTCTAAAAAGGTAACCTAACTGGATTAATATCACCCCCGAAACTCTGGGCACTAAATTTCATGAAAATCCTTGGAGCCGTTTCCGAGATTCAAATTATATATACAGGTGTAGTACATATATTATTATGTAAATGAAGTGAAGCTTTGACGTCTCGTGCGTACATGCCGTACTCTATGGCACAGCGAGGATCGCTTCCTCAAGTCAGCTGGTGCTAGGAGGTAAGAAGGACGCGTGCGGTGAGTGTATGGCAGGAGCCGATATAATAGTATCCAGTGAGTGAGTATTTGTGGTATCCCAATAGGAACATACAGTACAATAGATATATACAAGAATTGCTCGTTTAAAGGTATTATATACATCAATAATCATTACTACAAAATTACTATTTTTGATATATTTGTGAATGAAATTTTGAAACATAATAGCGCCGTATAGCTTTTTTGGCAAACTAAAATGAAAAAATAAGAAAGGTTCAGAGGTATGTACATCAAATTAAATGGGACTTGTACACAGTGATGTATAGATGATGATGATAATGGTAATGATGTTTAGGAAAAATTATCCAAGCTATGATATTTCGCATTTGCTCAGCGTCACATTACGGCCACCTTTTTATTTATAGAACACCGAAAAAACAATAATACCGCACGAAATATTGACTTTCCGTTTGATGCCCTGCAAAAATAAATTTATACGAATCAACGGAGGCAGAGCCCATAAAATGTTTTCGCAGTAAACCTAAAACAACCGCAATAATGAAAACAAAAATCGACTAAGTGAAAGTCGGACTCGCGCACGTAGGATTCCGTACCATTATCAAAACAAATCACGTTTATTGTATGGGAGCCATAAATTAAATGTGTCTTTCTTTGAATATTTATTTATTTTAATATTTATTTTATTCTATTGGAACGAAGTTCCTTATCGCGCGTTGTGAAAGGGGGCTGGACGGAAAAAATTCTTACAAAAGTTGTCACAACATTATCTTACATATGTATAGTCTATGTATGATGGCTATACAGTGCCTAATGTATAGTCGACGTGACGACTGTTATTATTATTATTATAATATGTTTTTATAAATCATTGTAAATAAAATAAAGGTGTTATGATAATTTTGTAAAGTAGTTACTCGAACAAGCCGGATTCCGAAAAGGCTATAGTACCATGGACCACATACACACGCTGCGACAGGTTATACAAAAGACCGAGGAGTATAATCTGCCGCTATGTATTGCGTATGTGGACTATGAGAAAGCCTTCGATTCTATCGAGACCTGGGCAGTGCTAGAGTCTCTCCAGCGATGCCAGATTGACTATCGGTACATCGAGGTGTTGAAGTGTTTGTACAAAGCCGCAACCATGACAGTCCGAGTCCACGACGGAAGCACTGGACCTATTCCAGTGCAGCGCGGAGTACGACAAGGGGATGTTATATCCCCGAAGCTGTTTACCGCTGCTGAACACCTCACACACCTTCGATTTGCCGATGACATAGTAATCTTGGCGGAGAACCTGGAAGACTATGCTAGGTGACCTCCATAGCGTCTCACAAAGGGTGGGTCTTAAGATGAACATGGACAAGACGAAGATCATGTCTAACGTCCATATCACACCTATACCGGTTGTTGTTGATGGCGCTACTCTCGAAGTTGTCGACGAGTACATCTACCTGGGACAAGCGATCCGTATGGGTAAGTCCAGCTTCGAGAGAGAGGTAACTCGTAGAATCCAACTCGGTTGGGCAGCGTTCGGGAAATTACAAAGTGTCTTCTCGTCCAGAATACCTCAGTGCCTGAAGTCGAAAGTTTTCGAGCAGTGTGTGTTGCCAGTGATGACCTACGGCGCTGAGACGTGGTCTTTTACAGTTAGCCTTTTCCACAAGCTCAAGGTCGCTCAGCGAGCGATGGAGAGGGCTATGCTTGGTATTTCTCTACGCGACAGAATTCGTAATGATGAAATCCGTAGAAGAACTAAGGTTACCGACATAGCTCTCAAAATCTGCAAGCTGAAGTGGCAATGGGCAGGCCATATAGTTAGGAGGACCGACAACCGATGGGGAAGAAAGGTCCTTGAATGGAGACCACGTCTCGGCAAAAGGAGTACAGGCCGCCCTCCAACCAGGTGGACTGACGACCTGAAGAAGACAGCGGGTAGTCGCTGGATTCAGAAGGCCCAGGACCGGGAGGAGTGGCGAACGTTAGGGGAGGCCTATGTCCAGCAGTGGACAGTAAAAGGCTGATGGATGGATGGAGTTTCTTTGCTTTTTTTTTGTTACATTCGCCTTTGTGCTCTTTGCGAGTAGTGTCTCCTGGTACCGCAAAATCGCCACCATTACTTTCAAAACAGTTCACAGCCTCGATTCATGTACCAGGATCCCATAACCTAACAGGAGATTGTTTTTGATAAATCGTTTTTTCTTTTTGGAACAAATAAAAAATATTCACTAATTTAATCGAAAGGAACTTCGTTCCATCCGGGTGTCCCTTGACACCTCTCAATTTTTTTTAAGTTCTTGTAGTTATAGCGGCAATAGAAATACGTCATCTGTGAAAATTTCTAATATCTAGCCATCATAGTTCATGAGATACAGCCTTACAGACGGATGAACAGCGTAGGCTTAGTAATAGGGTCCCGTTTGGCACCCTTCGGGTACGGAACCCGGTAAAAATGAGTAAAAAATATTTTGGGGGAAAGTCGGCTACTTCTAATTTGATTTGCCAAGGGGACGAAAGCTTTTATGTACGTTCACAAAATTGAGCGGTGACTACGATAAAGAAAAACTTGATAATACAGATTCGGAGCTCCGGTATGGCGCTACGAAGACGAGAAGAGGCAGCCCACAACCTAACGTGGCAGGGATCCGACACTAAAACGAGTCTCCCATTTCTATTATAGTTCATTTATTGACGTGATAACGTCTTTAAAATCGTTTTAGTCGGGTGACATGTTCAGAAACTTGTGTCACACCAAAACCTCACGAGCGCGATCGCAGGTATAACGAGAGAGAGACGGACCGATCTCCCGTCTCATCTCGAGCGCTGCCAGTCATTCCGTGAAACTTGTCACGCGGAATCCTCACGAGCGGAGGCTGGCATAGCGTTCGAGTGAGTGGACCGATCTTCCGTCTCTCTCACTCTAGCGGCATACAAACGAATGGAGATTTTCTCGTGCGGACGTTATCACGTAAACATCTCGATCGTAAACCTACTTTACAAACCATTTGCCGTTTTTTTTTCTGAAGCTTTAAACTGTCTGACAAAAGTTTTGGTCCATGGAAAGTGTCTGACACTTATGATAATACTTCAGAATAATATTTTATAAAACATATATTATAAAAATCGGCCGTGAAAATTTAAGTAAAACTTATTTTTAGTTACCTTTCTCACCTGGTACCTGCCCAGGTGTCACGAGGCAAGCTCCACAAACGTACAGGTATTCAACGCGCATGAGCCTCTATTGAAAACCTAAAGTTTCATCTGTGTGAAAATAAGTTATGTCTGATCGTTCTGGGATCTTGGACTATAATAGAAGAGGATAAAACGGAAGGTAACTTGTTGGTAAATGGATAACTCTTCGACCGTTTTCGCCCATTGAACTTTTATGAGGAAATAAGGGACGAGTTTGAAAGCGAAATGGAATGTTGATTGTTTTTATGTCTGAATGTTATGGTTCTTATTATACGTTTTACTTCATAAGTTATTTTAAAACCAGTAAACGCTTTAGTAAATTTGCATGCGCTCATTATGTATGTATAGTTTACTCAAGTCAAAGGTTTTAAACAAACACTCTAGGTGGGCACTCAAACGTGATCAACAACGCATACATTACGGAACAGTTAATTCATTAGTATACAGAGGGTTTAAGTAAAAACTTTTCGCAGTATCCGTTGCAGGTTGCAGCACGCACACGCAAGCGTAATATCCGTGTATAGGGGAGGCTGTAAGGTCGTAAAGCTGAGAATTGTTAATGGCGTCTTAAGTAGTCGGTGAGACATAATAAAAGTTGAATACGCTGCGAACCCCAAAAAGATAACAATAAGACATACGCGCACGATTACGTCCCCGATTCTAATAAAAGGGATTGCTTCCCGACCCTTTACATAGATAAACGAGTCAAGCGGAGTCACACATATCAATTTAATCCGTGTTGCGTAGGCGAGCGAGATCCCACTAATCCACAGCGGGTCGTGTTCAGCGGGGATGTAGCGAATCGTGTTAACCACGTAATTACTCGTACTTTCTCGCATTATTTAGTGATTAACTTGCGCCGCGCTTGCAAGCACGTTGAGTGTGTGCTTTTTGAAGTTAATTTATCATAACTTAATACTAAGAGTTCCGTACCTCAGAGGAAAACACCCGTAAAAGAATTATATTTTTTGTCCGTTCGGTCGTCCGACGCATTGTCTATTCGTCGGTCTGTCAAGGACAAGGACCCTTTTTCTCAGGAACGTCTACATGTACATGTGGGATCGATTTAAAATTGGGTCAAATACTGCAGGTGTAAATTAATCTAACTTTTAGTTATTCTCGTATTAAAAAGAACAACCTATAGATTTTTTCTTTTTAATACCCCCGTTAAAATAATAAAATTTGAAGAAAAGTTCATTAGTATTCTATTTTTCATAGTATAAATAAAAATATCCATAAATTTTACAAAACAAATAGGTTTTTCTTGTTTATACTTTGTATCAAATTAAATTAGCAGTGCAGCATGGCACTCTTCGGGTGATTTCGACTCACTCTTAGTCAGTTTTTTTTATTTTTGATATGCAATGAAGTTAAGTAACGCTTCGTCAATATTAAACAACAAATTTATTATAATCGTACACTTACATGACAGCCGTAATGTTTAAAAGAGTTCCTACCTTAAAAGAATTAAAGTCTGTTACGCTGTTTTATACTGGGGTTAAATAGAAACCAAATAAATATTTAAATTTCTTAGTACGGTTACATTACAAACGTGCGGTTTTAAACCAGTGTATCTTTCGGTGCGTTCTTGCTTTGTGTGTTTTTTTAGAGCGTGTGTAGCCGCGAAACGTCAAGATTTGATATTTTCAGGTACAAAAAATAGCGCGCACGTAAGCGCGTTTAGGAAAACGTGCAATTCGGCGCGTATTCGGTCGTATAGGAACGACGACTACGCGCCGATAAATACGCTAGTTTGAAACCGCCCTTATAACGTTGAGTATTTGGAACATTGCAACATTGGAAATATACTATACGACAGTATTTACTATTTAACATATTAAAGTACTGCAATCACATGTATGAATTAATGGAATCAATAGTAAACATTTAATTATTCACCAATAACGACATTTACTGCACATAATAATTACAGCTAACATAAACAAGTCGTAAAATTATGTACTTGTAATAAAGACTTCATAAAGGCAAAGAATAAACGTGCCAGTTTAGTTGATGTAAAGTGCGGATTCAGTGGGTGTACAAGTCGGGAGTGCCATTTAATCTGTATCTTTATGACAGTCCGGGAGTGCCGGGAGTTAGTCCGGCGGGAGGTGGGAGTAGTTGGGGAGCTTAGATATACTAAATACGGATTGACTCGAGCGTCGGGCCGGTCTATGGAGTTTCCAGGGGATGAAAGGACGACTTAAATCTTTCTAAAAAAATTAATAAAAATGAATAGGCAACATCATACACCCGAGCTTGTGAAACAAGGGTAAGACGGGATTTTTATACTCGTAATGAATTTAAAATTTACTATCGATATTATTTCTGTCAAGTGTAAAAGAAAAAAGTGTCGCATCGATATTCTCACTCATTTTTTGCTCCTACGAGAAGGTTTGGATAGACGAGTACACATTGACACGCTCGAGAAATTCCAAAAATCTCCTCTTGGGTATCGGCTGGAGGGCACTCGACTCGACCGACGGCCGGCGACCGACGGCACAACCGCTAATTGAAACAACGAGCGCGGCCGAACATTATTACTTATTCATGAGAACTCCATATGGCGGCTGAACGTGACCAAGGCGATAAATCATTCAATTATATTTTTCATGAATAGATAGACAATCTTGACTGATTTAACTCGAATGGTGCGGGTTGCCTTTTCGATTTTATTCTATCGGGCTATTTTCATATTGCTTATAAATATTCAATTGCGAACATGAGCAATATTTCGAAATTTATGCAACTCTTATGTTTGTTGAATCCTTTTGTTTGCTGTTCATAGTGTATATTTACGATTTACTTTTCAGTGCATACCTACTCGATAAGTTGAATTGATCCTCTTCAAAACTGTTCTTTGTTTCTAAAAATTTTATATTTTTACAGGTCGATAAAAACGATTTTATTTATCTAAAAATCGTTTACTAAGTAAGTAATGACAGATTGTATGTATACTATTTACATTGCTACGTTCATTTGTTTGCTTCACGCAAAAATAATTAAAATTTATGAGCAAATGTGCACGGTCAATGTGTTACTTCGATGAATAGGCGATACTGATACTTACATTATAGGAATAGATAGATCTTCATCATTCTAAACTTCCTATACTAAAATATACAAATAGACTAAGCGCGATGGTTTGAACGAAGATTTGCAGTTTTTTTACAGCTATTTTGGCTTTTCGTGATCGCCTACTAGTAATAATTGCATGAGTTTATTTTTGAGTTAATTGAGAGTTAGTTATCAATCCTTTAAAAATCATAAATATTTTTTCAATGTAAACTACTTACGAGTACGTTGGATTTCGCCAAATTCATTGATTGTAAAGACAAAGACATTTATTTGCACAAATATGGGTATATGCGTACAAGGTAGTTTTAAATGTATTTACATTGATACATGTAATGGGTAATTAAACTTTCGCCCCGGAACAGTGCAGAGGCAGTCCACCGAGGCGGTTTTAGTGCGGTACAAATTCCACACATTCACACAACCCAGTTCCTCTTCCAAGGTTTCGGGTACCTTTTGAAGGTTTCCTCCACAATACAAAAAAAAGGTTATTAAACTTCAGTTTTAATCTACTTGAAGCCTTGAAGTATAACAGTTGTTTCCAATAAAAAAGGATTTTAAAAAGGAAAATTTGCTCGAAATCAGAAGCTTGTTGACGTCAAATCTGGGCGCTTATCTATACGACGAAGGGGACTGCTAGCACTCAAAGATTTGTTGATCAGATTTACTGTATCATTATGCTTCTCTTCTACTTTACTTCAACCTCAATATAAAAATTGCTTCCAATGAAAGCTCCAAATCGATAAAACTTCCCTAAAAACCGAATGTAGAAACTATATTAAATAGTACAGGCGCTAGAGCCGCGCTAGCTAGTAGCTACGAGGTACAGTGATTATCACCAGTCAATTGTATTTGTTGATCAGATAGATTACTGCATCATTATGAAGTCAAGAGTATGTTTCTCTGCTTTAATCTCCATATAAAAAATATTTTCAATGAAAATCTCAAATTGATATATAACTTGCATGTAAACCGGAAGTATGAACTAACGCTATTAACAATACTAATTGGGAGCTTGAGCCGTATGCGCTCTTATCATGGCTACTACGGGGGAAGGTGACTGTCAGCATTCAATTATTTGTTGATCAAATTACTGCATCATTATGAAGTCAAGTGCACGGAGGAAGGGCGTCGGCGGCAAGGTGGCAGGATGCGGTCTCTCCAAGTGGGGTGTTGCATAATTTATTTATGTCGCGGCACGTTACTCTCTCGTTGAAACTTGTCTGCGATACCGGGACCCCGTTCTAATTACTAAATGCATTAACGTGTATTGTAATTAATGCGCGTCGTATGAGTTTAATTAAGCGCATTAATACGCCGTGTACCCTGTCTACTTCTTTTGCGGCGAGCATTCTGTCTCTTTCGACAGTTCGTGGCTTTGAGTAATTGCTTTTAGTGCGCATAATATAATTTTCGATTTCAATAATTTAATACAAAAATATTAGTTAAGCTTAGTTAAGGGTTTACTAGCCCAAATAAATCAGTGTCCATAACATTGTTGCAAACAAGTTTTTATTCACTAAGAAAGTAGACTAGAATATAGAAATTTTGACTTGAAGACCGTAAGTATATATTTATCGTATCTATCGTATCTATCGTATCTATCTCGTATCCCAATATGATCGAACTATCTACGGGGCTTTCTTACGTAAGAAATAAAATTCTAAAATTCTAGGGTAGGCTTAAAAACAATCAATTTATTTACAATGAGAAGAGAGAAAGAAATCGCCGTTGAGTTCATAACAAAAAAACCTATCCCTATCGAATGAAACAATGAAACTTACGGAAATACTGTAATTTAACTGCAAAATCTCATGTGTTAAATCAGATAAATCAGCGAAATCTGCAAAATTTCGTATACGGCCCCTTAAGACGAATAGTTAGCATACTCGTAGGAATAGGTAATAAAACAATAGAACGCGACTAATGGATATATTTCTTAACTAGTCTTCCGCTTCGCCTGCGTTTAAACGTTCCCGTAGGATAAAAACCTAATGTCGTTTCCCAAGGTCCATTCTATCTGTGTTTCAAATTTCATTATAATCGGTTCAGTGGTTTAAGCGGGAAAGCGTAGCAGACAGACAGACAGACTGAGTTACTTTCGAATTTATAATATTAGAATAGAATGGAAGAATGGATAAACCAGAAAATAACCAAACACAGTTCACAAGAAACAGAAAGATTCACATCATCAATATTATCTTTGTATTCTGACTGACAATAGCGAATATGTTGAATTTGTTCATATTGCGTTGTCAGCGGATAAATCAGTTTGAGCGTCCGCGTCGGGCACTGACAACGGAACGAACACATTACATTAACTATCTACTAGCCAGTAAATGGAGTTTCGCGATAGACCTCTCTCGGATTAATATTACACACCGACAGGCCCAACTAATGGATTTGAGACCGAATTAACATTACAGCACCGTTTCTATTTTATCGTCGTGACTGCTTTACTAGAATTCATTGAGTCGTAAATAAATAAGCAGAATGGTATATCGGTTTTAGATACTATATCGTATTATCGCGGAACCAGTTTCGATTTATTTTAAATAAAGTAATATTCATATCACAGATAAAATACGAATATAAATTTACTGAAGGAAAATACACCATAATGTTTTTTACAGCTTCTAATCTTGACTCAGAGATCGCTATCGGCGAGTGAGTGTGTTATGTTAGCACAGAGTAATCTGTATTTATAAACATTGCATTAGCGGCAAGCCTGCGATTCTGCATGCTATGTAGGTAGTACATTGTTGCTGTTACTCACGTAATACGTATGTTGCCAGCAACGCTTCTGTTTGCCTATTAAATACAATTTGTGAACATCACGCTTTATGGCTACACACGGTTTCGCAATGTTTACCTACTAGAGGTTTGCAATTCACCAGATTCGAGGCACAAAGCTATACAGGCCAGTTCAAACGGCGGATATCCATTTGCATTCTTAATTCATTTTATACAAGTGGAAAATGTTAATATAAAACTTAATATGTAGTTGGTACAAACAATTTCTGAAAAAAAAAATCATTTTTGATATTATTAAGTATACGTTATATTAAAACTAAGATTGCACGTTCTTACAATAAGCTATGTTATTGTGTCTTGTACTTTACTATTTCCGTACTCAGATCAGAACGGAGGTGAAATGAAATGAAATAGTTTGAAATGAAATAGTTTATTAACATCCTGGGTAATAATATACACTTGATGTTTGTCATTGTTGTACGGCCATCAGCTGTGGCATGAACATACCGATTTTAACTGGGAATGGAAAGGATAATTAGTTTTCGTTTTCGGATTTCCACTTTCTGAGTGGGTAGTGTCATGAAAAACAATATAATACAAATATAAGATTTAATTTTAAATTACTAATAGACTTATTACTAGCTGACTAGAACGTCTTTTAGTTCTGCAAGACACAGTATTCATTCTGCCCTCAGATAAGAAGAACAAGGCCGTCACGAGCATGCGCCAATGATGTATGTACCTACCGACCGGAACTGGGAAAGGCATTTTGGTTAGCGGCGTCTAAATAAAGTAATCATTTCAAGTACTTATTCAGTTTTGCGAATCGTCCTACAAATTTATAAACATAAACATTTGTTTTATATAATTATCTCAATATTCTTTTCAATTAGTGGCTCTTACAATGCGTTCTTACTGCAAAAGATTGTATTCGTACCACACTGAGATAAGGATAATGGAACCGTCACGAGCATGCGCTCATTATCCACAAAAGAGCACTGATTTTTTTTAAAGTTCGCTTTTCCGCTTTTCTATGTTCGAAAATAGTGTTATCGAAAACGATTGTCCAAATTACTCTCGAAGCATGATCTTGTACTTTCCTATGAAATCATTGGCCTGAAAATTTGTGTGCAAACGGTACAGTATTCGTTCCGCACTATGATAAGGGGAACTCAAGTGTTCGGTCTTCCGCGATTTATTTGTCTGAGTTGGAAAATAGTGTTATGGAAAATGATTGTGCAAATTACAATCCAAACGATTGTCCAAATTATTCTCGAAGCATGACCTTGTACTTTCCTATTACTTAAATCGTTGGTCTAAAAATTTGTGTGCAAACGGTACAGTATTCGTTCCGCACTATGATAAGGGGAACGGAGTCGCCCCGCGAGCATGCGCCAATAATAATACTCACCGGAACTTGGAATAAAAGCACTTGGATAGCCGCTGTCGAGAGTAATCAGTTCAAGCATTCAGTTTTCCGCAACTTATTTGTGCTGGGAAGCTTATAAAAATATGAAGAAATAGAATTGTATAATGCAGCATTCTTGTGCTTCTTTACTATTTATTTATAACTAGTGGCCGCCCGCGACTTCGTCCGCTTGGACTTCGGTATTAGTCATAGCATGATGTTATATAGCCTAAAGCCCTCGAGTGGTTGCCCGTACCCGTGTCCATCCATAGGCGACGGTGATCGCTTAACACCACGCGGCCCGTCTGCCTTTTTGTTCGGTTTATTTATAAAAAAGCCTTCCCCGTTAAATGGACTATCCAACACAAAAAGATTTTTTCAATTGGAACCAGTAGTTCCTGAGATTAGTGAGTTCAAACAAATATACAAACGAACGAACAAACTTTATGAATATTGATTAATTATTGTCGACGTGTGGGAATGGTACGAAAAAGCGTGAACCCTATTTCGTACAGTTACCATATTATTGCCAGCTCATCTTATGTTGGTTTTTTTTTCTATCTATTATCTATTTTTCTTTTCATTTATAAGTTACATGTTATCATTTAAGGGACTGTAAATTACAAAACTTCAATACATTAACTGAAGTTTTCGATAAATCAACAACGATACTTCCAAACACCGATCGATTCGATCGATCTGAACCGATTTAAATAAAACAAACACTAAATGTTAATCAAAAAAAAAATACCAATACGTCAGTGAAAACCGCATCCTTCTACGTTAAGCCCTTCCTGAGATTAGCGCGCACAAACGAACAGACAAACAGACAATTCTAAAAATCATTGTTTTGGCTTCTATTACGCTAATGAATAGCCCTAGTGACTGTTTTTCTCAAATATCTTCAATATACAGAAACCTACTTGTTACAGATTTATTATATGTATAGATATAGAACTTATAGATAGATGGCTACCAGAACATTTGTAAATAATGGTTCTATTATTTATTTTATTCTTTGTATATTAATAATCCGCACGATTTAATAGTCAAAATATCAAAATGCATGCTTTGTTACTTGCAAATTGGAGAATATAATGAAAAATATTTAAGGTCGCTGCATACGTAACGTGATGAAAACTCGGACGGAACGTGAACGGGACGGGGACGTGACTGCCTCGTTCAAAACGGGAACGTTCACCACCACCGTGCCACGTTCACGTCCCGTCCGTGTCTCCGTGACATATGCTCTTTCATATACATTTTGAGTGAAATGATTTTTCCAAAACTTCCCGTCCCGTCCGTGTAAAAGCCCGTCACGTATGCAGCGACCTTTAGTTACTTTTTATTGTAACATAGACGATACTTCCTGTTACAAAGAATATGGGAAAATATTATTTCTAACAAAACAGTACATAAGACATAAAATAATTAAATAAATAAATAAAATGCTGATTTAACGCAGAACAGATTATAGAGGAATAAACAGATTAAATTCACGAACTACTGAATTTTAAGGGATGGCGATGAAACATCAAATATTTTAGTACAATAGCTTGTAGGCAGCAGAATTCCTCACGAGAATTATCTCGAGAGAATCGGAGCCGACATAAGCAAACAACAATATCGGGCGAAACTGGGAATAAAACATTTCGGCCGCAGGCTCCGTAGCGAGTCGCCAGCTCCCAGCGACAACACAAGGACCCGACACAAGGCAATCCAACCCGTGTTCACCTCGTCGTAGAAAAAATATTGGAAACACTCGTATATTTGGCAAACTTGAATTATCTAAAGTAGTGTTAGTTCCAAAGAATTTAGTGATACGGTTTGGCAATCACTAAGAGACGGTAAATTAGAATTTGAATTGTCTAAAGAGAGAGCGGGTTCTAAAGAGTTTTATGATGCGATCGTTGGAGGAAATTACACGTTATTTCATTACTCTGTGTTTGTAGTCGGAATCGGGAATAAAAACATTTCGGTCGCAGCTTCCCTGGCGAGTCTCCAGCTCCCAACGACAACACAATAAGGACGCGCCTGTCGAATGCAATCAACCGTGTTCAGTTCGCCGTACGAAATGCTGTTGGAAACACTTCGTATGTTCGAAATTGGCTATAGGATTTCTAGTTAGACCAAACTTGAGGTAAAGTCTGTAAGGGAGGGATCAACAATACTTTGCAATGCGATAGTTATTTTTCTTAATGTGAAACATTTAATGCGGCGGGTCAGACCGATTTTCGAGGTGGTGAGATATCTTTTCAAACTATATAGAACCTAGGCTGTTCCATTGATAGCGTCATCCAGAAACTGGTAAAGCACCATCTAGCTTGACTTCTTTTACCTACCGCCTATTTTTGACTGGTCCATATTTATTTCCTTAGATACCTACATAAACAATTATTGTATGCATATTGTGCAAAAATTTTAAGATTTTTTAAATTTCATTTATTTGCAAGATAAGGTTTAATATAACCTTAAAGTTGTTATAGGTAGTTAATACAGTACTCTAATCCTAACCAAAAAGGGTATGCAAATTTATAGAGAAAATTAGTTTTTTTTTTACAATTACATATTATTGTTAATGAATTTATACTACTCATGCAAGTAAAAACATCATTGGTTAATTACAGTGATTGATTACTGAAGACTTACTGATTTAAATTATCACTACTTTGTAAAGTTTCAACGAAAGTGGCAGAAAAGTGATGCAAAAATTATACTTAACGTTGGCAATATATACAGTTTGATATTATTATCATACGAGTATTTCACTAAAAAATATTCGGATAACAAAATTTTGTTGTGACAGCTGTACTGTAAAGTTTAGGCTGTTTTACATTACGTATCTAGTTATAACATTATTCTTAATATTTATTACTCCATAAATTCCATAATAATACATATCAATTAATTACCTAACTAAATAATATTATAAAGCATTAATTATTCATATAAAAATACAATATTTTTTTTATTTAATACATTTACGAGTATGTTTAGGATTCTGTCATATTTATATAGTTTTAAAAATAATTATTATTCAAATTAAAATTAAATAGTGTGTCATGTCATGATATATTTAAAATTTTGTCATTAAAATATTCATTTACACATCTGTTAGGCATTCCATGATGGCTCACCTATCATCACAAAGGCTTCGTCGCTGAAGCGGTTAGGTATGTCACTCTAGTAATTAGAAATGTATATAACAGTTGAAGGAAATTATAATTTTGTTATGTTATTTCATTATATCTTTGTGTCAGTAAATAAACATTTCGGCCGCAGCGTGTCTCGCCAGCTACTAACAAAATAAGGATGTGATTAACGAAGGCAATGAACACAGGTTGTTCAGAACACCGTAACTAATTTTTTAATACAGTTGCTCAAAAAGTGGCGTATTGCAGGGACGTATAGCGTTCGGGAAGTGGGCTATTACACACTCGTGCGTTTTCTTTACCTTTTCCGAACTCGTGCGTTCTCTTTCCCAACTGTCAAAATAATGTCTATTAAAAAAACAACCACGAAGTTTTAGAAGTTTTTATGATTCATGCAAATATTTCTAAAAAGAAGCTACTAATTTGTTTCAATATCAGATTTAATTTTTTTTTCGTAGTAGATTTAATTTGATTCAATGAGTTAGGTTAGGTTTTATTTCATTTCATCTCATTAACATTTTCATTTCATATCAATAAAAAAATTCTACTGAAGACTTGGCTGTATGGGCATAGTTCCCTTTTGCCTACCCAGAATGGGTGAAGAAAACAAAAAAATCTCTGCATATTTTACGGCTTGGAGTTTTGGCGGGAAGTCTGAAGGGACAAGTTGTGCTCTTGTTTTATTTTCATTTTCTTGGTGTATTTTTGAGTTATATCGGATAAAGTTGATGGCGTTTTTTTCGATATAGGCTAATAACAGTGCACGAGTGTCGTGAAATAGAATAACAGTGCGAAAACATGTTTTTTCGGCTTGCCTCCAAAACTCCTTCAGACATGTTCTCGTAAAGTAGCCATCGCTTTACTTGAACATCTGACTGACTAGACTGACTGATACCTGACGACTTACTGTTTTATATAGAATAATAGATGCAGAAATTATACTTGACACTGGCAATATGCACAGAGCGCGATGCCATTATTTAATATTGAAACGAAAATATTGAATGGCTGCAAGGATTTTATCCAATGCCGTAAAATGAATTAAAAAAAAACTTTTACAGCTGGCGCCATTTTTCAAAAATGTTCTTTGCGAGTTTTTATTATTTTATAATTTGCTTCATTTTTTCGCAACTGTATTAAAAAAAGTTGTTCAGTACACGTGCGGAACCGTCATTGGAAGGAGTTCCGACTGTCAACCCTCACCTTCGGCTGCGCCTCGGCTCGGGTAGACATTTGTCGGAACTCCTTGCAATGACAGCCTTTCCGCACTTGTAATGAAATACACTATTGTACGCCACTCGTACAGATGTTACTCTGAAAACAGTTTGTGTTAGAATGTTTGGCAATCGCTTAGAAATTGAAGCACCTTGCATGTGCACTTACATTAAAAATTATAAAAACCATGTAAGTACATTAATCTATATCCAGAAAATAATTTGAAACAATCATTAAAATCACTTATCACGAAACCCCAGTGAATTACTGCGCGCAAAATGAACAAAATAAATCCCCGAGCAATATCTTGTACCTACACTACTTGTGCGTAACTTAATGATTGCGCTCTGCTCACCGAGAGGCTATATTCTATTCGACGGCAAATTAAATTTGTAAAGGGCTATTAGTCCACACCGCAATATTTCGTCTGATCTAACGTGTATAATAAATACTACAGTAATTATACGAAATTTGAACTCCGCTAAACAATGTTAAATACGTGTTTAATTGCAGAACACTTTCCCACTTAGTAGCAACAAAGTACGCTTAAACTTCCCTCGTCGAATGAGCAACTTGTTCGGCGTTTACAGGCACGCCAAAACAACCTCGAAACTTGGCTACTTCAGATTCAAATCGATATAATTTATTCGTTCCTTGACAGAACAAGATTTTTCCGCTTTATTCGTGCACAGGCGGCGGGAGGCAAATTGGATGGGATTGCGACATAATCTTGGTTCGCGGCAAACCGTCGAAACGCGGGGGTAAACTGCTCACATTTTGCCTAGCACTGCCTTGGCAGCGAGAAAACGTGCACTTATTACAGCTTATGTATACAAGCATTTTCCGGAAGTCAAATTTTTATCCAGTAATTTGTTTGTTGAAACATTCAGCATTTATAGAACACTTCAGACTTTTACACTGTCACAACACCAAACAAATTTTTCGTAAGTGAAACAAATAATAAAATACATCATTTAAATTATGAAAATGAATGCAAATAATAATATAAAGAAACCGGAGAGCAGCGATCATAGCATCGTTTTACGAGAAAACAGGTTTAAAAGCGTGAATAAGTGACACGCGCCCTTTTTATATCCATCACAATGGACCGCCACAATCCCTACGTTATTTTTAAAGTGAGATGCTAAGTGTATTTTATGTAAAGATGCGCCATTATTGTCGTGAATGGCGGAGCAGACGATAGGTAGATAATATCAAAAGCGTAGCTCTTGAGAGTTTTATTTTAATATCATCTCCCATCCTATCTCACTCTATCCCTTGCAATATTCAAGCGCATTGTGATTCACGAGCTTCCGGCACAACTCACTGTAATCTCGGTTTTGCAAAAGATACCCTACACTTTAATCCAGTGCGCCAATAAAATCTGAGCAGTTTTCCTGGTAGAAGTTTTATTACTTTCAGTTTTCTACTAATGGCTAAATAGATGTAATTTTTATAGATAAAATTAGTGTTTGTTTTATTGATTTTAGACCGATTTGCGTAATGGAGTTCTTCTAGAATTTTACGTTTTACAGGTTCAGGAAGATTTTTTAATACTTTTAGGGTTTTGTATGAAGAAACAAAAAATGAAACCCTTATAGGATCATGCGTGTCGTTATCTGTCACAGCCAATTCACTCCGAAATTCCTGAATCTAACAAGTTGGTTGATATGTTGATTAATATAATTAAATTTACTATAGTGACATATGTAGTTAGCTGATGTATCTGTGCTAACTTAGTGGTAAATAAAACTATTTTGGTAAACAATATCAAAAAAAGCTGCTGACATTTGTTATTTTTCGACTACATTGTGCCTCACTGTTCACTCTGTCTCACATGATCTTCACATTTTAATTAAGTGCACCAATAAAATATGAGCAGGAAATCAGGCTATCGCGCCCTTAGTAAAATGTCGAACCTTTCGTTCTGAATGGGCACCGACTCAAAAATAGTTATAGCAATCATTACCATAAGCAAGAAGAAGTATGTAGGTACTGAACAATTTTATTTTTTACCGTGTGAAGTCGGTTATATTTTTTTGTTAGACTTAATTATAAAGTTAGGAAGTCCTAAGATTGATTAGAATATGCTGTTGTATTATGTACAAACAAGCCCATTTCCAAAAATATTACAATGTCAATTTATCATTGAATTACAAGTGAGAAGGCAAGTGTATTCTATACTTAAACGCGCGATTATTTTTATGAATGGTGGGACCATAAACTTAAGATATATTAGTATATCCTGGTGGGACAGACGGTAGGTAGATAATATCAAAGGATACCTACTGCAGGCGCTTCAGTTTTATTTTAATTATAAATATATCGTTTGTATCGTGTCGATAGCGGATTTCTTTCGTCATATCCCAGGCTTGCAATATTCAAACGCATAGTGATTCCTGAGCTACCGTCTCTAACTCTCACTGTAATTACGGATTTGCACAACTATCGTCTTCAACTACATTTCAATTCGGTGAACCAATGAAACATGAGCAGTTCGTTGATAAACTTAAAATTTAATATTTTTTAATATTTCAAGTGAGCTTTAACAATTTAATCTAATTATGTCTATAGCTATTTAAACATAGAATATGTGACAACGACAATAATCCAACGCGTAGAGCTAAACGGCAAAAAACTATATTTACGATTTCCAGAAAGCCACACAAGTGCAAAAGCTCTGCAATAACAGACTAAGTTTATTTTAGTTCTCGGCTAATGGTTAAGTAAACGGTTCTACCTAGATGAGCGGCTCACGTATTTCACGCATGTTTGGGTCAACGAAGTGCCAACGCGCCGCATCCCATCGCCGGGATGGGACGCCGCGCATTGGCAATGTGAGTTTACATGCATTTGTGTGTTTGGCGACAAAGCTAAGCCCACGAGAAGCAAACGGCATACAAATTTAGCTGAGATGAGTCAGATCATCTGTCTTAAAATATACATTATTATGTTATCTTTGTTTGTTCAACGACCCAGCCACCGTAACTGCGCGTAAACGCATTTATGCGGTTCGCGAGAAAACAAGAAGCCGGAAGTAGCAGATTTGGTCTCGCTGCATTTAGACCTGTCTGATGATCCTGCGAGGTTCTCGGGATTACTAAATATCGTACAAGGATGTTACGTTGCTTGTTGAGTACAAGAATATTAAGTGATCTCTACATTTGCAATAATAATATACAGAATGATGTTTGGGGTTAGTTGTTTGTGATTAATGCAAAGTTTAAAGACACAAAACTAATAAAACTGAAAGACAGGAATGATAGCGGAGTGGTTAGAAACGTGAATTTGTATGTTGAGGACCCGAGTACAACTCCAGCGGGCTCACTAAGAATTTCTAATTGTGAATTTGCCACCATAAGTAGAAGCTACATTTAGCAATTTCAGGAAGACGCTAAGTGCGAAAGAAAGCTCCGTATTAGAAGACTAAATTTATTTTAGTCCTCGGCTAATGTTTAAGTACAACCCTTTGACATGAGTGAACGCGCGTTAAAAACTCGAGTGACAGTTTACTTTTTTTTAGCACAGAGGAATAACAATGTAAATTCAAAATGCAAATCTGGTTTAAGGCGTATGTAATCTTCTACTTTCAAGACATTAAATACAGGTTGATACATTTTAGCTTACATTAAAAAATATGCACTAAGTATGTTATGTTGGTTCAACGAAGTGGTCGGAGATGCGGCACGCCGCGTTGACAACTCGAGTGGCAGTGTTTATGTACGGTTTGTTTGGCGAGAAAGCAAAGCCGGGAAGAAGCTCGCCAATGGCATACAGATTTAGCGTCGCTGCATTTAGACGCGTGAAATCACCCGCGATTTCTACATATCGTGCAAGGATGTTACGTCGCGTGCATTGTGGAAGCTTCTTTAGAACTTTTTATGATCTCTTTCTTTGCTAATGCTGGACACAGACAATAAGTAAATAGAAGACAACATAACAACAAAGTATAAGAATTAAGGATTGTGTTTCTCCGCCATAGAGAGAAGGTCATCAAGTGTGCGCGGGGATCAAACCCGAACCCCGGCGTGTGTGTCCGAGTTTTCTGAAATTAGACCCCTAAGTTATCTCTCATTCAGGCAAAGTTTTTTGCAATAACAGTACTGGCCATCTAAGGACACACAACGGATGATATATTGAAAGTTCCTTATAATTCCTATCTCTACTTCAATTGTCCACATTCGTGGACAATGTTGAGGCAATTAATTGGGCACTTGGCTTTGGAAGTCATAAGCAATCTGGCCTATTCAGCCTGATTTATCCGTATGTGCTGACTTCCGGCTTAGAGCATCGCATTGATAGTACCAAAGCAAACTTGTCTCTGTAACTGTAAACTCCCTCCGTTGAATAATTATACAAACGCAACTTGCATACCGCTAGTAAACAAGATACAGGATTCAAGTGTTTACCGAAGTTATACGAACGTATGAAAACTGTGCATTACGATACAAGTTATGTTGTGAGACTGTGCAAAGTTACAATATAAAGTAGAATGTATTTAAATTACACCTTCATTTTCCAGTTAATTATTTTCAAAATAAACCAATATAAATTTGCATGTAACATCTACAAGTTTGAAAAGGCAACAGTAAGCTATTAGATTGGATACCTTGCTATTAGCTTGGCCTACTGGGGCAGAAGTACTTGCACACCTCTAAGAAAGTTAACTTACATTGTGTCGTTTTAGTTTTATCTTTTACATGCATTATGGTAGCGATTACTTTCTCGATAAAGTTTTGTGCTGGGTCACTGACCTGCTTAACTCCGATAGGTCAAGGTCTATCCATAGGCTTTAGTGAATAGTGACTACTTACTTAAGCCATTGGGTGTGTAAGATAGTACGTCTTTTACACATGCACTAAATTACATAGGTACTTAAAGAAAATCGGACTAACATGAGAGTTTAGAGGTATGTACATGTACCCTGTGTCGTAGGTACCATGGACACACACAAAGACAGGAATACAAACACGCAGACCGAGAACAGAAATTTAAACTCATTATTCAAATTTCTGTTTCGCCGGGAATCGAACCCGGGACCCTTCGATTGGCAGTCCGGACCATTGCGCCACGCAGGTCATCGCAGGAGGTGTATTGAGCGTTTATTTATCAAAAGGCTGAATGCTGTTTTTTTGCGCCAATGCAATGAACTTCGCAACGGCAAGCAGTGGTAGGTTGCGATGAACTGTCGGAATTTGTCAAGGTTATGTACATCACTAGCAGTGTAAAGTAGGTTTCATGGTAAAAGAAGCAATAACATACATGCGAGTTGACGTTGTTGGGCGGGTGATTGCGGGTCGCGTCGCCGGCGAGGGCCGACAACGGTAGCCGCGGCTTGGTGGACAGCACGTTGGTACGAGGAGATGAAGCACATTTTACTGCAGCCTGTTAACAAAACACAATCCTTATTACACGATTTGGTAATATTAAATTAAGCAACACTAGAGAATGTACCCTAAAAAGTTCGAGCGGTCCATACGTCTTTTTTATTTAGGAATATCTTCTATAAACACACATACAAAGCAAAATTAGTATATCTATTATCTGTTTTGTTTGTATGATAATTGATTAGAAATTATTTTAGAGTTAAAGAAATCTATGGATTGAATCAGTTGTAATCGTAATTGTAGGTCTGAGAATCGGTCAACTATTCTATCTATTTTTCATACCCCTAAATGTCAAGGGTGGCCCACCCCAAAAATTTTACGGCGGTACGGAGTTCGCTAAGTCAGCTATTATAAAATATAAAACTCTCATGTCGCAGTGTTGTTGCCAAACTCCTCCGAGACGGCACGGCAGATTCTCATGAAATTTTGTGTGCATCACTTCACATCGGCTAGGTCTGATAATCGGTCAACTCCTATTTTTATACCCTTAAATGTTAAGGTTGCCTATGTGGACTATGAGAAAGCATTCGATTCTTTCATGACCTGGCCGGTGCTAAGTAGAGTTTCTCCTGCGAATCCAGATTGACTATCGATGGTACAAAGTACAAAGCTGCAACCATGATAGTCCGAGACCACGACAGAAAGACTGGACCTATTCCACTGCAGCGCTGTTTACCACTGCACTGGAAGACGTGTTCAATCAAGCTGATGGAGTGAAACGGGCCAGGTATTAAATTTAATCAATGGCGAAACACCTCACATAATTCTTTTTTTTTTTTCATCAAACCCATAGTGTGGGGTATCTATGGATAGGCCTTCAAAAATGATATTGATGTTTCTAACATATTTTTTTTCTAAACTGAATAGTTTGCGCGAGAGACACTTCCAAAGTGGTAAAATGTGTGTCCCCCCCTGTAACTTCTAAAATAAGAGATTGATAAAACTAAAATAAATATATGATGTCCATTACGATGCAAACTTCCACCGAAAATTGGTTTGAACGAGATCTAGTAAGTAGTTTTTTTAATACGTCATAAATCGTAAACCACAATTTACCTTTCATTCAATCTTTAATGCAATGATTTCTATGGATAATCAAAGGCTATATGTATTTCTGTTGCCGCTATTATTATATAAATACTAAAAATAGTATAAAATAAATATTTAAAGGGGGCTTCCATACAATAAACGTGTTTTTTTTATAGATAACTAGTAGATCCCGCAGACGTTGTCCTGCCTTAAAAAAATTGTAAGAGGATTAGTTTCTTTATCATCTCAAATGGTTTTTATGTTACTGTCAAATAAAAAATTAAAAACGAATAGTGACAGATGAACTGTTATTCAGACTATGTCAAACTTTTGGACGATGGCGCGAAGAAGCGCGCTAAAATAATAATTATAATATGAAAAACATTAATAAGCCAAAGACAATACTACACTTTATTAATCTATGAAATGAAATAAGAAACATAAAATTTTTCTTTTCATTTAATATTGAATGGCTAAAAGGATTTTTATACAATGCCGTAAAATGAATTAAAAAAATAAGAAACATAAAAGACAGACATGACAATTTTGATAGCTGGGTCAAAATATAAATAAACAAACACAGAAATTAAATAATTTTGTAAAGAAATAATTAGTAAAGTAGGTATAAGAATAAAACAAAAGAATATAAGTTATAAAATATGATAACGGACGTGAATGCAGTAAGTAATAACATGTAGTGTATTTATAACAGTACACGGCGCATTCATTCATTCCATTTGCTTCCCGTGGAAATGAGATATTTTCCCGCGGCAAAAAGTAGCCTATGTTCTTTCTCAACCTCCTTTCTATATTTATGCCAAATTTCATCAAAATCGGTTCAGTGGTTTAAGCGTGAAAGAGTAGCAGACAGACAGACAGACAGACAGAGTTACTTTCGAATTTATAATATTAGTATGGATGGTACGGAACCCTTCGTGCGTGAGTCCGACTCACACTTTGCCGGTTTTTAAAGATACAGCAATAAATACACATACAACCCTCATATCACCCTACTACCATCAACCCCTATTTTTTAATCATGAAAAGGCGATACGGAGTTCGCGCGGTCAGCTACTAGACGTATAACAAAAGATCACTGTTTATTTTCAATAATTGTATTATAAGCGTAAGCATAACGCAGTTATGACGGCATTTTAAAGAAAAAAAAACGGACTACTGCTACTGGGTGGAGGGATTTCCAGTTGGCTTATGTATAACTTACCACCAGATATTGTATTCGAACACCAAATGTAGTAAATGATCACCAAATCTTAGCGAGCAAATTAAAGCGCTATTTCTGACTAAATAAACCCCCGGGAAAGGGGTTTAATGGTACCCCTTTAATGGTGCCCCGCCCTCCCCCCATTAGGCTTCGCTTATTTGGTGTTCGAATACAATTTGAAGTGCAATCGTGAATAAAATAGCTAGTAGTACTATTGTAATTTTAGATTTTCTTTTTCTGGTGTTAAGTATATACATATATTTTAATTCTAGCTTCAGTAGTTTCAGAAGATGGTTAGGAATAGAAACCCTGTACGCATAGTCGAAAGTATTTGAACTTCGTAATCCGACAAGTAATTTTTTTTTTTACTTAATATCCGCAAATCGACCCAAAATAATGGTACATCTCGAAGTATTTTGGATTAAGCTGTCCTTCGTACGGGAGTATGGCCGGCGGCGGTGAAATAGCTGACCCTACTTCTGTGAATCCCTGATAACTTTTTTATGAGATTGAAATGAATTGTATAAAATCTTTTGTAAAAGTCACATAAAGATCTCTTGAGTTTTGTTTTCGTCACAATCATCGCTCCTAAAGAGATTTATTTGTAATAAAATGAAGTTTACTTTAGACGGTCTCGCTGGCTTCTCTTGAAAGAATTATGTATTATGCTATTATGTTAAGCGAACGAGTAAACACAGCAGTTTGTTGTTTGTTCAGTAATCGATGAGTTACTATTACGATAAATCTTCCAGGTATTTTCCTATATTCCGCATACATTTTACTGTCTGCAATCAAATTTTAGATTATAAGTAAATGATGTGCAACGAAAATATAATTATAAAAGACAGATAAATAAATCTACTTCATCAATAAATTATTCAATGAACCGCAAGTTTAATCATTAATAATTTCCGATGCTTATTTTATTTCTTATAAAATTACTTATTCACAAATAAATTATATTTGATTATATAAAAATATGTTTTAATTAATGAATTAATCAAATATTTATATGTTAACTAAGAAGCCGCAGACGGTAAACTAATAAAAGCGTCGTGGTTCCCAAGACGACGGCCAATAATTAGCATGGGTCGATAACTCAGCGCATTTATAATCACCTGACACGTAGGCAGTCACAACTCACACCTCGACGGAGGACGTCCATTCCACGTAATTGCCCCACCAACAACAAATTAATCACTAATGTGACAGCTACGATACTACCATTATGACGAAATAATAGCCTCTTAACGACTCGTTACATTGGACTGTTACGTTCCACTTTACATAATTCTAATAGCCACAAAGTGGTTAGAAGTTTCTCTAACGATAACTATAAATTATTCATGCTCTAAATGCTATAAGTCTATTAAATTAAGTTTATATGTTTATATGCTGTTTAAGGACGTAATACAATAATTGGATTAAGATGAAACCTGCTCTACCCTCCTGAGTACTCATTGTACCACTTGCAAGAAATGACTTCAGGTCGTAAAATCGGCATTAAAATTGTATGCTAATATGTGATAAGCATTGTAATAACATTTTAACATGCAGAACATCATTTTAATGGCGGAATTAAAATTCTTATCGCTAGTCGTCTAGAATTTTAATGCTATTTTTACGACCTCACGTCCCTTTTTATAAATGGATAATAGGATAATACTGATCAAGAATTCAGTACTAATAAAAAACTAGTTACGTGGATACTGTTGCGGCCACTCGAAAATCCTAATGTGGTCCTAGATAGAATGTTGTGCCACTAGGGTTGCCACTGTCTGTTGATAACCGTACACAAAATTAGGTACTTCTTAGAATGTTACACTTTGAATGTTGAATTAGGGGATACCTAATCACTCTGCGTGTAATCTAATATTGCATAGGATACAACGTATCGGGTCAAAAAATATTAGAGAAAGTAAAACATTACGACTATTTTTAATTGTGCAACCTGGAGACTTCATTTTCATATCCACCTACGACTTCCCCGACTTACCATTATTTTCAAAAAGTGGACAGCCTTAGCTAATTTCAGACTACACTATACTATTGTGCTATATAGTATAGCAAAGAAGTGCCTAATTCTATACTATATAGCATGGCGTTCACATTACGCGATATTATCGCTAGCATTTATATGATTTGAAATAATTTATTTGCATAAATGTGGTTAATAGTAAATAAATTGTAATATAGTAGCTCACATTTATAATTATATAATTTAACCACCATAAAACAACATTATTTAACAAGACCACATAATCATTTTTAAAATAGAATTATGATAAATAACATGCGTGAATTCAGTTATTACAAGATGTCAAAATTTACATAAAAATAAAATAATTTCGAATTAAATACTTACATAATAAAATTAATTGATGTCAAAAGAATTAAAAATTAATATTATCTCAATATTACCATAAACTATAATACATTACAGTAACTCTTTAATCGAGTAAAATAATTTCTCAATAAGGCACTTATATAGTTACTTAGCAAGCTCAGTTGACCGCGATCTTTGAAGAGTTTCAAATCTATGAAGATCGACATTTGAGATCTTTGAAGAGAGCACAGCACGAAGTTAGCGTATCGCACCAGTATATATCGTATAGTAAGCCAATAATATAATTGCAGTAGGTACAGTGCGAACATGTCCATGTATTGTGCGCGATATTGTTGTGCTATGAGCTTACTATAAGTATACTTCTATATTATAATAATAATAATAATAAAATATTTATTTCAGACTATTTGTCCATATTTTATATTAGTATGAGTTAGTAACAATTTGATCTTATAACTATGTTAGTATTGTTAGTAATTAATTATTAAATACAAAACTTTGTGCAAAGTCAACTTTTAGAGTGGTCAATAATTACGCTATAAAAACCAAGTTCGCGCGCCCAAATACAGCATGTTAATCGGAGCCATTAATGGCTCGAAACGCCGCGCCGGGCCGCTCCGTAGTGTTATAGCTAGAGATGGTCAAAAATTCAATGTGAATCGATACACCGTATCGATACGAATCGCAACATGACATATTGATTCAACGATATATCGCAACGTCTTGTATCGATACATACGATACGATATTTTAAATTTATCAGTAGGTCGGTAATTAATTAAAACTATTCCAATATAAGAAGATTTAAAAGCAATTAAGGTATTATAACAAAAATTAAACATTACAACTACAATTCTACAGGTCTGCAAAAAAATGGTTGTCTGTATAGTCAGTTTACGGACGATAGTTTAACGTGACAACGTTATGACGTTATGACAAAACAATGAAAACCACATTAACTTTTCACTTCACTTTATAAACAGTCGACGAACGGCGCAAGCCGAGCGCTCTAGCCTCAACGTAATGTTACAAGTGCCGATCGTAACGTACAATGAGCGTAACGTACAATGAGACATCACAGTTTCGAAACGAAGTTTCGTGCTTGCAGCCGGCGTTCATCAATTTATTAGACGTTGTCACGTCAGAATTTTTTTCCTAATAATGCACTAGGGGAAGAAGAACGAACCAACCAATCTCTGCACTATGTTGGTGCCTGTTATATCTAATTGTAATTGGGAATAATATTAATTTTGAATAAAGGAAAAATAAAATTAAATATGTATAGAGTGTTCAAACATTTGTAGCTACAGATGGAGGCACTATTGATTATAAATTACTATACAATTACAAAAAAAAAATACGGTTTGTGCTCTTAAATTGTGTCACAACACTTTTGAAAAACAAAAGAAGTCTAATAACATAACTTTTCACAGTTAAGTTTTCAATATTTTTAAATATTTTGAGTTAATTAGGTCAAAATAAAAATATTTTGTTTCAATGCTTAGTGTTGTCCGATAGTGAGAATATTTTTACCATTTTACTGACTATTGCTCTGACCGATTAATTTAAAAACAGTTGCTACTGATATTTACGTAAGTATGTATGTTCTCTAATGTAGTTGTTTGTGTGATTTAATAAATCGTTACAAGTATACGAGTGTAACAATGTTATATTGTACATAAAATTATTTTACTTGTAAACTGAGAATTTAAAACAGACTTTATTTAATACATCATATCTATAAAAGAGAAAGTGTGTATGTATGTTCCTTATAGACTCCGAAACGGCTGGACCGATTTCAATGAAATTCTCGGAGAATCTTCATATTGGTCCAACGAGTAATCATGTAAAGTTTGGTTCACTTCTCTTTCTAACGCGGGTGAAACCGCGGGGCACAGCTAGTACTTGTTAAAACTTATTATTTACGAGCGGCCGCCCGCGTCTTCGTCTGCCTGGACTTTGTTATCATAGCATAATGTTAAATAGCCTAAAGCCTACCCCGATAAATGCACTATCCAACACAAAAATAATTATTCAATTCGTACCAGTAGGTACTTCGTGAGATTAGCGCGTTCAAACAAACAAACAAACTCTTCAGCTTTATATATTAGTATAGATAAGTATACAGTTGGTGAAAGAAATCCTTTCGACCTTGTTATTGCTGAGAAATAGGTGAAAAGTAAAAGTTAGTCGTGGAGAAGTATACTTATATATTGGAAACCTGTATACTCATGTTCAGACATATGATTTGAAATGTTAAATGGATATAATTGTTTTCTTTCGCATTTGACCTTAAATTTGATATTTGATGTTTTATTTTATAACCTAACCAAATAAAAAAAAATAGTTATCAGCCCCCGAATCATTTCCCCGCTTTCGAAATACTTCACCTCTACTGGCAACATTACAGAAGTGTACGTGTGCGTGTCGTTGAGTGTAAACAAGTAAACGTCACATCTGTGTGAATCTATTTATTTATTCAATTTGACAGCGCGCTTGTATGAAGAATATCATTCTTAACGTAATTATTCTAAGTGGACAGCTTTATTCGCTGCATTTATGCCGCTCTCAACAGCTCTGAGCAATTGCATGGACAACTGACCATTGTCAACAGGCAACCCTAATGTTTAGAGTATTAGCAATATACTGTAGTTAATCATTTAGATAGAATCCGGGTCGGACGTTGGAGCGCAAATTGCATTCTGTTTTTAATCTGTGGCAGGGCCCGGGGCCTGAGCGTGAACTTAAATTTACCGGAGCTGTTTAATTAACACCGACACGGCGGGTCATTAATTAAGTCATCAGACAAGCCTGCGTTAGAGCGCTGCGGATTAGACACCGAACTGTATGGTAATGAGCGATTAGTTGCCCCAACATGCGACATTGGAATAATATAATGGTAGATATAAACGAAATCATTTACTTAAATTTATTATTTTTAAGTGTTATAACTTAGTTTTTTCTTACTTTCTTCTTCTCTGCTGACTATATGGCTATTACTCAGTAGCTAAACAAGTGATAATATGAAATTGCCGTTCTTCAGTACTGGTCATTTCAAATAGAAAAACAGTAAATTCAAATTAATTTTGCTTTAAAAACATGACATTCTTTCAAACTCAGTCTTTTGTTTATTGATTAGCGTTGTAGTTTCATTACATTTCAACATTTTTCGTCATAATGGATACTTTAAAAATTCGTGTAATTATAGAATATGAATTCCGTCGTGGCACAAACGCGACACAAACTGCACGTAACATCAAAAACGTTTACAGAGAGAACTGTACAAACGAACGCACAACACGTTATTGGTTTTCCCGGTTCCGTTCTGGAAATTTGACTTGAAAAATGAAGCTCGTGGTTGTCCGGAGACTTCGGTCAATAATGATGAATTAAAGGCGATTGTGGAAGCTGACGAAACTCAATCTACAGCTGAGCTAGCAGCAGCTTTTGATGTTAGCACCAAAACAATTTTAATCAATTTGCGACAAATGGACAAGGTAAAAAAACTTGAAAGATGGGTGCCCCACGAACTTAACGATCACCATCGCAACGTACGCGTCGAGACCTGCCTCGCGCTGCTCAGTTCAGTAGACAAAGAAATGAAGGAATTTTGATCCGAATTGTTACGTGCGATGAATAAATTAAGTTTTTAACAAAAAAATAGAACCGACTTCAAACGGTAAAAAATAAAATTGTTCAGTACCTACTTCTTCTTGCATATGGTAATGACTCTTAAAACTATTTTTGGAGTCGGGCCCTTACTAAAATGACACGACGTACCATTCGTTCTAAATGGGCACCGACAGTACAGACAGTGGGACAGTACCTACTTCTTCTTGCTTATGGTAATGACTGTTAAAACTATATTGGAGTCGGTGCCCATTCAGAACGAAAGGTACACTATATTTACTAAGACAGGACATTTCACTAAGGGCCCGACTCCAAAAATAGTTTTAAGAGTCATTACCATAAGCAAGAAGAAGTAGGTACTGAACAATTTTATTTTTTACCGTTTGAAGTCTGTTCTATTTTTTTGTTAAAAACTTAATTTATTTCACTCTTTTTAGTAATTTTATTAAATTCTGCACATATGTATAAGCATAATTAGAATTTTTTTCACTTAACTTCTAAACGTTAAAGAGATACCTTTTATAATCATGTTTATCTAATAGCCATCTTGTACCCTGAAAGAATATTACTATCAGTCCACCTGAACGTATAAATTAATGAAAGAATTTGCTCTCAGCTCCTAACCGTTGAGGAGTTGTACCTTCAATCATCGGCTTAGCAACATGAGGTGATAATTACCGGACATAAATATTTGTATTGTGTTAAAAAATATGACTAAAAGAATGTGCGTGCCTATTAAGTTTCGTGTTTCCCTCGATTTCCCTAGTATCACACCATCAGATTTTGCCATGGTGACAGTTGGACCACCTTAGGAATGTAAGATTTCCAACAAAAAACCATTTATTGAAAGAATTTGCTCTCAACTCCTAACCGTCATAGTGCCTTCCATCATCAGCTCAGCAACATGATATGATGATAATTATACACAAATACCTGTTTTGCTTTAGTAAAAATATGAAAATCATTTGTTGTGCTACAAAATTTAAATGTTCCCTTCGAATTCTCTGTGATACCATCATCAGACTTTGACTTGGTGACAGTTGGACCACCTCAGGAATGTAAGATTTAGAATAAAAAACTATTTATTGAAAGAATTTGCTTTCAACTCCTCACTGTTGAAGTACCTTCCATCACCAGCTCAGCAACATGAGATGATGATTACTATGCACAAATATCTCTTATGCTTCAGAAAGTATAAGAAAATCAATGTGTGTGTCTATAAAATTTGAGAGTTCCCCTCGATTTCCCTGGGATCCCATCATCAGATCCTGATTTGGTGACAATGGGACCACCTCGGGAGTAGAAGCATACGAACAAAAAAATAATTTTGAAAATCGGTCTACAAACGGCGGAGTAATCGGTGAACATATATAAAAAAAAAACATACAGCCGAATACAGTACCTCCTCCTTTTGGAAGTCGGTAAAAATGGATTCTGTTCGACGATCGAAAGCGCTCAGCAAGTTGGTTATATCCTGGTTCAGCACCAAACCGATGCCCTAAACAAAAAATAACCCCTAAAAAGGTGATGGTCACTGTTTGGTGGTCTAGTGCGGGTGTAATTCACCACAGCTTTTTACAAAACGGCATGAGCATTACTGCAGATGTGTACTGTGAAGAACTGGAGACAATGATGGAGAAGCCAAGCTGCAAGAGCTGGGGTTTGGAAGCTCTCCCTCATCCGCCATACTCACCAGACCTTGCACCTACCGACTATTACTTTTTCCAAAATTTAGACAACTTTTTAGTGGGTAAAAAATTCCATTCCCGAGAGGCAGTACAAAATGCCTTTGAAGAGTTTATTGCCTCCCGTCCAGCTGATATTTACATGAAGGGCATCAAGAAATTGCCAATGCGTTAGCAAAGATGCGTCGATTGCATGGGTGATTACTTTGAAGAACAGAAATAAAAAAGTAAAAAAATAATAAGTACTTTCACAGTTTCACTTATTCCATACAAAACGGCAATTTCATAGGTAAAGACCTAATATGAATAATATTTTTAAAGGCAACTTATGACTGCAACTGCATTCATACTTAGGTTAGCCAGCGCTGACTATTTTGCTATTATTCAACAACGGTAATAATAACGGTATTGAAACTAATTGTTTGCTTGTCATTCAAAATCCTTTTATCGAGAAACCTTGAACATATTAAATTTGAATGAATACCTAGAGCTTTTCAGAGGTTATGTTCCTTGAATGTGTATATAAATCAAAATACACGTTTACGTCACAGTTATACAGGTCCTATATATAAACATTAATTTAATTACTAATCTAAGGAATTAAGTACTTTCATCATTACATAAAATAGATACTCGAAACCTGCACAAGTGCGATGCTTGTAACAAGTAGATCATATCATAAGTATTCCTTTTGATTGATAAAACTTTTCGATGGGTCGTATGAGATAGTGATAGTCATGTGTGATACAGTAAAAGTTACACATGAGTATAACAATCTAGTGTACAAATCTAATATATAAAATTCTCGTGTCACAGTTTTCGTTGCCATATTACTCCTCCGAAACGGCTTGACCGATTCTCATGAAATTTTGTGAGCATATTGAGTAGGTCTGAGAATCGGCCAACATCTATTTTTCATCCCCCCCCAAACTGATAAAGGTGGCCCACCCCGAACATTTAAGGGCGGTACGGAGTTCGCGGGCACAGCTAGTAAAGATATATTATGCTCCTCCTTTCTTACAATAATAGCAATGGTACCTCTTACCTCATATTTTGATAATAAAACCCTCATCTTTAGAGCAGAACCTATTCTGATAAAGTATACAAATAGATAAACGCTATGTATCGGATATCGGTGTTTCTTAAAAGAACGAATCGTTTTAAATTGTTTTGTTAATTTTAGTTAGCAATACTAAAAGTTTTGTTAATTTCCAATAAATCTTGCAAATTACTAGATATAATTAATGGGTATCAAAAAGCTGAGTTTATTGAATCTACTTGAAATAAAGGTCAAATATTTACCTAGTAAAGACTAATAAAAGAGTAGATCCAAATAAAATTGTCGAATTGCTCCTTGCCGCACTGCTGAAAGTAATTTAATACTCTCTTTGAAACTCAGAAGCGCTTTTCATAAGTACCGTTTCATTCATTGGTTATCGTTTAAATATATTTATTACTTGGGGACTTTTTAAGAAGGGTTGAATTAAAATATTTGTAGTAAATATTAAGAGTAATGTACCTTTTTTGTTGAGGAGGAGAAACCCAAGCTCTGATAAGACGCCAGTGCGTCCGATTTTACCGTCGATATTAAAATAATTTTCCTTTTATGGTCCTGTTTGGACGATTTCAGTTCCACTATCTTTATTTTTTTTAACTCAACGATAAAAGATACCGTAGGTCACATTATGATCCCGAGCTATAGGAAAAAGATTAACGCGCCGAATTTATAGACAAGCGAAGTAATTACTTAGGAAATAATCGCAACATCTGTAGCAAATTTTGTTTGACAATATTATATTTGAAATCTAAGCTATTAATTAATATATTTTGTGTCAACATAATCTATATCATCCGAATATTTTTTTTTAAAATAAGCTATACACTAGTAGAGCTAAAATTACCTGACAATATTATATTTGAAATCTAAGCTATTAATTAATATATTTTGTGTCAACATAATCTATATCATCCGAATATATTTTTTTTTTTTAAATAAGCTATACAGTAGTAGAGCTAAAATTACCTAATTACTTAAGAATTAGACTTACATATCTATAAATAGAGATGAGTGGATAGCCAATTATAGAATTTAGGTACATAGTACCAAATGCGAAATAAGTTAATACCACACCTTATTGCGTATTATACAACTGAAGTTAGATGCTCAAAACAGGAAAGTTTATATTTTTAGCAACTAAATTCATTATCGCTACATTTTTTTATTTATGTATAAAAGCATATTTACATAAAAAATTTTACTAACTAAAAATATTCTTCATTTAAAAAATATCAGTTAAGCAAATTTATTGGATGTTAAAATATTAAATATTGTAACGAGAAAATGGTGCCCTCAATGTCACAACTATTAAGTTCACGTATATTCTCACCGTATCCGTTTTTTGTATAATTGTAAATTGTGCGGATGCCGAGTAAAACAATTTTATGCGAATATTTCTGTGAAAATACTTATATATTGGAAACGTCAACGTCATTCAAAATCTGTTATGGAATGGTCTACTTAGTACCTAATGTTACTTTTAACATTACTTAAGTACAATGAAAGGTAATATGGCTATGAAAAATAAATGTAGGTTATTTTATTTATTATATTTAAGTCGGTATATTCTGCACTAGCCTTTCGCCAGCGGCTTCGCCCGCGTGGATCCGTTTTATAGGTTCCCGTAGGATAAAAACTATTCTATGTCCTTTTCCAAGGTCCACTCTACCTGTGTTCCAAATTACATTAAAATTAGTTCAGTAGTTTAAACGGGAAAGCGTAGCAGACAGACAGACAGAGTTATTTTCGATGAAATTATTTTGTCACCTACATTAAAATGGAAAGATTAAATCACTATTAATAAAGCTTGTTTTTTTAGTGTGCTCGTTACGTTATAGTGTGTAATTTGATTACTTAAGTAAGTACTGTTATTATTTAGGTTGCACTTAACTACGTCAAGGCATTTTCCTAAGCAAGCGACATCGCGACAGAGCGATAATCAAGTGGGCTGAAAATTCAGTTTCATACACATTCTAGATAGAGATTTTAATCTTTAATAGATTTTTTTCAAAATTTTGTTTTTGATAACATTAAAATACTTAATAAGGATTTTGGGATAAAATATATTTATAAGTTTATCCCAACTTAATAAAATTGCAAAAAATCATTAATTATGCCATCGGATAAGATAAGAACCATAAATTCGTGGAACACTAATCAGCTAAATTAATACAAATAATATAAACCAAGTGAAAATTTCAAGCCCAATTTATAAAGAAAACATGATAATTCCAAAACAAATCACTACGTATTATTTTAAAGTAACAAAAATTGTTACGCTATAATAATATTTAATAGGAAACTGGTCAATTCATATGGTCTATAAACTTAGCTGGATATCCTCTTTTTCAATATCTGCATGAGGTAAATAAAAAATTACAATGTATTGCGTCATTAGCACGATGTTATATAAACTCAAGCGAGTAAATACGAGGTTAAATCTATACTTTTATTATAAAGAGGAAAGATTTGTATTTTTGTATGTTTTTGATGAATAAACTCAAAAACTACTGTTCCGATCTTAAAAATTCTTTCACCATTAGAAAGCTACATTCACTGAGTATCATAGGCTACATTTTACCGCGGGAAAATGCTTCATTCCTACGTGAAAACGGGTAATAGGGTCAACGCGGTTGAAGCAACTGGCTAAACGCCTATGATTTTAATATAGTAATGAAGCCTGGAATAGCACATAGGCTATTTTTTATCCTACGGGGACCCATTAAATGGGTCCACGCGGGCGAAGCCGCTAGCTAGCCGAAGGCTAGTGTCCATAAAAAATGAATTGTTCGACCTATTTTATTTTCCCATATAAACTGTTAGTCACTGTCATTGGTTCGTACCATCGTTCAGAAGTTAAACAATCTGAATAACAAGTCTGTCACTACGTATTTGTTTTATATCTTTTAAGAAACAAACACTCTTTCAATACCTTTAACTTAAAAGTGCCTTAAAAGTTTTAAGGCAGGACAACGTCTGCTGGGCTCACTAGTGCTAAATAAGATGGTAAGTTTGTTCGAAAACAACTAAAAACAAAACGAACAGAAAACAAATAATTTGTCAGTTGACATGACAACAGCACCTACGCGGGAATTATCATAAAATTACTGTCGACTACCACGGAGCAATGAATAACCCACGGGCCTCACATTTTCAAAAATAGGTATAAAAATAAATATGGCTGTCCTTATGCAAGCACATGGTGCAATAAGTATATAGCTTGCGTTGAATAAAAAGCACCTCAAAAAAGTAAAAACAAAATGGCTCACGCCAAGTGAAAGGATGAATTTTAAAAAGACAAATTCCTATAAACAAAACTTTAAAAAAAGCTTTTATTTAATGCTCTAAAAAGAAGAAAATAAAATTTTCCTTTCAAATTTTAACTATCAACAGGAACTATAGCCTTATTATGCACAGTTTATATGATCATAAAAGCTTGTCGCAAGGTTTGCGTTAAGTTCCTATAAGTTATTCATTAAACTGAAATAGTAAAGCGCGGCGAAGATATTTCAAATTGAGTAGCAAGATTCCACCCGAACAAACATACAATGCAAGTTAAATAAAGCCTTTTTAAGAGTCACTGCCCTAATGCCACAACCAGATAAATAAAGCCAGGATAAATGATAAGATAAATGACCGGTCTTTATCTCCTTAATAAACTGATGGTCATTTCAAGTAGAAGTCAGTAACGATTTTGATTGCCGCCTCCATTGTGGGCGCGAGCGGCAGATTCCTGCTCCGAGGCACGTACGATGGCCGGAGGGTGGCGAAGGGTAATCGGCCCTCGGCACGCGACCATTGCCGCGACATCCGTTTACAAATATTCCGATTACACACTCGCCGCTTAATTGTTTTCCCGCGGTATGCTTTGTCAAGCAACGTTGGACACGTGTTTGCCTATTTGTTTTTTGTATAACAATGTTTTTGCTGTGGCTTTGCATATACTGTAAAACTAATAAACCACAAAACCAATTTAAAAACTAAGTTTAGTATTAGATAAAATGATGAATGAGTGTCGTGGGTACCATGGTTATGGAGATTCATAGATACAATAAGATATCCAAAGTATGAAAAGACAAAAAGGTAAGCTCATGGTTTATATTTTTATGCGACTAGGAACCGAATACAGAACTTTCAATACGGAAAACTAGCGCGGTGCGACGCCGACTTGAATTAAAATTGAAAGGAAAATGTTTTTTGTTTAAAAAGAATAATCTTCTTCAAATAATCTTCAATTACATTCCTGTTCTTGTTCCGGAAAAAACTCAAATATTTAATGAAGAAATACGAAGCATACTTCTATTTTTAGTTGAGTATGGTACGTGCATATAGACCATATAGTTGAAAATATCTAACGGAATTTGTGATATTTTGGTGGCGAAAAGATAACATTTTAGCCATTTGGCAACTACGGAGTTCACGTAAACAAGTTTTGGCCAGTTTTCGCGTTAAGACGGCACTCGTTAAATATTTCAGTGGTTTGCTCTAATATGCTAAATTGGCAGCTTGCCCAAAACTGCTGATGTTCTAGCCTTCACTTATTGCTATTACAAAAGTCAGATGGTTAAAGTTACGAGACACTAATTATGAGGACATTTACAATAATAGTATATGCTATTGTACATGGACCCTAGAATTATGGCGTAAGATTTTCTTGAATGAATAGGTACACATTTCAACGATGAACGTAAACTATTACGAAATGAAATTAAAGATCGTGACGAGTCAATGTTGTTAAAGTGACGATGATAGCATATTAACACTATTAAGAAACCGACGTAAAGGCTTTGTCGAAATAAATTACGATATTCAAGTTTTAATGTACAAATTAGAAGCCCAAGCACACTAAATAATACTAAATATTCATTGAGTTTCAACTAAAACTTAAACCTATAAACCCATCGTGAGAATAAATTGTAATTCGATATAAGTCCGCTAATGGCGATAGTAAAATGAGGTCGTTATTAACATTCTTCGGAACTAACAGAGTTAATTCCCGTGAGGCCAAGCCGGCGATCGCGTCTAGAATTCTGATTCAATTGAACTAACTTTGACTTTTATTCATGGATGGCCTACTGGTCCTACTGCTTGGTTCTACTAGTAAACTACGAGAAACTTACTTATTTTCACGTTAAGGTATCGCTCATGTTTGATGACGATAGATATAGTAGACGTAACGTGGTGAATTGCTCCAGACCTCCCCAATTACAAGGAGAGTCCCGCGCCTAGCTTCTAGCGAGGCCCTAATAAATAATAAAACGAATTCCCGGTAGAATCATTATTTTATTGCTCGCAGGTATCTATTTATTACAGACTTCTTCGCTTCGCCCGCGTGGACCCGTTTAATGAGTCCCCGTAGGATAAAAAATAGCTCATGTGCTATTCCAGGCTTCATTGCAATATTAAAATCATGGCGTTTAGCCAGTTGTTTCAACCGCATTAACCCTATTAGGTACCCGTTTTCACGTAGAAATGAAGCATTTTCCCGCGGTAAAAAGTAGCCGTGGTTGTAGAGTATATGTTAATGAGTATATGTTAAAGGGTGAATGTAGCTTTCTAATGGTGAAAGAATTTTTGAAATCGGAACAGTTGTTTTTGAGTTTATTCATTACAAACATACAAAAATACAAATCTTTCCTCTTTATAATATTAGTATAGATTTGTGTCGAACTAAAACGCGAACACGAACTTTATCAAAATTCTAAAAAGATATGTTCAATATGTACCTACTTATTCATTAAATAAATTAGTATACGAGTACGAGTTACTTATTTACCAACAGTAGTATTCACCTAATTGCTGCGTTTGTTTTTTATTAGTAAAAATTACGTGCGGGATGTTTATAGATTAATTGGTGTTATTCGTATAAATAAAGTGGATACTATAATTCACATGCTACGTGTCTAATTCACATGCTACGTGTCAACTTCATAAATTTTAAAATTGGCCGCGCTAGGAATGTTGAAGTAGTTACAACCGTTTTTCATTTCGCACGCCTACTTATGACTTTTAATTTGTTTCTTTTTGAAGAAGTCAAACAATTTGCCGAGCATTCTAAGCGTCTTAACGTCGTTTTATTGAAGTAGCTATCATTTATTAGTTATAATGTATGTATGTATTTGGTATTCGGATACTACAAACATGTATAACATAAATGTATATTAAAAAAGTCATAACTGATCTGCTTATTCCACGTCTAGATATAAGGTTCAAAAATAATTGTGTTCCTAAATTGTTTGTATCATAAGTACCTCTAGTTACATTTCTATCTTCACTACGTTAGTTTCCGTCCCGTAGCCAGTTCAGTTTCAGTTCCGGTTCAATCAATCAAGTTAAATACATACACTTTGTGTTGTCAACAGAAGTCGGAAGGGTCGATTGTGCTCTGCGTAGTGTTTGACGCACGTACATAATAATAGGAAACATTTGTTTTAATTTGACTTACGACAAGCTACTATAAATAATAATAGGTGAAATCCGTATAGGTATGTGCAAGTGTTATTTCAAAAAGTTTTCTAGGCCTGGATTGATTAGTCCCTGTAGCTTCGGGATTAATAATAGAGCTACGGTAGGTATACACTGCCTGATCGTAAGAGGCGAATAAAAGGGCGCTTTCGGGGTTGCGGGCGGTGAAAGTGGGAGCTCTATCCGACCAGCCAGCGGCCCGGGAGCAAGGACGGCGGTGTGTGCGTGGCTGCATGCCGCCGTGAGCATCTGAAGGTGCAGCAGACACCTCTGAGGTACAAATACCACATAACCCGGTGCGTGCCAAGTACCTTTTGTACCCCCCCCCCCCCACCAAAAAGTCATGGATTTAATTAAGAAATTGTAAGTGAAATTTAATATGATACTTTGTAATTAACAGATCACAGTGGACAATATGACACAGTGAATAATTAATTATTCATAAAAAAGCGTATTTTGAGAATACCAGTCTCATATAGTGGAACAGTGACACCAGCACCTGACGTGTGTTACACGATAATGGCGCGATATGTTACAAATGTTTACATAGAGTCGTGCAGTACTCGCTAATGTGTGCTAATACTTGCTTCACGGTGGATAATCGTTACTCAAATATCAATATGTATTCAGTTATACAGGGGTATTTAATGTAGCTTTATAGAATTTCCACATCAAACACACTACGTATTTAAAAGAATTCTTTAAATGTACACTTATTACATCACAGATTTAAAAAGTAAACAATAAATACCTAAGTACCTATGTCTTAAAATTACTACAACTCACCCACAAGAAATTATGATTAGGTTGCAAGTTTAAATTTAACCTTTGTAGAAAGAAGCTAATTTACGTAATAACATGCATTTAAACAAATCATTTTATTGTAGCAAGAACATTACTAAGACAATCAATTAATTATCACATTGTCAGGATTTAATAAGTCTGAATATAATAATAATATAATTAAAATGAAAATGCATGAATATAAAGTTGATTCGTTTCATTATAGTACAATCTTGCATAAAAGACAATATATAATAATTATATTCTGTCTTTTGTAATGCATATTAAACACTTAATATGTTACATTATACTACATACATGTACAAGTACATTAAATTATTACACTTTTCATAGAAAAATTATTAAAGTTAAAATAAAACAAAAAATGGTTTGTGAGTAAACGTAACAAAAAAGCCTGTCTGTCCATTGAAGATCAATGACGCTTGTATAGTTTTTGGAGAGTCAAGGGGGTAAAATAAGGTACAAAAAAGTTTGTGTTGAAATTGTTGCCATGCATATTCACTTCATGGTAATAATTCTCTCAAACTCAAGTGAAACTGTAGTATATACAAAGCTGGAGTATAAATGGATATCGATATAGTTTCCATTTTATTATAAACTTCAATGATGACAATTGAACGGGGAATAATGAACTTTTAGTTACTTAGTTCTAATAAGTACCACAAAATTCTCAAAGTTTTCAATTGTTATTCCAGCTCATAACTGTTACTATATTAAATCCATGAATACAAAAAGCTAATTTGCATCTGGCAAGGTTGTTTCATTAATTCAGTGAGACTACAGACATTATATTCTAGTCATTGTATAAATAATTTAAAGCCTTTGAAATGTCTGTTGTCTTAATGAAAACAAAGTGGAAGCCAAGTTTTAATCTAAGGTTTAACTGTTTTTACTGTAGGGAATAACCTCAAAAACTACTGGACATTTTTTTTTACCTTTAGAATGCAACATTATCACTGAGTAACATAGTGAGACTTCACTTTTCGGGATCAATGCGATTATTATGAGTTGAACATTACTTTAAAAATATTCTGTAATAAAAAAGCATTACCAATAAGGATTGATGTGAAACACTCCATCAGAAGTTATTTTATTTGATTAATAGTTTCATAAATTAAAGTCACTAAACTCACACTAGTGGCAGACGCTAAGCCCGGCGCGAGGCAGGACGCCAATCTTCGGCAATATTTGCAGTCTAGCTCCTAATCCACTTCCACGCCCATTATAAAACTTAGCAAGGATGTTCTATATACAATATTAGCTATTTTTAGAAAAAGAAATAGAAAAAATCATAATCCAGCAAACCAAGGTTGAAAAATAAAATTGCATTTCTTTCTTAAAAAAATTCTTATCAAAATGCAATTAAAAAGCTCATTAACTGGAGTAATTAATACAGTTGTTTAATTATTTTTATTTAAAATATTATGACTCGCTAATTTGCTTTGAAGTACTGCATGCCCACCGGTTTGTCAAAATTTAAAAGTTCCATCCATCCGCAACTTTACTGTAGAGATCACCAATCAGTATGAAGATTTCCGGCATAATATTCCTCCATACCTCTCATAAAAATATTGTACATAACTTCTCTTGTACCATCTTTTATGTTTTCAACTTTGTTTAATAACAATACACTATTTAAAATGGTTAATCTATAGAAAATGAAAAAATCACAAAACACTATTCTTGTTTTGATAGTTCTACTTGTTATTATTTATCAGTTGCCATGTGAAGACAAAATTTAGTTCCAAATCAAGTATTTAATTTCTACTCTAAATGGCCAAGCTACAATTAGAACACTTTTTAGGGCTCTTGAGGCAGTTGTCATTAGATCTTGATTACCCTTCTCTCGCATGTCTATGCTTACTCATCATAAGACTTCTTTATGGCGCTCATTGCAAATTTTAATTCGGTCAGGTAATTATTAACATTTTTTTTTGTCATTTTTTGCAATGTCCTATACTGATCGTTGGCAAAGTAACCGCAAACCCTCTGGCAGACACAAAATTAGAGATTCAGACGAGATTGAAATACATTATTTTATCATTTAAACGTGCCTAAAACATGTTCTGAAAATTTGTCTTGAGGCTCTTGGGCTATATTATATCCTAGCTATCCTATATTAGCCTATATAACAATATACCTATACACATAAAACTTGTAATTGTCTTTCATTTTTTTATGTTTTATTTATAAATGTATAGCCTTGTTATAAGTTTTCCAAATAAATAGGTATATAAATAACTGCTATGGCCAACAGTTGCAGAAAATATACGAAAAATGTTGCAAAAACTGGTAAAATTTATTATTTTTCTGTGCTTTACTTAATTGAGTGTGCTGTTTTCATGGATTTAGTTCATAAATTATGTGATATAAATGTAAAGGTAATAAATGTAATAAAGGGAAAAAAATTCTAAAAATGCAGTATACAATGCAGCAGCATATATTTAGACCCACCAAAACTTTTGTATAGTAACAATTTTTTTTAAACATTACACACTCATAGCCCCACAGTAAGGTAATTAATACCCTGTGTCGTGGGTGCCATGGATACATACAAAGACAGGAACACAAACACCCAGACCGAGAACAGAAATTTAAACTCATCATTCAAATTTCTGTTTGGCCGGGAATCAAACCCGGGACCCCTCGATTGGCAGTCCGGTATGGTAACCATTGCACCACGCAGGTTGTCAAAAATATTTGTTCTAAAATAACTCATTATTTGCTTAGGTTATTTTATAAAAATGATAGATCCTTATTGAAGTTTAATGAATATGTATTTCAACACTATCAGCACAAGTACTTATAATATTTTGAAAAAAAATTGCACTAAAATTATTTAAGTTCAACAAATATATTAGGAGATATCAAAATTTTAATATAACTCTGCAGCCAAATAATTATATTCATGTGGTAGGAGGATACGTACCCCAATGGTCTTTTAAGTTTCATAGCATACAATTTTACATAAATGTATTGCTTGCCGTATGTTTGAGCTTATGGATCACCCTGAAAAGCTGGGCCAGATCACAACATTTTATATAACATTAAATTTCTTTATAAAAAATTCTATATTCACAATATTCTGATATTAAAACTACTTAATCATACTTCACATTTAATACAGCAATTAAGTGTATTTAATTTATGTAAATGAGAAAAACTTTGTACAATAATTTTAAATTAAGTACCTACTTATATAAAGATTATTCACAATGTTCATTTTAAAGCAAGATATTTTTAATATTTATATTTATAAATGAATTGAACCTGATATTGAATGGGTAATCATTTTAAGTAAGTTGCTTATAACTTTATATCTTCTTTATTTATCTTAAATCAGTGAAAAGCTCTGTTACCATAACTGGTAGATAAAGAAGAAAGAAGAAAGGAAATAAGAAAGTTTCACAAAATGATATTTTAATAACAGAAGAGAGAGAGGTTATGTCCATCAACTTGTTTTTGGAAAGGTACCATACCTATATTTCTAAAAGTTTTAAGGTTAATTAAGTTTGGTTTTCGCATGGCTCGGCGGCTAGCGTAGAACGCAAGCGGTCTATGCAGCTAAGCCAAACGGGCGCGGTCGTGTGTGAGATGAGTGACCGCTAGTGGCAAAATATATCATGCGCCTTTCGGAGGGCACGTTAAGCCGTTGGTACTGGTTGTTGTCGATAGATAACAGTGGTTAAACCTTGTCGGAGGCCTTATGGGCGGTTTGAAAACATCCGACAGCGGTTGGCCACTAACCCGCATTGGAGCAGCGTGGTGGAGTGAGCTCCAGGCTTCCCCAATAAGGGGGAGAAAACCGTGCCCAGCAGTGGGACGCAAAAAGGGTTTCAGCCAAGGTTGGTTTTTAAAAGAAAAAAAGATTTCCATGTAGGAGCACTTTGTTGACCATCTGTCTAGTTCTGCATGTACCCCATGTGGCATTAAGTTATTGATGCAGTCCATGTTCATCTACATGCAACCTCTACAACTATGAGATTTTATGTAGTTTCATTGCTTCTCTAGAGGTAGAGTCATGTAAGTCTGTCCAATTACATTAATGCATGGAGATATGGTGTTTAAATTATCATGAAGTCTGCAATCCTTACTAAAAGCAAAAAGATCTTACTCTTTCCTGCTAAATGTATTTGTTTGTGAATGATGCTGCTGTAATTAAGTAAAATGCTGTTTTTGAGGGATGTGATCCTGCATAAATCTCTAAAGTTTAAACAAAGGAAAGAAATCACTTTGACAAGAAATTTGTGTCATGATAATTAAAAAAGAAAGTAAGTGTAAGTCACAATATGGAAGAATCATCCCCGACTTGATGCCATGTTTAATATAAAATACCTGGACGAGGAGCTCAGCTCTGATAAAAACAATTGATTTTCCTGGTCTAGCCTCAAAACACACTTAGAAAATATACTTGGATACATATTAGATGTGTTGAAAAAAGGCTCTGAATAACAGTTTTTCTCACAAAAGGAATTGGGAAACTAAAATAATCGGACTAGAGACATCTATACTTGAACTTGAGTCATTTGGTACTGGGATCACCCAATTTCCCATCTCAGCTAACTTATATAGCCATAATATACTTATATAACCTTGTAGACAGTAACTCCCGGAACCCCATGCATACTATATTCATGAAAATCGGGAGCCTTTTTCAAGGTTCAGATTATATAGGTATATGTATACAATAATTGCTTTGATAGATGTAATGTGTAATGTAAGAATCTCACACTATTCACAACCACTAATTTAAATGTGTTGCTCATTGCAGCATTTATTGATCAACCTATTTAGTTCAATATGAATTTACATTTGTTTTTCTATCAGCATCATATAGTTTAAACAGAGTTTTAACATTTACTTCATTCATGTCCTAACAGTCTGACACTACAGATGCAGGTTTATGCTGGTTTAGAAATTACAAAATATATTATGTTGCATACATTTGAATAAAAAGCACGAAAAGACTTGTTATATTTCACCATACCTATAATGGAAGTATTTATTAAGTGTGGTTGTGCCCTGCAATTACACCTGCGTTAGAAAGGATCATTCCTATGAAGTGAATAATCTAGGGCATTTCATAAGATTCAATATCATCCTTCCAGACTTTTCAAAAACAGTGCAACTGGGTCACTGGGGTTTCTAAAATTAGATTTGTAGTTCTAGTGATAGGATTGCTCCTTACCTACATTTTTCTTAATTGAAGCGTTGCTTTTCTCATCACACTTAACTCTTTAAGAAACAATCAGATGATATTCTATTTCACTAAGTCAGATTGACTCTGGTTATAAAATATGCTAAAAGAAACATACTCATCTCTCACTATGCGGGACTGACATTCAGAGTCCCGGTTTCAACTCTCAGTGATGCAGAAATTTGAAGCATGAGTTTAAAATTTCTGATTTATGATGTAGGTGTTTGTCTGTATTATCCATTATTATCCATGGTACTTACAATAACTACAAGGAATCGTAGCATGGGGCTAATGGGGCATTTATTCTTTAAGTGTACCACCTTAAACTAGGTGTACAAAGATGGACTTAATCCTATAAGCATTCTCTGCCTGTGTCTGAGTGTGAAACATTACTTATCAATAAAAAAAAAGACAGAAGCTGTTGTGACGCCAAGATCAGAGACAGATCACAGAAAATGTCTCAGAATTGTGAAGGATTATGGCCAAAGTCTGACTTTGGTTGGAGATGACATGCCTAACCACTTTGGCATGCACAGTGAAGGAAAACATAGTAAACAAGTACCTATTAGATATTTGATTTTTTGTGAATCAAGTGATAAATATACTTGTCAAAAAGGATTTTAACATTTTTAACCCTTATGTGGGTGTCTAGTCTGTCTTAACCACTTCACTTGGCCTTTTCCTGGTATATTATTATAGGTAATTACACAATATATTTCATTCCATTTTTTGCACTGCACATTATTGTGCACATGCAGATCATATAGAATCATTAATATATTAGTTTTAAACTTCATCTAAATAAGAAGGTACACTGATAGCTGCTTGTTAAGCCGGCGCCACACATTGGATATATTGGCTTCAAGTTATAGTCTTGGATCCAACACACCAATGTGTGGATCGGTCTTGGCCCGATACTGGCCATAAACGTAACATTGCGTCCAACAGCCAATGTCGACCCGTGATGTGTCGGTTTTTCATACACCAACAAAGGCGACGGGAGTTAAGGGGGTAAGCGGGCGGGCAACTTGGATCCAACGTCGCTCCCCGGTCCCCACATTGTTTGTATCAGTGCGCGCTATGCCGAGTGAGAATCGGAGGACACTCCGAATGCCGACTGGTCGAATGAGCAAGTATTCGAGCTGCGGTCCAACCATCCAATGCTCTTGGCTAGTAAGTTTGCCAAAAGGTATTGAGTTAATGTGTGGCCGCATTAACTTGGATACAATAATTAGCCATAAATTCGTAGCCAAGTTTGGACCCAATTTGAATCCAATGTGTGGCGCCGGCATTACACACAGTTGACAAACGACAAACAGAAAGTGTGCTGACAGTAGCTAGTTATAAACAAATCACATATAGGAGGGCTGTTTGATTACTCTTTTTAAACTATTTATAAAAGCTTTTTTCTGGTACATGGTAGTCGTAGTCGGTCAAGCACATCTGATGCTCCATGCTCTGGTTGCCCAATCGAAGTCACTACTGAGGATTTTGTTGAAGAAGTCCATAATATTGTACTCGACGACTGCAGAGTAAAGCTGCGTGAAATAGCTGAGAACACAGTCATCTCGCAGTACATAAAATCCTGCATGAAGATTTGGGTATGCCAAAGCTGTCTGCACGATGGGTGCCACGTTTGTATAAAATTGAATAAAAACGCGAACGAAAGCGAATTTCAAAACTGTGTTTGGATATAATGAAGCGTAATACCCGGAATTTTTTGAGTAGATTTGTCACTGTGGACTAAACTTGGGTCCATCATTATACACCTGAATCAAAACAGCAATTAAAACTATGGATGGCGACTGGTGAAAGGTCAAGACTGTTTTGTCGGCTGGGAAGGTGATGGCGACAGTCTTCTGGGATGAAATAAAATGGAAGGAATCATTATGATTGATTATTTAGAAAAGGGAAAGACTATCACTGGCCGTTATTACGCAGAGGTATTGGACCGTTTTAATGCCGATTTGTTGGAAAAACAACCAAAATTGTCCACCAAGAAACTCCTCTTTCAACAAGACAATGCCCCAGTGCACACGTCAGCAATTACAATGGCCAAAATCCACGAGTTGGGCTTTGAGCTGGTTCCGCATGCTCCGTATTCGCCGGACCTAGCTCCGTGCGATTATTACCTATTCCCAAATACATATGAAAAGATGGATTGGAGGGAAATTTTTTTTGACTAATGAGTACTGTGTCGTAGATGTAAACGGCTATTTTGAAGACCTCGACAAAACGTATTTTTTGGAGGAGATAAAAAATTGGAAACACGATGGAACAAGTGTTTGGCCCTCAAAGGAGACTTTGTTGAGAAATATTTTTTTTTTACTTTTTAAATCGACTTATCAAACAGACCTCGTTTGTACGTAGGTAGGTACAAACCTATCGAAATGTATAAAAGAGATCGCTTGCATTGTTTGTGAAAAGAGTCTTATTGTTGTTGACTCAATGGGAAGTAGCAAGCGTTGTAAAAGAACGCGTAAACGGTAATAAAACAAGAAGGAAGCGGTTTAAAGTTTTCCCAGGTAAGTATTTATGTCACGGCGTGCTAACAGTTAGCTCCAGGGAATACTAGAAGGGGACGGGCCATAGGGGTGTCTAGAGGCGACGAGACACGGTCGCTGCTCCCGGCCGACAAGGCTCGTCTTCTAAAGCGATATTGATTTTGTATAAGCACACGCAATGCCCGAAGCAAGTGTAAGCTGTTACGCGTCCGCCTACAATAGCATAAAGATACCATCTCTTTTCCACTCAATATTTACTGACGGCAGATTTAAATAACAGCGATCCTTTTTGTGTTCACTTTAAGGTATATTTTGCTATGTAGTATTTATATTTCTAACCGCATATACCTTGTCCGTGCGATTAAATTAATCTTCGTATTAATATTTCTTTGAATGCTTTCATGAATAAATTATAAATCTGCGATGCCAATATAGAATGTCAAGAATGTTATAGATAAGAAGATCGTTAAAACGATATCATACCAAGAATGTATCGCAGGTATTACAGAATAGTGAACGGATTTTATTATCTAAATTGAATGCATTACTTTTCATATATTGAATTGTATTTATTTTATATTATTCATGCCGTAATAATTTTATAGTTATAAAAACGTAAATACGGCTATAAATGAGAAATCAAATGAGATCACCGTCATTTTATTTAAATAGTCACATTTAATCACCGGCGACGGACGGATTAAGCAAATCTGTTGAAATATTATCGTAATAAAATAATGATTTATGGCATAAACGCGAGTTCCGAAAACTTCGCCCAATGCCACATTCAATGTTCGCCACAGTTCTTCACTGAAGCTTATCAGGTAGACGGGAGTTGTCAAACTTTTCAAATTAGTTTTCAACATGCTCACATTTCATTTTAATAAGCTAAGTTTGCGTTTTCTCGTCAGCGCAGTAACTGTCAGTCAAATTAGTAATCTAAGTAGGTAAGTAGTCTTCTTCAGCATCTAACTTTTTGTGTCAACAATAAACAATTTGTATTTCAAGTTCTCACGATTTTAATTAAAATTTATTTATATAACCGCGAAGTTTATAATTTGGGTATTATCTTAATTATGTACAGAAAATTTTAGTAATTAGCAGTTAAAACAAAGTCGTCGCTCGGAAATATGGTAATGGGATAGTTGCAAGCGCTTTTCCTATTAAGTTTTTGAAGATTATTCGCTTTGGTGCCCGGCGTAAATCGGGTGGCGAGTGTACCGTGGGAAAACTATTAGCCTTGTACTTATTGTCTTTAAAGCAGGCCGCTTTAACATTAGGGTTGTTAGTTTGGAATCAGTGTTATATTTTCTGAATATAATCTATGTTTTCAAATAAACTATGGAAATCAAACCGATCAAAAAACGAATTGATTTTAAAATCTTAGTTTCTGTGTGTTTAAATAGCTACAGTTTATATTTAGACGTTGCGTATGTGTTAAACATTTACACAAAATACAAAGTGAGTTTGAATTGTAAAAAAGTGTTTTTTATGCGATCGAATTCGAAAACAATAATTTTAATTTTACATGGTTAAATTTCTCTTAATAATGTTCTGTGGTTAAATTGGTTATTACTTCGTTTTTCTTCCTAAATAATAATGACATACAAATTTTACGTGTCTTTTTTCTGTTTGGAATATGTATTTAATTAAAATATAATATTATGTTACATACCATAACACAGACAACTTAATCATAAACATAATTCATAACACATCTTAATATAAAATGTACTCTTATCATAAATATCAATATATTTTATAATGTAAATAAATATAAGTGAAATAATAATTCAACAACAAATATAATAGGCACACATGTATACGTAATTTAATATACGATAATTGAGATTATTTATGTTCTATTGACTTTGTAACGTCGATTTGATACCTAGTACGTTTAGTATAAAAGAATCGCAGAACCCTGATGCGGGACAGTTCTTCGGTACGAGGGCTAATGTGTTCATGCCCGAATGCTGTGTGTAAGTATTGTGAGAGTTAAAATATAAATAAAAAGTAGGGGCAAAGGGACATTGTTTACCGCAACTACCTATCTCCTGAGGAAAAATGATGTAATTACCTATACATCGTTTTTCCAAAATACAAAAAGGATGTATAGGTAGGTACATTTAATTTTATACATACATTTCGTGCGTGTTAAACGATTTAAAACGCTGTAATAATTAATCAAAATTACATATTTACTTCAAGTAGGTAGGTATATCTGAAAGATTTTTATATATATAAATAAGCCATACAAAAAGGCAGACGGGCCGCGTGGTGTTAAGCTATCACCTTCGCCAATGGACACGGACAACCCCAGGGGAGCCACCCGAGCATTGCCGGCTTAGGAGGAGAGTTTTTTTTACAGCTTTCTTGAAGAACCCCATGTCATAGTCCACTGGAAATGCCTCGGCTGGAAGGTTGTCCCATAACTTACACGTCCGTGGTAAAAATTAGCGTGCAAAGCGGACTGTGGAGCGCCACGAGTCCGGATGGTGTAGATGGAACTTTAACCTTAGTCTGGTGGTAAAATCATGAAACGGTGACGTAGACATCAGTTACAAAAGTTCCTCGGAGCACTCACCATAGTAAAGTCGGTAGAACACGCAGAGTGAGGCTATGTCTTTTCGCAAGCTAAGTTTCAGGTTAGCTAGTTTTCAAGGTTCTAGCCTGTCTGTCAATATTGGGTCGTTGACAATTCGGACTGCGCGCTTTTTAACGGAGTCAAACAGTTATTATTGGGCAGCCCTATTGTGATAGATGACACGGTCACGCTTGTATTACTCCGGATCGCCTGTTCATCGCGACAATACCATGGTAGCCACGAAACACAATTGCATAAGCTCGCAGCTTCCAGCCATAAACCACTTTACACCCACCGTTTTATTTAAACTGCTTTTCAACTTTTTTCAGGAAAACGCTTTATCTTGTTTATACTGTTCCAATATAGCACTGATTATCCTGGCTATGTGTACATGATTCCGTACAGATATTTTATTATGAATGTGAATTTGATTTGGTTTGATATATGGTTGTTTGCATTTTAAATGTACGTTTACAGCAAAATTGCCGTGTTGACAAAGCATTTAAGTATGCATTCTCAGTACTTTTTCTGTATCTGTACCTATTCAAACAATTAAGACAAGTTTATAACCTAGGTACCAATCAAGGAGTTCAAATGTTAATAATATTCGTAGCTACATCAGATTTATAGCCCACATTGTTGTTGTTTAGGCAATAAATTATCACTTGTCGATCGTAAATTAACATACCGCCTTATCGGCTTAAGTTATCGAATTATGATCTTACTACATAATGAACCTTGCAAACTATGTAACTTTGTAATTTAATAATGATAAAGAATAGAATTTACACAACTTTCGTGACTTTGGTCATCGTGACGTAGTTAGTTGTACCTACGCTAGATTTTAATAAAATAAAGATTGATGCCTTTCATTATTTCATATAACATTAGCGTTCAAAGCTATGTACCTACCTACATCTAGGATACATTTGATTGGGGTCTAGTAGGTAAGTAGGTATGTATTACGTATAATAAATTACCCATAGATATAAAACAGTTATCAAATATTAAATTTAAAAAACAACTAAAACATTGGCTTATAAAAAAAGCATATTACCTATAATATAAATGATTTTTTTAAAGATAAGACATCGTGATACGTGCAATAAAAATAGTTTGGGGAGCTTCCGCGTAAAATACATTATAAAAAAGTATAACTCTAAACAATGCCTGAGAGTTTTTTTTTCCGCCGGCTTTTTTTTCTCATTGACCCAGCGGTGGGTAGGCATCAAAAGCCGATGATCCATTAAGATTATCCATTAAAATATTTTTAGTTAATTATAATTAATAATAGGTATTGTATGCCAGAATATGGTAGACTGTTTAAAACTCCAATTATAATTTTAAACATCTTATTCTATGTATGTAAACAGTCAACAATTAAGTATTTTCATTTCATTTCATTTATGTATGTATTTGATAAATGCCACCTGAATTAGATACATACTAGTAGTTACATAAAGTTTGTGTTTGCAAATATACGCGCCTTAAATTGAGGACAAAAGAACACTCTCAATGGTAAATCCTCGCTTTAAGACAACTTTCAATAATCGTAAATTCGGTTACACAATGGCATGTAAATATTTTTATTGTAAACACATGGTCCGCCTGCAATCATTGTTTACAACGATACCATGATTGTTATGTTAAATATTTTATGGAACAGCACTCCCAGGTTTACATACATGCCATATGTCAGTGGAATCGTTGGCGTAATTTGCATAAAACCTGTTATACGAAGAAAATTAACTTACAGCCATTGTGAGCAGAAATTGCATAAACGTCGTATACCGCATGTGGTTAATTAAATAGGACTAAAAGAACCTGTTCAGCTTTTAACATACATGCGCTCGCTCGGTTCGAGCGATTCACAAACGGCGAGCTGTCGCCATAACTTAGAACGATAGGGAGGAATGTTTTATTGTGCACATACGAGCCTTCAACCAAAGACATAACGTTCAAAGCATATTTTCGCTGGAGGACGGCGCGATAAATGAACTTAAACGAGCGAAAGCCACTTAGACCAAATTTACACTTAGTGGGAGACCGCGGGTGCGAGTTTGCGTTGAGAACGGTGGCGCGCGTTCCGCCAAGCGCCGCGATCGTCAGCTGCTCGCCACATAATACGTGCCTACATACTATAGCTACCTGCAGGGTTGCCAGACGTACGATAATTATCGTACATGTACGATAATTTTGACAACGGTACGATGTACGATACAAAATGTATTATCGTACGCAAAAGTACGATAATATTCAACCCTTCTCCGAAGTGAGGTGAAAAGGCTAGTACCGAAGGCCTAAAATCATCCAAAAATACAAAATTATGTCCATGATCGGCGATTTCCCGTCTAATCTATCAAAATACGGAACGAATGACAGTTCATACATTCTTTCCTTTTAATTAGAGTTCAGTTCGCTAGCCGAGAGCATAAGAATATGCCGAGAGTGTGACTTAGTTTGGAATTGTTAAAAGTCCTATTTTCAACTTCTCTAAGTGACTAACTTTGTTTTTTATTTCGTTTGTTACTTGTAGAAACGTTCGTTGGGTAACAATGTACACATCGTTCAATTTTAGTTTGCAATAATTTTTCTCTGGTTATATTTAAGGTATTTATTTATAAGTATTATTTAGGATTTCAGGTAAATAATAAGACCCAGTGACATAAGTGACACTGATGACAACAGTGTATTTTTTTTTCAATTATGGCATCGCAAACTCTGTGCATACTGCCAGCGTCAAGTATAATTTTTGCATCAATTTTTTGCCAGAACTGGACGAAGTAATAACAAAGTCAGTAAGTCATCAGTAATCAGTCAGTCTAGTCAGTCCAACATTCAAGTAAAGCGATGGCTACTTTACTAGAACGAGTCCGATTGAATTTTGAAGGCAAGCAGAAAAAACATATTTTAGCACTGTTATTCTATTTCACAATACTCGTGCACTGTAACCTATATCAAACAAAATGCCATCAACTTTATCCGATATAACTCAAAAATACACCAAGAAAAAAAAAAACGAGAGCACAATATGTCTTTTTCGACTGCCCGCCAAAACCCCAACAACGTGTAGTTTTGGGTTATCAAACCTCCAAAAAGAAGAACATAGATAAATCAAAACATCGTCTTCAAAAATATAGAGAAGATTGGGAGAAAAACACGAAAGATTTTTTTGGACCTGAAGGTGGTAGAAGTGGATAGTGACTCTGATGATTCCACTGTTTTGGAAAATTAATATGTTACTTTTTTTTGATTTCGGTCATTTCAAATTTGCTAAAATTCCCATATTATTTTAGTTTCGTGTGGCTGGCCGTTGTTGTACGATAATTTTTCATCTGGTACGATAATTTTTGAATATTGATACGATAATTCGCCCGCACTTGTCTGGCAACCCTGGCTACCTGTATAGTGTGTACCAATCAACACCACGTAATGCAATGCACTACAACACAACTATACATAACACTACGTCAAAAACAGCAAAGTACTTTCACTAATGCCTCACAAAATTTATATTTACTTCATCTGCAAATACATATACCTAGGCACTTGGGGTTCATTCAATAGGTCAATGCACTTCCGAGACGACGACCAAACGTATTGAGTTCATTTATGGAAATGCATATAAAAATGTGTATGTACGTGAAGTATATTGACGAACCTTTTTAGCCTTTCAACAAAATAATAACACTATCCAAGGGATAGATTTTTTTACATACTAGGTATTCGTAGATGCATAAGAATACTATGAAAAATGGTAATCACATTAATCACTTCAGAATATTTCATCAAATAACAAGTCTACATCCTTGGAATTCAATCAATAAATTCTAATTCTAAGATTTGAACAGTAAATGTAGATGTATAAACAATCAAAACGGGTTCTCAAGTCTTGATATGAGAAGCAGTGCACAGAACCGTAACAAAGGCTTTAGAGTATGTACTTATCGAAGGATAAGTCCATTTAATCAGAATGGTAAATAGCTCACCTCAAGATCTTCGTATGTGCGAAATGCCATTATGGCAAATCCATCGATAATGTCCTCCTCGCCAAGGGGTTCCTTGGACTTCTTTCTCCGGGCAGGAGGTCGAGGAGGCTTCTCTCTCGCCGGGGACTCATCCTCGCCACTGTCCCCATCCTTAACTTTACTCTCACGCTGTGCTTGCATGCGCTGTGCCCTCTCCCTTCGCCTGTTTCTCTGATTGCGCTGCTTCACTTCGTTTTCCATCGTTCGCACATTATTCAAATCACCCGACCACCGTGCTTCACTACACTAAAGTCCGCACTACACTTTTATCACACATGGTTATCCGATATTTCTATGCCGAATAATTCAGCAAATCTTGCACTCAGAAAAAGACACTGGCCGTTTCCAATGGCGGATAGTACACCGTTGCCGCATTGCAAGTAAAATGGCCGCGTAGCACTCGACGGGCTGTCTTCTTTCACATTTACGTAAACGGAGGCATATTTACACGTAAACTAGGATATACTACAATATATTTTAACAAGAACTAAGACAATAAAACGATAAATTAGGTTTATACATTATTCTCTGTGTTCAGAATCAGTCAATAGTCAATACAATGAAAGGTGTTGCACGACGCCAACGCTGCGTTGCGGTCGCGATGGTGAACTAAAGTAGTGCTGCCAACATAGCGACACGAACATTCCGCGATGGGGCGTCATTGGCAATGTGATGGCGGTCGGTTTCACTCTTCGTGCACATACGTTCGTCTCTTTCCGTGTAGTAAGATGCAAGATTGACCTAGTTATAGAAAAATATTGTAAGTAAGAAAAATAAAACATAATTATTATTGACAAATCATTTTAGGATAAAAGTTAAATGTATAGTTTATTTTTTATGATTATTAAAACTTAAACAACCAAAAAAAATTACAGTGTTATGTTGGTAAGGAATTGTGAAAGACACTTTATACTCGAGTTTTCGTTTTCCAACAAATGACACAGAAGTGCACAGTGATTGTCCGGTAACATAATGTTGGGTGAACTCTGTGTTTGATTTGAACAAAAAGTCGTGATATGAAAACGGCTATTTCAAAGTGAAGTTTATTACATTGTGTAGAATTTTGACGTTTCACGATAAGATGCGTTCAGAAACCAAATAGTTAATTGAATGCTACCGGAAACTTAGGTCTTCCACCTCCGGAAATAAATATTTTTTTTACATTTTCTTGTTATAGGGTTCCGTGCGTAAATTAATAATCCGTTTTCAAACTTTATATGCCTAGGTACAGTGAACACAAGGAATAAGTATCGTTAGGTATAGTGTATAGGTAGGCTTGCCATCACCTAAATTGCCGACGCCGGATATACACGGCAAAAATCCAGGACAATTGGGCGAAATATAGTTTTTTTCCCGGACATCTCTGGAAAATTATTTGGTAAAGGTATAGACATTAAACACCTTCATACGGTTTTGGGGGAGGGCGGGGTGGGGGGAGGAGGGGGTGGCAGTATCCCTTGGACCTTTCCCCCCTGCCGGAACCCCATGGTTATGGAGGTATCCAGGGTTAAAGTTTTGAGGTTAGGATAACACTCCGTGACAGCACCAGCGCTGCGAGAAGACCACTCCCTCCGCCCGAGCGAAAGAAAGTTAATCGTAGCATGTCGACGGAACCCCACTGTGGGTTCCTTTTTTTATTGTAAATTTAAAAAAGTCAAACCTAACCTAACCGAACTCATTCATCTTTTTGTATCTTTTTTGGCGGGGGGCTTCACCCCCCACCTCCCCCATACGGGGGGCTTTGCTCCCCGAAACCCCCCTTCCCCTACTCTACAGGAACACAAAGTTTTTTTGGAATTCTTGATAAAAATAAAAATGAAGTCCAAAGTAAAAGCAATCCAAAATCAGTCCAATAACACAGCCAAAGTCTTCGAAAATTCAGGAAAAACAAAATAACACAGTCACGTAACTACGACAGAAACGGAATATTTTTTTACAAAATACCCGCCGCACGGGTAATGTTAATATGAGTTGCGTTCCATTTCACGTATTTTTTTAAAATTATTCTGCCCTTAGATTGAAGGTATTGCGTTTCATTTCACACAAATTTTTGAATTTTAATTTTAATCGTAATTAAATAAAACCGCGCCTCTGGCAAAAAAAAAACCGCTAACAGGGTTCAACTACACCCTAACTCCTCCTCATTCACAGAATAATCAAAATCCTGTGTTAGACTTCTATACCCAACCCGAGCCTTCTTAAATGCGGATTATAGTGGATGAATTTTGACGTGATAACGTCTTTAAAATCGTTTTAGTCGGGTGACATGTTCAGAAACTTGTGTCACACCAAAACCTCACGAGCGCGATCGCAGGTATAACGAGAGAGAGACGGACCGATCTCCCGTCTCATCTCGACCGCTGCCAGTCATTCCGTGAAACTTGTCACGCGGAATCCTCACGAGCGGAGGTGCGGAGGCTGGCATAGCGTTCGAGTGAGTGGACCGATCTTCCGTCTCTCTCACTCTAGCGGCATACAAACGAATGGAGATTTTCTCGTGCGGACGTTATCACGTAAACATCTCGATCGTAAACCTACTTTACAAACAATTTGCCGTTTTTTAATTAAGATTTATTTCAATTTATCGCTTATACTTATATTAAAAAATGGATTGCCCCTGACAAAAGTGTTTACACCCGGACACTTTTCAAAAACCCCTGCCGAACGGCTCCCGGACGCCCTTCAAACTAGGACAAATCTGGGGAATTCCGGACGGATGGCAGCCCTACGTACCTATAGGTCATGTTTTGGGCACTAGTGTTTCAGCAAACAAAATTCTTGAAGGAAATTATCTTATTAATATATTATTATAAGTATGACCATAATCAGACCATCGAAATATTCAGGGCCAGTGAATCATCCATTAATTAATTCAAAAATAAATCAGCAATATATGAATGTCATATGTATGTCATTGTACCTGTCATTTTATGTATGTATGTGTATGCAATAATAAAAAAACAGTAACCTGTTTTCCACAATCTCCAATTTATGAACTCAGATAAAACTGAGTTTATGAATGCAGACCAAGTGGTGTTAAGTGGTCGCTGCAGCGCATCGACATCTGAAATGAAGACATCTCAAGGTATGCTGTTGTTCTGCTAATTTGAAGGCTGATGTTCACATTATTCAAGTCAGGCCGGCAATCGCCCCATTTCGCTTAAACACAACAGAATTGCTTCAAATCAAATGGGTGCAAGGCACAAGGCAAGCGATGGTACTGGTAGCTTCCTCCTCGGTCTAACCATAATATTCCTACCACATAATAGTTAATGTTCAATATCTGCAAAATAAAAAATATTTTGTCGGTAAGATTATACTTACAACCAGTCAGCAGCTAAAATATACGATGCGTATCAGAAACATTTAACTTATTACAAAGAAAAAAAGAAGTAAAGAAACGAAGCAAGAAGAACAGAAAGGAAGAAAGAAAAATAATTTATTACACAAATATGGGTCAAAGCTGTTTTATAATGGAACATTAAGAGATAAGATTTAGAAATTTGTTCATAGCATCGCCTACTCTGATGCCGTCCATAAGTTCATCGTCATCATTATCAGGGTTTCCTTTCAGAACTAAAAGGCATTTAGACCATAATCTACCACGTCTGGTAAGGTCCGGGTTGGCAGTCTTCTCAAGCTCTAGATTTTTTTTGCATCTTTTGTGTGTGCGTTCCTTCAACACCAGCTACACTTAGTCACAATTCGGTGAAATGGAGAATAGTTGTGGGTTCAGTAACCCTTAATCAAGATACATACAAAGGTTTCTAATGTTAGCACAGACTTAATTGCCCCCGCATGGGATACACGTTTTTTCGCATAGGAAAGAGATATTTTTCCCGGAAACAGTAGCTTATGTTACTATATGGCTGCAACCCTTTGTTCGTCCAACTGCTGCTAAATAAAAACCGTAACCGACGGCTTAACGTATCCTCTGGAGCACGGAAACCAGCATGAAATTTGCCGCTAGTGGTCAACCATCTCGCAGATGACCGCGTCCGTTTCGTAGACTGCGTAAGCCTTGCGCTTGCCTTTTTTAGTTTTTGAGAGCATATTATTATATGGATATTTAAAACCATAGTTAGATCATGTATGAAAAAGACAGCACGTTGCCGTTGGTTTGAATGAAGTTGCAGACGAACATGCAGGCCGCGTGATTTTAAGTCGCTGCAGCCCATGGAGATCTCCACACAACCTCGAGCAAGCCTACCTAAGTCTTGCCTGTGGCCGTATGCAGTTGCGCTGCTACTCCGAAGGCTGATGGTCGCCTCATGTAAGTCAGATCGCAAACTTCATCTTTCCACCGAAAAAAATAGAATTGCTTCACGGCAGAAGTGGGTCCAGCGGTGGCACTTCTCCGGTGGAACCATTAAAGTTCTACCACTTTCCAGGAGTTTTTCAGCAAATATGCATATGTTCACCAGTGGAAAGTGGACATTTGATGTCCACTGTTCATCTGGTCTGCCCTTTCATGTATTGCTCACAAATCCGAATTGGGAATTTTTGGTCTAAACAGAACTTATATCAATTCCATCCGAGACCAAAAGTAGAAATCGAAGATACATAATGCGTTACAAGCTTTGTATTATGTTTTATTTAAACTCAATATAATTAACTCCAGCCGTTTTGAAGGATGGAAGGGTAAGCTTATACATTATTTATGTTGTCAAAACATTATTTACGCATGGATGCTTATGCAATCAATACATATTCGTAGCTGATATCAGTCGCGTCTGTGGTATCAAGAGGAAAACCTGTGTGTTAATTATTGTACTATTAATTCATTATTTAATTTAACTGAACACAATATTTTCGTGTGATTCGTCATAATACTCGAACTATGAAATATTTTTTGTGACGTTTATATTAACGTCTGTTTTGTGCTTATCGTCCTTGGTTCAGGTATGTACTTTTATTTAATTATGGCTTAAAGTGTTTTGTTTTTAAATCTTCACTGAGTCCGTATATATGACCATCTGGATTCATTTGTTTTTAAAATACTGATACATAATGCTTTAAATTAGTGCAATGCAGTTCTTACAGTTCTTTCTTACTTAAAGTAAGCATTAGACTATTTTATTTGCCTTGCTTCACTTTAGTCACGACGAAAATACAGTGGAAATAATACTCTTAATAACAATAGGTATCTACCAATTCAAAATAAGAAGTATCCGAAGACGTATCGCAACATGCCTATAAAAGTACCAAGGATTTTGACTAGGCCACGTTGAAGATGTATGAAACGAGATTCTATATTTTTCTAAATTTTATTTTCTATTAACTTCTTTTTGTACCATTATCCATAATATACATAGGTTTCGAAATTATAAGATTTAAGTTTTAAAATACTGTTATACCATTCAAAAGTCGTCACAGCAGTTTGAAATGTTTCCCGCTATATTTACGAAGGGAAGAGAATAATGTATGGAACGCTACGTTCGCGTGACGAATGAATAGATTGAGCGGCGATTTTCATTTTTTTCTTGCACTTCTTAAACACACGCTCTCCCCATACCCACCCCAATTCCGTTATACAATTTCTTTGCGAGGGATCGTGTGAATAGGTTTGGAATCATAATAATATTCATGCTCATTCCTACAGTATAAGTTGTTTAATTTGCCATGACGAATATGATAGAGATCGTGTTAATTAAATTCAATTATTCGCGCTGTTGTTGTTTCGGCGTTTAATAGCAATCGTTTAAAGCACCTATTAAGAACGGGTTATCTAAATAAAATTCTACGTAATTTTTTTACAGGAGGAAAGAAGGCTGTTCAGTTTTAGAGTCTGTTCAAAAAGAGAATTAATTATTAATGACGCTGTCGCCCTGACGGACGTTTTCATATTTTTATTGTTTCGACTTTTGTTTTATTAGGGGTTTCCATAACTTACAAATTAACATAACTTTTGCACTTTCTAAATAGACATTACCTCAAAATTAAATAGGAATACAATACAGAACCGTTTTACAGTGACGTTGATATCGTCACATTAAATCTATGGAGAGAACACAAATTAGTATCACTTAAGATGTAACTTATAATCTTAGAGCATCAAAGTTACTGACTCACCCTTCAGTAGAGACGGCATAGCGCCTCGATTCGATACATAATTTTTGTGCCGAATCTGGTGCGGGGGAAGAACGCACACATTTTAATTTCACAAATATTCTTTCATCTCTACAGACGCATGCATTTCTAAATATGTCAATTTCAATTAACAACGTCATTTTCTATGCACCGTCAACACGGATACCGACACACATAGACACACTAGTTGTATAACTAGAAGGCACATTGTGCATGGACGTTGGGACGAGGGGTTCGACCGTAAAGGCCGCTCCTCTCTGACGGGTGTAATACCTGTCATACCTTGACGCTCTAAGCTTATAATTAGGTACCTCCAGTGATTTCATTTTAAAATAAATAAGATGAGTTTTGGCGGGAAGTCGAAAAAGACATATTGTGCTCTTTATTTTATTTTCATTTTTTTGGTGTATTTTTGAGTTATATCGGATAAATTTGATGGCATTTTGTTTGATATAGGTTAATTACAATGCACGAGTGTTTGTGAAATAGAATAACAGTGCTAAAATATGTTTTTCTGCTTGCCTCCAAAATTCCATCGGACACGTTCTAGTAAAGTAGCCATCGCTTTACTTGAATGTTGGACTGACTAGACTGATTACTGACGACTTACTGACTTTGTTTTGTTATTACTTCGTCCAGTTTCATTGAAACTGGCAAAAAATTGGTGCAAAAATTATACTTGACGCTGGAAGTATGCACAGAGTTTGCGATGCCATAATTGAAAAAAAAAGATATAAGGTTGATATATCCTTATATTCTTTCTTCTTTTTTATTAATTTGATTTTCTTCAATCCATAAAACTAAATAGATATAAGATTATAGTCGCACGTAAAATAGCCCCTCAGATATTTTGTCATTGTCCATAATAATTAAAGTCTTCCTTTAAATTAAATGTTCATGTCAGGTATCAATTATAAAAATTCTACAGATTTTCACTTATTTAAAACTGTCTGTTAATGAAAAGCTTAATTATTAGAGGTACCTATTTCATTTTATGTATAGAACTTAGTGTTCACATTGCTTCACAGTACTAAGAGATCATGCAAGCTAAGAACACAAATCGCGCTATAATAGCGACAGCCTTGTTGGGTGTGTTAGTGTCTACATACGCTTTGTATGTGGAGATGGCGGCGGAAGCGCGCCCCGGTTACAAAGCCCTCTGCGATATCTCTGAACACGCGAGCTGTTCTCGAGTACTCACTTCCAAGTAAGTTTACTGTGAATTTCGCTTTGCATGTCATTATGGCATTGCTTTACTCGAGACTCGAGCCCAATAAATTATGTTCTTAAGCCTTATTTTTTAATTAAATTAATGAATTGCTGACTACGTGGTGGTCACAGCCTAAGGACATCTACGCACAATCAAATTGCAAAAAGCAAATTGGAGTCTTGTATGACGATGACGTCGCTACTTACACTTCTACTCCAGAAGCCGGGGGTCACCAAGTCCTAACATTTAAGGCTTCCGTAGACTTTCCGGACGAAGCACCTCGTTAGACGCGTAGCCTTCGTAGCCCTATCGTAGTCATCAGCGACACGGCGTAGTATAGTTTAATTATCCGGTTAATTAACACTAGGTATATTAATCATAATAAGTACCTAGCAAACAAAAATGGAATGTTATTAAAATAACGATCTTCTTTTTTCTTCTCTTCAGTTTCATAATGAATCATACCCCGTAATTCGAAAATCGTAAAAGTTCTTCTTAAAACATTGTTCTCTCTGTTCAGAGGTTACCTATTATAATTGGTTAGTTTCATAATAGTGTAAGTAAACACACCGCGCAATTTAAGCGTAGGATTTCGAAAAAGTTAAACGAGCCAGACGGCTTATCCGTACAAAAACCGGAACAATAACAGATTATTTATTGTCGTTTTCAGGTACGCGAAAGGACTTGGCTTGGTGTCCAAAAACTCGCCGCTAGAAGTACCGAACTGCCTTTATGGGATAATTTTCTACTGTATTATAATATTTTTATGTGAGTATCAATTCTTTTCACTTTTTTTCTCTTTTTTGGTCTCCTCCCACAAGTTGGAGGGGGGACAGGCAGGCCATAGTCCACCACGCTGGCCAAGTGCGGATTGGTGGACATCATGCCTTCTAAAAATTATGACTTTCTCTCAGATATGCACGATGATGGAAAATGATTTTTTCCAACCGTGGCAGCAATAAAATATGCACATTACAAATTTATTTCGTCGGAGGTGCGCGCCGAGGTTTGAATTTGAACCCTACCTATCTTCAAGTACAAGAAGGGTTTTTTCATTATTTCACTATTTGTGTAAATTCGTGTTATTTTATTCAACTTAGAGACCACGGCTATGTCATCAAAATCGACTCAGTAACTTTGAAAATATGGATTAATTTACTATCTATTTCTTAAATTTTTAAGGCATAACTTCCATATTTTATAGTTTTGAAACACTATCTCTGAAAAAAAAAGAATTTCCTTAAATAAAAAAAGAATACTAAATATGAAGAAATATATTAATTAATAAAATAACGATATCAAAGTAGCTGAAGGAGAGAAAGTTTTATTTAGTAAATAAATACTTTTTTGGAGCATGTGTCGTAGATGAGGCAGAAATACTTTTTTGGAGCATGTGTCGTAGATGAGGCAGGATATTAAAAGGTACTAAGGCACAGTCTCCAAAAATTTATTTGCCTCTTTTCAGTCAATTCAGTTTAATAATAATAGCTAAACTATTTAAAATAAGAAGATTTTTACTCAGGGGCTCTAATCTAAGCGCCGAAGTTCAAAAATCGCATATTTTTTTCGCTCAGAGTGGGGCCCCTGGACTGTACCGATTTGAAGTAGATAATTATGAAATTATTTCTAAAAAGCACGACGGTATTTTAGGATGTTATTATAGGTAGAAGGTTTATTAAGTATTATGATTATTGAATTCCTATTAAAATGAGAAATTTATATATCTCAAAGTTAAAGAGAGACAGTTATATATAAGTATGATAATAATATTATGTATGTACTGATGGTTTATAATATCAGCATATTCATCAATATCGTCATAAAATACTATTAGATAAGGAAAGAAATATCGAATACGTAACAATTTTTATCTTAAAAACATTAGATAGGCCAAATACTCGTAGTTTATCAATGACATACTTGTTAAGTCATTATTCTTAGTCTAAGCTTGTAATTGTAAATGATAAGTATGGCTGATCCCGGTGTTACCAACTCGGATTTTAAAAATAGCGTAGACCAGATGAGAAAATTACGTAGAATTGGTAAAAATTGCATATGAAAAGTTCGTAGATCTACGTATTTTTTTCAAGGTGAATTTGAGGGTAGGTGAAACTAAATAAAAACGAGTATTTTGATGTACACGGCATTTAAAAGACAGATAGAACATAGAGCTCCTGGCACTACATCTTTTTTTTAAATTTTTTTATAAATAAACCGAACAAAACGGCAGCCGGTCCGCGTGGTGTTAAGCGATCACCGTCGCCTATGGACACGGGCAATCCTAGGGGAGCCACCCGAAGGGCTTTGGAGGAGAGCTTTTTTTACAGCTTTCTTGAAGAACCCCAAGTCCACTGGGAATGCCTCAGCTGGAAGGTTGTCCCATAACCTAAAAGGAGGGTGCAAAGCGGATAGTGGAGGACCACCACGAGTCCAGACGGTGCCGGAGGAACTTTAACCTTCGTCTGGTGGTATAATAATGGAATGGTGATGTAGGCATCAATTTGAAAAGTTCCTCGGAGCTCTCACCATAGTAAAGTCGGTAGAACACGCAGAGCGAGCCTATGTCTCTTCGCAAGCTAAGCGGTTCTAGCATGTCAGTCAATCTTGGGTCATTGAAGATTCGGACTACGCGCTTTTCAACGGAGTCAATAGGGTGTAGTTGGTATTTTGGCGCACCTACCCAGAGATGGGAGCAGTACTCCATGTGGGGTCTGAACTGACCATAAATTTTTTTTTCAAGGTGAATTTGAGGGCAGGTGAAACTGAATAAAACGAGTATTTTGATGTACAAGGTATTTAAAAGATAGATAGAACATAGAGTTCCTGGCACTACACTATAACCACTGACGAGTCTTCTTTTTAGGTAATCAAAATACCTGTGCCACGAGGAAGCGCTCTTCCATATCAAAAGTAGGTTGTGATTTACATAAAATAGAATAAAATCCGATTAACCTGTTATTAAAATTAAAAATAAACCAAACCACTTCTTTGAATAGAAATAAATATTTTTAGGTTAATTTTCACGCGACCACATACAGAACAGCCAACATGTGACAGGACAGGACACAATTTAGGCGCGACGATAGAAATATTAATTTTTATACACTCACGCAATATCGCAACGTACACAATTTACTATGAAATTGACATCACGTGTCAGAAATTTCATAGAAACTAGCGACCCCGTCTTCGGGAATTCTTGAGGCGTAGACTAGTACAGTGCGACAAGTAAACTTTTGTATCAGTTATGTTATTTTGCTAATTTGTACAAATTGAAAGAAAATACGTAGATTCTGGGACTGAAGGTCGTAGGTTTGCAGGATGGGCCTAAAATACGTAGATCTACGTAAAAAGACGTAGAGTTGGGAACACTGGCTGATCCAGAAAATGCGTCAACTTACTGGATGTGATTTCCCCGTCCTAACTCGTTTAAAACCAAAATTACTTAGAAACGGTTCGAAATTGTTTAATTTACCTTTTAATGTATTTTTTTCTTGTATTGTTGTGTATCCTTACATTTAATATCCGTAAATAGGTATATAAAGTTATATGTATTAATATACATTATATAACTTTATTTATTTGTAAACAAGCTTAGAGTCTCGATATGCGAAAATAATCAATTGTTGTACAGTTATTTAGTTCATAAGTAATATTGTAATGTACACTGTGTGTTTTCCAAAGAATACTATTATACCCCACGGGGAGGTGTTTTCCAAATATACCTACTTACCTAATAAAAAAAATTGTTATTTGAAATAATATTTCATAGTAGTGACTTGGCTTATATTTTTATTACTTATATGTATGTATATTACCAATTATATCAACATTATTGGGTTCTCCCCAATAATGGGGAGAGACCCACGGGTCAAAAAGGGTTGCGGCCAATTAGGTTCTACTTAAGTTAGTACTTTTTATGTCACTAGTGTGTGTGTTACTATGACACTGGAAATTTATCCGATATAATATACATACTTAAATCAAAAGTACATCAAGGAAATAAAAATAAATTATGAGAGCAACATTTTACTTTCAGGTTTCCGCCAAGTTTCCAGATAGGTATATACGATACCTACCCAATAACCGATGTCATTTATGGATTTTTAATTAAATAATAAGTAGCTTTACCGTAATTGGCAATCAATCATTTATAATTCAGACAATTAAGTACCATGGTCCACATGTCAAGAATAATGATGTTATCTTCGAAACTACATAAGTATCAATTAATTACTCTCGAGCGCTACTGACATAGTAAGTACAAAAAAAATATGAGTAGGCACAGCGTTCGAATTGAGACATCAACTCGTTATAAAACCAATAAAAATGTTTCCATAAATGGAACCAGATGTAGTTATAGTTGCCACGATATGTAACAATTTATTCGAGACAATGTTGTATTGTTAAACACTTAAAAGCTACTATTTTACATAATAATATATAACGAGTATATTACCTGTATTGACGAAGTAAGAAATTTTAGTGGCCATTTTTTTTCAAAATAATGAATATATGTATTGCTAGAGTCTGTGCGGACAGAGAAAAGCCAAGCCATTTAAGAGGCAGAGCTTTTTGTAAAACTGACAATAAAAATATCACTGTGCCTTTGCAAATATGTACTCCAGTGTAATAAGGAGGAACTACTACTGACATGGATTATTTTAAGAGAAGTTAAGGTTCAATTCTCTCTTCAACCAATCGAAAAGAAACTTTACAAGCTGAACTTATATGAGTATCATGTCTACAGAGCAAAGAAACGCAAAAAAAAAAACGATTTCTATGTACCCTTCCTGTATATAATCCTATGAAGACTGATAACCGTTTAATTTGAAGACCGAGGTCTAATAAACGTCGTCTTTAAGAATGCAACAAAAATAACACCAAAAGAAGATATAAAGTTTGTGTTTTGGTGAAAAAAATGTTTAATATCTAAACATGATCTAAACGCAGGAAGAAAAGAAAGACGAGAGCGTTTGTAAGAACGCTCGCATTTCCGCCTTATGTTCCTCGTAATTCCGTCTTTTTATTTTAAATGGGATACCTATTTGGACATTTGGTTATTATGGTCAAAATATTCATAAATATTAAAACGAATAATAGAAAACTTCATTCCTCATCTATTGGAAGTGCGAAAAACCAGCAGTGGCGTTTTCGTACTTTGAAAAAAATCTATAAAGCTTTTAGCTTCACCATTATGCGAAACTAATTTTTACGATCTTGTGAATCGTAAGTGGTGAGTAAACACGTAGTGAACTACCTTCTTAGGGTTGTTTCCTCAATAATAATCGCTATCGAATTACACCCTCATTCCATATTTTAAAGAAATATAAAATAGATAATCGCTTTATTAGTAAAAACGCTGGTTGAATAGAAAAACGGAATAAAAGTTAATTTTTAGTTCCATCGCAGGTTGAGAGTTCGAGGTAATTACTCTTAAGAACTGAACGAAACAAAAAGTCGCAAATATTATGACTATTAACCTTGGCGTTTGTAACTGCGTAATAACATATGCTTTATGAACCTAACGTTTAGAAATTGGTATAACGTGAAATCTTTAAGGTTTTCACCACGAAAGTAGGATTGATCATAATTTTCACCAACATGATTTCTTTTTCTGAACTTCCAGAGCACTTATTAAGCTTTATTTTTCTTTTGGTAAGCAAACCTATGCTAGTTTCTACGTGACTATCTCATGAAAAATGTTGCGAAGGCTGTAAGCTGCTTACTGTTACGCTTATTTGGTAGCTCACGAACCGAGAATAACTGTTATCGTAATGGCTAACACTTGCGATATCCCTGGGAAGTGGGAAGCGATTCCAACCGCGATTTGCCGCATTTGCACGACTATAATCTCGTTCCATCCATCGATGGCAATTTAATCGCGTTAAGCATTCTTTTATTCATATCTCAGTTTAATTCGCTATTTTTGAAAAATCAAACGATATTATCTTGCATATATTTTCCTGAATCTATAAAAGTTTATTGGATGTTGGAAACGGTATACACAAAGTTAAGTGCATTTTCGCGGGACGATTTATTTGTTAGTCAGTATTTAAGAAGTCATCGCAAATCACAAATAACGGCTTCACCAACAAAATTTTTACCGTCTATCATTAAGTTTTCATGTCGCCGTGGAGATTCATAATCCTAATCCATAGGTTTTCGTTCCTATTTTAAGGCACTCCTAGCCTCTTTATGACTTTTTTTTCAACCTTTTTTATGTCCCACTGCTGGGCACAGGTCTCCTTCTCACAAGTGAGAGGGATTTAGGCCATAGTCCACCACGCTGGCCAAGTGCGGATTGGTGGACGTCATGCTTTCGAGCAATTATGAATTTCTCTCAGGCGTGCACGGTGATGGAGAACATCGTAATTAATGAAATATCACGATATTCACCATCACCGTGGAGCAGCGATAAATTCGCACATTACAAATTTCTTTGTCAGAGGTGCGCCAGTGGATTTGAACCCGGGATCGGTCGCGTAGAAGACCGCGGCTTTTACCACTCGGCCATCGCTGCTCACTCGGCCATCGCTGCTCTTTATGACTATGTCATGAAAATTGTTGCGAAGTCTGTAAATTGCTTATTGTTACGTTTATTTGGTAGCTCACGCACGAGCCGCGAATAACTGTTGTAGGTAATGGCTAACACTTGCGGTACTCCTGGGAAGTGGGAACTAGTGGGAAGTTCCAAACGCGATTTTCTGTATTTGCATGCTTACAATCTGTTTCAATACTATTTAAATTTTAACTTCCATAGTTAGTGACGAATAAGTATATCCTACTTATCTATTTGTAAATGAAATCAATTGTAAGAATGACTGTATAATATGTCAATACTATTTGTCGTTACTATAGTTCCTATGCCTACTACGAGCACATAAACTTGACAGAATTTTAACTGTTTAAGTGGTTCTTATTAACAAACAGTCATACAACACTTAGAAAAATGTTTCATTCAGGGCCTTTAATTTTATCCTGCTAATATTATTATACCTTATTATTATGTTATGGTAAGCTGTGTTTACCTGTAATTGGTTTTTCATGTAGCAAAACACATTATGTAAGTGATAAGTATTTTAAACCATGTTAAAACTGTTGGTGAACCTATTAAATAAAATAAAATAAAATGTTACGCACTGTTATGTAGGTACTGCTGCAATTTTCAAAAACCTCACAGGTACTAATCACATAAAACAAAACAATACCTATTGACTTATTAATCTAATTTCTTGGGCGGTAATGTGGGTAATGATTCTAATAATAGTTTCCCTGATAGCATGTTACCAATGTTACGACTGTACGAGCTTACAATCCGTAAATAACAAAAATGTTTTCTTTATATTATAGTGGGTTCGCATGAGCATTTACTGCTTTGCTAAATTGTTAATTCCACGTAACAAAGTCGTAAACGGTCGAGTTTGTAGTACCCATTATGTTATTTTAGTTTGTAGTTGTTACATCTCACGATGGCTCGCGAGTTAAACGATTTTAAACGCTGCAGTAATAGCACTAAAGTTCATAAAATGAGCGGACGTGAGATGAAATTGTAGTTTGATATCGAAATAATCCGCCTCCGCGTTGCTTTGTTTCGTTGCATTTATGTTGTCGGCTCTATAATCCTCAACACATTAATTATATTGGATCATTTGAACGTTTAGACAGACTTAAATCTGTTGAATTACTTAGCTTCATTATAACCAATTTACGCTAAGGATGGATAATAACAATTAATAAGTTACTATGCCATTAAATGTCTACTTAAGACTCGCGATTATCTATTTAATGAAGACAGTCGGGCTTTTATAACGATTTAAAACCATTGTTTTTTAAGCTGTATTTTTTGCTGTTTAGCACGTGTAGAAAAGAAATAAAGGCAAGTCAATGAAACATCGGTTAACTGCAACCGCAACTGAGTAAAAAAATTCTATAGGGACATTCTTAAGGGTCGAACATATTGTTAGCCATAGAAAAAGGGTTTGTAAAGTTAAGATACGGTATGCTTTACTCAACGAATTTGAGTTCTCTTCCCTTTTTGTAAAGCACCTGCAGTTTATGCGGCACGCCTGGGCACGCCAGATGACTGCTCACTCGCTTGATTAAGCAGCAATTTGAGGTGTAATTGGTACCTACTACCTACTTGTTGCCTTCACAAAAATAAAGGAAAACTGGTATTAACGTTTTAAGGACAGCCGAATGTTTAATTTTATTAATTTAAAAATTAAAGAGTATGTAGGTAGGTAAAATGTAACATATTTTTTTCGTTAAATTCATGCTTTGCATAGTTGCGGGCTAATTTGTAAAGACGCATAACTTTGTATTTACAAGAGTAAAAATAATGGAGTTAGCATTACTGACGGGTTTTATTGTAGGTGTTTACAAGTAGTACTTATTGTTTTTATTAGAATTGTTATTCTTTACGTTTTTCGTACTTTAAAAAAATTAAGTTTTTCAAAAAATCACTTTCATATTGTCTATAGTCCGGCCAACGAGACGAGATAAAGAACATAGAGAAATTAAACACTACGTTCATAAAGAATGTAAACAAACGGACCGTTACCAAGTTACTATTGCGAGAGCGAGCAATAATTATCTCTGTCCTTATCACACGTATGCAGTAATGGCGTCAGTTAGTCAACGACAGCTTTTGTTGCCTGTTTCGTGGTACAGGAAAGCAGTCAGTACCACAGTTGTTAACATTTGGTCGCGTTTTGACGGGAAGTCGAAAAAGACATTATGTTGTGCTCTTGTTTTATTTTCATGTTATTGGTATAATTTTGAGTAATATCTAATAAATTTGATGGCATTTGGTTTGATATAGGTTAATTACAGTGCATGAGTGTTGTGAAATAAAATAACAGTGCGAAAATATGTTTATACAGCTTGCCTCCAAAATTCCATTGGTCACGTTCTGGTAAAAAAGCCATCGCTTTACTTGAATTTATGACTGACTTGACTGACTGATTACTGACGACTTACTGACTTTACCTATTATTACTCGTCCAGTTATAACGAAACTGGCAAAAACGTGATGTAAATATTGTTACGCCCTATGGGTAATAAAATACCATTTGCAACGTAGAAGTTGTTTATTGTCTCCTTATACAAAAATCTACTCAACAGAATCCAAATCACCAAGCACAATCACTATGGTCAAATATCTTCGCTGTAGTCGTCGAAATAATTCTTCCTTGTTGCTTGGAGTGATCGCTTTGATTTCACTTCCGGAACTAAACTGTGTCCTGTCGCGGCCCGGTGCGTGCCTTACATTCTTACATACGGCTACCCACGCGGCCACGGTTCTCTAGAATTTTCCCGATCTACCTAATTCAATAGGCCCGTCCCGAACCTTTCTTTATGTTACCAACGCAATTATAGTTATGTACAGTCATAAATAATAGCCGCGGCCCGCGATGTAGACAACATATACATGTACGCATATATTAATCCTTATCTAAATAAAAACGTTAATTAGCTTCGTCAATTCAGATTAAAATTGTACAAAATGTAATCAAATAAATACTTTAGAAGATGATATTTTGTTTTACCATAAATCATAACATCACCCGGCGCGCATTCTCATCGCGCATCTATTTTTTGCCTTTAGTACTTAAATGGGTTTTTGTAAAATAAATTTTAATGTATATCACTTAATCGCTCTAACGAAGCTGAGCCGGGTCGCTAGTATATGCTATGTATATAATTTATTCAAATAAAAATGTTTTGAACCCCTGAAACTTTGTTTACATTTTTTATCACGTCTCGTTGGCCGGACTATACGTCAAATCTTCTATAAAATCTAATTAGAAATGAGCACCTTAACAGAAGAAGATACTCTTAGGTATGTAAGCTAACATCTTTTTTTGGTATCGGGGGGAAACCTTCAAAAGGTACCTGGCACTTTGGGAGAGGATACCGGGTTATGTGGGATTGGACCGCACTAAAACCCCCGCGGTGGCTGCCTCGGCGCTTGGGGAGGACTCCGGGATCTCCAGTGGAACGCACCGGTGTCCTCCACGCGCGATGCCCCAGAACGGGCCCATCTTCGGGAGAGCAGATGTGCACCATCCTGCACCTTCCGATGGTTACGGCTGGACGGATCGAGCTCCCACTCTCACCGCCCACAAACCCGGAAGCCCCCTTTTAGTCGCCTCTACAATCAGGCAGGGGATACCGTAGCTCTATTCTTAATCCTGAAGCTACAGGGACTAGGTCTACTTACCTACTTGTAGTACCTACTTTATATCCACCTATTAAAAACCTTACATATCTTACCATATGAACGGACCGACTCGGGGGTCCCCAGATCAAACCTCGGTTTGTACTCTGACTAAGGACTAGGGGTGGGGGAAAACATTATAGTACTATATCATTACGATTTATTGCACCAGTATTCTTGCCTGAGAGTTGCACAAAGTTTCTCAAAGGCAAGTCATGCACATTATGTATGTCCACCAACCTGGCACATACCAGGCTAATGGACTCAGGCGCGGTCGCAGTCTTTGATGTGAGGGGGGGGGGGTCACCAAGAAATTTAGGGGGGGGGTCACTAAGAAATTTGGGGAGAAGAGGTGTCCTAAATTGGCTTGTTTCGCCTTCGGTCTACGCATGACTGATGGACCCTGGGACCACACCTGAGTGGACTATGGCCTTAATCAATTCCAAGGGGAGACAGTGCGTCATATAAATAAGTATATTGCAAAAAATCTCTCATTTTATTCACAAAGTTTTAATAATAATGTATCTTTTGTTACAGCTACATTCGACGTACTACTCACAGTTCGACTTCAGTTGCTGTTCAGCTTACTGTCAGTAACAACCTGTTTCTATCTGGCCTACCTCCTCATATTTGTACTTCGCGATTTCTGCGTTGTTTGCGTCTCTACATACTTTGTAAACGCCCTCATTGTATACTTTGTAAATAAAAAACATACAATGCTGTTAAATAAGAAAAAGTAATAATCTACACACGTAATAATAGGGGACCACAAAACGCATTTACAATAAACTGAATGGTTATTTTAAAAGGCTTTTTTTTCTACCCACAAATCCTTTGTTAACTTTTTTGAGTGTCTATTGACCTACCACAATACGAAAATTAAGTACCTATGTAGGTACGCAGCAGTTTGCGATGAGCTTAAAGCATCAAAAGTAACTGACTCACCCTTTATGTCATACCTGTCAATTTTGATGCTCTGGCGACTAAAGGCGATGAGTTACCTATAAGAATTATTGATAACATGATAGATTCCATGATATTAAATTATTTAAATCGAGTTTAAGCAGTTATTCATTAAAACTTAACACAGTTGAAAAATTATACTATCTACCTACTAAAAATTACATTTCTTTCTTAGTTGTTCTTAGGTCTAGTTAGCTACATTACCAATAGCTAATACAAAATTACATACATTTAACTTTGTTCAAAGTTGGTTACTTTGTTGTTGACGGTAGCGCCATCTCTAGTAAAATTTCCATACCATTGTCGTGAATAGCGCCATCTCTTGGTGGACTTATAATTATCAAAGTAACAAACAGATGGCACTTCAAGGCAGTAAGTAGATAATATGATACAATGTATGTGCTCAAAATACAATTTACTATAATGTCGCATTTTACTTAATTTATCTGGGTATCTCAAAAATTGTATGTTACAAACGGGAATAATATCCACCAAGTAACAGAATGGCATCCTAATGTCCATTGTAAATAGCAGAATGGTTAGTTCTATTAGCACTTATAAAATTGTTTCGCATCCATTATGGAATATGGACAGTTGGTGAGGAGCATTGTGTGTATGTTTAGGCCTCAGGTTTAGGCAGACTTCCAAATTGAAGGTGTTGAAGGGTCATGGCTATTGGTAGGTATTGTAGGTACTTTAAGAATTATTTTACATCTGCATACTAAAGAGGACCATAGGCGAGCGCTAAGGTATTATGATAATAAAGTCATCTTTTACAAAGGAAATAGTTTTGGACTTTGCGAAACCAAATCATTAATTCATTTTCCAAATCTTGAACGTGTCCACCATTATCTACATTGCAGTTACACCACACTTGCGAGCATAAAAGATCGACGTAGATATACATTATTGTGATTGTCAATGCTACGTGTTCTGACTGTTGAAGCAGAGGACGTGTTAGCTTTTGAGTATCTTTGAAATTCTCGTAATTTTTTGTGTATTTTAGACGTTGGCTGCAACCCTTTTTACGTCCCACTTCTGGGTACAGGTCTCTCTCCATTATTGGGGAGGCCTGGAGTTTACGAATGGGCAGCAGCAGCTCACGTTGCTCCAATGCGGGTTGGTGGAGATGCGGGTTAGTGGGCAAATCGCTGTCGGATGTTTTCAAACTCCACATAAGGCCTCTGACAAGGTTTAACGACTGTTATCTATCGACAACAACCGGGACCGACGGCTTAACGTGCCCTCCGAAGCACGAAAACGCGCAGGATTTTTTTTGCCACTAGCGGTCACCCATCTCACAACACGACCGCGCCCGTTTGGCTTAGTTGCATAGATCGCTTGCCTTCTACGCTAACCTTATACTTGTCTTAGACGTGATTACGGGTAAAAACACTAAAAACCCATGAATGTAGGTATGTATGTGTTAAAGGTAAAGATATCGTATTGCTGTATGTAGTAATTTTAGAAAAATATCGTCGAAAGAACACTAACAACATTCGATAATTAATAGTTTGCATAAATAGGGATTTAAAAAACTTACCTCATTTCTCATTCGTATACAAGTTAATAGTTATAAATTCAAGGTGATTACACATTAATAGATTGATTTGTAAAATGTAGAGTCTTTTGAAAAATAAATTTTAAATTGCGCACATCCTTCAAACTTCGTCCGTAAATCATTTAAAATTAGGTACAGAGCCCTTAGTGTAAGTTTGTAAACGCGCAAACATTACTACCGCGTCCAAGTTAAAATTGGACAGATAGATCTTAACTTGAAAGGAATAAGGTCGATAATTAAATTCTTAACGCAAACGCGTTAGTAACGTTTTCGCGTGTGCAGACTTACACTAAGGCCTCTGGTATATGTATTCATCCATCCATTCTCATATTTTCCATAAAAGACATAAAAGAATAAAAAGTAACATAAGCGCACTGTACGTACGAGTGCGTAACTTTTAACAGGTCTATTGATTTATTTGTTAAATGTAGAGTCCTTTAAATCCTTGAATTTTCCATAAAAGTAACTAAAAGAATAAAAATAATTAACGTATACCATAAATAACGTACGTATAAACTACCTCTAATGATTTATTGCTGAAATGTAGAGTCTAAATCCATATAAACACCTAAACGAAAATTACGCAAATAACATAGAATAAACTTTCGATCGTAAACTTGACAGTCCGTGTGGGAACAGTCTTACCAAGTTGAACAATACTTGTTTCAAGTTATTTGTGGTCGCGGCTATTTAAGGCCTTTTGCACACTGCGACTTTTAACAGCGGTGCTCTTGCAATGCATTTGCAGTAGCGAAGCGATGCAGCATCATTGCAGTCGCAAACGTAGTCTTCTAAATTCTGGAAATCTATATAAAAATCTTAACGAATAGAAAGCAATTTACGGATTACGTACGTTATATAATAGGTCTATTGATTTATTTGTTAAATGTAGAGTCCTGTAAATCCTTAAATTTTCCATAAAAAGAACTAAAAGAATAAAAATAACTTACGTATGTACGTGTATAAACTACCTCTAATGATTTATTGCTGAAATATAGAGTCTAAATCCATAAAAACACCTAAACGAAAATTACGCAAATAACATAGACTAAATTTTCGGTCGTAAACTTGACAATCCGTGTGGGAACAGTCTTGCCAAGTTGTACAATACTTGTTTCAAGTTATTTGTGGTCGCGGCTATTTAAGGCCTTTTGCACACTGCGACTTTTAAAAGCGGTGCTCTTGCAATGCATTTGCAGTAGCGAAGCGATGCAGCATCATTGCAGTCGCAAACGTAGTCTTCTAAATTCTGGAAATCACTATAAAAATCTTAATGAATAGAAAGCAATTTACGTGTTACGTACGTTATATAATAGGTCTATTGATTTATTTGTTAAATGTAGAGTCCTGTAAATCCTTAAATTTTCCATAAAAAGAACTAAAATAATTAAAGTAACTTACGTTCGTGTATATACCACCTCTAATGATTTATTGCTGAAATATAGAGTCTAAATCCATAAAAACACTTAAACGAAAATTACGCAAATAACATAGACTAAACTTACGGTCGTAAACTTGACAGTCCGTGTGGGAACAGTCTTGCCAAGTTGTACAATACTTGTTTCAAGTTATTTGTGGTCGCGGCTATTTAAGGCCTTTTGCACACTGCGACTTTTAAAAGCGGTGCTCTTGTAATGCATTTGCAGTAGCGAAGCGATGCAGCATCATTGCAGTCGCAAACGTAGTCTTCTAAATTCTGGAAATCACTATAAAAATCTTAATGAATAGAAAGCAATTTACGTGTTACGTACGTTATATAATAGGTCTATTGATTTATTTGTTAAATGTAGAGTCCTGTAAATCCTTAAATTTTCCATAAAAAGAACTAAAATAATTAAAGTAACTTACGTTCGTGTATATACCACCTCTAATGATTTATTGCTGAAATGTAGAGTCTAAATCCGTAAAAACACTTAAACGAAAATTACGCAAATAACATACCTAAACTTTCGGTCATAAAATTGACAGTCCGTGGGCGATTTTCCCAAACTTTGAATTATAAGTAATGCGTCATTTGCCCAATTAATGGTAAAGATATGGTCTGCTTCATTATTAGTGTCGATGCAGACGCGCGATTATATGGATTCTAACGTGCGACTGTGTCGATACAGAAGTCAGCATTTGCTGGTGTTGCGATGCCACCGCCGCCGCCGCCGCGCATTTTTAAGTAACTCGACTGCATCGATGCTAAAAGTCTCAGTGTGTAAGGGGCCTAAGCTTGTGTAGTAATGGATACTTTTGCGACTGATACTATCTGAATGACATGATGGCATAGAAATGCTTAGTAACACATGTACTATTGTGGCAGAAATTTTCCTGCTTTGCCTGTGAATTGCCTTGGTTTATAGAGCCTTTTATGTACTTGTCTAGGTTATCCATGAAAATAAATATATAAAAGTGCATTGTAATTCATACTCATTATTATTATGTCACTCGTATATAGCATCACAAATATATGTAGAACATATTCATTCCCTTCATAGAAGATGAATGAAATATTATTCTTAAGTAGATGGCTTGTTTCTTTATTCTTAGTCTTAACAGTTTCACATGTTAATTAATGTTTTGTAGAGCTTGCTTTATGCGAAAGAGCATACATGTACGAGTATTTATTTTTCTCGGAAACATAGGGTCTGATAATCTGTTGAAAATATTTTTTAATTATTTTCTAATTGTTGGTAGTGCCAGCATTGTTTGATCGATAAGAATAATCGCTGCATCTATTTCAGCCTTCAGTTAATAATATTATTTTGTTTTGGTTGGAAAGTGCAGTTGCTGTCCTCTGATTTGGTCAGTAACCGCTCTTTTCAACATTTTACAGGAGACAACTACAAGTTTTCAAACTACTCCGAAGTAGTAGCGTTACTACCTACGACCTCAGTTGATATTCAAGCCTTGCAAGAGATTTTCAAGCCCACCACGTGGCCTGCGCACTCTTACTTATAACTCAAATACTATATAGAAGATGTTGAGGGGAGGAGTGTGGGTTCACCTCCAACAGTATGTGTGATGTAATATTCGTTCAATGAAGCGAGCATATACAATAACTAATCGTAAGCTATAAATAATTGATTAATAACCGGAGAAACTATTTCCTTTAGTATTCATTATATTTTTTACAAAAATACATTGTTATTAAGAACTATCAAATTACTGATTTCCTTTCTTATTCTAACTGTAAACCGGAAACTATTGTTAAAAGCATTATGTATTTATTTTTGTTAAAATAATTTAATTACATACAAAAACTTTATTAACGAAAACCCGAATGTACCTATATATTTTATATTATTTCATATTATTTTTTTATAAAATCGTGCAACTCCTCGGCCACAGGTAAAAGTACCTTCTGCGCTCAAATGGCAAGGTACGACCAATCTTCGTTTAAAAACATATTTACTACCCAGTCTACCCACTTTTTGTCCACACAAGCACACACACACACACACACTCACACACACTATATTCACTCGCATATATACATACCTCCCTATGCACATATGTACACCTACAAACAAACACAAGCACACACAAACATACACACAGTATTTTTAATTTTAGTTGTAAATAAGTTAGTTGTAAATTGTTGTATAATAGTAGTTTGTGAAAAGAACATAAATCCTACTTGTGCAGGGATGGGCGTAAATGGCTGCAACACAGTTATAACTAGTGCAGTTGTTTACGAACAAATATGTTTATTGTAAATCTGTTTGGCTGCAACCCTTTTTTTTTTACGTCCCACTGCTGGGCACGGGTCTCTCCCCATTATTGGGGAGGCCTGGAGCTTACTCCACCACGCTGCTCCATTGCGGATTGGTGGAGAAATCTGTTTATTGTTCAATAAATAAATGAAATGAAATGAAATGAAGCGTGATTTATCGGTTACGGGGTGGGAAAACACTGTTAAACCTGTATGTCCATGGCCTAAAAAAGCCTGATCCATTCCAGACCACACATGATTTAAAAACAACTTAGTTTGATAAGAATATTAGTTTATTTTTGCATTGACATGTTAAAACAAAATATCGATACATTGCTATGCGATATATCGATATTTTGAATCGATACACCGCCATACGATACGCAGCGATACGTATCGTATCGCATAATGCAATTGTATAGTAATATATCTAATACCTTTAAACGAGCAATTCTTGTATATACCTATCTAAATATATTTTTTGAATCTCGGAAACGGCTCCAAAGATTTTGATGAAATTTAGTACACTGGTTGCGGGGATGATAAATCAATACATAAATTTTTATTGATAAAATTTGGCGTTTTATTTAATGTTTATGCAGTTAAATATAAAATTTTACTGATTTTCGTTTACTGACATCTATTGGAAAATATTAATAATATTAAGGCGTAGAAAGCCGTCAAATGTTAACCGTCAATCCGCCCTTCAAACAAATGACAATGTCGATATGAAACATCTCTATAAATATGAAAGACCTCTATAAAACTTTCGTCAATGGAATTACAGTTTTCATGGTCAAATGGTTACGAAAACTGACTACGGAGACCCGGATTCAAATCTCAAGTAGGCAAGTTGCTTTTTTATTTTTTGTGATTTTAAAAAAAATTGGGAGCTAGGTATTTCAAAAGGATTTATAAAGTAACATTAAGTCAATGAACGTTTTGCTTAAAAATAAACCAAGAAAATAAATTGTTTTTATCCGAGCAACGCTCTGTCATCCAGGTACTAATGAATAAAGCCTCTCTGAGGCATCAAATGTTTGAACATTCTATTTTATTTTAATTTTAAATTAATATTTTTCTCATTATTAATATATTTTACAGGCACCAACACAGTGTAGTGATTGTTGTTGGTTCGTTCTTTCCCTACTGTTATTTTATTTATTGCATTATAAGGAATTTTTTTTTGCAGCTTAGGTTCCCTAAAGAAAGGCAGTTGTAATGTTTAATTTTTATTATAATACATTAATTGCTTTTAAATCTTCTTATTTTGGAATACTTTTGATTAGTTACCTACTGAAAAATTGAAAATATCGTATCGTATATATCGATACAAGACGTTGCGATATATCGGTGATTCGTATCGATACGGTGTATCGATTCAAATAGAATTTTTGCCCATCTCTACTTTGCTGACTTTGCCGCCCTTACCCACTAAACACCACCTTGATGGCTTTGGCCCGGGGGCCTCTAAGCCTTCATCTGATGCGACCTCACTAGCAAGGGCTAAGTGAGGTGCTAGCGGTGCTCCCTAGGGAGCATCCGCTGGGAAGAATACACCGAGGGTGTTATCGGGATGGGACTTGCGGCATCTGAAGGATGCTCGCTATCTGGGGTGTCTAATTCTTCAGTCTGGGCTGCCAAGAGGAGATCCAGATGAGAAGAGATCTTGTTAGGGGGGTCGGAGAGGACGTTCCTCGGTCTCCTTACCTGGTGACGGGAGGGAGGAGGAGCGATGTAATTTGCTGCCTCCTTTATTAACTGATTGGGGTGTTCTTCTGCTGACTTGAAAAAAGTCTCAGAGAATTTCTTAAGGACTTGCTGGATGGTGGGGAGCTCTAAGTCCCGGTGCAGTCCAGCATTTCTGACGTACCAAGGGGCGTCCACTGCTCTGCGGCAGAAGAGGTTTTGGACAATCTGAAGTTTGTCCATTACACTGGGGGTCGCGTGTGCGAAAACTGGGGAGGCATAAGTCATTACCGGTCGTATGCAAACTTTATAGAGCGTTCGCTTGTTCCTAAGGGACATCTTACTGTGCCTGCCTAACATACTGTTAAGGCGGCCCATGTAGAATCGGGCGGTTCCAGTCACCTTTTGGACATGGGGTCTAAAGGTGAGGCGGGAGTCAAGGGTCACACCCAGATATTTGGCTGTGGACTGCCACGGAACCGGGGTGCCTAACAAACGGACTTGGGGGTCTCCGAGGTTAATTCTGCGCTTGTGATCAAAGCGGACAGCGGAGCTTTTCTCCGGATTAACCTCGATGCGCCATTTCCTGAACCAATCTCCTATCTCGTTAATAGAGCTTTGAAGTTTGGAGAGGACTGATGGCATCTGCTGTCCTTGGAAATAGAGAGCAGTGTCATCGGCGAAGAGTGAGAGTTGCACTCCATTCTGTGGGATGGGCATATCGTTGGAATACGATATGTATAATAACGGAGAGAGCACTGAGCCTTGGGGGACCCCGGCTGTTAGAGTGCGCGGGGTGGAGAGGATACCTTCGTGTCTAAACCTGAAGGTTCGATCCTGAAGAAAGGAAGCCATTAATCTGACAATGCGGTCAGGGAGACCGATGTAGTGGAGCTTGTATATAAGTCCTCCATGCCAAACCTTATCGAAAGCTTTGGCGACGTCGAAGAAGACTGCTACTGTCTTTTTACGTCTCGGATAAAAACCGCTCGTGATATACTCAACAATGCGGTGGACTTGTTGGGGGCAAGAGTGCTTTGCACGAAAGCCGAATTGGTGGGGGTTGATCACGGGGGGGGCGTCTGGGGGGAAGAGATGCATTCACATTCGAGAGATAATTACTCTTTCCAGGACGCCCATTGCCTTGAGGAGGCTAATAGGGCGATAGTTAGAGGGCACGTTACGGGGTTTCCCTGGTTTCGGGATCCCTATGACGGTCGCTTCCTTCCACGAGGTCGGGAAGTAGCAGTGGTCAAAGCAGGCGTTAAAGATAATGACCAAAAGAGTAAGCGCCTGTTCGGGGAATCTTTTAAGCGCGACGTTAGAAATACCGTCCACTCCTGGGGCTTTCCTGGGCTTAAGGCCCCGGATGATTGTTTTTACTTCGTCTGTGGAGACGGTGATGGGGTCGGCGGTGATAGGGAGTGATTTCCTATGAAGGACCTCATCCTCCACCGCTTGAATGTGAGCGGGGTCACAGGGTTGAGTGCTGGGGGAGCATTGTGAGGCAATGCTGTCAGCGAAGCATTCGGCTTTCTCCGCGTCCTCGAAGGCGATACTGCCATCGGGACGTGTAAGAGGAGGTGTGTTGAGCACGGCGTCTGTTTTAAGGGCTCTAGCCACACGGTAGTACGCCTGATGCGACGGAGTTATATCTTCAATGAGTGAATGCCAATTGGTATTACTCATTTCAGAGAGGCGGGACCTAACTTGGCGTTGGAGGGCGTTTGCGCGCCTTCTATATTGGGGGGTGGGGTATTTAGCGGCCCTTCTGAGGGCGGCATTTTTGGATTTGATGAGATTACTGACATCGAGAGGTAGCTTACGGTTATTCACCTCCACTACTTTCTCGTTGTCGTGAAGGGCTGTCTGTACAGCTTGAGTTAGAGAGTTAACCGTGCTGTCTATTTTGTCCGTACTATCAAAGTATTCGGCTGAGACTGCAAATGGTGAGTCGGGGGCCTTAAGGGCTGATGTGAGGGATTTTACAAAGCCTTCCCAGTTGGTGAAGGTTTTAGAAGAAGTACGGGTGGCTGGGGCATGGTGCCCGAGCTGTAGGGATACTGGACGGTGGTCCGAGCCCAGGTCGTCGAGGGTTTCAATCGATCTGAGATCGAGAGCGACCCCTTTGACTAGGGCGAAATCTAAGATGTCGGGGGAGTGTTCCTCCATGTCAGGGTAGTGTGTGGGGGAACGTGGACTTAAGACATCTATGTCCAACGCCTTGGTGAGAGAGTGGAGTTTGGTGCCATTGCGGTTGGTAGACAGGCACTTCCAGTCTGTATGTTTGGAGTTGAAATCTCCGAAAAGGATGACTGAATCTCCAAGCGAGAGGAGGGCCTCTAGGTCGCTTTTAAGGGGGGGTAGCTTACAAGGGAGGTAAATTGAGGCAATGATCAGGGACGTATGTCCTGTCATGCCCAATCTACATACTGTGGCTTCCATGTTGGTGAGTGCTGGAGTATCTATCGGGGAACAGTGGCGGGACCTCTTATAGTAGATGGCAGTGCCTCCGCCGGGACGGTCGTCGGCCCTGTCATTACGTATAAGCGAGTATGAGGGGATGTTTAAGCCTCTTTTTTTAGAGGGCTTTAAGAATGTCTCCTGTACTAGCAATAGGTCAATGTCTCTATTGCGGACGAATTCCCTAAGTTCGGGGAGATTGGTGCGCAGTCCGCGCGTATTGAATGAGATGAGCGAAACGCTCTTAGGTTTTACCCGACCGGTAGACTGTGGGAGAGCGCTAGGCGCTGTACTCATTGTAGAGCTTCTATGAGACTGTAATGCTCACCGAGCGCCAAAAGGCTCTCTCGGGCATTTCTAGCCCGTCTGAGTTTGGATGCGAAGATCGCTAACTCAGACAGGTTAACTTTATCCAGGACGTCATGGACAGTCATGATGTCATTCCCAATGGAATGAGAAGATTTACCACTTGGTTGTGGTTTGGTGGCTTGGGCTTTTTGCTGCTTTCCGCCGTTGAAGGTGGGCGGGGCAGGAGCCGGGTGACTATAGGCTTTATTTGCCTTAGGTGGAGGGGCCGGCGCTGAAGGAGCGGTTTGCCTCCATGAAGGAGACTGAACCGGGGCGCTCGGGGTCCTAAGTGGCGGGAAATTTGAGTTATTGTTTGGCGGAGGGCCATTTCTACTTTGCCAAGAAGTTTGCCTGGGCACCTGGGGGCGGGGGGCTCGGGGGCAACCGCGGTAGTTAGCTGGGTGCCCGGATTGGCCACACAGCACACACTCAGGGGGGTTCGGGGCGTCACGCGTCCATTTGCACTCGCTAGTGAGGTGGGATTCAAGGCATTTAACACACCTTGGGGTGGCGGGACAGTTCAACGCTGCGTGGCCATAGAGCTGGCAGCGGTGGCACTGGCCGGGGTAGCCACGTTTGTTTGGGGCCTCAACACGAATGTTGGATAGCCCGCAAACCGTGTGGACGGCTTTAAATAGGTCTCTAGCGACCGGGGTGTTGGTCATTATGACCAAGACGAGGGGGAATTTCCTTCCGGTTCGGCTGTGCATTTTATGTATGCCTTCCACCGGGAAGCCCTGACTTTGCAGGTCTTTTTGAATATCCTCATTGGGGAACTCATAGGGGAGGCCGCGCAGTATGGCACGGACTTTACGGTCTTCGGGGAGAGAGAAGGAGTGGAATGGGATCTTCTCGAGACCCATGAGGCGCGTAATAACGCGGTAGTCCTCCATAGTGGGGACTGTGATTTTAATGGCTTCGCGTACATTGCGAGCTTTGGTGAATTGGACCTTGTTCTCGTCACATAATTGGGAGACGCGGTTCCACTTGGATTTGTCCTTGAGGAAAATTGGTGGCGGGGGCTTGCAGGTAGCCGGGACTGGGGTGCAGCGTGAAGCTGGCTTGGAAGGCTTCTGCCATGGGAGGTCAGAGCCTGAGGGGGGGTTATTGTCTAGGGACATTAATGGAGTGGGGGGCGCTGAAGGCGCGGAGGGTTCGTCTCGGGGGACGGAGGCCGAGGGGGCTGGGGTCTTGGCAACCCGTTTGATTTTCCGCTTTTGTTTGCGGCTAAGGGCAGGTTGAAAGTCCTCATCGGAGGAGCAATAGGAGCCGGTAAGGGTACCGGCGCAGGAATCTTCGGAGTCATCCGAGACAGCGGGGCGTTTTAGAGAGGCGGAGTCTGAGAACTCCATCTCTTGGGCAGGGGTGGCATCGGGAGATGCGGGTCTTACGGGCTTGCCAACGCGAGCCTCGAGGCGAGCTAGGATTTCACCTAGGCAGGTGGGGTTTAGGTACTCTGTTAGTACCTCCATAAGGTCTTGGGCAGTTATCGCTGGGGCCGGTGGAGCCGGGCCCATCGCGGGGGTAGGAGGCCTCCCCGCCATAGTGCGGGGTGCGGGACAGGATTGTTGGGGAAGCAGTTATCCCTATGGGTCGTAACTGCGCACCGTCACCCTTGGATACGACCAAGTGCAATGGGATCGGGTCTGCCTGTTTCCTCAGACCAGGAGGTCTGAGAGCGCACCGGGTCAACGCTGGTTGGCTTCGTTGGCACCGTTGAGGTATCCACCAACCCAACGCAGTCCGTAACTTAATTAATACCACAATTGGCAGAAATTAAGAAACGAAAACTAGCGGGTCCAACGTAAAACAGTTGAACAGAACGCACTGATCACGCACAGACACAGGGCACTATGCACAACCGGACGGAAAATAGCGCGGCGAGCAGGTAGGACTGCTCGGACCGGACGCCAAAGCGGGAATGCTGACTTTGCCGTTTGAAACAAACTGTTATAACTACGCCAGCCTGTTCTGTCCGTGTGAGCGGGAGTGGAATTATGGCCAGCGTCCAATCGCAGCATGAGTAAGGTTGCGTATGCTTTAAACGCAACGTTGACGTCGCGTCTTTGCAGTGTTGACGCTGCGCAGACGTTTGAGTAAAGCCAACGCTCGTAAAACACCAGTCTATCTCATGTAAGAGGACGAAAATATTTCAGGACACTGCGCATGTCCTTCTTTTATTTGTTTATAAAGTTTGAATTTAAAGCCAGCAACATTTTGTTTTATAAATCAATTTATTTTACTTACTTACATTTTAGTTTATACCTTATTTCAATAAAGCACTTAATATTTTTTAAATTCAGTACCCATAAAAACAAAATGAATCATGCTATCGATATTTCTATTTTTGAAGCGTAGTCGGGTGCGAATTTTAGAACAAGGCGTCAACCCACGCGTGTTGTACTTCATTTAGAAGTATAATGTCGTGTGCGACGTGTTATGCCTACATCGAGCGCCTTACATGGTTTGCGCGCCTTTGACCTTAGGTTCGACAGCAGTTGTCCTTACAACTTCATAATAGGCACCTAAACGGCATAGAAATGACGTCTTTAGATGCGCGATTTTTGTTTCGTTTTGGTTCTGGTTTTGTTTAGTTCTCGGACTGCCAAGTGACCCTATAATGGTTTTTTCCCTTAAAGGAACGGAACCCTAAAAATACCATCGTTGTAACCAGGTTCGTTTTCAACTTATGGTAAGCTTAGGGCACATAAGGGGCCTAAATGAATTTTACAGAGTACTATTTTGTAAAACAAGTTTATCACGAATTTTGTATTACCTATTTGATTTTAAATTATATCGCCGGACCTTGGGCACGTGGCCAGAAAGATTTAAAGGAAGTAATGTACTCGTAGTTTAAAAAACTACAAAACACGCTTTTGTGAAAATACGAACTAAAAACTAAAAAATAAGAAGAAAATGTATTTTACTGTAAAAAAAAGCGTGGGGTGCTTTTTGAGATACTATTGACACCATGCACCCCACGCTCGACTCACACTTGGCCGGTTTTTTAGTTAGTTTTAGATTATTATAGATAAAGGCCAAGAGCTTTTGCTACGAGCTATGAATGTTAATAAAGTGTGAATAACAATATTAACTGCTTGCCTTTTTTGGCTATTGAAGGCAGTAGAACTCTTTTCAAGGATTGACTACGGAAGAAGAGGCAGATTTTTTATTCAGTTCCATTCTATAAGCCGCAAACTTTTCTGAATCCCACTGCCTGGCACGAGTCTCTCCCCATTTTTGGGAGGCCTTGAGTTTACTCCACGCTGCTCCAATACGATTGGAGATGCGAGTTAGAATCCGCTATCACATAATTTTAAACCGACTATAAGGCCTTCGACAAGGTTTAACGACTGTTATCTATCGATACCAACCGGAATTGGTAACTTAGATTATCACACTTCATCGGACACAGTGCTCCGCAGTAGGTACCATACGAATTTTTATGTACAAAAGACGTAGGTAAATAAATGCATAATACATGTCGACATACATAATATTGCGGGGCGTCGTACACCGCAACTCCGGATGGAGATACAGAGCAAAACGTACGGTGGTACGGTTCCGTGCCGCCACAGCCGCACGCGGTTTCTGCCTAGGCGACATCAAGATGACCTCCTGCACCGTCTCCTGTCGCGGCGTTTGGAGCGCTGGATCCTATAAGGAGATGAAGGTGCTACTCGGGCTGAAGGAGCACGTGTTTACAACGATTAGTGCTATGGCCCTGAGAGGCTCGCATACAAACTTTTCACGGTTCAACCAGATGACGACGATGGTCCACGCCGGGGCCTCGGAATGAGGGCCCGGGATCCTGTGGTTCTTTTGGGTTGCTGCCAAACCCTTGCGGTTTCCACCTCGAAGGCAATACGACTGACATTGTTCCATAACATCTGGGGACCGCGCCAACACCAATCGGCAAAATGTCAGCCTGCGGCCAGTACTGATAAGGACAGCCGCCTCGTCTTTCCGTGATGATTATGTTCGTCGTCGCTAAGACGAGTGCATCTGTGAGGCGGCATAAAATTGCCCTCCTGCGTTATAGGCCAGTGGTATATTCAAAATAAAGCAGGTGCTTGGGGAGGACTTCAGGATATCCATTGAAACGAATCGGAGACCTCCTCCCCTGGCACCCCGTGGTGCCCCAAAACGGGCCCAGTAATGATAATAATAATATATTTTAATACAAACGTGTTATATTTATATCCTTTTATTATAAATTGTTAAAAAAATGTGTAAATAAATCAACATTTTACATCCGTTTTAATTATTATGTAGGTATATCTACCTAATAGTCTAAGTGCCTTCATATTCTTAAGACAAATAAATAAATAAATGAAGCTTACGTAATCTTCTTAATAAAAAGTAATATTGCCTATAGTTTTAAATTTATAGTTAAATTTATGACGGACCAAAAAAGAGGTATACCATTAGTCAATCCATTGCGATTGTATTTACGAATTACGATTTAGAAACAAGATATTTTATAAAGTAGCCTTTACAATGTGGGCGAAGATAATTTAGTATTCAGGTTAGACTACATTAAAGGCTCTAGCTTAATTCACCACTTAAAACAGGTTAATTTACAATCTGTATTCCTAAGAAAATACGTAATAAATTTTAAGGATCTGTAGAATTACTTAACCGTATCGCTCGTTGGAATGTTTAAACTATCTTTATCATAATGAATTAACGTGGATTTCACAAGTTAGTACGCACACTACCACTACTATTCTCAAAGAAAAGCGCTTATTTGCACTATATTAAGTCCATAGTCCATATCCTCCAATCTGCACTTGACGTTGTGGAGTATGGCACAATACTTATAGCGCCTTTCTAGAACTATGGCCTACATCTCTGTCAAATCGAAGAGGAAACTGTGCCCAGCTGTGGGATATAAAAAGGGTTGAAAAAAAGTTCATAGAATTTTTATTCAATGTTTTCCAACTTGCTGGAATCAGGTCCAGGTAGAATAAGACAAACATAAGTAAAGTGTAACATAGTTACAAAGAAGCATATGTTCAATATGAAGCACTACTGTTCGTATATTGTAATTCCTCATAACAAAATACAACAAAATTATAATTTATCTTTAAAGTACAAAAAAGAAGTTTGTCATAATTATGAGTTAATGCATTGATAATTCAAACAAACCGATCCACTGATTGACCGCAATAGTATTTAATAATGATTTTCATCATGCTTGCACGCAAATCGCGTAATCCTCTTTTATTTCCGGAAGCTTACTTAACTGCAGGTAACTACGTGATTTGTTTAAAACAAAATAATTTTAAACATTAGTATTCACTGACATATTTAAAACTTTCTTATACCCATGTTGTACCACTTGTTTGAAACATTCTACGAATATTCTGAAGGTATAATATATAACTAGAGCATACAAAGAGTTAGTCTTGTATAAAGTGTATGCTACATTTAGGAAAGTACCTAACTTTCATGTCACTGTTTCAGATTTAATAAAAATGTTTCTATCCAAACATATTTATTCATTCTTAACGTCAACTTATTACCCATTCAATGGAATGCAATGACTGCTTGCGGTTTTTCCGTATCTGTGGAGCATTTGTAATCCATTCTTGTATTCAACAACGCTGGAGGATATTATGAAGGTACATATAATATATACTTAGAGCACATAGATGTTGTTTAAGGAAGTAACAGGTATTTATGTCCTAATAAAATGACAATAGATAATCTTTTCTTTGGCCTTAAAACTTTTTTCACCATTTTAACAAGAATAATGAAGTAACACCTACTTATATTATTTTTATTTTAGATAATAAAATTTGATAGCAATGTAAATGGTGTCGGTTTCAAATTTTAATCCTTACGCTTCATTCAAACTTTATGCGTTACATATGCAGTTTAAACAATTATAATTTCAAAGACAAAGACAAAGACATTTATTTGCACAAATATGGGTGTTTACAAAGTTGTTTATATATATTTAGTTCGCCATATTTACCTTCATGAGGTATGCAAATATACAATGATAAAAATATAAAAGGAAAAAAAACTAAACTATAATACAATTACGAAATGTACATTTACATCTATTTTAATATTATTTTTATTTGTCCCATATTGCGCCTTTTATAAATAAAAATAAAAATATTTATTTATTTATATTTCGGATCGGTTCCGATCGTCAGCTTTGGGTACCCATATCACAGGGTGTTTGTACACTGAGAGGAAAAAAAGCCGGCGGAAAAAAAACCTCCCAGGTTTTTGTGGAATTCCTTTATGCCGTTTTATCGTTTATGAAATCAGTGACTGAGTAATACGCCTTTTTCAGTAAATACGTTTTAAGTCCTTTTTTAAATTCGTTGCCCGTTTTAATTTTGAGGAATTCCGGTAGACCGTTATATATTTTTGGTCCCATGCAAAAGACACTGTTATGATATTGTTTTGTTTTGGAAGCGATTGAACATAATTTACTGTTATGTCTTTTTGATTTAAGGGTTTCATATTTTGTGATTTCTGTTTTGACCATTAAAGAGATCTCGTAAATTTATAAGGAAGGGAGCGTCATTATTTTTAAATTTTGAAAATGTGGCCTACAAGTATCCGTTTGTTGTAATTGACATATTGCTCGAATGCATTTTTTTTGAGCCTTAAACACAGTTTGAATTCCAGTCGCGTTTCCCCAGAATATTATACCGTATCTTAATGTTGCACCTACGTACGCATGGTAGGCATTTAGAACCGCCGTTTTGCTTACAACTTTGGCCAATTTATATAAAGCAAAAGAAAACTTATTTAATTGTTTACAAACGTGTTCTTTGTGTGACTGCCACGTTAATCTGCTATCTATGTATAGTCCTAAAAATTTTGTTGTTTCTATTTCAGATATCAACTTTCCTTTATAGTTAATATTTACTGGTTGTCCGTATGATACTCTATTTTTAAATGTCATTATGTTTGTTTTATCAAGATTAATTGTAAGATTATTACTATTTAGCCACTCTATCAGTGATTCAAGACAATTATTTATATTACTTTCAAAGGAACCTGTGTTTTCATTTTGTACATCAATCTGTACACAATAAACAACATTTACTTTTTTTATTTTATTTATTGAACAAAAATAGCATTTTACATTTAGCACAATACATAGTTTTTGCCAAACTGGAAACCAGTTGGTCGGCAAAACTCTATTTATTAAAAAAAACACACAGTAACTTACATTTACATTATTACAGAAATGGCACGAAATCTCCTTAAAGTAAATGCTCAATCTGATTTCAACAAAACAGCCAACTTAAATCCCACTTAGGACCACCGAGGCCCTTCTATTCACCTTACCGCTGATCTTCATCTGCATCTAGAAATATACCTTTACCTGTGTTGGTAACATCCATCTTAGAATTGCACACAAGTTCTCAAGCTTACCGCTTGGCCACAGCCCATCAAGATATGACTCGAGTCCATTTGCATCACTCATAAAAAGACCATGTCGAACAGCATAATTTTACCGAGTCAGTGAATCTTGACGGTCGCATCTGTAATTTCATATATTTATTTTATAGCAATCTTTCTTGCTTATTTTTAAAGTCTTACTAATGGTCGATCTATGAGTACATGATTGCTACCAGTTGGTGTGCTTTTAAATTTATAGAGTTCCTCTGGAACATATTATGTAATTTTTTTATGGAATTTTCTTAAAGCATCATAGGTACGAGTATAAATATAAAAATAGAATGATTTGGTTACAGATTTTAAGAAGGTAAAAGTAAGGTTTAGATTTTTTTTATTTCTAAAAACAAATTTTTTATCACTGAAATAAAAAGGTACGCTAATATAATATAACAGATTAACAATATCAAGTACCGAAACACACTCATCAATAGAAGGTTTAAACCTTGCATGTTCCCAAACGTTATGAATATTGTTAGAAATTTAACATTTAGGTGGCGGAGTTTTGGCGGGAAGTCGAAAAAGACATATTGTGCTCTTGTTTTATTTTCATTTTCTTGGTGTATTTTTGAGTTATATCGGATAAAGTTGATGGCATTTTGTTTGATATAGGTTAATTACAGTGCACGAGTGTTTGTGAAATAGAATAACAGTGCTAAATATGTTTTTTCTGCTTGCCTCCAAAATTCCATCGGACACGTTCTAGTAAAGTAGCCTTCGCTTTACTTGAATGTTGGACTGACTAGACTGACTGATTACTGACGACTTACTGACTTTGTTATTACTTCGTCCAGTTTCATTGAAACTGGCAAAAAATTGATGCAAAAATTATACTTGACGCTGGCAGTATGCACAGAGTTTGCGATGCCATAATTGAAAAAAAAAACATTTAGGTGCTCACTTACAGAACAAAGATCGCGTCATCTGGATTATGATTAGGCATAACACGGGTTTGATATGTATGCATATGGTCAAAGGCCCACGCTCATCTGCGTACAGCTGCCGCAATGAGATTGCTGACGGTTACAGTCCGGTCCTCCCACCAGTGGCTTACGATTAAAAAATGTGTTATTTATTCAATAGTGTCCATATCTAACTATCCGTCTCTCCTTTAACCATTGGTATATCAGTCTTTCCTCACATTTGCTACTATTTCGTTGTATTGTTTCTGAATTCAACGGCTTTCTGCGGTTTTGTAGCTCGTCAACTGGAATTCGATGGTCTTGCTCCCCCAATGATTGTATTATAGTTCCTTCTTACAATATGCTCACTGCCGCTTCAGCTTGTTAATTTTGAGTCTACCCATCACATAATTTCTGTAAAACCAAGCACGGCTTCTCTATCGTACATTGACCGAATATAGATCTTACTGGCTTTCAGTAAAGTGCTTGAAAGGGAAGGAATGATTGCATCGTTTTCAGAACACTGCCCAACCTAACAGAATTCTTTGATTTTTGAAATGAAATTCAACAATATAAATAATCTACGTATTCTTAAGATGACATTCATTAGCTACAAGTACAATGAAGATATTAAATATCACTGAGTTTTTCAAGTCAGTGTTTAAATTCTGTGAGTCAAATCTCGAGACCAGACTTGAAATGTTATATTTTTCCATCTTTAAAAAGATTGACAGCTAATGTGACCGCAGATTATCTACTACAAAACACGATTATGTTATCCTTTTACCATATTTTTAATAAAAAGAATGAAACTATTGTTTAGGACCCGTGGTGCCCGCTTAGATACTCTTAATGATGCTTAATACACACGATTAGTGTTTATTCTTTTTTTTGTTCTGTTTGACTAGAAGAACGATTTTCTTTTGTTATTTTTCGCTGTCATTATCTATAAAATTTTTCATGTACGTAAGTTTTTATCTGTTTTGTGGAAGTTAAGACATGTTATTTAAATCTATTAAGTCTTCCGTGTTTATTTGATTTTCAAACCTTCCACTAGCGCGGTCTCTAAAGCCGCGACAACCATTACATCCCAACCTTTCAATTTAAACATAAATTGAGTGCGAAAAAATGGCATAGAGTCGCTGTTTATCTTTTCTCATAATTTCGTCTTGGATTAATAAAGACATTTCATTAGTTAATTGCCATTATTGAGTAGCAAATTCTATTTCGATCGAAATGGTTATTTTCTTAACACGATAAAATTTATTTAACTTATGACAAAGTTGCTTAGTTTCTTTTAAATAAATTATTAAAATATGTAGTAGATGTTTAATTTTTCACTTAGAAAATAGTAATAGTATTATTACATAGATAAGTTTATATTAATATTTATAAGCTACTTAAGTAATCAAGAACACGAGTAATCTATATGTTAAAATACGTTGAGTTGCTATGAGATATTAACATTAAAATATTTTGGCAGGAGTCAACATACGATAAGTTGATTTCGAGAAGAGTTTTTACCTAAACCTGTATTAGAAAACTCGTTTGACTTGATCTGGCGAGTCTTACTTTTTGCCAAAACTTGGTTATAGGGTGTATTTATTGGCCATAAAATAAATATTTGTAACGTTTGGGTCCATAGTAATGCGCGAGGTTCAGAATTCGGATCCCCACTCTTGCGCAGTCACGGATCGCGCGAAGTCTGTCATATTGTGTCTCTGTCTCTCTCGATCCGCGCGTCTTCAATCGATCACAGTTTACACAATTTTCCGATCTATTTACCGGCTTTTCTGAATGAAAAGTGTGCATTAAGTACATGAAACAAGTTTTTATCTGTGAAAGTGAAGTGCTACCATCGAAATCGAATAGTTCTCTTTCAAGCTTTTGTGAATGGTTCGCTCGTTTCAGTGACTGAATGTTTTTGTAAACAAGTGTGCTTTACAGTAACGACACTTCGCATTTTCACGTTAAAGGTAAGGTTTTTATTTTTTTTCGACACTGGTGAAATGTTGTTATTGATGAAATATTTTTTTAATAATTATTTAACATTTAAACGCAATATTGACCATGCTATAGAAGGAAACGAAATAACTGTTAAATTTTATTAATCTACCAGTATACAGTATAGTATACTAAATGTGTGTAACGATCACCGATATTTTTAAAATTTTGAGCATAGAATTCTTTTCAACATTGATTTATTTATAACAGTTTATCTTACCTACCTACTAAATTTTTAATTACCTGCCTGCTACCTGAATTTTTAATTAATTTACATTTTTTTCAACCTTTTTTATGTCCCACTGCTGGGCACAGGTCTCTTTCTCACAAGTGAGAGGGATTTAGGCCATAGTCCACCACGCTGGCCAAGTGCGGATTGGTGGACTTGAAATTTACATTACTTTGTGTCAAAGAAAAATTTTTAAAATTCCTAAAATAATAATATATTCCTAAGTATTCATGATATGTTAACATAAAATACATATCATTGCCATACACCGTTTTTCCGACACAATAAGTAAAGTGAGCTAAGGTTAGCAGTGACATAACGTGTCGATATATGCAAACGTGGTACATGTTTATTCAGTGACGCACATTATTCGATCATCTCATGGTGTTGTGGATTACATAAAATGTTATCACAAAAGCAGACCTGGCTTTTTTAAAATTAATATGTGTTACGCTATAATATTATTGTGATGTATATATATAAACCAACTATAATTTTTCATCATTTTTAATATTACTTAATTTGATATGACTGTTGTATTTTACTATTTATTATAAGTTGTAAATTTATTATATGTTAATTTTTTATGCCTGCTAAGAAAAATAAGGCAATGTTTATACGGGCAACTTAGTGTTAAAAAACTTTAAAATGGAATGTGAATATTCAAATATAGAGATATTTTTTTCTTCAAATGTGAGAACAATTGAACAACTTTATAACAACTTTATATTTAAATATTCTCGCGTAGTTTTGAGTGTAACTCATATTTGATAAAGTTTTTTTTATTTTTATTTATTTATTTATTTTCAGAAAAAATTGTACATAATTATAGTTTACATTTCTGCCAAACTGTAGGCCAGTTTGTCGGCAGTACAAGTTGATGGCATTTTGGTCGATAAAATTTATTACAGTGTACGAGTAAATGTGAAAGAAATCAGCGTGAAAATATGTTTATCCCGCTTGCTACCAAAACTCCATCGGATACGTTCTAGTAGTAAAGTAACCATCGATATCTGACTAACTTGATTAACTCATCACTGACGACTGCTTTGACGTTGACTACTATTAAATCACCTGGTTTCAACGAAATGGTCAAAAACTGGATACAAATATTCACTCGACATTGGCAGAATGGTCAAACGACCGAGTCGCCATTCATAAAGTAGAACTATTGAACAAAAAAAAATACATTTCTGAACTGCGGGGATTTCTGCCATTCCCCCAGAGTGGATAAGTACGCACAGATTTCACTGTGAATGGGGAGGGAGAATATAGCTTACTTCATAATGCTGCTTCAAAACGGGGTACATTATGGGTATAAAAATTAAAATCCCTGATAAGCTCATTCTAAAAATATCACAGTCAGTCTGACTGTGACTGTTTATTTGTATATTTTTTTTTATTTTATTATTAAAACTTATAATATTCATAAATTATTTTCATTATTTTAATTTATTCTATTTTATTTTGTTTCATTCAAAACAAATATGCAAACTACTTTAAATACGAACACAGTTCACGGGCCTCTTCATCGTGTTAATGTCCATGTCCCTAAAATGGATAAATTATTACAAATTTTGTATACGGTAGATATGCTTTCTGTTCGTAAACGATAGACGTTGGTCTAATACTTTATTTCAGTTTGCGATCCTTCTACTTTATTTTTATTTTCATGCGTTCACTCATCCCATTTCTAACAGCGCACGACATTGCTTCACCACGGTTCAAGATAGGTAATTATATTTGTCGGGTAATCCATTCCTTTGTTGATAAGCCACGTGTCATAATGGTTACCATGCCGGACTGCCAATCGAGGGGTCCCGGGTTCGATTCCCGGCGAAACAGAAATTTGAATGATGAGTTTTTTCTGTTCTCGGTCTGGGTGTTTGTGTTCCTGTCTTTGTATGTGTCCATGGTACCCACGACACAGGGTATTAATTACCTTACTGTGGGGCTATGAGTGTGTAACATTTATTTGTGTAAGGTAGTTCAGTTATACCTATATGTTCGGTTCAGTTATATTGACTGCTATACCTATACCAAAAATACTGGCTAGTTTTGGATCTCGTTCATGAGAACTACATTAAAAACGGGATTTCGCACACAAATGCTGGCTAATTTTATTTACCACTGAGTACCGTTTATGAAAACTAGAGGAAAAACGATAGGTAAACATAAGGGTAGCGCACAACCAGCGTTTTACGTTGAACAAACAATATACCGTTTATGGGAACGTAGCCTAAATGCATCCAGGCACCCAAGCATAAAATGTTTGATTAATATCTTCTCAAATAATTTCCCTTACTACGAGTACAACATGTTAGAAATGTAAACAGCTCACAATATTCATAACATAATAATATGACTTGTTTACTGTTTGTGTTTCTACTTCCATAGTAAGTGGTTTTGAGCTCGTTCCTCGGTTATTATTTTATCCGCTATCCTTATGAATAAAATCATTTTGTATTTTAGTATAATATTTTATGCACTTATTTACATAGAGATGCAGATACTTTCAGAATTTATAGACGCTCGTCATCACATCTTCATGTCATTCGGTTCTTGATTTCTACGAAAGTACGTCCCCGTTATTTTAGTGAAAAATATTTTGCTTTTTGGTAGATAATATTTTTATGTTCTTATTTCTATAGGGGTACTAATTCTTTTCAACACTATTTCATTTTTATTTTTATTAAATTGTTTACAACGAAAACGTTGTGTCAGGACAAACACGAATTCGTCTTATAGCCTTTCAGCAACCCTTTTAGCGTCCCAGTGCTGGGCAAGGATAGGTCTAAATAACTGGGGTCTATATATCTTTATATAATTGGAAACGTATAATAAAGAGGCCAATCTGCTGTCGGGTATTTTAAAACCGTCCATAGAGGCTTTACAAATGTTTAAAGACTGCTATGTATAAAAACGTCAAACAGCGCTTCCACTACTAGGTATGCCTATTCTCTTTTTGAACGGTTTTTATTACTTTTTAATTTGATACAATCGTATATTAGTTAATAATATGACACAGTTTTATTTTTAGGCTCGTCGTTACTGCACGTAAAGTATGCAGTTTCGCTCGGAAAGCTGATAATAGATTAAATGTGCATAACATATTTCTTGACGGCGGAATAGGGTGCAGCGGCAGTACATTTCCGCTTGAACTACACGTATTCAAGAACTTCTTTCAAATATTTATATAGTCTTTTCTGGAAATTTACCAGCTAAGATCTCTCCTACGACAATCAATTAAATACCAATTAACCTACCTATCATTGTAACTAAAACGTATTTTGTTCCTCAACTTAACTAGCTTGCCTTGTGATACAAAATGTAAATTTGCTCTACATATTTGAAATATGAACGTATTTCAGATTAAACGGGTAGTGTTTAAGGCAGTGCGGCGTTAGCGACGTTTTTGCAATTTCCGGAGCCGGTGGAGCCGTCAATATTGCCAAATTTGAACTAAATCTATTACTAATATAATTAGAAAGTTAGGATACACTTAAAATGATTACAATTAAAATCATTACAATCAAACGGAGATCTATTTTACAAAAAAAATTTGTAAAGAAAGCAAAACGAAAGACGAGCAAGACGAAAATTATATTCAATATCTATATTGCATCCACCCGTCGTCGTTGATGTCATACTTCGAGAGAAGGAAATGTAAGTGGAAGAATTCAACTCGTTCAGCCATTGTTAATAAGTATTTTCTCGCTCAGTGTACCTCACTGCCTGAAGCTGAAAGTTTTCGAGCAGTGTGTGTTGCCAGTGATGACATATACCTTAATATAACGCGTAGAAGCGGTCTTGTAAAACCCTCACAACAGGCTCCAAATCGCTTTGCCAGCAATGGAGATAGCTTGGTTCGTTGGCTTGGTTTTTCTTTACGCGAATGAATAAAAAAAACAACGGGTTGCACTCCGGTAGTGCCGGCAGAAGTGAAAACTTAAATATTTACGTTGTGCATTTTTGATATTTTGGAATGGTTAGGGAATAATTTCGCACGAATTGCTTTTATTATCAGTATTATTTTTCATCTAGTATTTTCAGTAGGTTTTCATCTAGTATTTTTATAAAGTACTCACTCATTTCCTTTCACTATTTCTTCGTCACTTTTTTCATTAATAGATGCTTTTTGTTCAATGTCCATATTTTAAATACTTGATATAAACGAATTTTACAATTATAGACAATCGAGCCGTCATCAGCTGTCACCCCTCCGTCTTACGAATTTTCGATCAGGCCACGTGTCCTGACGCGAGTTAAACATTTTTTACCCATCCCAAAAAAGTGCACAACGCCGCTAAAAAATATAAAATTTTAAAGGCTGATGAATGGATGTGTTTCAATAGGTCTGAAAGTACGGTCAACGAAAAGGATTCTACATTTTTGTCTGAGTTCTAATGTGTGATCGATGGTAATAAAAATCGGGGTACATGAATACCATTCGGAAATAAAAATCGATGTACATAAATACCATTCGGTGCTTCTGAGGTTAAGGTCTTTTGACAAATCGCGTGTGTATTACAATTACGCAGTATGTACTGACTGGTACATTTTGAGACATTAATATTAATGACCAGTTCTAATGTTCTTTTGCCCACATCTAAATACGTTAGATTATAAAAAAATAAACAAGAAGTGGATCGGCGGAGGCGTTATTATATTAGATTGAAGTATAATGACAGTCGAGCATTTGTCAGTACCTCGCCTACGCTTGCCTTTGTTATTATAGTTTCAAGTTTAATATTGTTAGGTACTGTATTATTTCCAGATCATTGATCTTTCAATGATTCAATGCTCAGATAAGCAAGATTTAGATTTTGTGTTTTAATGTTAATACTCGTATATTTCCTCGTCACTTATTAATAGTTTGAATCTCTTGAAATTAAATCTTATTGCTATTCTTCGTAAGGAACGGTTGAGCATTTGTGGATATACGACTGTTCTTGTAACTGATAAATATTTCTGTGCTTGTTGAAATTTTATTTTCCAGCGATCACAATTATGTTATAATGCCAAATAATCATCAAGCAGAAAAATATTCGAAATTGTTTTAAAATGCTTACTGCAAAAAACCACAAGATCTTAAATCTTTGTTTCAACATTTAAATATTTAGAAACAGTAATACAGCCTTATGACGATCGTCATTATCTCATATAGCTAGCCACGATATTTGATTTATATTGTGGTTTAACTGAGTAGAATTTTAAGGTTTTCCAATTGTAACAATTACCTCATACGGAATGATAATAATAATAACTATAAAAGTAATTATTTATGAGTTGCCTGTGATACTGTCTTAGAAACTATGCAAAAAAAATCAAAATGCATACTCGTAGGTGCCTTAAAAAAACCTTAAACCACGTTCGGAAAGCATCATTTAAAATGTAATTAAAATAGTTTAATCCTTCTCACTTGTGAGAGGAGACCCGTGCCCAGCAGTGGGACATAAAAAGGTTTAAACAAACGTTTACTCATTTTTATTAGTTAACTCAAAATATCTCAGTTGGTTTGGTAGTCCAATACCAGATTTAATAAATAATACGTACTTAAATAAGTGTAAGTAAATAGAAGCGCGCATGGCTCGGCGGCGAGCGTAGAACGCAAGCGATCTATGCAGCCAAGCCAAACAGGCGCGGTCAGGTGTGAGATGGGTGACCGCTAGTGGCAAAATTTCATGCGCGTTTCCGTGCTTTGGAGGGCACGTTAAGCCGTCGGTCCCGGTTGTTGTCGATAGATAACAGTCGTTAAACCTTGTCGGAGGCCTTATAGGCGGTTTGAAAACATCCGACAGTGGGTTGGCCACTAACCCGCATCTCCACCAATCCGCATTGGAGCAGCGTGGTGGAGTAAGCTCCAGGCCTCCCCAATATTGGGGAGAGACCCGTGCCCAGCAGTGGGACGCGAAAAAGGGTTGCAGCCAAATAAGTACGTTTTATTGATGTTTTATGAGTTACTAATTTTACTTTCAAAGAGTTTCACATACAAGACAGTGTCAACGAATTCATTAGAACTGCTTTAATCCCAACATTAAGTAAATTGTATAAGAAAAAGTAGTGTGTAGGTTGCATTACAGCCTCGAATCACACACTAATTTTTCTTAGCAAGCTATATGCCTCAACATGTGGTCAAGGATTTATGTAATACATACTTGTTTTATGCTACATTTTGGAAATTAAAAGGAAGATAAGCGTTGAAAGGGAATGGGAACATTACCCGATAGCGGTATCGATTCTAACATAAATACAGCATTATCGTTCTAACAACTTTAGTATTGGTTGTTTTAAGTATTTTCCGTGTATTAAATCATGGGTTGATTGACCTATGAGTAACTGAAATAACACCTCTACTCTACATGCAAAGAACAAAACGTATCACTACAACGTACCTAATTGTCTTCAACACATTTTACTACTCGGTCAAGTTAACATGACACTTGGGAGGCAACTCTGAACGCCTGTAACTGAAACTTCGTGAATTTTCGGGCCTTATTTTTAGTAAGACTGACGAAATTATAGCAATATTATTCATTCAGTGGCTTATTGTTAACAATGACAACGCTAATCTTATAAATTCATGAAAAAAAAACTGCCTAAATATGCCAAAAATGATTCCGTAAATGTTAGACCTTATGGACGGATGCATACAGAATAGCCTCCCAGGTGTCATGTTTACTTGACCGAGTACTCTTAGTATGTCCTGCTAATCGGTTAAAACCTTTTAAACGAACTTTTGCCAGTTATATCAAAATAGACGTAAAAGTCCAGTGTAAACTGTTTAATTGTATAATATTATATACCTCATAAACTCTGCAATCATTTAAAGAAATAAAAACTTGACTAAAGAATATTATTTCATGCTGTATCTGTTTATGTAACCTATCTATATACCTATTGAATGCATCGTCATAACGTTATTTATTCTGAATATTAATATACTAATTGCAATAAGTCATAAATTAAAATTATATGGTCTTATATACTCGTATCCGCTAAGCCACCTTCATGTTTTGCTCTTTTAATTTAATGGTTCGATTCTAAACACAATCAGTCAGCTTATTGTTTGTGATAGGTACAATAAATCGTACATTCGCTATGTATGACGCTCATAATGATATGTATGCTATATATGAAGCAGCCGAAAATGGTAATGTGTGCGTACGAGTTATATGTGACTTACATTAATTTGTGCCACTCCAAATAACATATTGGTGAAACAAAAATTGCATTTAATTTCTATCTAGATTATAAGGTTATGTTGTACCAAACTTAAAGGTAGATATATGTAAATATATCTCAAAAATATAAAAGCAGGGAAATTTCTTAGAAAATATTGATTAATTATTTATTAATTAATATTTGGGGTTATTAATTGATTATTATAATTTAAATTTATTTCTGGGGTTGGCTACCCGTGTCCATAGGTGACGGTGAACGCTTAAAACCACGCGGCCCGTCTGCCATTTTGTTCGGTTTATTTATTTTAAAAAATATTAAGAAGGACTTAAAGGCAAAGTTCAAATATTAAGGCAAGAATAAAGGTAATATAATTGTATTCGTGGAACTTATACCCTCCCCAAATATGCATATTTACGTTAATGCTTTGGTAAAAATTAGGTACCTGTTATATTGTGCTGTCAATTAGAAGTGCGCCAATCATCCTTATTCAACGGTGACAAAGCTTGGATTTTATGTCGGCAGATTATCACTTCTTAAATATGTATAAGCTTCATAATGGTATTAAAGGTTGTGTTCACCCTACCTTAAGCCGACCAAACTTAGTCTTATGCCAATTTCCGTACCACTTATTGCCTCCTACGTCTGTTTTTGCAACCAGAGGTCCACTGATTCATCTCTTAACTGATTTGGCTCAATCTTGCTTGATCTATGTCGTTGTGGTAAATGCTAATGGTCGTAACTTCCGTATGGGTATGTTTTTATATATTTTATACGGTATTTTCCTTATAGGTACTGTTTATTTTGATAATGAACAAACATTAAAATTGCTTTGAAGCATCTGCTCTTATCCTCTGTTTGTGTTATGATTGATTGATGATGGTAAAAAAGTACATTATACATGTTATTGAACATATACGTAACTATGCAGGGCTCCGGTAGATTTTCCCTCGCTGACTGTTTTCAGTTCCCGTTGTTATACAGTTTTCTAGGATTTCCGGTAGACTCGGAGAAACCTGTTCTTGGAGGTTATGCGGTGTGCACTTGTTTCATATCACTAATCGACGACTTCATGTTCTTCTGCAATGAGACTGAAAACTATGATAGCTCTTTTCCTTTTTATTTTATTGTGATAAAAATAATCCTACTTATCTAAGAATGATTATAAATCTACAGTGATTTTAAACTTAACGAGTGTAATGTGTAAAGATAATTATTATTAACGCTATTTTGCATATTACGTACGCTATTTCGCATATTACGCTCACTACGAGTATCTCAAATTGGTAGGTAAAGCTTAATTTCTGTACCAAAATTACATTGCGTAGAGGTATAACTATGCTCTACCTATACCGTGTTTCGCAATAAGCAAGCAACTAACGCCTAATGAAGGATATAATTATAAACCACCTTGCGCACTTAGCTCGTGTAGGCAATATTGTATCTAATTCCATTCCTCATTTGGTCAAAGCAAGGCGCTTGGCAATTATTAAGATGCCAGCACACAAGGTTAATTAATAGGCTAATACATCAACCAATCTGAACATTCTGTCCAGTCTCGGAATCTTGTCTACGTACTAGTTTTGTAGTACGAGAACTTCCAAAGGCCTGTAATAAAATGAAAATGTTTTATATAAATAAATAAATAATGCTGCGCACTCATTGCCCCAAATTAGGATTTCCTATGTCGTAGGTGCTTTGGGCACCAAACATGACATAAACCCAAACATCCGGACCGAGACCAGTCATTAAAATTTCTGCTTCGCTGGGAATTAAACCCGGCACCCTTCGAATAGGTATCAGTACGGCATGGTAACTCTTGCGCCAGTCGGGTCATCAATGGTCTTGTGTGCTAAGAAATTTCGATTTAAGTGTTAAAGCAATTTATTTGCCTCTTAAAGTAAAACTGCATGTTTTGATAAGTATGTATTTTTTTGTGTCCTACTGTGAGTCACGCGTTTCTCCTCATTATTGCGGAGGCCTGGAGCTTCCGACACCAAGCTGTTCCAATGCGAGTTGGTAGAGTTAATGGCCAAACTGCTGTCTGATATGTTTATAAACAGCTCATAAGGCCTTCCACAAGGTTTACCTACTGCTTGCTAAAATCGACAACAGTAAGAAAAATCCGATGATTTTTTTAAATGTAAATTCTATTTTTAGCGCGGGGTTTTGGGGTTATCGGTTTTTGCAATGCTGTCGTACACAGCCTTCAAAACATCGTCGCGAAAATCGACCTTGCGGTAGTTTTTTGCAATTCCTCTAGTCGACTGCGACCAGTATGGGATTTTTGATAAGGCTGCATGACAACATGTTACCTACTTGTTTTTTATTTTTGTTTAGTTTTTACTAGCTGTTATAATTTAAGCGTTATAATTTTCCGTTGATAATTATTATATTTATTGGTTAATTATATGTGGAATCGATAGTATGTATTTCAATTGCGTTTAGCCACAGGTTGTTATTTTACAAAATGTAACCTTTTAATCTGTTTATTTATTTACCCTTCAATCTTTAGACAAAATTTTTGTATTATACTATGACGCCTTATGGAAAAATATAATGAATGAAGACTCTACATTATATCGCAATTAATAAAGTAACCGAGAGTTCACTTACATCCTATAACAAATTTTAGTTTCATAGATAGGCTTAGGAGGCTTTTGTTTCAGCATTAGTCCTATAAAGAATTAACTAGAAAATGCCTGTGGTAAGTATATACTAAGTAGTGGCGTGCTGCTGAATTTTTAAAAGCAGAACATTCTGTGTTCAAAGAATTCGTAATTGCAGACAACTTATACAAAGCGACGACAAAATGAATATTGACATTAATCAATTAATGTTTTCAAGGAAATCTGTAGTCACTTAAGTTGATTATTTCCGGAGATAAATATAAAGACGTATCTACAAGTACACGTGTATATTATTGCTATAGTCGTATAGCAAGTTAATATGATGAAACGATGAGCAGCCTTCTTGGAATGATATTGTTATAACCGGAAATTATTACAATCCTCGCGCCTATAAATATTCCAAAACGTTCGCACCATACATTATATTTCGATTCATTCGGTATTCATATCGTGTAAGTTTGAATGAATTTGATGCTACACGAATGCATGCAGGGATACTATGTATGTAACTTTTGTTCTAGGAGGTTAGTTTTCGACTATTCTGAATCAGAATGAACTATGGTATCAAAAGGTACCCGGCACTTTGGAAGAGATACATGGTTCTGTGGGATTTGTGTCGCGCTTAAACCCCCTCGGTGGCCTGCCTCTGCGCTTGGAGAGGACTCCAGTGGAACGCACCGGTGTCATCGGCGCGCGGCGCCCAGCCCATCTTCGGGAGAACAGATGCACTCTCCTGCACTCTCAGGCGCTCACGCCGCCATGCGGCCGGACTGGTCGAGCTCCCACTCTCACCGTCCACAACCCCGGAAGCTCCCTTTTAGTCGTCTCTTACGTTCAGGCAGGGGATACCGTAGCTCTATTCTTAATCCCGAAGCTACAGGGACTTTGGAAGAGATACCTAAGCTTATGAAAAAAAAATGTACAAAAGCTTTGTTTGCGTCGGGCTTGATTTTCTTCATAAGCTTTGGGAGAGATACCGATAGCCTGATTCAAAAAAGGTTTTTGTACATTTAATCACAGGTACGAATTAATTAATAGAACGCGTGGATTCTGCATACATTATAAAAATCGATGTTTAAGGGGTTAAAGTAAAAGATGGAAGTTTATGTGGGACTATCCGTGTTCCTTTATACTAGAATATGATAATGCTTTTATTCTATGTGGTTCAAACCGTTTAGCTTTTCAATGCAGGCTTTCCTAACCGCAATAAAAATAGGCTGAGTGTGCATGTGCATGCGATCATGATTCTGAGTAACCAATAAACTTTTTTAGGGTAGTAGATAAAGTGGTATGTTCTTGTCAGATGTGAGATCTTAAAAACCCCATATTAATGAGCTTACTATATTTAAATTCAATAGGTATTTGGTCGACTACGAGTTGCATAGAAGGAAAATATTGTTTAGGACTAAGAACAAAACTGGCTCTTAACACGTTTAGTTCAAACCATGATTTATGGCCTGTTGCATATTATTAGTGCATGACAGGTAATATATGCATTTATTAATAAACCGTGACGTTGAAATAAGGCTTCTAATGTTATTTGAGACTGTGATAAAATTTAAATATTTATGATAAATTTTGAGAAGGCTATAGATCAACGCACTACCATTCAGTACTTACCCGGCGCCGCCGGCGTGGCAGCAAAGCCACTCCTATCTCTAGCGTGTACATTTTTGTGTTTCGTGTATTTGTCAAAACATTTGTGGCATACAAATAAGAATATGAGCAGACTGATCATATACCATTATGTTATATTTCTTAGGTTCCGATTAGATCCGTGGTCTACAGTGATAAATAATTATCTTATTTTTAATAAGTATCGGGGAAATGCTTTTAAGAGGTTACCCGCCACGTTGAGAGAGATGCTGGGTTATGTGGGATTTGTACCGTAGTAAAACTCCCTCGGGGGCCTGCTTCAGCTGGGAATGATCGTCTCTAGCGGAACACACCCGTGTCTTCCTTTATGTTGCCTCGATCGGGCCCATCTGAAGCTGGGCTAACAATAGGCCATGAGCGCTGTAGCTATCCTGCACCTTCAGCCTGAAGCGAAATTATGAGCATATAATTATCTCGAACCAACATTTTAAGGACTTCATATAATTTCATATTTTAAAACGCTTATTAATTTGTAGGGACAATGTTTCAGCCTATATATATATTTACCATAACAAAAGAAGATATTTTAGACTCACTTATTAAGGCCCACAGATAATAGGTTGAATTCAGTAATAATAGTACTTAATGACCAGGTAAACCCAAAAGGCAGGCAACCTTAAGTTCTCAGTAACTCGCATTCGAGGTTGGCGTGTGACCCTACGGATGACCGCGCAATTCGTGAATTTTGAGGTCTCTGTCGCGCGCGAATGGAATTCGGAAGCCTGGTTTGCTTGACATTGAAACTTTACGTGCTATTATGCTATGGTTATCTAAGCCGCGGCTTTCCTCTGTGACTTACGATCTTGACGTGCGATTGCGTCTTGTTACCGAATAAGGTACTTAAGTTTTAAAAATGAATAAAGATAGGTATATGACACGTAATCACGTAAGTGTAAATAGATAACATTTCTGCGTTCCAAAAAATTGTGTTTTGAGGTATTTTTTCCATTTTCTCATTTAGTGAAGGCAGCATCATAGCATTGTTATAAAATTTATATTGTGCTTAAAAAATCAATCAACATTAAAAGTGTAAAAGTGTGTATGTTTGTTCTTCTTTCACGACGCACTTTTCGTAGCACCGTTGCTACGAATAGAACTGATTTTTGTATGGAAATAGTTGGAGGGCTGGAGTGTGATTTAGTTACTTTTTATTCGGGTAAATTATACGAGTTTTTATTCCTGTGGGAAATATGTGTCCCCACGCGGGCGGAGCTACGGACAGATACTTAATCAGTGTATTAAAATAGTAGTAGTAAAACTTATTTGGTTCTACGGGTTCTACCGGAGAAGATCATTCAACCGATTCAACAATTTCTCAAATTCATATGTGGGTTAAAAAATGCGGATACTGGCTTCATATATATGAGCACTCCGGAAGTTGAGAGTCACAACCAGTCACAACCAGGCAGTATACAATCTCATACACGTCCCTTGTTTGAGCTTAAGGTTATGATTATGAGACTGTAAGATGTCTATGCAGTACAGTAGTTCAGTTAGTGACCACTTAACAGCTCGTAGTCTGTCTGTTTCGATAACTACTTTATTTTATTAAAGAATAGAATAAACAGGCTTTTGAATTAAGTTTGTAAATATATTCGAAACTCCTCTGAACTTAATTATTTAAATTTCAATGTGATGCTACGCTAACACGCTAACAGCCGGTTAATCTTACATAAGTACTGGTCAAGCCACATTAATTTAACTAATTAATTCGTTATCAAAGCAGAACTAGCAGTGTCAAGGACGTGCCTATCAAAATGTACTTTATGTTTTGTTCAAGGTTTTTTCTTGAGCGGAGATGTTTCACTGGGAGTTTTAAGTTAATTTTGTGCTATTAAATTACGCTTACATTTTTTTACTGTAGCAGAAACAGCGATTTTATTTCCTTCTATATAGGCTCAATAAGCCTTAGCGCACCTAAAGCGGATGATGGTCAGCCGATGGCCGTACAACAATGACAAACATCAAGTGTATATTATTATTATCCAGGATGTTAATAAACTATTTCGTTTCATTATGCTAGGAGATCAAATTCAATAACATGACTTAATCTTCTTAATATATATAATTCTTGTGTGAGTGTGTATGTCACTGAACTCCTCCTTAACGGCTGGACAGATTTTAATGAATTTTTTGTGTGTATTCAAATGGATTCGAGGATGGTTTAGATTCACAATTTGGGCCACTGGAAATGTTTTTTAATTATTTTATTTATTTATAAGTAGTTTTCCCATATAAATGGTTCCTATCTGTCAAACGTTTGTATTTCGTGCCGTGCCGTTCTAAACTTTGACACATTCAGAATAACAGGACAGTTCGTATGTCATTATTTGTTTTATATTTTTGTTTGATAGTAACATGAAGTCTCTTTAAGATAATAAAAAACAAATCCTCTTTGAACAACGTCTGCACCCGGGCGGAGCTGGGCGGGACCACTAGTAATGTATAAATAATAACAATGTAACGCTAATTTAATGCAAGATACAATGCAAGATAAGCGTGTAATATAGGCAGCGTGTGTGCCAAAACTTCAACGTCGTCTTTTCTACGAATACTTAATCCGTTATGGAAATTCTTCTATCATCAGTAAGTTCTCCCGGACATTCACATAATTGATATATGAGTCATCTTGGCATGACAAGCTTAAAAAAGTCCTAATAACATGTAAGTATGTAATAGACAAATAAAGACAAATTACGTATGCTAATGTGTGATCAAACATAGATGATTGCATTGCTAAAAAGGCATGCGGAAAAATGTTTGACAAATATGTATGTTTCTACTACAATGTTTCTTTATTTAAATGGAGCAAGATTAATTATTATGTCAAATAGATCGCCAAAAATTTTTTTGCAAGATTTTTATTAATGTTTAATGAAAGTATGTTTGTTCGGGAACAATCTTGCAACTCTATTGCTAAAATATTGTGTACACCTGTAGTGTAGATGACAATGCAGTTGGGTAGTTGACACTATGTACAGAAAAATTCAAAATGAAAACATCAAAAAGGTTGCACTAAATTATGCTTAAGCGCGCATAGCCCGGCGGTTAGCTTAGAACGCAAGCGATCTATGCAACTAAGCCAAACGGTCGGGTGTGAGATGGGTGACCGCTAGTGGCAAAAAAAAAATCATGCGCGTTTCCGTGCTGCGGAGGGCATATTAAGCCGTCGGTCCAGGTTGTTGTCGACAGATAACAGTCGTTAAACCTTGTCGGAGGCCTTATTGGCGGTTTGAAAACATCCGGCAGCGGGTTGGCCACTAACCCGCATTTCCACCAACCCACATTGAAGCAGCGCGGTGGAGTCAGCTCCAGGCCTCCCCGATAATTGGGAGAGACCCGTGCCCAGCAGTGGGACGCAAAAAGGGTTGATAATAAAGTTTCAAATGAACACAAGAAAAAAAATTATGATTGCATAAGTTAATAAAAAATGCTATACAATAGCTTTACCGCGGCAGTCCCCGAGTGCCACTTATATATTTTTTTTCATACAAAATATATGAGGATGTCTTGTTCTCATCAAAAGTATATCAATTGATTTAGCAGTAAACTACCGTATTTTTTGTGTAAATCCAGAATGGCCACTGTAAAAAAAAATAGCGAATTACATATTATTTTTGTAAATAACATCCCATATGGGTATCAAATGACAGAGGTTATTTTGTAGAATACTTCTAATAAATCCTGAAAAAAAGTCCGCCGCCAGGCATCGTAATATTGGAAATAATTTTGTACATATATTTTTTCTAAGTAAAATGGCATTGCTACTTAGTAGGTTAATTTGTGAAATACGATACGTGATAAATATTTTACTATTTTATTTATAAGATTGTTTTCTAAAACCAACTTCTTTTATTAATACCTATTCATTTATTGACAAAGTTCAGGTCCCAAAATTTTACATTGTTCGGTGTATTCAGGCTTGCGCTAATCCCGATTGGAGTAATAGGAATAACCTATGTACATTTTAGGCTTCCTATACAAGCGAAGTGAAGGCTAAAAAAGTATAACTCTTACCGCCGTATTTTTAGTCAAACGAAGTAATTACTTAAGAAATAGACAGATTTTTCGTGGCAATTTTTGTTAGAAAAAAACGGCAAATTGTTTGTAAAGTAGGTTTACGATCGAGATGTTTACGTGATAACGTCCGCACGAGAAAATCTCCATTCGTTTGTATGCCGCTAGAGTGAGAGAGACGGAAGATCGGTCCACTCACTCGAACGCTATGCCAGCCTCCGCTCGTGAGGATTCCGCGTGACAAGTTTCACGGAATGACTGGCAGCGCTCGAGATGAGACGGGAGATCGGACCGTCTTTCTCTCGTTATACCTGCGATCGCGCTCGTGAGGTTTTGGTGTGACACAAGTTTCTGAACATGTCACCCGACTAAAACGATTTTAAAGACGTTATCACGTCAAAAATATATTTCAAAGCTTAGCAATTGATTGATGTTTTTATAAACTGCGTCATATGTATTATTCGAGTGGTTTCTTTTTAATTGAAGCACTCTGATATGAAAAAAATTGGCTTAGTAATTACTTTAGAATTAACTTGTCTATAAATAAGGAGATTAGATTATTATAAAAAAATATAGTTCTTAAGACGGCAATGCGACTTCTGTTAATGTAAACTGAACTAATATAATTAATCACTTTGTTACTTCTTCAGTAAGAAGCTTCATTTCTCTATTCAAAAACATCACTGAGTCGTGAAATTTGTTATTTGTTCGTCCTCCAAATTGATCATTGTACCGAAGCTGAGTCGCGTTTTGGGGTCACGCGGTAACATTATGTGAATAAATAAATAATTGCCATAAAGGACAGACAGCAAAAAAACACACATGTACATAAATAACTACCCTGGTAGTAACATTGTTTGAAGGTTTCGCCTGCAATGTTAATTTTTATGAATAAAATCGTCTAAGCCACAATTTTCAGTGTTTGCACGAACATTTTTTATTTAATACACAAGAAATGGGTTCAAAGTCAACCGACCTCCATTGATTTTAATAGGTCAAAGTTTGAAGATGGTAGAACCTTAACGGTTCGACCGGGGAAGCACCACCGCTGCACCCACTTCTGCCGAGAAGCAATTCTATTGTGTCTCGGTGGAAAAGTGCAGTTTCCGGTCAGACATGAGGCGACCGCCTTCGGAGTAGCAGCGCTCCTTCATACGAACATAGCCAAAACTTAGGCTTGCTTGAGGTTCTGTGTAGAGTAAAGTGGTTGAGCCCTTATATTTCTTTTTCTTTAATTTTGAACACGCTTATATTAGCTGGACCTGTATGTATGTAACGGAATCTTTTAACTTCATTTTCACCTACTTCTAAGCATCTGATTAACTTGAAAATTTGCACAGGGGTCAAGGGCCGATGACAATACAATAATATGAAAAAGAATTAAAATAAAACATTAAAAATAAATAATGTTGTTTAAAAAACTATAAAACACGCTTTTGTGAAAATACGAAGGAAAATAAAAAGTAGAAAAAAAGAAGAAAATGTATTTTACTTTTAAAAAAGCGTGGGATGTTTTTTGAGATACTATTGACATCATGCAGCCCACGCTTTTTTACAGTAAAATACATTTTCTTCTTATTTTTTACTTTTTAGTTCGTATTTTCACAAAATCGTATTTTTTAGTTCTTTAAACTACATTATTTATTTCACTGAACCGTTAAATTCTGCTCTTGTTATCCTTCAATGAGTCTTGAGGATACGATAATTAAGTAACGCACTCAACGTATTTTAGTTATATGATGGTTTTGTACTTCATATTAATAAATAAATAAACATAGAGAGAACGTTATGGAATATAAATTGATGTAGGTAGAATTAGTAGCGTGTATGGCCCGGCGCGCGGGGACAAGGGTTAACGCAAGCGGTTAATGCTGCAAGTCAAACGGGCGCGATCGCGTGTGTGATGGGTGTATGTGAGTGGCAAAAATTTCATTTCATTCGGTCTCATTTGTTAGCGTGCTATAGTTTAACAGTAGATAAACCTTGTCGGATGGCTTATGAGTGGTTGGAAAACATCCGACAGCGGATTGACCACTAACCCGCATCTCCACCAACTTGCATTGGAGTAGGGTGGTAAGATATTCAATGAAATGAAATGAAATGAAATGAAATATTCTTTATTCACTGTACGGTTCATTTACAAACTCTTAGTGAACGTTATTTTTTTTTTCTGTCTGCTTTGGGTGCGCTAAGGCAATGCTGAGCTGAAGAAAAGAGCAGACGGAGAAAAACTTCAGCCCTGTTTTAAAATATGAGGTATACAATAATAAGCTTTCTTACAGAGTAGCTATGGGCAGATAAGGAACATACGTGACAGCTACCGCATGTGTCAATGTCGTCCCACAGCTATCTGTTAACATTGGCAGTTTGATTGATTTAAATCTATTACATCAGTTATAGAAACAGCCTTGTGGGACTACAGCTCAATCCCAAGCTTTTTTATCAATTAAATAGTCCTTAAGATCGTAATAAGCCTTGCGGCACAGGACTTGTTTGACTTTCTTTTTAAATCTGTGCAAAGGAAGGGATTGAACACTTTCCGGGATTTTATTATATATTCTGATCGACATCCCGATAAAAGAGTGGCTCTTTTTGCGGAGCCTACACTTGGGGAATGCAAGTTTGTGGCCATTCCTTGTCGAAACACAGTTCGAACTATGTAAATCCAAAAAGGTCATAAATTCGTGTTTATTTTTACGAACACGAATTTATGACCTTTCAATAATGAAGATGACCCGTGCTGCTGACAAACGCATACGTAAAAAGCGTTGCAGCCAAGATTGAACTTGCATGGTTCAGTCGTGGTATAGGTTACCAACGGTTGCCGACATCCTCCGTAAAGCGATAAAATATTATAGGTATGTTTCGGTATAAAAGTGCGGTTATCGGGCATACTTACATGAGGTGATCACTGATCACCTGAAGTATAGTGATCCAGAGTAATATTATAGATGCAAAAGTACGTAGAGATGGAGTGAAGTTATGGATTTATTTTTGTACGTAGAGATACGAGCAGCTAGGAGAATAGAGTGTGAGATAGGCTAATTTTGAGCGCGTAGAAACATCTCATTCCCATGGAAATATTTTTTGTAATGTATTTGAAATTTGTAATTGAATTTGTACTTTCTAATGTGGTTGAAACAAGAGCAAACAAGAGCAGGGAACAAAAGAATTGGTTCATGTCTTCGGGGTAAAGCCCAGAAGTTCCCAGAATTCGTTAGGTGTTATTGCTTTATCTATTACTTTTTCTCATTGAAGGTTATTTACCTATTATGAAGCAGATTGTACGTAGTATTAGTTACTATTGCTTATCAAATTTCTAGGATTAGGTGTGGCTTGTTTGGCTTTGTTTTAGAGCATGAGATAGACCAACATAGATACATTGTGTCAGTTTAACGTATGACTAAGAATGCCTTAAAACTACAAAGTAGTCATTTTTGAACTTAGGTAACTTACACTACCGACTAACACGTGCATTCAAACTCCAGCTCCCGATTTCAAAGTCATGATCTAAACTACTATGCTACAATTTCAATAACGAATTGCAATCAGTATATTTAAAATATATATTGGGTAGTATACCCAATAAGTCCTCAAATATTTATATCGTTTTTGATGATTACCATAGCATTATTTACTTATAAATGTTTTGCGCAGTATCCTTTGGCAATAAATTAGTGTCTGATTAAAACGTACATTTTGCGAAATCACCGCAAACAATTCGTTATTTTAATCGCTTCCTTTGTACATAACAAATCCTCAACGATATGCGTGTTTAGCAAATTTACGCAAAATAATAGCCGGTGTAGGCTCTTGACAGGTTACAGAATTGCTTTTCCCACGAAGTCTGCACACATTTAAGACAACCAATTAATATGGCCCACTAGCTTCAAGGTCCTCTTACATTTTCTTTAGAAAGGGAAAATAGCTGAAGGTCTCACGACACTGGTCCTGCATAATAGAGACGACACGACTAAACGGCTTGTCAAAGCTTACATTTTGAGAGGCGAGTGACCAAAAATTGCAACCACTTTTGCTTACTTTATAAATTACCATATTAGCGGAATAGAGGGCTAGTCATCCGTCAGTAAGCTGGACTATTTAGCGTCTGACTTTTAAAACTTGAAAATAAATTAACAATCAATATATTAATTTAAAAATATACGATCGTTTTACCCGTCTTACTATTTCTATTCCTAAAATAAGACTAATTTTTTTAGAAAATTATTGAAGTTTTCGATCGCTTACCTCTTGGGATATTATGTAATCGTACTTGCAGAGTTGCTAGAAGTATCGAAATGTTTAGCTTGTACATTGGCGAGTCGGTTTCCTAACTTATCAATATTTATTAGGGCTTTCTTAAACCTAGATTTAAATGTCACGGTGGGTTTACTCACACTACTCTTATACGGTTAGTTATCATGATGACGTTACTTGACACTGAGCGCCTTCGAGTGCATGTGCACGCCTTGCAACTTTATCAATATTCTCTTTAATCAATTATCTCTATCAATAACAGTGTCATCTTCTCTCTTGCCTTAGCAAAATAATTAGCTATTCAAATACGTGCATGCTTACCTACACCACAATACAAGGAGCGCCTGCCTACACGCTCTATTGGATACTTAAAGCATCAAGGTAGGACAGGTATAACACCCGTCAGAGGAGTGGCCTTTTCGGGCGAACCTCTCGTCCCAACGTGCATGCACAATGTGCCTTCTAGTTATACAACTAGTGTGTCTGTGTGTGTCGGTGGCAGTGTTGACGGTGCATAGAAAATGACGTTGTTAATTGAAATTGACATATTTAAAATGTATGCGTCTGTGCGATGAAAGAATATTTGTGAATGTGTGACAAAATTAAAATGTGTGCGTTCTTTCCCCGCACCAGATTTGGCACAAAAATTATGTATCGAAGCGAGGCGCTATGCCGTCCCTCCTGAAGGGTGAGTCAGTAACTTTGATGCTCTAAGATTGAATATTACTTCACCTATCAATCCTGTCAACAGACCACTTATACAGTGGCACGAATTTGTAATATCTATGTATGTTGATTTAACCCCATTCAAGCTGGCCGGGCGAAGTTGGCATGTAAATTGTTTGTTTTAAATATCAGTACAAGGTACCGACACGCTATTGCACTTTTGAAAGATTTGAATGGTGATGTGAAAATTAGACTTTAGGTAAACGGTAAAGCGGGCTTTATAAGAGTTTTGAATTAGTAATATCAATGTTATTGGTCATCATAACAATCCGTTCTTCTCAATTGTTAACTTAAAACGAATGGGGATTAAATCACAATTTTTTTATTGGTCCACAGTAAGGTTGTATCTTGTGACGTGGGTGCCATGGACACAAACAAAGACAGTAACACAAACACCTAGACCGAGAACAGAAATTTTTAACTCATCATTCAAATTTCTGCTTCGCCGGGAATTGAACCCGGGACCCTCCGATCGGCAGTCCGGCATGGTAACCATTGTGCGACACGGGTCGTCAAATTTCTTTTTTGTATGGAAATAGAAAGAAATGTAGTCACCTTAAGGTTCTTACAAGTAACAAAAACTATTACGTTTTTGTATAACAGGCACATAATTGTGATCATCACTTGTGCCACATAATTGTGACTCAGGCTATATTTTGTTACGGAAGAAAAGGCCATCTTGCGACCCGCTGGACTGACCCCAAGACAGCGGATTGTCGTTGGGTTCTGAGGCCAATTTATAAGATTCTCTTGTTAGGGCACAGTCAAAAAAACACTCGACTGCAAAATTAAATAAATGCGTATGACCATACTTTAAGCCATTAAACCTTGTTAGGTCGTACACATGTTACCATAAATAGCGCGTACGTGAATAATTACATACTTCTTGACGTGATGCAGATTGCTTCGTCGATGAAGGAATAACTTCCTTTACTTGAGGACATCTTTATCTTTTTAAATAAAACTTGCGTTCTACCGTTAAATAGAGCGGTATTATAAAGTTTAAATGGATAAATACATACCGTTTTTGATAAGCTCTGGTAGTACCTATACACATAATTTTCACGGATTTTCCAATCGGAGGCTTTTTTCAAGTTAGCTACCAACAAACTAAAGGTTATTTGAACTTTCGGTTATATTTATAAAAATGAACAAGTAAGTAGGTCTTTCGCTTCAGTCATGTTCAATGTTTAGTTTTATGTGTGGTGCATGTAGGTAATAGGCAACATCCCAATATCCAAAATACGAGCTGAGGTTCACCGTTCCGGTATTCAGTTGTTTTAATGAAACTTTTAAAATTATTATCTATAAATATAAAAATGTTATGTTGGTTTGTGTACGCTTCAAAAACTGAAAAAGTTCTGCACAGATTGAGCTGAAATTTTAGCATGATATATAATCCGCATAAAGGATTGTTTTTATCTATTTTTTGCATCAGTCACATATCCGCGACCGCGTAAAAACAGTCAATCACAATGTGCCACAGCGAAGCGTGGCATGGCAGGTTACAGCTAGTAGGTACATAAAAATGTAAATCACACCTCAATATAAATGTTGATTATTAAATAAATATATTTGATTATTTCGAACACGAAATCGGCCAAACTTAATAAGGAATTTTCTTGTCTTACAAAACGTGAATTGTATAAGCAAATTGTCCTCGGTTCCGTCGATATTTCACAGCAATTTGGAAACATTGGAAACAAACGTATTTCATTGTAATTGGAAACAATACGTGTAGGGCTGAGTGAAGGGTCCGCTGACATTTGGACCTGTTGTATCACTGCGGGCGCGGCTTCATGTACCGTGTAATTTTATAAATTTAATAGAATTATCAGATCCACAGCTTGAAAAGTGTGTGGTCACCTTGAATTACCTGACCCGAACGGTATTCTGGATTATACAAGCAAATACTTTTCTCAATTCTTTCATCATGGGACGAAGCACGCATGGCTCAGCGGCTAGCGTATAACGCAAGCGGAGTATGCAGCTAAGCCAAACGGGCGCGTTCGGGTGTGAGATGGGTGACCGCTAGTGGCAAAAATATTCATGCGCGTTTCCGCGTGCTTCGGAGGGCACGTTAAGCCGTCGGTCCCGTTTGTTGTCGATAGATAACAGTTGTTAAACCTTGTCGGAGGCCTTATGGGCGGTTTGAAAACATCAGACAGCGGGTTGGGCACTAACCCGCATCTCCACTAACCCGCATTGGAGCAGCGTGGTGGAGTGAGCTCCAGGCCTCCCTAATAAGGGGGAGAGACCCCAGAGTGCCCAGCAGTAAAAAGGATTGCAGTCAAGTATGTTAGGCGACTGAAGTTAGGCGTTGTCAGAAGAACTTTTAACTCCCCTCCACTATCACTTACGGATAACTTTGAATGCTCTACAAAATATTGCAATGACGGAAGGCACTAATCTAATATAGTGTTTAGCGCTGTTGTTGCCCTGCCAGTGTTGAAATGAGTCATATTTCATCTTTTTTATGGTCAGGTGTAGGTAGATATTATATACATAGTCCCTGGGGGCTTCGGGATTAAGAATAGAGCTACGGTATCCCCTGCCTGATCGCAAGAGGCGACTAAAAGGAGGCTTCCAGGGTTTTGGGCAGTGAGAGTGGGAGCTCGATACGTTGAGCCAGCAGCCCCGGGAATGCTGCCATCCTGGCGGTGTGTGCGTGGAAGCTGCAGGAGAGCACATTCCCGAGAGCACATTTCCTCCACCGAGGATGGGCCTGTTTTGGGGCGCCGCGCGTGGAGGATACCGGTGCGTTCCACTGGACATCCTAGAGTCCTCCCCAAGCGCAGAGGCAAGCCACCGAGGGGGTTTTAGTGCGGTACAAATCCCATGTAACCTGGTACCCTCTCCGAAGGTGCCGGGTACCTTTTGAAGGTTTCCCCCCCGATACCAAAAAACAAGTGAAGGTAGGTTTCATGGTTTGCAGTTACCACTTAACTGACTAACGAGCATTCTACTCTCGTCAAGAGAATCAAAAGAAATGCATTTACAATTACAGGTCATTGAGCGTGGCACTACCGTGTGTCAATGTTGCATCTTTGTAATTCATAGGTAATTTGCTCGTGTGGATTGTTTGGGTACAAAATTCATACGTGTAAAATGGTTATCAATAAATTATACCCTTCACGTTTCTTGAAACGAATTTAATACCATCACTACTGATACAGATTTATTATGTTGTGAATCAGAATATTAAATGTTATTTAATTCACTTGATTCATCAACCGATATTATAGAGAAATAGGTTATTGCCAAGGATTTTTAGAGTTGTCGAGTTGAATAATGTTTTTGTTTTAATAAAATATTTAGTTACATTTTTAGTTTACAAATTAATAAAGTTAATTTATTAAGTTTCGTATTAAAAGAAAAATAGATTTGACTTGCATGTTAGACAGAATAAAAAAAGCAAAGTTTTCAAAAGTTTGCAAAGTAATGAATAAATTTTATATATGTCTTATATTGTTCTAATTTGATAGCTTCTTCATTTTATAAAACATTTACTACTTACAGACGCCAGCCGATACAGTTCTAATATAGAGAACACATAAATGGCATTTCAACGTGAGCTATTTGTCATCAACCCGCGAGACGGGTGGTCGAAAACAGGTGGAATGATCGCACACAATAGAGTCGTGACGTTGATGTAACGATCATTGATTGATTGAACAAAACAAAGTGAACACCAGCCTGTTAAAGGCATTGTTTAATGTTTAGCTCCGGGACTATTTTGCTTACAACCGGTATCTTATTTATATAATTACGTATTGTGCGGCTTTTGAAATCAGTATTTAAAAACATATGAATAAAACGCAATTTTTGTGTAATTTAAACAATATTTTTCAAAAGTAAGGCCCTATGTTTTAGGGAAGTACCAAATACATTTACATGTAAATAAGGAGATTAAATGGCGAATTATTTTATTTTAATTTTATTTTATTCGGAAAACATACAGTGCTTGCATCCACTAAATCACTACTTATAAAACTATACACCATTTAATTGTTTTCGCATATAATAATATATAAACTACACTTATTTGTTTACTATACAAAATATACAAGTTGGCCAGATACAAAAAGCATGAGGAGAATTATGGTGATAATAAGAAAGTAAACTATAGGACTTAATAATTTAGACATGTGAAATATTTATTTTAATTTTGTTTATATCAGTGTTGAAAATGTCAAAATCGGGGAAGTCGTTTAACTCGTTTATGAATCTAGTGGACCTAATAAAGAAAGAGTTTTCTTATATTTAGTAAAAAAATATTAATAAAAATATAAAATAATTAAAAATAATAAATAATTAAATATTTCTAAAGTTATAAAAATAATTGTAAACAAATATTTTATGTGTACTTTTATGGTTCGCCCGGGGAAGTACCACCGCTGCACCCACTTCTGCCGTGAATCAATTTTATTGTGTTTCAGGAAAAGTGCATTGCCGGCCAGACTTACATGAGGCGACCATCAGCCTCCGGTATAGCAGCGTAACTGCATACGACCTCAGACAAGAATTACCTATGCTTGCTTGAAGTTGTGTGTAGATGTCCATGGGCTATAGCGACAACTAAACACCACGTTGCCTGCATGCTCGTCTGCTAATCTATTAAAATAAATTAAAAAATAAATATATTACCTGATATCACATTTTATATTTTTTATACATTAAGGGGAGTTTACGTTTACGTTTGGACATCAGCCGGTGCTACTGCGTAATCGCAAACATGTGGAACGATAGCACATAAAAATAGAGTCGTGACGATGATTTTAGGAGAATTTACTGATTGAACAAAAAACGTGGAGACTAGCAGGATAAAGGCTTTGTTTAATGTTTCAGCTTTGGTTCATTTTATCCATTACAGACTATAAATATTGGAACGAAGTTCCTTACCGCGCGTTGCGAAAGGGGGCTAGACGGAAAAAATTAAGACGAAAAGTTGTAACGACACTTTTTGCTATGCCGTCTCTCTCTCTCTCATAGAAAGCAAGCCAGTTATTTTCGTTTCGTTTTTAGGGTTCCGAAGCGATGTCTGTCTGTCCGTCCGTATGTCACAGCCACTTTTTTCCGAAAATATAAGAACTATACTGTTGAAACTCGGTACGTAGATGTATTCTGTGAACTACATTAAGATTTTCACACAAAAATAGAAAAAAGCAATAAATTTTGAGGGTTCCCCATACTTAGAACTGAAACTCAAAATTTTTTTTTCATCAAATCCACACGTGTGGGGTATTTATGGATAGGTCCTCAAAAATGATATTGAGGTTTCTAATATCATTTTTTTTCTAAACTGAATAGTTTGCGCGAGAGATACTTCCAAAGTGGTAAAATGTGTCCCCCCCCTGTAACTTCTAAAATAAGAGAATGATAAAACAAAAAAATATATATATGATGTACATTACAATACAAACTTCCACTGAAAATTGGTTTGAACGAGATCTAGTAAGTAGTTTTTTTTAATACGTCATAAATCGTAAACCACAATTTACTTTTCATTCTTGTGATATTTAATTACTAATATTTTTTTTTTAATTATATACATATATCTTAAAAATAATAATAAATAAACTTAATCATTCAATCTTAATGCAATGATTTCTATGGATAATCAAAGGCAATGATGTATTTCTGTTGCCGCTATTGTTATACAAATACTAAAAATAGAATAAAATAAATATTTAAGGGGCTCCCACACAATAAACGTTTTTAACATTTTTTTATAGATAATGGTACGGAACCCTTCGTGCGTGAGTCCGACTCGCACTTGTTCTTCTTTTTTTATTTCGCATTGAACAGTGTGGTGTCGCGACGATTTATTATTATAAATCATTATAAATAAAATAACCTTTATTTTAAGTTAAGATAATTTAAAAAAATAGTTTTATGCTTTTATTTATTTAAAAAAAACAATTAAAAAAATGTTTACCCCATTAATTATTTTCTTTATACCTTAAAACTTAGAACTTAAACTTAGAACTTAAAATTAATATTTTTATAATAAGGAACTTCGTTCCTATCCGGTATCCCACCACACCACGTCATGACTTTTTACTAAACTAGTGGGTCCTGCAGACGTTGTCCTGCCTTTTACAATTTATATGGGAAAACTAAACAAATGAAAAAAAAAATGAAAAAAAAAACATTTACCAGTGGACCGCATTGTGAATCTAAACCATCCTCGAATCCACTTGAACACACACAAAAAATTCATTAAAATCGGTCCAGCCGTTTAGGAGGAGTTCGCTGTCAACACACGTACAGAGGAATTATATATACTAAAGATACTGTCAATTTATTGAAGCAGTTTCAAAGCCACGCTACTGAAGTCGTTCAAATGTCTGAAATGTTCTCAGGATATTTCGAAATCCTGTGAAATGTTTCATAACCATTTGTTGAATGAAATTGACGTGTAAGTGTACATAGTGAAAAAATTCAACAGCAGCGTATCGTATTAATTTTTCTTGCTTGTGCTTTTGGTGATGTAAATAGAATGTAAGACTTATCAGAGGCGTTTAAATTAATGGGTGACATTATGTTTTTCAAATTTGTTGTATCGTTGGTTTCATGAAACCACACAAGGCATAATAAGGGAATATATGTCTAAATCCATCATTAAGATATATTCTTGTTGGGACTCGTGCATAGCTCGATGGCTACGGCGGCTGCTGGCGCGTGCTACACATATGCGTATGGTATTCATCATACAACACACGTGCATTAACAGTGCCCGTATCTTATGAACAGATGAGAGCTATAAAACCTTTTTGCCCTTCAAAAAGGGAAGAATCGTAAAAATCTGGAAGCATGTTGGCTCCTAAATCACATTTCCGCCAAGCCCATTTGAAGAAAACGTGGTGAAAGAAGGTTCTGGCTTTTGTAATTGTGAAGATAGACCCCGGCCCAAAAGCGCGAAGCAAAAAAAGTTGAAGCCTGCTGGGAAGGAGTTGCAGCTTACTGAGAACACCTGCACGGGTGCGGCATTATAACCACTGCACCATACGGGGCATCGTATTAACATAACGTTCTCAATAACGACACGCCTAATTTGGGCACAGTTGAAAAGCTCGGTTTCCTAGATTCCCCGTTTGGTTCGCCATTTTTTTCATAACAAAGACCATAAATATTGATTCCACAAACCCTATTGTGCGATCGAAGACTCATGAATTATTTATGCAACCGGAATCTGATATCGACGAGTTTGGCAAGATTTCGAAAACAGATTGGGCACTTACAATCGTTTGGGCAGCATACATAATGAAAGTGTAGTTTACGATTTATTGTCAAATTTTGGAGCTAGCACGAAGCGTGCAATTCTAAGACGGTGATAAATTACAGAGCAAATAGATACTCATGGCTTATTTGCTGGCATTTCATATTCGATGGTATTTGGTTGTTTGTAATTTGTTTGTGTTGTAGAAGCCAAAAACTTAAGGATAACTAAGTTATTTTAGATTTACCTTAACTGTTCCTTAAGCGTGTCAGTTGTCAATACTTAATAAAAGATTTTGAAGGTACATTTAATACTTCACAACACAACATGAGTGTAAGCAATGTTTTTAGGATTCATCTGTTTATGTTTCTGGGTTTGTACATTCCTCATTAACTTTAGATATTTATGTAAGGGATACGTGTTCGTGGCACAAAGTGCAATAATACCTATGTTAATTATTGAAGTGAAAACTTCTATAGCGGCGTTGTGCACTTTTTTTTGGGATGGGTAAAAAATGTTAAATTCGCGTCTGGACACGTGACTTGGTTGAATATTCGTAAGACGGAGGGGTGAAGGCTGATGACGGTTCGACTGTCTATACTTTTAAAATTCGTTTATATCAAGTATTTTAAATATGGACATTGAACAAAGTGCATCTATTAATGAAAAAAGTGACGAAGAACTACTGAAAGAAACTGAGTGAGTACTTTATAAAAATACTAGATGAAAACCTACTGAAAATACTAGATGAAAAATAATACTGATAATAAAAGCAATTCGTGCGAAATTATTCCTTAACCATTCCAAAATATCCAAAATGCACAACGTTAATGTTCAAGTTTTCACTTCTGCCGGCACTACCGGAGTGCAACCCGTTGTTTTTTATTACATTATCCATTGATTGGATTAAAATTTGCAATAACAATTAAAATATTAAAACAGCATGCGAGTTACTACTCAGATTTATTTTAGGAGATTGAACTAAAACTTGTTTATGCAATGATATAATCGTCTGTGATTGTGACTATGTGAAAATAATAAATTCTTCCAAAGTTGTTAAAAGAACATAAACAGTAGTTATGATTGACATTTATGATTGACGAAACAATCTGCCAGCTACTATTAGTCTGAACGAAGCGAGCGTATCAAAAATACGTTGATTTAACGTAGCTATGAAATCGCTAACAATTTAACACCGCTTAGCCTTCACGGTCAATTTGGAGAATCGCACGTTTAATTTGTAGTTGCGTACTTTTCTCAGGAGAAGATCATTTTATGTGTTCGTCGATTGCTTACATTTTTGCCCTTACGCATATTTTGGCCGCAACCCTTTTTTTTGCGTCCCACTGCTGGGCACGGGTCTCTCCCCATTATTGGGGAGGCCTGGAGCTTACTCCACCACGCTGCTCCAATGCGGGTGCGACGCATATTTTATTGAACAGTAATTTAAAAAAAACTGTTGGAACTGAGAAGGTTCCTTTAATAAGGGTGGTTGAAAACCTGTGTGTTGTACCAGAGTAATGAAGAAGTTATTTGTAACGAGAATAGATGTAATAAGAATTAACAATTTTCATTTACATCTTGAAAAATACGGCGAAATTATTGTCAACAAAAATAAAATACATCAACGTGTCGTTAAAAGGCTACCTTCGACTCGACTCATGCTTGCTTGCAAGCATGTCATATCCAAGATTGATCATGTACGCCGACCATGTCTTGTCTACGTTAGATGAGCCGATAAATCTTTCTTACCGCAACTGAAGTTATGTTATGGCTTTACCAATAACTTTACTTAATAAGTTTTAGTTGCGTCAGGTAGGCCCCTCTGGTAGGTACTCCCACGCGAGACACGGTGAGAATGAAAACCAGTCGCAATAGGAACATGTCTGGACCGACGATCTTAAAGTTACACCTTAGCTTTCTTTGACTGATTGCAAAACTGTTTTGTAATGCGATATGCTCACTTGTTTAACAGACTGTTCAGATATGTATTGATTGATTGTCTTTTAGGAGGTGTATCTTGATGACAGGATGTGAAAGTAATGATTTGCATGACATTGATGTTGCGTGACACATGCGTTGATGAGAATGATAAAGTGATTTTTATTGTTTATGATGTATCTATTGCGTTGATCATAACCACTTTTGCAACAGTGCCAAGAGTTCCGTTTAATAATAAGTAATAAGATGAATCAGTAAACAAGTACCTACCTACCTGTATAAGTCCAATTTTTATAATACTCATTTACAACTTTTTATTCCTTTACGTCATACATATCTGAAAGTTTAATATTTAGGCCTCACACTTCACATACTCTTTATATACTTTTGATATTTAACTGTTGGGCATGAAAGGCTTGAATTTGATATTTTATTTAGAGGTGTGTAACAACCCGAACTGTGATACTTGATGTCAATTGATGATCAGTGATCAGATCAATGATCTCTTATCGTATCGGACGATCAGGATGTAAACCATTAGACTATCACTACTTTGTACGGAAACAATGTAAAGTTATGCGAGTCTAAAGATAATAAATTAATATTTTACAAAATTTCGTTAAAACTTGCACGATATCATTTTGAATATAAAATAGCTGCAATAATAACACAGGTGTGTTAATAACAGGTGGGCAACGCCTTGAGTTGACAATGCATTTCGTCAATAGTGGTTATGATATGTGATATTTTGCTTACCTATGCTAGATTTTGCCTGCGATGTTGACCACATTAAAGGATCAATAGTTGAGATAATAACAGTATCTCTAAATTTGGGGCCAATTAATATGCGAGCCAAATTACGATTATTGATGCGAATTTTATTCGTTATTGTAGTATCTAGGATCGTCGTAGTAGTTACCTATCGAAGTTTATTTCGGACATACATCGTGACTATAAGTTTTTATACATAGATAGACATTAAAAGATTCACCATTTTAACTGCCAATCGAAAAGTTTATATTTCTTTCTAATTATTTTCAAAGAGTTTGTTTACTTTCGGTTGTTTGAAAAATAAATTTGCTCTACATTTATATCGCACAGTTTCTTATGTAGGTATCTTACTTACTTTTTGAGGCCTTTAACCCCATTGTTATAAAAGTTGCGAAATTCCTAAATATTACGTTAATAGACAATGTTTAACTACTCGTTGTTTTAGAAAAATGAACTCTATTTCAAGATGTTAAGTCATTGTTTTATAAAAAAGTAAGGACATGGTTAACTGAAGAAAGTATTGTGCGTGTGCAAGTTTCCTTTCTTGATGTGAGGTCAAGTGACTATTGAGTCATTGGATCTGAGGTCTTGTATGGAAGGCTCTTGGTTTCTCCGTCGCCAAATTTAAAAATTAATGTGATTATCGACAGTCATTTTAGACAAGGTTTTTATCGCATGTGGAAAAGAAGGCAATTTGTATGTTAATATATCAGAATTTAACCTGTGTCTAAATAAGACACAGTTGGATTTTTTACATTTCATTTATTGCATACCTTACTGAGGTAAATATGGCAGACTTTAGATAAATATATAAAACAACTTAAGTAATACCCATATTTGCGCAAATAAATCATTTTTCTTTTCTTTATTTCCTTTATGTATTTGGTGGAATTTTATATTTTTTTATATATTTCGGATTAAGTGATAAAAGATGTAGTTGGTTTTGATTAATATAAAACAAAAACAAACTAAGGTACATTGTAGATATAAAAATAAAATAAATACTATAAACAACTTAATTACACACTTATTCTAAATTTTTAATATAACACATAAAAATACACACACATACATAAATCTAAGTATTATAGAATACTTCATCTAGATTCCAAGATTATTTGTTTTGTAGAACTATTTTTATTTCAGTTAGTGCCCTTAAATAGTTTTTAATGTCGAAAAGTTAACATAAACAACAATTTAAAATAGGGCACATAGGCAATGAAAATTGTTTTAAGAAGAAATTCTAAGCGAATGATATTTCTTTATTTCTTGAAGGTTAATAAAGGAGCAGGCGAAAACATTTAAAAGATTTTTTATAACGCGTCACACTCTCCTGGGAGAGATATACCCTGTGTAATGGGTACCATGGACACACACAAAGATAGAAACAAAACCCCCAGACCGGGAATCGAACCCGGGACCCTTCAATTGGCAGTCTAGCTGACGACCTTCGTGGCGCCACGCAGGTCGGTAGTGGCACAATAGTCTAAGAAAGAAGCTCTTTGTATTGTGTCAGTGGTGTTAATGGGATCGAATATTTTTGAACTTCCGAAGAGAGCCGTTAAATTTGGATGGTATAAAATATTTATCATACCAAATATTTACTTCATACTTCCTTTATGACGTAATCGTATGAGCATCGCCGTTAATGAGAGCCTCGGCACGGTGCCCTGTAGTATAAGTACAATGCAAAGGTGATCTTGCCTTATAGCGGCATCGAGTATTTTATTACAAGCCCGATAATACGGAACTTTAGTTGAAACTTTAGTTAAGAATACTTGCCTCCACAGAGCCAGGATCGCAATTTAAAGTAATAGCAAATATGTAGCGGTGTTACATTTCGTAAATATGTTCGCAAGTCCCTGTAGCTTCGGGATTAAGAATAGAGCTACGGTATCCCCTGCCTGATCGTGAGAGGCGACTAAAAGGGCGTTTCCGGGGTTGTCGACGGTGTGTATGGGAGCTCGATCCGTCTAGCCAGAAGCCCCGGGAAGGACGACGGTGTGAGGGTGGCCCCATGCCGCCGTAAGCATCAGAAGGTGCACAAGAGCACATCTGCTCTCCCGAAGATGGGCCCATTCTGGGCGCCGCGCGTAGAGTAAACCGGTGCGTTCCACTGGAGATCCCGGAGTCCTCTCCAAGCGCAGAGGCAGGCCACCGAGGGGATTTTAGTGCGGTCAAATCCCACATAACCCGTTATCCTCTCCCAAGGTGCCGGGTACCTTTTGAAGATCCCCCCCCTCGATACCAAAAAAGGTACTTGTTGCAAACAAAATGAATGGTGTATGTAATTTTTAGCGTTTAGTTGTAATTGGCAATTAACCATCTTAGGTGTACGATTGTAGCGTAGTTATCGTATGTTAAGTGATGTAGAGTTTGAACTTTTCAAAAATTATTAATAAGTGAGATATCTTCTATCAACATCTTCTGATTAATTGATGGAAAATCGTAGACCCTAAGGCCTTAACTATAGATACAAATACAAATATAGATAAATAAAGTGAAAGTGGAGTTTTGAATATTCCGTGTTTAAGAGCCTAAGATAAGAATTGAAAAAACTGTGTATGAAAAGCCACTAATTGAGTAATAAATTAATTAATTATACTAAGCCAGTAATTGAGAAATAAATTCCTATAGGGGGTATCAAAAAATATCTCAAACCTGGGCAAACGAGTCGCAAGTCGAGTCTAAGTACCTATAATGATGAATGAACTTAGCGGTTTTGTTTTTATAAATAAGTCATCAATATAAATTCAAAATAAACCTAGTTTAATTATTTTTTACTAGCCTACATTGTAACATCGTGGTGGAGTAAGCTCCAGCCCTCCCCAATAAAATGGAGAGATCTGTGCGTGTCTGATGTGCCCAGCAGTGGGACGCAAAAAGGGTGGCATCGAACAAATTATATGTTTATACTAGGGACCGTCTGAATGTTCCAGCTAATCTCTGAAACGACTGGGCCGATTTTGACTGGACTTTCACTGGCAGGTAGCTGATGTAATGAGGAATAACTTAGGCTACCTTTATTTAAGAAAAAAACTACAACTAAAGCCCACGCGGACAAATCGCGGGCGGCCACTAGTTTATTTATATAGATGAATGAGTAGGTACTCGTATTCGTATAAAGTGTATTTTCGTACTGTCTGTTATTCATCCGTAAGTTTAGTGACGTCCAAATTGGGCGAGTCTGTTTGTCGGTAATACCGGTTTTGGATGTTTTTAGGTGCGCCTATCTGGTTTAGGCAAAAATACTGATGACGAAGGGTTAAATGCTGCGTCTCTCGATTGGTTTGAATTCACGTATGGCAGCTTTGCCTCGTAAATCACTATTATTTTCTGATAATGTTACCTTAATATATTTTTATTTTTAGTGTTAGTTTATGTATAATTTTTAAATGTTCACTTTTTTATTTTTATTATTCTTGAAATTAAATTAATCATGTAATAAATAAAAAAACATCTTAACAGACTATTTCACAAACATCAATTTTAGAAATAAATAATAACAAAACCTCTTACACAAAATACTCTTTATAAAAGAAAAAAGAAGAAGCGCGCATGGCTCGGCGGCGAGCGTAGAACGCAAGCGATCTATGCAACTAAGCCAAACGGGCGCGGTCAGGTGTGAGATGGGTGACCGCTAGTGGCAAAAATTTCATGCGCGTTTCCGTGCTTCGGAGGGCACGTTAAGCCGTCGGTCCCGGTTGTTGTCGATAGATAACAGTCGTTAAACCTTGTCGGAGGCCTTATGGGCGGTTTGAAAACATCCGACAGCGGGTTGGCCACTAACCCGCATCTCCACCAACCCGCATTGGAGCAGCGTGGTGGAGTAAGCTCCAGGCCTCCCCAATATTGGGGAGAGACCCGTGCCCAGCAGTGGGACGCAAAAAAGGGTTGCAGCCAAAAGAAAAAAAAAATACTAATAAGTTTTAGTAATATATCGTATGAAGTGATATTTTGATGCGCAACCCCTGTCGCATGTCAGACACCTGCTAAATAAATTCTGAAATATGAAGTTAACACATATACAACACCTGTATATCACTATAATATAAAATTAACTCAATTACATTTCATAAACTTTCATGTTACTAAGTGCAAATAACATCCGTTTTTATAATGCATTAAATTTATTAACATGTTTGCGTCAAGGGCTGACAAGGGGATTTAATTTTTAATATTATTAAATTTTGCAGTCTGCAATTGCTTACTTGTTATAAACTAGAAGTAGTTTTGTTTCATTAGTTAAGAGTAGTAGTCGACGACCCACGTGGCGTAATGGTTACCATGTCGGACTGCCGATCGGAGGGCCCGGTTTGATTCATGGCGAAGCAGAAATTTGAATGATAAGTTTAAAATTTCTGTTCTTGGTCTGGGTGTTTGTGTTTCTGCTTTTGTGTGTGTCCATGGCACCCACGACACAGGGTATATCCCTACCCTACTGTAGGGCTATGAGTGAGAGGCGTTATGTATTTATTTTATTAGTTCATTAGATATTGGCGGTAGGCACAGAGCAGAAGAATTTTATTAAAAAAAATTGATGATGAAATAAGATCAAAGATAAGTATGAAGGTCGCGCGTATCTATTGTTATTATTATTAACATTTCTGTTACTTAATATGGGTATCATAAACATAATTTATTGAATAACATGAAGTCACTCAAATCCATTAAATTAAACATTAAATGAGTTCCGTATCAAAATTGAGTGTGAAACCCCAAATTTTTTATGTGGACAAGAAACTTAGTAGTTATAGGGTACCACAAATGAAACAGATGATTAATAGGTAGATAAAAATACGAAAAGATACTACATAGTTTATTTTTGAAGTGAAAACTTCTTCAGCGGCGTTGTACACTTTTTTTAGAATGGGTAAAAATGTTAAGCTCGCGTCAACACACGTGGTCTGATCGTTGAAATTCGTAAGATAGTAGAGGACACGTGGGAGATTGACCTTCACCGATCTGATAATTCGATGAGACATATTTTTTATCAAACATACATGCTTATGATAACTTGTCTATCGAAAAGTGTTCATAGCAATTTTTAATATAATTGATTTTAATCAATTTTCTTTCATCACCTCACTCTTGTATACTTATAAATAAATATAATAATGACGGAGGGGTGACAGCTGATGACGGCTCGACTGCCTGTACTTGTAAAATTCGTTGATATCAAGTATTTAAAATATGGACATTGAACAAAGTGCATCTATTAATGAAAAAAGTGACAAAGAAATAGTGAAAGAAAATGAGTGAGTACTTTATAAAAATACTAGATGAAAACCAACTGAAAACACTAGATGAAAAATAATGCTGATATTGAAAGCAATTCGTGCGAAATTATTTCCTAACCATTCCAAAATATCAAAAATGCACAACGTAAATGTTCAAGTTTTCACTTCTGCCGGCACTACCGGAGTGCAACCCGTTGTTTACTTAGGTTTATTTTATTATTAGAATCAATAAAACAAATAAATAATTTTTGACCAAGCCTTGAGGTCTCTATATACCGGAGAGACAACACAACGAACCACATAACGGAAAACACGCCCAAAAGTTGGACCCAATAAGGCTTACAGCCGCTACTGGCCGCTAGAGATTCGAAAAGTTTTTAGTTACTACGAACGATTTAAGAGATGAATTTTGGCGGGAAGTCTTAAGGGACTGTTGTGCTCTTGTTTTATTTTAATTTTTTGGTGTATTTTTGAGTTATATCGGATAAAGTTGATGGCATTTTGTTCGATATAGGTAATAACTGCTAAGTGATGCAAAAACTATACTTGACACTGACAGTTTGCACAGAGTTTTCGATGCTATTGTTGAATAATAAATTAAGTTTTTAACAAAAAAATAGAACTGACTTCAAACGGTAAAAAATAAAATTGTGCAGTACCTACTTCTTCTTGCTTATGGTAATGACTTTTAAAACTATTTTTGGAGTCGGGCCCCTACTAAAATGTCGTACCATTCCTTCTAAATGGGCACCGACAGTACAGACAGTGGGACAGTACCTACTTCTTTTTGCTTATGGTAATGACTGTTAAAACTATATTGGAGTTGGTGTCCATTCAGAACGAAAGCCCACACTATATTTACAAAGACAGGACATTTTACTAAGGGCCCGACTCCAAAAATAGTTTTAAAAGTCATTACCATAAGCAAGAAGAAGTAGGTACTGCACAATTTTATTTTTTACCGTTTGAAGTCGGTTCTATTTTTTTGTTAAAAACTTAATTTATTTCACTCTTTTTAGTAACTTTAATAATTCTTCACATATGTATAAGTATAATTGGAATTTTTTTCACTTAACTTCTAAACGTTAAAGAGATACCTTTTATAATCATGTTTATCTAATAGCCATCTTATAGCCTGAAATAATACTACTATCAGTCCACCTGAACGTATAAATTAATGAAAGAATTTGCTCTCAGCTCCTAACCGTTGAGGAGTTGTACCTTCAATCATCAGCTTAGCAACATGAGGTGATAATTACCGGCCATAACTATTTGTATTATGTTAAAAAATATGACTAAAAGAATGTGTGTGCCTATTAAGTTTCAGTGTTTCCCTCGATTTCCCTAGTATCACATCATCAAATTTTGCCATGGTGACAGTTGGACCACCTCAGGAATGTAATATTTCTAACAAAAAACCATTTATTGAAAGAATTTGCTCTCAACTCCTAACCGTCATAGTACCTTCCATCATCAGCTCAGCAACATGATATGATGATAATTATACACAAATACCTATTTTGCTTTAATAAAAATATGAAAATCATTTGTTGTGCTATAAAATTTGCATGTTCCCTTCGATTTCTCTGGGATACCATCATCAGACTTTGACTTGGTGACAGTTGGACCACCTCAGGAATGTAAGATTTCCAACAAAAAGACATTTATTGAAAGAATTTGCTCTCTACTCCTTTTTTTTTTTTTTTTTTTTTGGTATCGGGGGGGAAACCTTCAAAAGGTACCCGACACCTTGGGAGAGGATACCGGGTTATGTGGGATTTGACCGCACTAAAACCCCCTCGGTGGCCTGCCTCTACGTTTGTGAGGACTCCGGGATCTCCATAGGAACGCACCGGTGTCCTCCACGCGCGGCGCCCCATAACGGGCCCATCTTCGGGAGAGCAGATGTGCTCTCCTGCACCTTAACCGTCATAGTACCTTCCATCATCAGCTCAGCAACATGATATGATGATAATTATACAAAAATGCCTGTTTTGCTTTAGTAAAAATATGAAAATCATTTGTTGTGCTGTAAAATTTGAATGTTCCCTTCGATTTCTCCTAACCGTCATAGTACCTTCCATCATCAGCTCAGCAACATGATATGATGATAATTATACAAAAATGCCTGTTTTGCTTTAGTAAAAATATGAAAATCATTTGTTGTGCTGTAAAATTTGAATGTTCCCTTCGATTTCTCCGAGATCCCCTCATCAGACTTTGACTTGGTGACAGTTGGACCACCTCAGGAATGTAAGATTTGGAATAAAAAACTATTTATTGAAAGAATTTGCTTTCAACTCCTCACTGTTGCATTACCTTCCATCATCAGCTCAGCAACATGTGATGATGATTACTATGCACAAATATCTCTTATGCTTCAGAAAGTATAAGAAAATCAATGTGTGTGCCTATAAAATTTGAGTGTTCCCCTCGATTTCCCTGGGATCCCATCATCAGATCCTGATTTGGTGACAATGGGACCACCTCGGGAGTATAACCATACGAACAAAAAAAGAATTTTGAAAATCGGTCCACAAACGGCGGAGTAATCGGTGAACATATATAAAAAAAAAAAATACATACAGCCGAATACAGTACCTCCTTCTTTTGGAAGTCGGTAATGAAAATGAATGATTCAAGACATAGTATGAGATTGACAGAAAATTTAAGCTTAGCAAAAGGCTTAGATTTTTAGCTAGGGAACTCTAAAAATAAATACATGCCACTCCCACACATGACATCTAACTGTTTGTTCTGTGGTTGTACCCACTACTGTTCAACCTTGACATTTTTGTAGCAAAACGAAAGGAGACACACATTTTTTTAAATAACGTTTCACACTCATAGCCCAACAGTAGGTAAGGTAGATGTACCCTGTGTCGTGGGTACCATGGACACAAACAATGACAGAAACACAAACACCCAGACCGAGAACAGAAATTTAAACTCATCATTCAAATTTCTGTTTCGCCGGGAATCGAACCCGGGACCCTTCGATTGGTAGTCCGGCATGGTACCCATTGCGGCATTGCATTGCATTGGTTTTTTAAACGTATTAAAAGATAAATTACGAACCGAGGAAATAGTATGACGTTGTCGTGGTGATGGCATCTCCAGACAAAAAGAGAGCTTTATATTTTACAACAAATATTTTATTTTGAACTATCATTATATATTCTATTCTAGGCTATTATTCATATATTCATGAAATAAGTAAAATTCGTCAGAGATTCTGTATTACGTTACATTCATTCATACGTATTCGATCTAAATCCATGTTAATCATGTCAAAACAGTCAAAAGTAAAAATTTACTTTTTCATCATTAAATACGAGTAATATATATTAGCAGAATCACGAAATTACCGTATTTTAAGGTTGTGAAACCTTACCATTACCAATAATAAATTTATTGCAAATCGTAAGTATGAGCAGCAAAGTTATATTTAAGAGTAAGATGGCGTTAAATTGTGCCAGGCACTTTTATGACTTAAGATAAGTTTTATTTAAAAATCTTTATGCTGCCTTTTTAAGATTAAAGTAAGAATATATAATTTAATAAGTGAGAATATTAAGATTGATTAATGGATATATGAATATTTTTCTGCCTTTAAAATTTATCTGACTGCCATTATACTTAATTGGTTCTAAATGGTTGAACTGTCATGTTTATTAACACGTTTTTCTGATTTGTTTTTATTTTACGAAGCGAACTTTAGTTGTGTATTAAATTCGATGATATACTATCGACGAGTATGTAGGTAAAGTACACTCAATTTAGAGTTTAGGTTACAACATAATATGTACATATAGGTTAGTAAAGTAAACGAATTAGTGTCCTTTGAAACCTAGGTGACTTTATTCGGCTGTATAAAGTATTCATACTCCAGTCGTCTGTTGACGAGTATTTATTTTGAATGCTGTATTATATTTATATTTTTTTTATTTCGATTTGATTTTGACTCTATAACTAGTAGTTAAACAACTGACACTACTTATAAAATAAGTAACAATTATACAAACTTGCTAAGTTTTACACTGCTTATTACCTATAGCTAACCTTCCTGTACGTACTGAATATGATTGCATCCGTTTCGTTCCAACACTAATTACCTACTTCTAGGAATCGACACTAGTTGACGATCGGATTTGCGTTTTTATATTACACTAGTATATCGCTACATGCACTTGTAGATATCGAAGGCTATGTCGGTGAATTTCGTCGATCTACAAATTTCTTACTGTCGCGTAGAGAATGGCTGCAACCCGTTTTGCGTCCCACTGCTGGGCACGGGTCTCTCCCCTTATTGGGGAGGCCTGGAGCTTATTCCACCACGCTGCTCCAATGCGGGTTGGTGGAGGGCGTAGAGAATAATAATAAATAAATAAACGTTACACATTAATAGTCCCACAGTAAGGTAATAAATACCCTGTGTCGTGGGTAACATGGACACACACAGAGGTAGAAACATAAACACCCAAACCGAGAACAGAAATTTTAAACTCATCTTTCAAATTTCTGCTTCGCCGGGAAGCGAACCCGGGACCTTACGATCGACAGTCCGGCATGGTACCCATTGCGCAGGGGCCGTCCCAGAGAAGCACTGCGTAGATCTACATCACTTTGCGACTTTGTGCTTGTAGAAAAGGCTAACAGTTAAATACCTTCCACCAAGACTTACAGGACCCTGTTTTCATAGTTGGATATAAGATGGTAATTGTATTGATGGTTTCTTCAGTAAAACACAATGTTGAGGTCTTGGGTGGTTTATTCAATTCAATTCAATTCAATTCAATTCGTTTATTTGTTAAAAGTACTAAATGTATTGTTAAAAGTATTAAATGGTATATTTTACAATCTTTGTTAATATTAGTAATTATTAGCTAATAGTACGTGTACTTCCTTAGACAATCGTGAGAGAAGAGAACTGTCACATTCGATTGACATTTGTCGATGACATAAAGTAACGTTCCGTTACTACAGTAATGACAATAAAATCAGTTAAGTTCGATTGGGATATGGACGGTATGACAGCGTAGTCTATTCATATAAGTAGTAAGGCTTTGTATCCCGTTGATACTTAGATTAGATACTGGTCATACTGAGAACGGTCATGTAGAAAACTATACTTAAATGAAGATTCAAACAAGAGAAATGTAAAACGGGGCACCTGTTAAATAATCTATTTTCTTCCTGAATATACTTCTATTAACTATTAGGAAATCTTTTATGTACCTGTTTTATGCAATAAACGATTACTGATTACTGATTACTGAATGACATTTAGTAACTTATAGTACATATTTGAAACGATTTGTGCCCTGAAGATCTGTGCCCAGCAGTGCGCACTCATTGCTAAGTTAGAAAACATACATATTTTACTTAAAATAATAACATGTAGTATAGTACAACATACGTGTAGACTATAATTACTTAAAAAATCATGCGATACTTTTTGTTTCTATTAATTTTACTGACTATGGGTTGGTTGCTCGCAGTGGCGGATTCATGATTTCAGTTTGGGCGGGGGCTTGATTTTAGTTTGGGGCAGGTGCGGACAGAATTGTCTGACGGGGAGAGGGTAAGACTGACTTATCGCGTGTACTTGGACCTTGGTTAGTTTGGGGGAGAGGGGGCTAAAGTCACGATACGTATTCGGCTACAACCCTTTTTACGTCTTACTACTGGGCACGGGTCTCTCCCCATTATTGGGGAGGCCTGCAGCTTACTCCACCACACACACACACACACAGAGGAAAAAAGCCGAATGGTTTTTGCGAAGCTTGAGCCCCCTAGCCCCCTTGGATCCGCTAGTGGTTGCTCGTACATTTTGGCTATCCTTGTCACCTCGGCGCTTACTTTTACAGTACCGTGACTATTACCCAGCTCTTACCGATTTCAAGTTCCATATGGCTTTTGCGTCAAAAGATACCGACCATAAGTTGATGTACCCCAGTTTTTCTTCCTTTCACGGTTATATTTAACTGTAATAGGCACACCTTATATTTAATTTTAACACCTTTTCCGTACTATTACCTCGTGTGATGCAACCCATCCTTGGTGTGTTATGCGTGTTTTGTTTACTTACAACGCCAGCACACACTTCAAATAATAAAGTCAAAATGTATTCTACATAGTGTCAGTTCAAGTTAGTCATGGTGCCTTCCAATATGGAAATCAGTGTTTGTACAGTCGACCCCACGACGCCACACTGCCACAATCCAAGGTCGTACGGCGATTGTCAAGAAAACTTAACAGCAATTAAACGGTACAAATTGAAAATTATGTAACAGGCAATTTTTAAAATTTAGAACGACTTAGTGGATCATTGTGTATTTGATGTTCAATTATTATTTAAAAAGTGATAAATTTTCATAACCAGAATTTTATAAATAAATATTTTGATGATACGTGAGAGTGCGTCTTCAACCCCGGACCACTGTATCAGTTTTGCTTAAAACTTAGTTTAGTACCTATACCTAGTAAATTTTAACTTTAACGAACTTTTAAAATTTACAATACAATACTTGGTTATGAGAGTAGAATTCGTTGACGTTATCGATATTAATTTCAAATATTGGTGGCACTAAGCATTCGCATTGGAGCAGCGTGGTGGAGTAAGCTCCCGGCCTCCCCAATAATGGAGAGAGACCCGTGCCCATCATTGGGACGCAAAAAGGGTTGCATCCAAAGCTAATGCCTTGAATAGAGCTGCAGTGTGTTTTTTAATTATTAAGCCGTTCATGAACATCAGTAAATCAATCTTAGAATATTAGGTCCATTTATTATGACTTAGTCTTATTTTTTTTGATACAGTTTTAAAATTATACGCGATTCACTTGTTAAACGTGTAAACCTTACATAATGATAGATTGAGTCGATGAACCAGCGACGACAGCTACATATACTAGCAACCTCACCAGTTGTGTTATTTTTTTTCAACCTTTTTTGTGTCCCACTGCTGGGCACATGTCTCCTGTCACAATTGAGAGGGATTTAGGCCATATTCCACCACGCTGGCCAAGTGCGGATTGGTGGACGTCATGCTTTCGAGAAATTATGAATTTCTCTCAGGCATGTACGGCGATGGAGAACATCGTAATCAATTAAATATCACGATATTTTCCATCACCGTGGAGCAGCGATAAATGCGCACATTACAAATTTCTTTGTCAGAGGTGCGTGCCGAGGATTTGAACCCGGTATCGGTCGCGTCGGAGACCGCGGTTTTTTACCACTCGGCCATCGCTGCCATTATTATTAATCAATTCAAATAATCGGCTATGGATGTTTACAAGGACTAGCTTAGTTCAATAACTGTAATGAAATCATCATGGGGAAAATAATATAGGCCTCAGATTTCGCGTCTTTCTCTACGCCCATTCAATAGGATATTGACTAGGATTACACGTCAAATTCTTATCTTTTTTATCATCGTCTTTTTTCAAAGCATGCGGATTCTTCGTAAAATATGCAAGCAGATCAGTATGCCCTTTGGGAACATGAAATTTCATTCTGATGACTAAGCTGTAGACTGTTTACATAGTAAATGCATATTTACGAGGCCATGGTAGAAACCGGGCAACATAATTATAATCAAAATCATCAATTCGTCTATAATCAGTCAGTCAATCCAAGCTACTTTCGAATCTGAAAACACTGTGTTGGCACCCCAACAAATATTCTATATGCTATGGCAACATTAAATTTTTAGTCTGTGCTATTAGGGGTGCAAATTTGTGGAATGTATCCATCCATTCAACAACTGTGTAACATCTTCTTAATATATATAAATTACGTGTCACGTGTTTGTACGCGATGGACTCCTAAACTATTTAACCGATTTTAATAAAATTTGCACACCGTGTGTAGTTTGATCCAACTTGAAAGATTAGGATAGTTTACATCTCAATTTATAGTCGCAATATTAGGTATTTTATTACTGATACTTTAAGGCAGGACAACGTCTGCCGGTATTTTATATTGGGCCAAAAGTTGTTTCCCTGCTCAACAACTCATCAAACATACAGTCCACTACATTACCGAAACTTCTTACACACTGCTTTCGTTCTTAATGTCATTATAAAAAAATATGCAAGAAAAAAAATTACAAATTTTTCTTCATAGACTTTTACCGCTACTCAATTATGAAAAACATAAATTAATGGTACCTATATTGATCTTATCTAGTACATTAGAGTATACGCATAACTCTTTTGGTATTATTATTGTTTTTCATGACACATTATAAAATGATACATAACCATTAGCAACCTGACTCGATGAATCAGTGATGACAGCTATAGATCTCTGGTACTCTATCTGTTCTGTTATTCAATATAATTGTATGGAATCATGCTGTGCTTGAGAGAATTATGTATAAATCAATTGAAATAATTGATAATAATGGAATATGTTCAGTGGTTCATAATGATTTATATTTGTGGGAATTGTAATTTGAACGAGACAATATTATTTTGATGGTGCATTGCCCTGTGTCTAGGGTAAAACACAAGTGATCTATGCAGTTAAGCAGTTTGATGTACTATCGCGGCAAACTTCATATGCGTTTCTGTGCCTTGGAGGGCATGCCGGTGCCTCAGGTTTCCTTGCCGGTGGCCTTATGGATGGTTTGATGATGATTTGATAATTAATCAGGTTGGTCGTTGACTCGCAACTCCAACCTGCATTGGGGAAGAATGGTGTAATAAGCTCCAAGACTTCCTAAATTAAGAGTATTATCCGTGTTCAGTAGTGCAAAAAAGGGTTATTATAAGGTTTTAAAAGGAAACTGTAAAAATTAATATAATGTTATAATATTGTTACTTTGGTAACAGTAAAACTTTATTGTTCCAAGAGAAAATACCGTCATCACGTTTACATTGACAGTTTAGATGTTCTAAGTACTTTATAATTCTCACTATTTATTTATTTTTATTCTAAACTGTATCATGAAGATTGAACTAAGATCGCGGAAATAGCTCCGAGGTTGCGTGCGACTGAAGATCATATTCCCGGCTGTTGTTTACGTAGAAAAGTGCTACTGTATTTAGCTTTGTTGTAAGTAAACCTAGATGAAGGTCCTATTTAGTTACTAATGAGATGCATTCCGCATAGAACCAAGATCCATTTAATATCAAGTTGAACTCGGTTCTCTTTCAGGTTGTTCGTTAATTTATTTCGATGATCTTACCTTACCTAGTGGCATAAGGGTTGCTATGCTTTTTAATGCCTCAAGCCCCTCAAGGTGAGGATTGGTCATATTCCAGAACGAAGTGATGAAATTTATTAATCAGCATTGCGTGTCTTATAATGACCCGGATGCTTAACATAAAAGTCCGGTGTATTAACCACTAGGCTATCACAACATTTTAAAAACATTTTTATTTACTTGCAATGTATGTTTGTTGGGGTGGAATCTTGTAACTTATTTTTGAAGTTGATATCTTAAGTTATTTGAGCTGAAATATCAACTTCAAAATTTATACACACGGATAGTATGGATGAAAAGGAAAAAAAAATCAGTGTTGTTGTAAATTTAAAATGGCCGCCGCACAAATATGGCAGATAACATAGTTTCGTACAACCCACCCTTTATGGATATCAAATGAAATGGCTTAACTTGTAGAATACGATACCACATGATAAAATTAATTATTTTAAGCGCATTTAAATAAAACCTTTTTTAAACTGTTAAACTTTTCTTAAATTAATATTATTCAATAAAAAAAGGAAAACATAATCGTTGATTGTTCCAGATATCCAGTGATGTGCTGACATGCCGAGCTCAGCGCTACAACGCGACGGGGCGTCCGTGTCGCCGGTCCAACCCGCCTCGTACGAAGAAGCATTAGCTAATGTAAGAATCAAACGCATTATCAAGGGTTTTCTAGCGCATACATGAGCAAAGTTTGAAAAGTCCTTATTCGGCTGCTATTTTTGGCATCGCACTGTTGGACTGGGGACATTATCGGGGAAGCTTGGAGCTTACTCTAAAACACTGCTCTAATGCGGTTTAGTGGAGATACCGGTTAGAACCACTGTCGGATGTTTTCAAACTGCCCATAAGGTCTCCGACAATGTCAAACGACTATTATCTATCGATAACAACCGGCATCGACGGCTTAACTTGCCCTCTGAAGTAAGAAAACGCGATGAAATATTTGCCACTAGCGCGGTCACTCATTTCATACCCGACCGCGCCCGTTTGGCATAGTTGCGTAGATCGCTTGCGTTCTACGCTAGACGTCGGGCCATACGCGCTTCCGGCTTCAAAAAAGATGATTTGTCAGTTCCACGTGTAAGTACGAGTATATACCTAATATATAAAGTTAGGTAAAAACGGTTACTCGCGAAGTTACTTTGCGACTACCGTCGTAGAGTCAATATCCCTGATGATGCTCTGTCTTGGGCCGAAACACGTGTTGGTGGTGGAACGTATGTTGGTGTATGTTTTTTATTGTTGCATATGCATGCGGAAGGGCGCTGGTGATCTGTGACACAGTATTTTCATTACTAATTCAGGCACCAGGCTCTCACAAAAAATATTTTAGATCGCCTTAACTGTAACAACATCAGTGTATTAACCTTGTAATTATACACATATTTTCTTCTTTTGCATTAATTGTGAGAGCAAAATAAAAGAATTTGTTATTATACTGTTTGTAGGAAAAGCTTTCATCAACCTTTACCCGGTATAGTTTACGTTGTATTAAAAGATGTCGTTGACCTAACAGAATAGCTGGCCATCCACAGGTGTAGTTCGTCGTAAATTTGTTAAGTAGACAGCCAATATACCCGTAGAATAATAATTGCTCTTATACCTAATATGGCTACAAATTCTTAGAATTCAGGAACAAAACCATATAACGCTAATTTTTTTTTACCTAAATCCATTACCAGATTTTTTAATGAAATAGCACTGGAATATGCTTTTAATTTATCTAAGTAGCTTTTTGTCTTTCTCCAACTAAAACAGAGAAGAGGATATCTAAACCAACATTAAATAATCAGTCGGCAAACACGAGTTGAACATGTTTGTACATTAAATAAACTGGTATGTTGGAAGCTTAGAGCAACGTAGCTGTCCGCTTTGAAGCCTATTGCTCTCTGTTAAAACATTAGTTAACACACATATTAGGTTTTTTGTGGGCTCCAGAAAAAGGTGTGATCTTTGTATCTTGCTCTTTGTATTTTCATTTTCTTTATGTATTTTTGAGCTACATAGAATTAATTTGTTGGCATTATGTTTGATTTGGATGATTAAAATGCTCGAGTGTTGTGAAGTTTAATAACAGTACGCAAACATGACTTTTTGGGTTGCTTCTAAAATTCTATCAGAAAATCAGAGAAAGAGTTAAATGTTTGAGGGTAATATAATGATTTCCAATTGAATTTTATAAGAAAAATCTTTATTTTAGTGATTACTATACTAAAATTACTTTAAATTGTTAAAAAGCGTAATTGTTTTGGATAAGTAAATAAAATAAATACACAGGTAATAATAATGATAATAGCGTAATTACAATATGTATTATTATAAGATTTTTATATCTTTATTATATATTATTATTATATTATGCATCTTTTTATAAAACATTGTATATTTAATTTTTAAGTGTTTAGTATTTATAATGAATAAATACACTTAACGTTAACATGGTTGGCAATGTTAAATTGCGCCTCATTTTAACAGCAAATCATTTAACAGTAAGATGCTTTACCACTCCCTTGACGGATGGCGGCAGCGTTGCTCTTTGATTAGAAGCTAGATTTTAGTGAACGTTAACGGAGCTAGCATAGATTCACGTAGGCGTTTGTACGTTAATTGTTGTGGGCTTTTAGACGAGAATTTGATGAATAATTAAATGACTGGATACCAAAATATTAAGTTTATAAATATTTAAATATCTCTCAACCAGAATCTATTAAACCTGTCCCTTCTGAGCTTGATTCGCAACGATTTTGTCTGGCAGCCATTACATTATTACTTGTAGATATAGTAAAATCATTCTCTAAATATCCCGAGATTATCCAATAATACTACGCTACTCGCTCATTGTTCTCACTAGGATTCCCTGTGTCGTAGGTACCATGAACACACAAAGACAAGAACACCCACACCAATTGCAAAAATTTTAACTCATCATTCCAATTTTTCGCATGCAATTAAAAAAAAGCTATTATTCAAAATGTCACTTGCACTAAAACGAAAGATATAATATCCAAAATAATCCACATAGACCTACCATTTTAATACATAAACTAAATTAGAGAAGTTTGTATCACAGAAAATATTAACTAATTTACATTATTTGATTTTATATGTGTTTTTGTAATTATTTCATGTAATAGAATAGTAGGTACAATAAGTAGGTATAGTTCCTGTAGTTTCAGGATTAAGAATAGAGCTACGATATCCCCTGCCTGATCGTAAGAGACGACTGAAAGGGGGCTTCCGGGGTTGTGGGCGGTGAGAGTGGGAGCCCGATACGTCCAGCCAGCAGTCCCGGGAAGGGTGGCGGTGTGTGCGCGGCTACATGCCGCCGTAAGCATCGGAAGGTGCAGGAGAGCACAATTGGTCTCCCGAAGATGGCCCATTCTGGGGCATCGCGCGGGAGGACACCTGTGCGTTCCACTGGAGATCCCGGAGTCCTCCCCAAGCGCAGAGGCTGCCCCCGAGGGGGTTTTATAGCGGTCAAGTCACACATAACCCGGTATCCTCTCCCAAGGTGCCGGGTACCTTTTGAAGGTACCCCCCCGTACAAAAAAGGCGCAATAAGCATGGTAGTAGTATTCTGAGAAAAAAATCTGTGATGTTTTTTATCAATACCATAAAATATAATATTCAAATATCAGAAAAAGTAAGCCAACGCCTATTTGAATAAAGTCAGAAACTCCAACAAACCTCCTGAGCCTCAATAAAAGCATCGTAACCTATTTATTGTGGCATCAAAGAGCTAAACGATTTCACATGTTTTACGCTTATCACCTTGGCAAACGATTTGCACGTTTCATATTTACGAGTATGTGTTTGCCTTACTGATATGACCCAAACCGACGATTTGCTACTCGACGTCACGTATTGGTAGATCGGTAGCTACTTGAGGCTATGCAGACGAGCTACTTTCGTATCAATAGTGTATCGCATCACTCAGTTACGAGTATTCTAAGAAAATTTTGATCCATCCTTATCGCAGTGTGAAAACTATGTATTTTGTGATGTTTCGTTGTTTTAATTTTCATTCTTAATATTTTTATAGGGTAGGGATTAATATTTTGCATGTTTTCTTGTTTTGTGAGTGAGTACTTTTTCATACATTATTAATTATTAATGTTGGTTGAGCAGAGGTCTTTCTTAGAGGGGTTACACGACTCTTTTTTTTTTAAATGAAACAATTTTCTTTTTTGAAGAACATGCCAAATCTACACTTTTATTTATTAAAAAATAATTTCAGGCCTGCAGTTTTACTTATCAAGACATTTTTCTGTAGTCGAACACATGAGATTATTCTTAATTCAAACTTCGAATGTATTACGGTTGAATATCAATAATAATTGAAAATCGCAAAAGTTCTCACTTATCGGTCGCATTTCTGCAAAGTAGCTAGACTACTGGAGCTCCTAGCGAGCGGATTGCTCTATTGTGTGAATGGAAAATGTCCATTATAAGGCAAACGGACGTGTAGTACAATCCGTACAATCCACCTGCATACAATAGCTTGGTTTAGTGTGGTGCAGTTCCCAGCATCGCGCGGCCTTCTCTCAATTACGTTCGCATTAATGAGAGACGAAAAGAAAATCTGTGCGTAACTTTAGTGACAAAGTGACTAAAATATATGTCAAGTAGTTGTGCGATCGAGTGATAGTAAACTTTACGTAACTAATGTTACTAATAAATTCAGTGTGGATTCAGTGTCTTGTGATAAGGCATCTTAGATATGCCTTTTAAAGTTGATGGTTCAGTTGCAACGTAAACATTAATTCGTTACAGGCCATTATTAATAAATATTTAGTCTATAAAATTATAGGTGTATTGAATCGTGCGTGCGTATATGTAGTTTATTAAATCTAGGACCTTGACACTTTATTTTATTGATCGCGTTAATAGTTGAAGAATACGAGGTGTTACGGTTTGGGATCTAATCGCTTGCGGTCACGATATAAGTGCATTGTTTCGTATTCAAATTTATGGTAGTAAAGTGAAATATGTAGTAATGAATCATGTTAATTACGTAGTATTCGGCAATTAGCATTGTTTGGTAAGCGGTTGGAGAAAGTAGTAATACTGATCATAGTTTGGTTCTAGTTGAATGCCAATCTTGATGCAAAACGTGTATACACTTTGGTTTTAAACGTCTACTTTAAATTCAAATATTTTAACGTAACCAAATAGATCGTCCATGACACACATACAAAACGCTACGGTATTTTCGACTAGGTATATGGTTCATTTGTTGGTAAATGAAATAGGTACTTACTAAAGTAAATAATTTAATGCACTGTTATCTACTATATGTGATAAGTATTCATATTCATTCATATTCATTTATTTATTGCAATCCATGTTATTGGGAATAGATGGTACATATATTATTATGTTTCCCTGAGTATACATGGACCCTGTTGGGCACAGCAATTTGGAAAGAAGAGAGGAGAGCAGGGTAGGTGTTGTAACTATGATTTATTTTTCTATTTTCAAATGAGATAGCTGTGTTTTGTCAATCTGAAATAAATGTCAAATGTTAGATTCTTAAGCCTAATAAATAGATAAAATAATTACTAATTTAATATTCAGGATCTATGCAATTTATATAATCGTACTGTATTTTATTCAAACATTTAAATGGTAAGATGGTGCTGAGGTCGATCGAAATATATCTAATAAATATAAATACGCTGCCCTCTGAGGTTTCGTGATAAAGAAGATGAGACTGTGATAAACTATCCCAACTACTAATATTTAAATAATTTTGCTAAACCGCTTTTTATACCAATAAAATTTGTAGGTTAAGTCATAAATTTATCAAGCCTTTTTTAGAATTGATTGATACTTACGCTGTTCCAAATACATCGAAATGGTCGAATAATTTCGATAATATGTCTACTTTGTTCAGCTTTATATCGATAATAACAAGATAGAAACGTGCGTCTGATATTTGAATATCATTGCAAAGGTACCATTTATTTGAATAAATGACACATTTTAATGAAATGTTCATATTGTTTAAGAAATTCATGAGAATTCATGATTCGTTTTCCAGTCAACCCATATATTATTTTTTCTCAACTCTTTTTTCGTTTTTGGTCCAACTGCCCAAGCTTATTCAAATACTCTGTGAAGTTACGAGTATGTGTCCACTATGACCCACTACATATGTAGAGGAAAGTGTAGATAACAGTACGATACGATAAAAATACTCCAAAGTGATCAACGTAAGAGATCCACCTTGGTGGTTACTTACTTATAACAAAAAAGTATTGTGGATGTTCGATTTCTACGTATAAAAAATCTCATGTCACAGTTTTAGTTGCCACACTCCATCTCAAAGATTTCAAAGATTTCAAAGATTTATTGAACATAATATTAATAATACATAAAACATAGTATTCGTAAACGACTACAATAGTTAATGAAATTAACTGTGTCGTAGCAGTTTACGCCCACCCCAGAACAATATTGACAGTATGTTCTCACTACAATGCATTTAAAAGATTTCCAGAAGTACTACTTAAGTAATTTTCTGTTTTTAACTTATTATTAAAATACATTAATGTCTTAATGACTCTAATATACTTAGTTCCAATGGTTTTGTGTGTGTGTGTGTGTGTGTGTGTGTGTGTGTGTGTGTGTGTGTGTGTCTGTGTGTGTGTATGTGTGTGTATCTAGACAGCTTGAACGATTTCTTATGATTTAAGTATTTTTTATGAAAAGCCTGAGAAATTGTTTAATTCATTTTTCACAGCCTCTAAGTTATAAGGAAGGTCTATCCCAAATATTTAAAGGGGTCAGCTACAAGATCATATATTTTTTTCTATAAATGTAAATTTCGATCATTAGGGATCGCATCTAAAAAATAACGCAATACACTCACAGGCTCATTTTAGGATTTTACAAAAGACATATACACAAACACACAGACCGTAAACAAAAATATTAAATAATCAATCAAATTTCCGCTTCGTCGACGGAATCAAACCTGGGACCGGCAGTCCGGCATGGTAATCAATTCGGCTGAATTCGTCAATCTGAGACATATAAAACACTTGACGGGGTTTTGGTGGTGGCGGTGTACTGACCGCTCTTTGTGAATATTATTCCGGCCACAAATTCCCGGCCAGTGTTAAAAGAAATGTCCATTTTTGGACTTAATTATCACCATTTCAAAGGTAAAGGGAAAATCGTGAGTAAATTTTTGTCCGTTTGTTCACTGTATGATGTTTTAAGCCATTGTCTGCTAAATCACAGCTGACGGGAGTGAACTTGGTGATTTTTTAACTGTCAAAATGTTGAGAATAAGGTATGTGGAATTGGTGATGTATTCCTTATAGACCGCTTTTTAATGAGCATACAGGTTTTGCCTATATGAGGCTGAAATCCTCTAAATTACAAGAGGAGAGCAGTGCCCAACAGTGGGACATACTAAACTTCATCATATCTAATCTGGAATCGTATATGGATTCTCTATACAACACTTATATATATCCTTGTCTTTTTAAGAGCCGAACGAATTGCTTTCATATTATTTTATTTTATTTCTAATGGCATTATACTGAATGGTTTTAAATCTATGAAATACCTATGTATAAATTCATAAAAAAATCATATAATACATTACTTATACGAGTACATTCAATAATTTTCAATATTTTCGGCCTATTAATTTTTAATTTGTAACGTTTATGAGTGTGTAACGTTTATTAATACAACATATCTCAAGTCCAAGAACAAAAAACTACCGTAATACATAATATCATCCGTAAATAAGGAACACAATCTCAGTTCACGGAGGCTGCTCTTGTTTAGTGCGTCACGGTTATTCAATATGTCTCCATACATTGTTTCCGGTCTATCAGGTACCGGGTATTAATACTCTTTGGGTATAAATATCTTCTATACATTTGTATCTTTATATAGTATATAATTTGATGTTTTATTGTATGCAGTTTTTTTTAATGTAGTAGCAGACGAGCATGCAGGCTACGTGGTGTTAAGTGGTCGCTGCAGCCCATGGACATCTACATGCAACCTCTAGCAAGCATAGGTAACTCTTGTCTGAGGTCGTATGAGGTAGTTGCGCGGCTACTCCGGAGGCTGGTGCTCGACTCATGTAAGTGTTTAGGTTAATAATATTTTAGGAATAAAGCGAGATCATAGATAAGTACCCATCGATTCTAGTCTATCAATGATTAGTCTGGGTATTTGTGCGCTTATATTTGAATGTGTCCATGATTCTTATGACATGGAGAATCTTATTGTGGAGTCTTTAACTGTGTTTCATTAAGGTCATTTGCTCATTTGATCGAATCGAAACAAAAAAATGCGATGGCAGCATTTTGATAGTTTAGCATATAAAGTGAGTGTATCTAATCTGAGCGACAATAATAATAATCCGCACATCTTACAATATTAAGGACGACTGTGCGTGTTACATTAGGCAGTACGTGTGAAGTAATTTACGCTGATCATCATTATGCAAGTGTGGTGTGAGCGACAATTTGTAAATAGCCAGCTCACCTTGCTGCGTGGGAGCCACCAGTGTGAACACCCCGCTGCTACAAAATAAGTAGGTACAGAACACAATCTTCATACAAAGGGCGCTCGAGCAACGCATACATAGACACCGTTCATAGACTTGATATCTGGGCTAGATTCGGCATACGTTTGAGACACGTGTTTTTGAACATTTTCGTGCATAAAAAAAGACAAAAAAAAAATTTTTTTAGTGTCTGATTGTTTAAGCTCAATTTATAAAGTAATTCCTTATTTTTAATCAATATAGCGAATTAACCAAATTTTTGTAATGATTTTTCTGCACATATTATATTTTTTTAGTAATATTTTACAGGCTTAAATCTAAAATGCATGAAGTAAAAGAAATTGTGTAAAGTAGGGTAATCCGTTTGGAAAGTAGGTAGGAACATATTGGAAGTTTACGATAGTGGAAATAGTCAAAATGTAACGTTAAGGCTTATATTTTCGTTCCTCCTGTTTCCTTATCAATAATAAATTTAATATGTCGATACAAGTGCTACTTTCACGATAGTTTATGTGAAAAAGTCAAAGTTCTCAACCCTAGGTCAACCGCCGACTGTAGGTATGAGAAACGAAGTACAAACAGAGATTGCGTTCTGTATCTATTTATTTTGTGCCGCTGCCGCATTTCTCGATTGTTGGCAGTTATTGTTTCATTAAGAAACGTATGCCCTTATGTTAAAAAGCGAGATTCAATGACGCCCATTGTTATCCAACGGCTTGGATAACACAATCGAGCGCCTTGGCTGCAGCCGTGGTGGCTAATGATTCCACTTCCTAAAACACTTGTGTACTAGCGGACGGTAAACAAAATTGAACGGGCTGTATGATATACTTAGTGCGATGAAATCGAACGTCTCTCTTCTTTCACTTTCGTTACTTATAATTCCTGGTTCATTCATTATGATTTAGTATTTTACTTGTGATGACAATGTAATTAAGTTTCAATAATAAAAATATGGAGCAGAGAAAAATATAGAGCAGCGATGGCCGAGTGGTAAAAAGCCGCGATCTTCGTCGCGACCGATCCCGGGTTCAAATCCTCGGCGCGCACCTCTAACAAAGAAATTTGTAATGTGCGCATTTATCGTTGCTCCACGGTGATGGAAAATATCGTGATATTTCATTGATTACGATGTTCTCCATCGCTGTGCATGCCTGAGAGAAATTTATAATTTCTCGAAAGCATGACGTCCACCAATCCGCACTTGGCCAGCGTGGTGGACTATGGCCTAAATCCCTCTCACTTGTGTTGTGAGAGGAGACTTGTGCCCAGCAGTGGGACATAAAAAAAAGGTTGAAAAAAAATAATAATAAAAAAAAAATTTCATTATCAATCATTCTTCACACTTTCACACCAACTAATATTCGCGTGCTATTAAAAAAATACCCGTTCCATTTTTTCTCATTACATGTGACCAGCGTCAAGTATAATTTTTGCATATTTTTTTGCCAGTTCTGATGAAACTGGACGAAGTAATAATAGGTAAAGTCAGTAAGTCATCAGTAATAATCAGTCAGTCAAGTCAGTCAGATATTCAAGTAAAACGTTGCCCACTTTACCAGAACAAGATAAAAAAACATATTTTCGTACTGCTATTTTATTTCACAACTCTCGTGCTCTATAATTAACCTACCTATATCGAAAAAAATACCATCAACTTTATCCGATATAACTTAAAAATACACCAAGAAAATGAAAATAAACCAAAAGCTCAATATGTCTTTATTTTTATTTATTGATGGCGCTAAAATTAGAACATCCTAACCACAGAATACTAATTATTATTAACGTATCCAAACTATACTACCACAGAAAATTAAAATAAATATAAAATTAAGTTATGTCTATTACGAACTACATTATATTGTCACAACAAAATATTGTCAAATCTTAACATTAATACGCTTTTGATTATTTTGTTTGAGAAGAATAGGGGTCTTACACTGTGTAGATGACTTGTTCTAAAATTTTACCTTAAAATTAAAAGTACTGTCAAGGTAGGCATTAGTGAAACTACTCTACTCAAGTTACATCAACAATTTGTTTCTAATCCAAATAATCCTTCCCGCCTTTAATTAGCTCCTTTCTTTTGTGTTTGCTTTTTATAATTTATATTTTACGTAATTTTTTTTAAATTATATAATTTTTAATTTTAATTTAACTTTTTTATTTTAACCGAACAAAAAAGCAGACGGGCCGCTTGGTGTTAAGCGATCACCGTCGCCTATGGACACGGGCAACCCCAGGGGAGCCACCCGATCATTGCCGGCTTTGGAGGAGAGCTTTTTTTACAGCTTTCTTGAAGAACCCTATGTTATAGTCCACTGGGAATGCCTCAGCTAGAAGGTTGTCCCATAACCTATACGTCCGTGGTAAAAAGGAGTGTGCAAAGACTGTGGAGGACCGCCACGAGTCCAGATGGTGCCGGTGGAACTTTAAACTTCGTCCCTTAACTTTCTAATCTAGGTGTTCTTGTATCGAGTCCCTGTAGCTTCGGGATTAAGAATAGAGCTACGGTAACCCCTGCCTGATCGTAAAAGGCGACTAAAAGGGGGCTTTCAGGGTTGTGGACGGTGTGAGTGGGAGTCCGTCCGTCCAACTAGCAGCCCCGGGAAGGGCGGCGGTGTGTACCTGGCCGCATGTCGCCGTAAGCATCGGAAGGTGCAGGAGAGCACATCTGCTCTCCCGAAGATGGGCCCGTTCTGGGGCGTCGCGCGTGGAGGACACCGGTGCGTTCCGCTCGAGATCCCGGAGTCCTCCCCAAGCGCAGAGGCAGCCACCGAAGCGGTTTTAGTGCGGTCAAATCCCCGGTACCCTCTCCCAAGGTGCCGAGTACCTTTTCCCCCCAGTACCAAAAAAAAGGTGTTCTTGTATCGAAAAAAAGTCAGTAAATCATTCTTCACTGGCCACTCAGTAGATGTAAAACGTGAGAAATAAAGCAGAATATTATATGCGCACTTTGAAGCGAAACATAATTTTAAGATTCTTGTCTATATCAAACTTTGACATCTGTATGTAATAGATATCTAATATCAAATTTCCCGCGACTTTTTGTCCTCGAATAGTGAATAATGAAGGCGAAAAAATACGAGACTTGCGCTTTTGTACAAACCACAAAACAACCTCCTAATGTTACACAAGTTGAGATCGTAAATGTAATGTAAAATTTTAATAAGATTTGAAACTTTCGGTAGTCTCTCATTACGCTTTGCGGTAATCGATCAGTGTTAAATATATCATGATAATATAAATATTATAAAATTTGAATTAAGAAGAAATTAAAAAAGATACACATTGTATACAAAGGCTTTTAACGTTTTGGCCCAAATTGTACAAAAATAGCTTAATCTTCTTCATAGCCTAGGACTGTATAATAATAAAGTTATCGAAAATATAAAAAAGTAAAAAAAAATAAAAATAAACGTTTCACACTCATAGCCCCACAGTAGGTATACCCTTTGTTGTGGGTACAATGGACACACATAGAGACAGAAACACAAACACAAATACCGAGAACAAAAAATTAAACTCATCATTGAAATTTCTGCTTCACCGGGAACTGAACCCGGGACCCTTCGATTGGCACTCCGGCATGGTAATCATTGCGCCACGCGGGTCATGTATGCTGTGAATTTTATGATCCGTCTTATTTCACAGATAGGTAATATTAATAATTATTTTAATAATATTAATAGTAATATTTTATTAATTTTTATATTAAAGTGTAGAGTTTAAACACTATGATTTAATGTGTATAAAAACACCTCAAAATTATGTATAACTGTGCAAAAACAAACCATTCTACTTATATGGCGTATGAATTTTGTAATTTCTATAGTTATATGTAAGTATACTCTTAAATGTATCTTTGATTAAGATATTAATATTAATTACCATATTTTGTAAATATAGTTAATTATAAATTAATTTTACAATCCATTTCAAAGAAACCACTTAATATAATATTCTGGATTTGTGTCAGCTCGCTTCTTCCTAGCATCTCATAAGCGCACCTAAAGTTGATGGCACTCAGCTCAAGCGATGACCGTAGGAATCACTAAAATAAATTATTAAACAAAATTTTAATAAAAAACTTTATCTCATTCTAATATTCCGCCAAAAGAATTGATTACAACACTCAAAATGCTTTAAGGTACTAAAACTTGATATTGGTTAACCTCAGCCAGGCAATCAAAAGAAACTTGATACAGAATTACGCTATGAAAAAGCCTCACTTAAGTGCCGAATTAGGGTCATTATACGAGCGGTTCTCGTTACCATTTAGGGACCTCATAAAGGACAAACAAGCCTCCAAGCGTTTTATAAGGATTGGCAATTTTACCCTTTTTGTTTTGTTTTTAACGTATACATCAAAAGAATTTCATATATTTTTTGATAATGTACTATTATGATATTGAGTATCTCATACTGCACACAATACGTTAAATATTATGAATATAATAGCAATTTAAGATGAAAAAGATACATGACAGTAAACTTATTCTAGCGTAACATCTTCCGTGTTTACAAGCTATCAGAATACACTATGAAATCAAATGCAACAGTCGAAGTAAGAATAACTTCTTTACGCTGTCAGATCAATCCATAGTTCTAAAAAAATGATTTTAGGACCCCACCTACAGTTATTAGTGTTATTACATTTTATATCAGACTAGCCTTCCGCCAGCGGCTTCGCCCGCGTGGACCCGTTTAATGGGTCCCCGTAGGATAAAATGCCTATATGCTATTCCAGGCTTCATTGCTATATTAAAATCATAAGTGTTTAGCCAGTTGCTTCAACTGCGTTGACCTTATTACCTGTTTCCACGTAGGAATGAAGCATTTCACCGCGGCAAAAAGTAGCCTATGTTACTCAGGGTGAATGTAACTTTCTAATGGAGAAAGAAATTTTGAAATCGGAGCAGTAGTTTTTGAGTTTATTCATTACAAACATACAAAAATACAAATCTTTCCTCTTTAAAATATTAGTATCTAAAGATGTAGGGCAAGCGTGTGCTTCAAATATTTTTTATTAGTAAAATTATTGACAGGACACTAAAATATCATTAATTTCATCCATCACCCACTTCAGTGTCTGCGTCAATCAATACGACATCTTTATTGCTAAACAGTGGTAATAAATCAGATGCAAAATCGATCAACATTGTTGTCCCACTCGAGAATTTGGGTCCAATCGAAATTGGAAACCTTACAGTAAGACTGCAGTCCTTGCACCGGGGATCGCCTTGCGGTGACTCACCGGAGTCACTGATCACTGACACTGTTGACAGTGACATTTGAGCTGGCGCAAGCACGAGGTATTGTAGAAACGAAAATATATCGATTTTATGTAGTATTAGATGTCTTCTGTAGCTTTACCTGCGTTATAGTGTGATATTTTATAGCCTAAAACCTTCCTCAATAAATCATCTATCCAAAAGAAAAAGAAAATCAATTCGAATTGACCCCGTGATTAGGCTGCAACCCTTTTTGCGTCCCACTACTGGGCACGGGTTTCTCCCCATTATTGGGGAGGCCTGGAGCTTACTCCACCCCGCTGCTCCAATGCGGGTTGGTGGAGATGTGGGTTAGTGGCCACCCTGCTGTCGGATGTTTTCATACCGCCCATAAGGCCTCCGACAAGGTTTAACGACTGTTATCTATCGACAACAACCGGGACCGACGGCTTAACGTGCTCTCCAAAGCATGGAAACGCCCATGAAATTTTTTGCCACTAGCGGTCACCCATCTCACACCCGACCGCGTCCATTTGGCTTAGTTACAACAAATAAATCTAATATTAGTATAGATAGACTCTTTAACATTGAAAAAATGAGTTAAAAATCTATGGAGTTTGAATGATGAAGTGACAAACGAGTATAATTATATGTCAAGTGGTGGTGTTAAATGGTCACTGCAGGCCTTCCAAACAAACACGATTTAGTCTATATCGTTTACTTTGATTCAGTCTTCAAAGATTGAAATTCTTCATGCTTCATGAAGGTCAGTTGTTGATTTTGTGGCAGTTGTGGCGCTCTATCGCGTTCTACCTCGATGGTACTGAGAGCCTACTATACATAATACGCATCCGTCCGTAAATTCTAACATGTCCGTAATCATTTTTGACATATTTAGATCGTTTTTTTATTTTACAAATTTATAAGGTTAGCGTACTCATTGATAATGTGAAGCTCTCAATGAATAATATTGATAAGATTTTTTCAGTCTTTTCCAAAACAGAGGCTCAAAAATTAACGAAATTTCGATCCGATGAGTACAGAGTAGCCCGTCTGACTCAGTCAGAATATTCTCGTTCTACTTTGTAGAAGTAAGAAATGTAAAGAATGTAATAAACTCTATTATACATAGCTTAACAAGAAATATAATTACATAATTATTAGCGTCTGAGACAGAACGTCATCTCAAAGGTGAGAAATTACTCAATGTTGTTCTGAGCTACGTAGAGTAGGTAAATTTCTATTACTTTGCAATTAGGTAGTCATATGATGGTCTTTATTATATATAGAGAAAGCTTGTAGATGTTTTGTTCTTCATCTATTCATTCATTAAAATTTTATATTTTTTTATTTATTTGAACTAATTTATATTATTACCTACTCATAGATGACGTTGATTACAAACGAAAGATTTTACACATAGCTGGTGCCCGCGACGTCTTATGAGTGGACAGAGACTTGCAAATAGACCTCAAGAAATGGACTATCTGAAAAAAATATTTTTTCAATTCGAACTAGTCGTTCCTGAGATTAGCGCTTTCAAAAAAAGAAACTCTTCAGCTTTATAATATCAAGCATATCTAGATACTGAATCACATATGTTTGTGATCTGATGAGATTACAAAATTGTATACAAAATCGGGGCTTCAAAGTTATAAATCCGTATCGAATCGCATGCAACGATGCATGCTTATGCATGCTTGTCTGTTTGACCGAGAATACGCAGCCCGAAAACGCAGTTTTATATGAACCTGCAGTAGGTAACGCAAATTATTAATTGCATTTAATTGCAGTTATTGCAATTAATAACTGCATTGATTGGGATATCATCATTATATTCTATATTCGAATTCAACGTTTAAAATAAATGAAGCGCGCATGGCCCGGCGGCTAACATAAAACACAAGTAATTTACGCAGCTAAGCTAAACGGGTGCGGTTGGGTGTGAGGTGGGTGACCACTAGTGGCAAAAATTCCATACGCCTTTACGTGCTTCGGAGAGCACGTTAAGCCGCCGGTCCCGATCGTTATAGATGTATATGTCGTTAAACCTTGTCGGAGGCCTTATGGGCGGCTTCAAAATATTCGACAGCGGGTTGGTCTGCACTAACCTTCATCTCCACTAACCGGTATTGGAGCAGCGTGAAGGAGTAAGCTCCAGGCCTCTCCAATAATCATCCCTGTAGCTTCGGGATTAAGAATAGAGCTACAGTATCCCCTGCCTGATCGTAAAAGGGGACTAAAATGGGGCTGCCGTGAGAGTGGGAGCTCGATCGGTCTAGCCAGCAGCCCCGAGAAGGACGGCGGTGTTTTGCATTGAAGGTGCAGGAGAGCACATCTGCTCTCCCGAAGATAGGCCCGTTCTGGGGCGCCGAGCGTGGAGGACACCGATGTGTTCCACTGGAGATCCCGGAGTCCTCCCCAAGCGTAGAGGCAGGCCAGCGAGGGGGTTTTAGTGCGGTACAAATCCCACATAACCCGGTACCCTCTCCCAGGTGCCGGGTACCTTTTTAAAGGTTTGCCCCCGATACCAAAAAAGGCCTCTCGAATAATGGGGACTCGTGCAGGCAATGAGATGCAAAAGGGTTGCTGCCAAATAAACTACGTACCGTTAGATGGTAAAACTTTCATGGTTCGGCGAAGTATCACCGTTGCACTCATTTTTGCTGTGAAGCAATACCATTGTGTTTCGGTGGAAAGGTGCGGGCGCCGATCAGACTTTTATGAGCTCCGGAGCAATAGTGCAACTGCGTTGGAAGACTAAGGCTTACTTCAGATTAAGTAGACGCTCATCTGACGACCCGCGTGGCGCAATGGTTACCATGCCGAACTGCCAATCGAGGGGTCCCGGGTTCGATTCCTGGCGAAACAGAAATTTGAATGCTGAGTCCAAATTTCTGTTCTCGACCTGGGTGTTTGTGTTTCTATCTTTGTATGTGTCCATGGTACTCACGACACAGAGTATTTATTACCTTACTGTGAGGCTATGAGTGTATAACGTTTATTTTATTTTATTATTTTTATTTCATTGGCCGAAGCGACAAATTAACATAAGTACTATTAAAAGGTACAATACTACTACTATTACTTACTACTACTTACTAGGACTTTTAATTATTGACTTAATGACTAACTTATATTATAACTTTGTTTTGTTCTTTGACTATGATATGACTTTAAAGCAAACAGCTAACGACTGACTTCTATTAATAAATTAGTTTTTAATAATTATTAATAAATGATTTAAAAAAAATAACAAATACATAAAGTAAATTAACTTGTATTCTAAGTGACGCTATCTGTTATCGAATAGCAGAAGATAACATATCAAGAGAATGTAAATTAACTAACAAATCTATAAATAACATTCTATAATAAGGAAGTTATTTTACATTGTGTTACGAGTATGAAAAAAATAAGTAAAGGTACAAAAATGTGGTCACCAATATTTGGCAAGGTTAGAACTCGTCGGATAACATCAAAACAAATAAGAAAGAAAAAAAACAATTATCTACATAAATTTGCATACGGATATTGTCGAGGAGTAAGTATATTGCTGCGATATTTTTTTTGCTGTGGAATTTTTCATGCGTTTGTATTACAATTTTTTTTATTTTTGATTGACGATTTCTAAATTTAAAATTAATACTTAATTGATTGACGATTTCTAAATTTAATTAGTATGTGTGATATTAATACGAGTAGATAAAGGCATTCGTCTAAGAAGAACAATGATAGAATGGTGACTTTTAGATGAACCGAAATTACGGTTTTAACTTCATTTACAAGGATAAGGCATTATACTATCAGCAATAACCAAACCGGTGTTACTTTTTAAAAAGAAACGTAATTTTTAATAATTATTTTTGTCGCTTACTCGCATTGTCTCTTTTTTGAGAGTTGCTAAAAGGTAAGAAGTAAATAATCTATCTATCTATCTATCAGCCTTTTAAAGTCCACTGCTGGACATAGGCCTCCCCTAAAGTTCGCCACTCCGTCCGATTCTGCGCCCTCTGAATCCAGCGGTTTCCCGCTATCTTCTTCAGAAGTAATAATAGTAGCGCCATTCGGAAAACATAATAGGTTTAAAACAACAACCTTACTCATGTGAATGCACAAGACAAAAACACGACAAACAAAACCGTGCGTGTCTTTATTGCATGATTTATCAATTTAACCAATCGATCGGTTGTACAACTGAGCCGTAGAACAAAGCCTCACAATGGCCACGTTACGCCAAACCGTTTGTGCATACAATAACCAGTGCATTGTGTCGACGTGTAGGTACTCGAACGACTGCGTCACTGCAATTTATGATTGATTGAATAGACCGTTTGGAATGATCGCGCTTTTGTTTAATTAAGACTAGCGGCCGCCCGCGACTTCGTCCGCGTGGACTATAGTTGTACATTTTCTAAAATAAAAGTAGCCTTAGTTACTCCTCATTACATCAGCTACCTGCTAGTCAAAATCGGTCCAGTCGTTTAAGGGATTAGCCGGAACAAACAGACAGATAGAAAAAAATTGTATTTTTTTTTGTTTTGGTAAGTATATGTACCGTATTCATATGGATGTAGTAAAAAGCGGTTTTAATATTACAAATAGACACTCCAATTTTATTTGTTTGTATAGATGAATAGATGTCAAAGCTGTTTGGGGTTGATCTAGGGTCGTAAGTAGTATAGACTGTGTGAAAAATTTATACATTAAAATGTTTTAGAATTTGTAGAACAATATTTTCAGAAATTTCAAATGAGTGACCAGCGGAATTAAAAATGAGAAGGTACCAATGATACGTTGCTTTCTACGCGACAAAGATCATTTGGTGCGGGGCCAAAAATATATCTAATGACGCGGTCTTGGCCAGTGTCACTTTAAGATTTAACACACTAATCAATGTTACCCAAGTGCTTAAAGATACCTGTCACGCTGCATGATTTTTCGTCTTTTAGCACCTTTCCTTGTAAAAAAATCTAATTAATCGGTGCGGTGCCCAAATAAGAATTCTTAGTTTAAAACTAAGTCTTAGACTGAGTAAACAAAACAAAAACAGGACCAAAGAAAACCGTGCATGTCTCGATTGCATGATTTATGAATTAAACCAATGGATCGGTTGTACAACTGAGCCGTAGAACAAAGCCTCACAATGGGCACGTTGCGCCAAACCGTTTGTGCATACAATAACCACTGCATTGTGTCGATGTGTACCTCGAACAAGGACTGTATCGCCGCAGTTTCTGATTGATTAAACCGACCACTTTGAATGACCTCGGTTTGTCAACAGCAACGGATTTGTTTAATTGGCTCATTAAATGTTGTTAATGTAGACATCGTAACATTTAAAAACCTTAAAATGACGTATGATATCAGCAGTACTCCTTCAGATGCTAAAACAGTTACCTAATAAGAAACATCATAATATTCATAATACAGGTTTAAACATTGTAATAGATTTAACAGCAGTAAAAGCATATAAAAATGTTGAACGGGACCCAAAAGTAGAAAAATTGATGTACCTATATTTGTTATTATTTTGGAACTGTAAAAAGTAAAACATCCTTGGTGAGAATCTCTTTTCAAATTTTAAATATACACACCCTTAATATTTGTTTACATTTGTAAGGACGTTCAAAACCGAGAGTGACATAACGATGAGTAAAGTGGCCGCTGACCGACATGACCCTTGAGACGCAAGGCCGCTACTTGCGCAAGTAGCTCATTCATCATTCCCTCCTCACACTGGAAAGCTTTTTTTAACGCTTTTTTGACGTGATAACGTCTTTAAAATCGTTTTAGTCGGGTGACATGTTCAGAAACTTGTGTCACACCAAAACCTCACGAGCGCGATCGCAGGTATAACGAGAGAGAGACGGACCGATCTCCCGTCTCATCTCGAGCGCTGCCAGTCATTCCGTGAAACTTGTCACGCGGAATCCTCACGAGCGGAGGCTGGCATAGCGTTCGAGTGAGTGGACCGATCTTCCGTCTCTCTCACTCTAGCGGCATACAAACGAATGGAGATTTTCTCGTGCGGACGTTATCACGTAAACATCTCGATCGTAAACCTACTTTACAAACAATTTGCCGTTTTTTTTTAACATTGGAAATGCTTACTGTAAATGTTATCCTGGTTATCCCACTGTTTACAAGATAGTTAAATTGGGTCCTGTGTAACAACAACCTCTCAAGATTGAAAAACAACGGAAAAACATCGGCCCCTGGCACATGACACATTTGCCCTCATATTAAACGCGGCACCTCACGACAATATCACAAATTACGTATCGGGGGCGGCGCGTAATTTTTTATTTTGTGACAATATGACAAGGGAGCGTAGTGAATTATAAATTATACCCTATATCAAGACATCAGAGTGACAATTTTTTGAAGTACAATTTCGTGCCTGTATTATGTCTTCATATTTTTTGTTTATAAGGTCATTGTACGATTGCTATTTACTATAAAGGTCTAAGCGAGCTTTTCGTACAAGTAGAACGGCCTTGTGACTCAAGGGTCGGTCAATGGGCTACTTTTCAACGCTGGCGCCACTCTCGTTTTCAAACGTTCAAGTCTTAGAAATCAGCCTAATATGACTTTCTCTGCTTTTTTGTACATACACGTATGAATATAATGATGAGAATATAGTTAGTTTACTAACGCTTTATGAAGAATTAATTAGTGTACTAACGTAGCTGTAAAATTAGTTTTAGTCTTTTATTCAGTTTTTATTATAATTTAATCCTAATAAATGAAGTAGTAATATAAATGATTAAATAATAAATAAAACTTGATATAACAAAAAATAACTGAAAGGGCATTTTTTTAGTTTTAAGATTTTTTGTGTTTACAGCAAACAAACAGCAAACTACAGTAAAAACTCATATTGGGAAAAGTTTGAACTGCTCCGGAGTTATCGTTCATTTCGAACTTTTACCAACCATACAAAATGTACCAAATCTTAAGTTTTACCTAAATGTTTGAAACATGTTGGCTTCAAACAAAATATTCTCTTTTTTCACATTCACACACACACAAATTGTACATATACAATTAATTAGAGAAAAACATTAGTAATTATATACATTAATAGATATAATATTTCAGTTCTTACAAACGCGTTTATTTTATGTGATCGAATACATTTACTTTGTAAATTGAAAACAATGAGCAACCTTGAAGATCTTGTCATGACTTTATACATAAATTGTTGTAATCGTGTGGTATAATAGTGGTAATTTACTTAGATGATATTGTACTACTAACTAACACAAGTAACATAATAAATCTAAAGGTTCGTTTGTTTGAATGATTGTTGTTATTAGTAACTTGCAAAAAAATTGCCGAAAGGGTTTGACAAAATTATTTTTTTAGACAAAATTTTAAATATATTGTCATTTTTATTATTGTCTAGCGTTCAAATATTCAAATTTCATTTAAAGTTTATTCTAAAATCTTAAAAAGCTTATTGGTAGTGGAATCTTCTACATTAAATACACAAAATTTTAACTTTAATACTCATTGCCTACTTTACTTATGCCTACACGCAAAACCATAATCTTTTAATATATATAATTCTTCTGTGAGTGTGTATGTCACTGAACTCCTCCTTAACGGCTGGACAGATTTTAATGAATTTTTTTGTGTGTATTCAAATGGATTCGAGGATGGTTTAGATTCACAATTTGGGCCACTGGAAATGTTTTTTAATAATTTTTTTTATTTATAAGTAGTTTTCCCATATAAATTGTTCCTATCTGTCAAACGTTTGTATTTCGTGCCGTGCCGTTCTAAACTTTGACACATTCAGAATAACAGGACAGTTCGTATGTCATTTATTGTTTTATATTTTTGTTTGATAGTAACATGAAGTCTCTTTAAGATAATAAGAAAACAAATCCTCTTTTATTACTTTTAAGGCAGGACAACGTCTGCGGGGTCCACTAGTAATAATATATGTTTTAAAAATGGTGGAGGCGAGAACTGTAGAATTATCCATTAACCACTTTTTAATTTGGAAAAGCATTGGTAAACTATAAGATACATAGCAGTGGGAACGCAAATAGACTTAATCCAGGTTATAAATCTATACATATAATAAATCTGTAACAAGTCCGTTTCTGTACATTGAAGATATTTGAAAAAAACTGTCACTAGGGCTATTTATTAGCGTAATAGAACCCAAAACAATGATTTTTAGAATTATTGTCTGTTTGTCTGTTTGTCTGTTTGTCTGTTTATCTGTTTGTCTGTTTATCTGTTCGTTTGTGCGCGCTAATCTCAGGAACGGCTTAACGTAGAAGGATGCGGTTTTCACTGAAGTATTGGTATTTTTTTGGATTAACATTTAGGGTTTGTTTTATTTAAATCGGTTCACAAACAAAAAAGTTACGTCAATTTCAAGAATGATGAAATGGATGAACACCTGCACGCTATAATAAAGTTCGATAACTACTAACATCTCTTAATATTCTGATAGCAAGTTTTCAAACACTTATGCTAGATTTCATCTCTAAATATTTAAAAAAACCATACATATCATATCACCACATATTCAAAGAAATCCTCAATACAAAATGTACAAAACCTTAACAAAACGAGGCTACTGCCGACATCTATGTTCACATTCAGAACTATTTAGTGGTCTGTTGCAAATTCGGTATATCGACAATTTAGTTTACACGCTATACGATAGATGTCGTTGTTATTCATTTATTCATATTTAATTGCTTTTTACAGGTAGTTTTACAGGTGGTGTTACATAATCATTATTTTACCCAATAACGCTATTACAAAGTGGATAGGTGGAGATTATTTCAAATAATTAATTACGAGTATATTTACTTAATAAAGTATCTAATAAAAAATTAACAACAGAGAGCTTTGGAACTGGCGCTGATATTGTACTCATTGTGGTAGAGCATTATGGAGGCGCGGCGCGGTGGTTACATCCACATATTATTGGTATCGACCTTATTTAATAGACAATAATAATTATCGACTCGCGCAGGCGCGGTCCCAGGGGGGGGGGGTCACAGGGGACATGACCCCCCCCCCCCAAAATCCCTCACTCATGCGTAGATGGAAGGCGAATCAAGCCAATTTTAGACACCTCTTCCCCCAAATTTCTTAGTGACCCCCCACTAAAATTTCTTGGCGACCCCCCAAATTGAAGGCTGCGACCGCGCCTGGACTCGCGTGGCGCAATGGTTACCATGCCGGACTGCCAATCGAAGGGTCTCGAGTTTGATTCCCGGCGAAGCAGAAATTTGAATGATGAGTTTAATTTTCTGTTCTCTGTTTAAGTGTTTGTATTTCTGTCTCTGTGTGTCGCATGGTACCCATTACAGTGTATATTTTCCCCTACTCTGGCGCTATCAGTGTGAAACGTAAAAAAAATCAAAGTGTTCCACCGACTTTACTATGCTGAGTGTTCTTTTCAAAATGATAGCTACGTCTCCATATCATGATTACAACACCAGTCGAAGGTTAAAGTTCCACAGGCCGCTTTGCACGCTCCTTTTGATGTTTGAACGGATGTGTAAGTTATGGAACAACCTTCCAGCTGAGGCATTTCCAGTGGACTTTAACATAGGGTTTTTCAAGAAAGCTGTAAAGAAAGCTCTACTTGAAAGCCGGCAGTGCTCGGGTGGCTCCGCTGGGGTTGCCCGTTTTCACAGTGATCGCTTAACCACGCGGTCTTTCTGCCTCTTTGTTCGGTTTATTTATAAAAAAAAGTGATTTCGAATAAACGAATAAGCAATTGCCGAGGGTCTAATAAAAAATGTTATAGAAATGAGCAGACGTTTTCAGTGGTTAATTTAACTTACATAATGATAATGAATCTATGCATTATTTGCAGCACAAATTATTTAATTATAATGATCCTTTCCGCGGGCACAGCAGTACTATCTAAACACTTTAAAAACAGGCTATTATAATACGTTTAATTTGTAAAGAGAAACTGATGATAACGACTGAAAAGTCGATATTATAAGAGGAGTACAGTAAGAATTGTAAGGACTCAGGAAGAATGTATCTACTCAACATAATAATATGAACTTTTGTAGCATAAGTAATTTCATAAAAGGTAACAATAATCCAAGGGATAGTGGAGGGCAAGCGGTCACGAACGAAATTGCAACCTCATCAGCAACGACCACTCTGACAAGAGTGAACGACTAAGGAGGAGGAGGAACAAATAATCCAAGTCTAATGAAGCCTTTTGTACAAGTCTTTATCTACGCGGACGACGTCGCGGGCACAGCTAGTAAGAGAATAATGTAATATTGTTCATATATTACAAATTAATTCATACATGTTTCACTTTGTACCTATACATTTAATATTGATAGTTGGAGTCGCGGGCAAATGTTTGTTGTCGATAATGTTATAGAGATGTTTAACTTAACAAAGTTAAGTTGTGTTTATAATTTTGTTAAATTGCAGTTTCGTGAGGTCTCTAAGTAAATTTGCAATATCAGAATACCAGTATAATATAATTTAGATGTGAGATTCAGCTTTTGGCTAAAATAAATTAGATATTATAATTTATTTAAAATGCATCAGTATTTAGTATTTTATTTAAAGTACTTAGTACAATAATAGCTATCACGTACATTACATATGAGTACATTTAGCAGTACAAAATGTATAATCTATAAAACTACATAAGTAACTGAGCAACTTTTCGTTCGATTGTAAAGATAACGAACGCATCGTGCGTCTTACTATGTCAAATATTTTTATCAATCTAAATCAGTTTCAAAGCCCATTTATAATGTGTGAAAAAATAACAAAGGGCTTTGGTTCATTCAAACTGCAGGATAATTTTGCCAAATTTTCACTCCTAAAACGTAACTTATACCTTTTACTTAAGTACATTATGTTTAATTTAATACTTCAACATTCTTCACTGTGTTTTGTTGAATTTACAATGTACTTTATAATACTTTCAACCTCAAATCATAACATATCTACGTTGAACTTACAATACAGACAGCTGTGATGTTCATGGCCAAGTAAAATATCATTGTAAATATTATTATGATAAATTAACTATCTAAGAAGCGCGCGTGGCTCGACGGCTAGCGTAGAACGCAAGCGGTCTATGCAGCTAAGCCAAACGGGAGCGGTCGGGTGTGGGATGGGTGACCGTTAGTGGCAAAAAAAATCATGCGCGTTTCCGTGCTTCGGAGGGCACGTTAAGCCGTCGGTCCCGGTTGTTGTCGATAGATAACAGTCGTTAAACCTAGTCGGAGGCCTTATGGGCGGTTTGAAAACATCCGATAGCGGGTTGGCCACTAACCCGCATCTCCACCAACCCGCATTGGAGCAGCGTGGTGGAGTAAGCTTCAGGCCTCCCCAATAATGGGGAGAGACCCGTGCCCAGCAGTGGGACGCAAAAAGGGTTGCAGCCAGCCAGCCAAGCCAACTATGTAACTAATACTTCTAAATAATAAATAACAAAAATATAGGTAATAATAAATATGAACTTCACTTTAGATTCAAACTTTAATACATCACAAGTATTTAACTTTGATCGTAGAAACGATTAACGGACTGTGTGAATTAAATTAGTTTTATTTTTTAAATCTTTTAATTGGCAATAAACTCAGGTTCTTGATCTAGACAATAGCTTTCTATGGGGAAATCTTTATCATGGGAAAAAATATTATATTTTGTGCAGGCAATCCGCACTTGGCCAGCGTGGTGGACTATGGCTTAAATACCTCTCACTTGTGAGAAGAGATCTGTGCCCAGCAGTGGGACATAAAAAGGCTACGTAAGCAACTCGCCCTAATTTACCCGCCTTGACTTCACCAACTTTACATCTGGGTTGGGAGTTCGTACAAAACTTCAAATTAGCTTTCGCATAATTTTCATGACATTAACCCTTTCTTAATAGCTATAGCAGGGCACAGCTATAAGTAGTAGTAGATGGTAGGGCTTTAATGGTTCGAACGGAGAGAACAGCGTTGAATCCATTTCTGCTGTAACTTACATGATGCAATCATCGGCCGTCTAGAAGAGTAATTGCATACGACTACAGGCAAGGCTTGTGTTTTCTTGAGGTAGTTTCTATATGTCCATGGGCTGTAGCGAATACTTACACGACGTGGCCTTTTTTTTGTCATCGGGGGGGAAACCTTCAAAAGGTACCCGGCACCTTCGGAGAGGGTACCGGGTTATGTGGGATTTGACCGCACTAAAACCCCCTCGGTGGCTGCCACTGCGCTTTGGGAGGACTCCGGTATCTCCGGCAGAACGCACCGGTGTCCTCCACGCGCGCCCCAGAACGGGCCCATCTTCGGGAGAGCAGATGTGCTCTCCTGCACCTGCTTACGTCGACATACGGCCACGCACACATCGCCGCCCTTCCCGGGGCTGCTGGTTGGACGGATCGAGCTCCCACTCACACCGTCCACAACTCCGGAAGCCCCCTTTTAGTCACCTCTTACGATCAGGCAGGGGATACCTCTATTCTTAATCCCGGTTATATAGCCTAAAGCCCTCGGGTAGCTCCCCTGGGGTTGCACGTGCCCATAGGCGACGGTAATCGCTTAACACCACGCAGCCTGTCTGCCTTAAAAAAACGCTTTCCCGATAAATGGACTATCCAACACAAAAAGATTTTTTCAATTGGAACCAGTAGTTTCTGAGATTAGTGCGTTCAAACAAACATACAGACGAACGAAAATATAGTAAATAATAAGAGGAAGCTACAACATATCACGTGTGTGAGTCGGTGCAGCGTGACGGATGTGCAAGGCCGCGCTTTGTAGGTGCAAGCCTGCCCATTGTCCGAATATGGGTCATTGTTAGCCCTGCCTTAGTTCAGTACATCTTCACTGGTTAGTACATCAAGGACCTTCAACTTATTGTTTTTTCAAACATCCAGACCAAGAACAGAAGCTTAAACTCATCGTTCAAAATTCTGCCGGCTTCAAAGGCTCCTTCGGACGGTAGTCCGGTATAGTAAATCTTTGCGCCATATTGCCGGCAGAAGTGAAAACATTAACGTTGTGCATTTTTGATGTCTTGGAATCGTTAGGGAATAATTCCGCACGAATTGCTTGCATTATCAGTATATTAACTTCTATCTAGTATTTTTATAAAGTACTCATTCATTTTCTTTCACTATTTCTTCGTCACTTTTTTCATTAATATATGCACTTTGTTCAAGGTCCATATTTCAAATACTTGATATAAACGAATTTTACAAGTATAGACAGACAGTCGAGCTGTCACCCCTCCGTCTTACGAATTTTCGATCAGACCACGTGTAGTTGACGCGAGTTTAACATTTTTTACTTATCCCAACAAAAGTGCACAATGCCGCTAAAGAAGTTTTCACTTCAAAAAGGTTGAAAAAAAAATTCAATACTTCTAAGTTTGTACTGTCTTCAAGGATTTACAAAGCTAAAATTCCATAGATTATTTTCAGTATCAATTGATAGTACAGACTAACTACTACAAGCCCGACAACATTTATAATATACCTATAACATACTGATCACCACTCCGGTTTTATATGAATTACTAGCTAACCCGGCAGACGTTGTTCTGCCTTAAAGTATCAATAAAATAATATTGCGACTATAAATTGAGATGTAAGCTATCCTATCTTTCAAGTTGGATCAGACGGCACACGGTGTGCAAAATTAAAATCGGTTAAGTAGTTTAGGAGTCCATCGCGGACAAACAACGTGACACGTAATTTATGGATATTAAGATCTTAATAAAAATTAATAAATTAACAATTTATTACACAGTTAACTTTACCTTACCTTTTTACCTTTGAACTAATACGCTTTAAATAGGCACTAAGACCACCCGGGCAGCTATTTCACAACATTGATTAAACCGCTTCAGGTGATGTACCAATTACTGCAACAATAAACGATCGTGACTCTACAATTTAATGAACGCAGACGTGGTCAAATTTCGTTAAACATAAATAAAGAATAATAACAAAACCGCATTTCATAAGTTATAATATGTTCTTCTCTTCTTTTTCTTCGTTGATTCCTCATGTCTGAGGGTCGTGAACACCAAGATCCAATCTGCCGACATAAGTCCTCCAATTTGATCAACTTCGTGATAGACGCAAGGATTCGTGTACGTTGCTTTGGCAAACTTCTTTGACAATGTCTGTCTACAGAGTAGGAGATCATTATCTTCTTCGTTTTCCATTCACTACAACTATAAGATTTTCTTGGTTACCAGGTTCAAGCCTTGCTACGTGATCAAAAAAAGCTAAAAAAGTTAAATAAAGTACGTTAGGTATATTTAAACACCAAGCAACTCAATTTGTACAAAGTTATCCCACGAAAACAATCGGTCAAGTAAAGTTCTCGAGAAAAACTGAATAATAATAGAAAATGGAAATATATATTTCTTCATTAATTTAAGTATTTACAATTATTTTATTTATCTTTCTGGACTTAATATTAGAGGAAGCGTGAAGAGGAATAACCTATTATGTTGTTACGTTTGCAGTTATAATTACACACATGATTTTAAATTAGTACTGCTGACAAGACATGCACTAGAAATCAGTTCAGTTCAAGGTATCTTATTATTGCGTCCAAACGGGGCCATTAATTCATCTTATTGTTATAAGTTATTATAATAGTAAATTACGATTATTTTTTAAATAACGTTCAACAATTTAAAATCTTAAGAGTTTTTCAGTTTTGGAGCCTTCTCTATCTTTAAAACAGATTTTTTTGAACCATTTGTTTCCTACTGCTGGGCACAGGTCTCCTCTCAGAGATGGGAGGAACTTAGGCCATGGATATGGTCGCTTCTTTCTGCCTTCAACAAAAGCATAGAAAAAGTGCTAAATAATTTCTCTCCCTTTGTGACAAAAATGGTAAACTTTCCGCATCGTCATAATCGGTAGCGTTGCGACCGTCCCGTGTGAGTTACAACGTGACTGTGGCAATAAACACCAACAATTGTCACTTGTCTTTTACTCGTACTATGTGCCTAGTCAGATGTCCACGATGAGCCACCGAGGGGGTTTTAGTGCAGTAAAAAATTCACATAACTCGGTACTTCTTCCAAGGTGTCAGGTACCTTTTAAAGGTACAAAAAATGGTTTGCGCTCCTAGAACGATTTGCTGCCCCTCACACAATTCCCTAGTCCTGCTTATTATATACTAGCTGTATCCCGCGGTTTCACCCGCGTTAGAAAATCATTAGCATGAAGTGAATATACTTATATAGGTATATTTTTATAATCTTTGCCTACGCAGATCATTTTTATTTGTAATAGCTGTGCCCGCGACATCGTCCGCGTGGATATTGACTAATTGTAGAAAAGGGATAGATTTTTGTTTTGTTGTAAAATAGGTTCTAAAACAATGTTCATTTTATGTTCAGAAGAGACCTATTTTTTTTTTATAAATAAACCTAACAATAAGGCAGACGGGTCGCGTGATGTTAAGCGATCACCGTCGCCTATGGACACGGGCAACCTTAGGGGAGCCGCCCGAGCATTGCCGGCTTTGAAGGAGAGCTTTTTTTACAGCTTTCTTGAAGAACCCCATGTTATAGTCCACTGGGAATGCCTCAGCTGGAAGGTTGTCCTATAACCTACACGTCCGTGGTAAAAAGGAGCGTGCAAAGCGGACTGTGGAGGACCGCCACGAGTCCAGATGGTGCCGGTGGAACTTTAACCTTCGTCTGGTGGTATAATCATGGAATGGTGATGTAGGCATCAATTTGAAGAGTTCCTCGGAGCACTCACCATAGTAAAGTCGGTAGAACACGCAGAGCGAGCCTATGTCTCTTCGCAAGCTAAGCGGTTCTAGCCTGTCAGTCAATCTTGGGTCGTTGACGATTCGGACTGCGCGCTTTTCAACGGAGTCAAATGGGTGTAGCTGGTACTTCGGTGCTCCTGCCCAGAGATGGGAGCAGTACTCCATGTGGGGTCTGACCTGGGCCTTATACAGCGTCAGGAGTTGCCCCGCAGTGAAGTACTGCTTCGCTCTGTTGAGGACACCAAGCTTTTTTGATGCCAAGCTCCAGCGAGTTCTCGACTTCAGACACAAGTTTGATTCTGCTTTCCTCCACTTGTGACCTAGAGGCATTGGCTCGACAGGTGTATAGTGCGTCCACCGAACTATCATCTGCATAGCAATGTATACTGCGTGATTGTTGCAGCATGTCATTGATATGCAGAATGAATAGTGTAGGGGACAGCACTGAGCCTTGGGGAACACCGGCGTTAATGGGCTTCATATCTGAGCAGCATCCGTCAACAACGACCTTAATCTGCCGCTCAGATAAAAAGCTAGCCACCCAGTTGCATAGCCTCAAGGGAAGACCGTAAGATGGAAGCTTCGCGAGAAGGGCCTTGTGCCAGACCCGGTCAAAGGCCTTTGCGATATCCAGGCTGACTGCCAAAGCCTCCCCGTTACCCTCGATGGCTTCAGCCCAGCGGTGTGTGAGGTACACCAAGAGATCACCGGCCGACCGGCCCTGGCGAAAGCCGTACTGACGATCGCTGATCAACCGATGTCTCTCGAGGTACCTAAGGAGCTGTGTGTTTATAACACGCTCCATCACCTTAGAGAGCAGGGAGGTTATCGCAATAGGCCTGTAATTGGACGGGTCACTGCGGTCACCCTTTTTCGGAATTGGGTGTACTAAGGCTACCTTCCACGAAGACGGTACTGTACTTGTGGTGTAGGAAAGCGAGAATAAGCGCGTTAAGACGGGAGCCAACTCGGGAGCGCACGTCTTTAGTATGATCGCGGGGATATCATCCGGCCCGCTCGACTTCTTGACATCGAGGGCTTGCAGAGCTCGTCTGACGGCCTTTTGAGTGAAACGCACGTCCTTCATCGAGCTCTCACACTGCCTGATGGTCGGCGGTGCGGCGCCTCCGTCGTTCAGAGTCGAGTTTGAGGCAAACAGGGTACCCAGGAGATCGGCCTTCCCTTTTGCCGTGTGAGCCAGAGTATCGTCCGGTTTCCGTAAAGATGGTAAAGACGACCGACAGAAGTTACCTTCGACAGCCTTGGCCAGCGACCAAAAAGCTCGACTCCCGCAAGGGTAGCTTGATAGACGCTGGCCAATTCTACCGATGTGCCTAAACTTCGCCTTGGCTGTTTGCTTCTTTGCCGAACGGGAGGCAGCGTTGATTTTTTTTCGAAGCTTAGACGTTTCGGGGTCGTTGCGCGCGTGCGCATCAGCCCAGGTTTTAAACGCTTCTTGCTTAAGGCTTGAAGCCTTAGCGCAAGACCCATTAAACCAGGGCTTGTTTCGCCCGTTGTATTTTATATTCTTTCTAAATCTTTTTAGTCCTGACTGTACTCCAGCTTATTACCCACTTTTCTCTCGCTATCATCAGTTTCTCTTTGCAAATTTAAACTGAAAAATAGGGTGTTTTTTAAAGTGCGTACTCTGTATAAAAATTGTATGGCCGGTTTGATCCAATTATTGTAAACCTGATAGTCATATTTACCTAAAGGGGGTCTTATGAGCGGTTTAAAACTTGCGACAGCGGTTTGGTCACAAACTCATATCTCTATCAACCTGCATTTCATCCCCTTACGCAATACGGAGGTGCAAAAAATTTAGTTAAGTTAACATTTGGTGCTGTTAACAACGTTTTCTACAGCATCATTATGATATCTATTACTAGTAGGTAATATTCCGGAGTATAACACCAGTTAAAGTACGTTAAATTCGGTACTGAAACCATCTGTTAATTTCATATTAGACCTTAGGTAATTGTTCCTTAGTTTATTTAAATTCAAGTCCCGTCAAAATCGGTCCAACCGTTTAAGAGATTAGCCCCAACAAACAGACAGACAAAATAAAAGTAGCCTGAGTTATTTCTTAATAGGTACATCAGCTACCTGCCAGTGAAAGTCCCGTCAAAATCGCTCCAGCCGTTTCAGAGATTAGCCGGAACAAACAGACAGACAGATAGACAGGCAGGCAGACTGACAAAAAGTGTAAAAAATGTTATTTTGGTATAAGTACCGTATAAACATTCATACGCATGTAAGGTAGTAAAAAGCGGTTATTTTAATATTACAGACAGACACTCCAATTTTATTTATTTGTATGTATAGATGGCAATGTGTGTATTATCATATTTACAATTGTTAAATATATTCATACACCGAACCGCAAACAGCTGCTATAATTTCTCCAGTTAGCAACAAAAATCGTAAGTCACATTGTCATCGTTATTTTCGTCGAATTGTTACGTGTCTGCGGGACTAAGCACCGATTTTATTGTTTCTTGTATTTTTATTGCAGGTTTTATTGGTTCTATGAATTAATTTTAAATATGATAATATCTATACATATAATAAAACTGTAAGCAGGGTCAATTCTGTACATTGCATATAAATTTAAAAAAATACTTCTAGGGGTCTTTTTATAAGTAACAGAAGCTAAAAATATAAGTTTTGAAATTTTTGTCTGTCTGTCTGTCTGTCTGTCTGTTGTTAGCTTTTCACGCAAAAACTACGGGACGGATTTTGATGAAACTTTTTTTGTTTTATATATATTGGTCCTCGCTAACATTTAGGCTATAGATAATTTTAAAAATCACCCTTTAAGGGTGTGAAATGAGGGATGAAAATTTGTATGGAAAACTTGGATTTTTTCAATAGATTTTCTTGAAATTTGGTATAAATATTTTGTAATCAAAATAAAAGAATACGTGTTTCAGCATTTCCCGAAATTCACCTTTTAAATGTCAATTTTCTTTGAAACTCTTTGAAAATTGAGTGTCGAAACTTGATGTACAGAATATTTTTGTGCAGAGTAATATACTTATAATTTTATATTTGTAATCTTTACTAACATAGTAAGAATTCTATTTAAGTTTTTTTTAAAACTACCCCTCAATAGCAAATAAAATGGATTCGAAAGTTGGTATCTCAAGCGTACAATAATTAACCTTAACTTAATATTTCATTCTCAAATTCTTTTGCTTCTTTGAATGATGTGTTTACTGATATATTGTTGAATGAATTTCCGTAACATTAGTGTATATTTCATATCAATCGGGTGATAAACAAAAAAGTTATGTTCATTTACACAATACGCGACATAAACTTAAAAGGCACTTTGGGGAATTTGTATGAAAGTTTCGGTAACAGCCCATTCAAAACCATAAATAAAAGTTTAAATTTAAGTAAAATTATTTTGAACTCTCACTAATATTGTCGACTATATTAAATATACTCAGATCAGCTTACTGTATTTTCTTTCGTTGGCCGAGAATGGCTAGACTATAGGTACCTAATAAGTGCATCGCGAGCCTTACCGCCGCCGAACCTTACATCACAGGCTCCATTGAGTTAGTTGCTCAGCTTATTAGTCTTCTTTTGGGGTGGAAGATTATGAACAGGCTGCAGCTGAAACGATTATTATCATTATATCAAGCTGCAACCTTTTTAGCATTCCACTGCTGAGCATGGAGCTCTCCCAATATTGAGGAGGCCTCTAGCTCTGATGAACCGAAATCCAAATCTTACAATCTCAATGCATCCAGCATTAAGGTTGTAAGATACGGAATCTAAACCTTCATACAGAATGTACAAAGCCTTAACAAAACGAGACTACTGCAGACATCTAGGTGACGAATAGTTAAACTTTTAGTGAACCAACTGTTAATCTCAATTATCTACCTATTTGGTAATTTGACATTCGATTTATCAACCACAAAGTTTACATGTCATACTGTAGATGGCGTTATTGAGCAATATTCAATTCTTCTCCAAAGTGATTCGATGGAGATAATTTCAAATAAAAGCCTTAAGTCTAATAAAAGTAAGTACATAGTGTAAAAAAAATAAAAAATAACATTTCACACGTATAGCCTCACATTAGGGTAGATATACCCTGTGTCTTGGGTGCCATGAACACACATAGAGACAGAAACAACCACCCAGACCGAGAACAGTTTAAACTCATCATTGAAATTTCTGCTTCGCCCGGATTCTAACCCGGGACAGTTCGATTAGCAGCCCGGCATGGTAAACTATGCGCCACGAGGGTTGTCCCATCGTTGGGTAGGTATACGTATGATGCTGAACATTGTTAATTGGACCACAGATAACTTAACTCATTTTTTGCGTCTCTTTATTGCGTACGGGCTGAGGGCTCATCCACACACGTTGACTGATGGAGATATTAAGGATTCTTTAAAGATTCTTTATAAAAATATTCTTTATTTCCAAATACAGATAGCAAACTGTGTAGAGACCCTGCCTTTTGCTTTAGTTTTCACTGTGTTATATGAGTTATGACTTATGACCAAACTGCTGTCCGCAAGTTTTAAACCTATAGTTTATTAATTGACCTTACAATTATTTTTCCGATTGTTACACGTGTATGTTTAGAAATTTTATCTCCCAAGTACAAGTAGTTGTATAGTGCACCTCTTTTCTGCAGTAGGTTAAAGCTATGTATATAGAATGAGTCTATACATTCTTTGCAGTATAAATTCACCCAATTTACTAAAGATACAATTTTTAACATAGATGAAGCCACGGGCACAGCAATATCTCTTAACTTTAATAAACGAGGTACATATTTGTAAAGAGACTCTGATTGCGCGAGAAAAGCGAAACGTGAGAAAAGTGGATAGTAAGATCAGTACAGTAAGCATTCTTTACTGTTTTAGGTTTGAAGGATTTAGAAAAAATACATTAGGTTTCTTCTGAACATATGAACATTGTATTATAAGTGATTTCACTATAATGTAAGAATAATCTACCTACTACTTATTTAATGCAAATAAATAATCTTTAATTTTTAATCAGTCCATTTTATAAAAGTCTTTATACACGCGGACGACGTCGCGGGCACAGCTAGTTCCGTAATAAAATGTAGCCGTGATTTAAGATGCTTCATTGGACCTTGGAGTCAAAAATCTGGATTCGTATTATAGTTTTCTTTTTTTTATTCCTAAAAATTACCGCCCTAGGTATTACTCAATCATGGGGTACAGGTAGGATACAGGATACTGATAGAATACAGTTGGTAGGTAATTCCACTTCGGAAATCTATACTGATTTATCAATGTTAAATTTATAACCAAATAAAAAATATGCGTTTGTTGGCATATATCGAGAGTTTTAACTTTAATGTATTTCCCAGCAATCAACTTATTAGTATTTTATTATACATGTATAAAAAGGAATAAGTTCATCTGTACTTTTAAAATGACTAAATTTTGATCACATTCTTTCGGATAGTATATCCGCTAACAACTTACCTCTGTATAGTTGGAAGAAAAAAATAAGATCCTTCTCATTTAAAAGACGTTTTAAGAAAACAGGTCGAGATATTCATAAATCGAATTTTAGTTATTTTTTTTCGATAGTAGGTCTTAAATTTTTTGTATTATATATAATATGTATATATTTTAATCCTTCAAACTTTATTATCAAAAGAAACGCAGATAGATATTTATTATTAAATCACGATAAAAATTTGATTCCAGTTTCCCACTTCTCCAGACCATATAACTGATATAGTAGCTAATAATCTTTATTGATTTAAACTTTATAATTTAAAGGAGAGCAAATATTAAATAATTTAATCGAAACCTTCAATATAATCGTGCGGTCCCAGCGGAAATGGCGTATACTAGCAGAATACTCATTGCGTTGTACAGTACAGGCGCCAAAAGTAAATGTTAATCCGTTCGGTTCATTAACTATATTGCAACTGAACCACGATTTTCCTTCAGTCAATTATTGACCAGGCATTAGCACACGCGATTTTTCGCGATTGCATACATTTTTGTTCAATATTTCCTAACATAACATTGTCATTAGCAGAATTACTTCAGCGCGGTATTGCTTTGTGTACTGGATTAGATTTTAAAGAAGTTCTTCATAAATAGGACGATGTGTGTGAAGTTTATATTATTAAGTTTAGAAAGGATTAGTAAAAAGTGAAAGTGATATTTTAAATAAGTAAATTGTAAGACAATTATGATAATAGTGTAACAATTGAATGTATTTTGATGGTAACTGTTTTTGCGTTAAGTGATCATGGCGCCATCAAGCGGCGGCCTCGCGTACTTCTTCGTTTCACATCTCACAACCAGTCAGACGATAGAGCGGACTTCGGACTTAATAGTTCTGACTACTCGGTAAGAGGTGGCGCTGTATAACCTTAGCTTAGAAATTTCTACATATTATGTAGCGACAGTAAAAAACGTAGTGTTTAATTTCTCTATGCAGTAAAATATAAACCCATTGATTAGTTATTATATGTATATTTAAACGATTCTTATACTGAAATCATTATGTCATTGTATGTATCAAATATGATATTTGTTTTAATTAAATAAAAAACACTTTATTTTTTTCCACAGGCCGAGCCGGGAGATACCATTGCAACTACCAAAGAAGGTTAGTAATTAAAAAACCTCTATAGTAAACGTTACAATTAACCTCATAAAAATCTATTTAAATTGGGAGATGACCAAGATAAGATAGGATTGAGTTATGCTTTACTGTGGCAGGCATTGTCTGCGTCTCCTATGACCTTTCCCACGGTCCACTCTATCTGTATACCAAATTTCATTAAAATTGATTCAGTAGTTTAAGCGGGATAGCATAGCAGACAGACAGACAGACAGATAGAGTTACTTTCGAATTTATAAGTAGGGCTTTAAAGAAATATTGATTTATTAATCACCCAAAAAACCATTTCCAGAGGAATGGGTGACTCGCAAGAAACGCGATGTGACCACTACGCGACAAATAGCGACGAGGGTGAAGCGCGAACTGGTGCTGGAAGACGGTCGCATTCTCTTAGACTCTGGTCCAAAGATCTCTACCTCCGTGAACGAGGATACGCACACGACAAACTTTCAACAAACTGAGGTATGTATAGCAACGGTACTACAAATATTTTGAACAAGTGTGAAGTTTAAAATGGCCTTTATCTAAAATTATTTTTTTGTAAGGGGGCTATTTTTTATAAATTTCACCCGTAGATAATTATGTTTTGTTAGCGCCTCCTTAATACTGAAGCGTAGGACAAGTGCTTTGACTTCTCCTTCTAAATCTGAGCCTAGTATACTCGTAGCTCCATAATTTCGATGATTTTGGGTCGCCAGAGTTCGAACTCGAATAATATCATGTGTTATGATGTGTAAAATCCTTTTTAGGGTTTCTTACCTCGAAAGGAAAAAAACGGAACTTTGATGTCCGTCCGTCTGTCTGTAAAGACTCTTTTTCAGGAACTCGTGGAGGTATCAAGCTGAATTTATATCAAATACTACTATGTTTACTGTCCCTTGGAGCTGTGAATCGAACTTCCCAGCCAGCGCAATCAAAAGATACATCCGTTTTTGCCGCAAATTTCCGCAAATTTTAGACACTCGCAAGGGAATCAAAATTTACGGGTACTTCCCGTGAACTCAGAATCTTGAAATTTCGAAGCAACGTCTTATAGCACAGACAAAGGAAAAATTGCAAAAAATTGTAAATTAGGTGCATATATTTACCTTGCATTGCATTTAAAAAATACGGAATCCTCAGTGGGCCTTGGCCGGTTTTTTTCTGGGTGGAATGGATGGAAAATTTCGGTTTCTGGCCCACTTATATAGGAGAAAACCATTGCTCGATCTCATAAGGACTGTCCGCTTGTTTAATAGTCTTAAAAAATTTGCACCTTTTTTGTCAAACCCCTTAATGTCCCACTGGTGGGCACAGGTCTCTTTTTGCAATTGAGAGAGTTAAGTCATAGTGCCCTAAACTCGAATGCGGCTGGCGTGTTAGTGAAAATCATGTCTTCGAAATATTTCTTTAAAAAAATATTCATTTCGATGTTTTCCCTTGCCGTAGAACTTCGATAAATTCGCACATAACTTCTTACTCAGATGTGGGCACCGGGTTTTGAACTCGGAACGGAACTCGGAATACTTACATTCAGCTAGCGCTGCTTCTACACCTGAATAAAATGGTGAAAGCATCGTTACACATAATATTATCGTATTGAGGTTCCTCGAATAATGTTTCCGCACGTGAGAGACGAGCATGCTTTCTGTTTTGTTTAGCTTTGTTTCTCACACGAGAAACAGCTAATTATCCAATTAAATGTATAATTATTAATTAAACGTCGTTTTATTACAGCACAGAGTACCGGACGGACAGAAGGAAGATGAAGCTGCTGCGATCGACGAGGAAAAGAGGAGGGAGGTGCTTGATGGTAAGATTATTGAAAACTAGCGGACGCTCGCGTGGACTTTGGTATTACTCATAGCATAACTAAAGCCTAAAGCCTTCCCCGATAAATGGACTATCCAATACAAAAGGATTTTTTAATTCGAACCAGTAGTTCCTGAGATTAGCGCGTTCAAACAAAGAAACTCTTCAGCTTTATACATTAGTATAGATTAAAAAAAATTAGCTGACGACTTTGCAGTATACTACAGTACAATATAATATACGATATGCCAGCATCATATTCAAGTCCAAGACAAGTATTCCCATTGGTGTGATATATCTGAATATCGTTCAAAATTCAGGTGACTCCCAATCAGACTTCGCCGAAATCCTCATATTTTATCTCTTCTCTACTGCGTCTTATTCAATCCTCCAAAACTCCTTTTCTGCTGTTGCTGTCCGCCTATGGAATAGGCATGATGACGCTATTAAAGAATCAGAGAATAAATGGTTTTAGAGAAAAATATATGCTAAAAAAGTTCTAAAATATGATCCCGTTTTAATATAAACACTAAGATTAATAAGATTTTCAATAAAATAAAAGTATTAAATATAGCAATCGGCCATGTTATCTGAAACGCCAATCAAAAGGAATGACGTCACGTCTCAGTAAAAGGCATCGTGTTGCTTGAAGTTTGACGAGCAAGCCGACGCCATGACACCTACTAGCGTTTTCGCGCTTAATTCAAATTACATAGCAGAAAATGCATTAATTTACGTTAAAACTTAAGTTTATTGCTGAAATAAACTTTTTTGAAACTAGGAGACGTGTACCTACAATAAGGAAAGGTATTTAAAAATCTGTCATCATGCCTATTCTCTTCCCAAAACCATCCGTCTTGCTACTTCACTCCACTCCTTTAATTGCCAAGTCGAAGAGCATTACTTGCAATCCTGACTTGGTATCTCCTTTTCATTCACTTTCTCTCCTTTACATTTTAATCTGTACACTATCATGACCTTAAATATATTACTTTTTCTAGCCCTGGCCCTGGGCACATTAACATAACTGTACACCTGCCTCTTCAACATCTTTTATATTTTAAACTACTTGCCCATGGTTGCCTGGAAAAAATCACTGTTTCGCGAAAAGGCCGCCATTTGTACTATATTTGTTTGTTTCGTGTAAATATTTCATTTTTGTATTGTGGTGTACAATAAAGAGTTTAATAAATAAATAAATAAGATATCAGAGCGATAAAAATAAAACGTATTTTTCCTAGGAATTTCCTAGTAATGGTTCTGCCGGTAAAGTATCACCTCTGAAATCAGCACATAAATAAAAAACTACAGCGAGCACCTAATATAATTTTACTCTTGTGAAACTCGCACCGCAGGGCACGGGTCTTTCTTGGTGGTTGGGTTGGGTTTCTTCTTTCTTTCTGTAGCTTCTTGTAGCTTGTAGCTGTAAGAAAGCTAATTATTGTATACCTCATACTTTAAAACAGGGCTGAAGTTTTTCTCCGTCTGCTCTTTTCTTTCTTAGCATTGCCTAAGCGCACCCAGAGCAGAATCCGTACAGTGAATAAAGAATATTTCATTTCATTTCATTTCTTACTCTACCACGCTGTACCAATGCGGGTTCATGGCCAATCTGTGATGTCCGAGTGGTAAGGAACGTGGTCTCCGACGCGGGAGATGCCGGGTTCAAATCCTCGGTGAGCACCTCTGACAAAAGAAATCTGTAATGTGCGCATTTCATAGCTGCTCCACGGTGATGGAAAATATTGTGATATTTTATTGATTATGATGATTTCCATCGCCGTGCATGCCTGAGAGAAACTCTTGATTCCTTGAAGGTATGATGTCCACCACCCGCCCACTGGCCCGCTTGGTGTATTATGGACTAAATCCCTTTCACATGATAGATTTCATGATACATTTCACCTGTGCATAGCAATGGGGCATAAAAATGGTAGAAAATAATGTATCGATAACAACCAGGACCAGTTTATAACATAGTCCTCCAAAGCACGTAAAAGGAGCATAAAAGATTGCTACATTACACTGTTTGTCTGTTATTTCTTAGGTTTAAAACTAACATTACAGATAACCCAAGTCGTTAGTTTACCTATTTTTTCCAAGTAATGATTATCTAGTTAACTATTTCAATTTGTCTGATAATACTGGAATAAGTTAACAACTCAAAAGCCACTGTGACTAAAATGATTTTTTTCTTGTAAAGCTTAACAGTAGTAGACTTTACATTTCTCATACCTACCGTTTCTTCGCAGTACTTGACGCACCCAGCGGAGAGGTGGCGCCGGCTGGTGCCAAGGTGCTGGTGTCATCCGCAGTAGTCGCCAACCCGGACGGCAAGGTTCGCGAGAGCCGGGACAGGCGCGTACTTACCCGCAACGTGACAGAGCGTGTACAGGAGACCGAAGAGCGGTTCCACCGTGGCGACACCACGCATGATGTGAGTAGCTTTGATCTTTTTGGTGTACTGTACAATCCGTGGAATTGCCCTGTGATTTAATGTGCACATTATGCTTAAGGCGAGAGTTTTCGTGAGGCACAAAGCGCTCCATACAAAACGCGAGTTCTTCATACATTACGGTGAAATTCGGATAAAATTAGCGATTGATTTTTGGAAATTCATTATCAATACTTAATACCGTCTTTTTGCAAGTAGCTTAATTAATATTTGCAGTTTTTTTTCACTGCAGCGAAATAATGATAATGATGTATTGAAGATTTTGTATATTATCAAATAAAATCGTCAAATCGCTATAAATAAATAGTTTAAGGCTAGGAGAGTGGACCTAATAATTTCTTTGTCAACAGTATTATTTGTGTAAATAAGTTTGATCCTTTTTCAGTCCGGTCGTTTTATAGGCGGTAGAACTGTGAAATATGAGTAGTTATTGTTTTATTTCATCCAATATTTTATTCAAAATCCTTATAACTTAAGAAGAAAAAAAAGATAACTATAAAATATATAGTTTTTAACGGTTAAAATTGCAAATCACTTGATTTCCCATAGTATTTGGTACTGTGTTTGCGGACTGTGACGTCATTTCTTCGCTTCGTTAGTATGGGCCGTTTTTAACGCAACGCGGTGAGCTTTAACTTTGGTCCATATTTCTGTCAATAAGGGTGCTCCAATCGATGTGGTCTCTTAAAACACTTGATCGATATGCCAAAAAGGATTAATTGATACAATAAAAAAAATGCAAGTTCCCTATTGTGAAGTTGTCTAAGTTTTTAACGATTAAGTATAGTGACGTCATTGTTTAGGATCGCCTTTCGCTATACAAAATAATAGTAGCTCCGTTTTACTAGAAACGGACAAACAATATTCTGTAAACATTTATAACATTGTTGTTCTTCAACCTAAATATTATTTTTGTGTAGGTAATATTTTTTTTTATTATAGTAGTAGCAATTATTGTTCTTGCCAATTGTAAAGTTTTTTCCTAAAAAATACGCCAATTTTTTAGTGCCTGAGTGCGTGTCGTGATTGACGCGACGTAGGTTGATAGCAGGTATAGCGCTTATAATTTGGACAAATCACGCACGAGTTGCTCCGTTGATCACCTTGACAATGAAATTTGTTCTGGTGACCGCAGTTGATGGTAGTGTCGCAAGTTTTATGGTAATACTTTTTCTTTGAAAAAAGTATTTTTCTTCTTCTTATATACGTACTTTTTCTTCTTTAAAGTTGCAGATAACAATGGCACGAAGTGTCAAGTAGTTTTAGAGCTTGTCTTACGTTGTACATCTAGTCGGGAAACACACTTTGCCAATGAAACACAATGGAACTACTTCGCTTCAGAAATGGGTGCAGCGAAGGAATTTCCCCGGTCAAATCATGATAGACTACATATAAAAAGTAATTTATAAATATTATTTATTTATTCACCACCAACCCGCACTAGGCCAGCGTGGTGGACTATGGCCTAAATCCCTCTCAATTGTGAGAAGGAGACCTGTGCCCAGCAGTGGGACATAAAAAAGGTTGAAAAAAAAAGTTATTTATAATTTTAAAAGTAATTTATTTATAAAGCATTTAGCAAGCAAAAAGACAAGAAAGTTGTGTATTACGATACTTATCTGCATATTTCTCATATTATAGATATATGTCATAATATCAAAGTTACGATCACAGGTTACGATTAAATCCATTTTAAATGTATCGATACTACTTACTATTTCAAACTGAACGTGTAGGTACGTTAGTAATAATAGGTATTCTGTGGTGTACGTAAGTTCGAAAGTCATCGAAAATGTTATCTACTGTCTACTGACTCTAAATGGTGACCGCTTTACTACGCCAGTACTCTGCTTTCTTCGGTAAGTAAGCTCACTAGTCAGTTTCTGATATCAATTTTGCATTTTGCACAGACACACGTACTGTTTACTTTTTGAGCTTTTGGCGTCGAGCCGCTGAAGCCCGCGTTGTACGCCTCATCCGTTATCCCTTCTTATTACTATAAATTCGAAAGTAACTCTGTCTGTCTGTCTGCTACTCTTTCCCGCTTAAACTAATGAACCAATTTTAATGAAATTTGGAACACAGATAGAGTGGACCTTGGAAAAGGACATAGTATGTTTTTTATCCTACGGGAACCTATAAAACGGGTACACGCGGGCGAAGCCGCTGGCGGAAGGCTAGTTTAACATATCTACTTGTTTTTCTTATGCAAAAATTGTTCATTACAACCAACGCACATATTTCACATGTTCGTACTTTGAGCAATTTACGACCGCTTTTAAACCCTCGGGGGGATGACGAAACTTATCGCCATAACATGCGAGGGGATAGTTGATAGAGTGTCAGGGTTCGATTCCGTTCAGTGTAGATACGGAGTGATGCACGCTAATGGAGCTATGGGAACTGAACGCCGATGTAACTTGTCTTAGAGTTTGTGCAAACGGACTGCGTAGGATTTACGAGATTTACGAGATTTAATGGTAGAAACAGACTATTTTCATCATCAGTAAAATAACATAGTTTTCACTATGTAACTTATATAAATAGCGAAGCGCGCATGGCCCGGCGGTTAGCGTAGAACGCAAACGATCTATGCAACTAAGCGAAACGGGCGCGGTCGGGTGTGAGATGGGTGACCGCTAGTGGCAAAAAATTTCATGCGCGTTTCCGTGCTTCGGAGGGCACGTTAAGCCGTCGGTCCCGGTTGTTGTCGATAGATAACAGTCGTTAAACCTTGTCGGAGGCCTTATGGGCGGTTTGAAAACATCCGACAGCGGGTTGGCCACTAACCCGCATCTCCACCAACCCGCATTGGAGCAGCGTGGTGGAGTAAGCTCCAGGCCTCCTTAATAATGGGGAGAGACCCGTGCCCAGCAGTGGGACGCAAAAAGGGTTGCAGCCAAGCCAACTTATATAATAATAGGTTTCAAATCTGATTTTTTTTTAAAACTGTTTTTCATCCTTTTTTCACGGCAAAGAAAACACAGCAATGATTTAATAATCAGATATAAGATTCATTCCGATTTTAGTACCCTATTTTTAATAGCTCCGGATTTTTGTATTTTATTTAGTTGGTAAGTAATTTATTTTTGTATCCCTTCAAACTATTATATAATTATTATTGTGGTGTTAGTGTTGAGGTCCCGGCGTCTGGTCCCGGGAGTTGTTTTAATGTTTTATCAATGATCGTCATGTCCCTGTGGCTGATGGCAGTATCCAGGTTGAGGTCATTGATTGCCGCTGTTGTTGCCTTTGAAGCCGCCTGTGACGGGGACAGAGGTTAAAATTAAATGTGCTCTCTAACAGCGGAAGTGCGTTTGAATTTTGACATTAGCGATCACCTATCCAATTTCATAGTGACCCATAGATTGATTAAGTGAATAATTTTTGCTAACCATAAAGAAAGAAAGGTGCTCTTTGTATTGTGGTAGAGATTTGCCATTTCTTTCGTGCTAAACTTTATAAGCCATACGATTAAAATTATAACCTGACATTGCGTTTTTACCACATAGACGACCCCTGTGGCGTAACGGTTATCGTGCTGGACCGCCGATCGGATGGGTCCCGGGTTTGATTCCCGGCGCAACTAAAATTTGAATGAATAATTTAAATTTCCGTTCGCGGTCAGGGTGTTTGTGTTTCTGTCTGTATGTGTTAATGGTACCCACGACACATGTTATATCTACCCTACTGTGGGGCTATGAGTGTGAAACGTTATATTTAAAACGTTATTTATAGTTGTCTCATTCATAAAATCGTGTAGTCCACATTAACTATCGCCCGTCTGCGTCTGTTCTAAGACGTTGAGCTATTTCTAGACAGAGATAAAGTATTTTGTATTATTTATGTGTTAACGTTGAAACACATCTATGAGTTATTTGACGTGAGATATCTATGAGTACAGTCAATCAAGACAGATTCTTCATATCATACAATAAATACATTCGTGCATAGAATATACGCGTTTATAACACAGGTTTCTTTTTAACTCAAGGTCGATATACGTAACATATCTATGAAAATGAAAATGTATCAAATAAGTACTCGTGTCTAAAATTCTAATTGGTATGCATAATTTTGTGTATAAGTGTAAGGGAAAAATTCAAAAAAGCTTTTATTATTTAATAATAAATTAAAATTTAAAATTTTATTATAATTTAAGCTTTTATTATATCTAACTTGCTTTTAATAAACGTACCTACGTAGAAAAGACATCAACGTGAGCAAGCTTTAAATATTTGTTTCCCTCACTCTAAGATAAACTATGTTTAGTTTTTAAGAGTGTGATAAATAAATTATGTATCATTAAAAAAAGTGTAATATTAAAAAATTAATATTAAGTTTAAAGAAAATATTATTCTTTTGTCATATTTTTTAGCCTTATACTTAAATAATAAAAGAGATAAAATGTAACGCTAAGCTAAAACTGGTTCGTCTTGTTATTGTATGTTAAAATCATAAGTTTATTCGAACAAACCTACAATAAATAATCTTCAACAATTTTTATTAACAAGGGGCCTTAGGTATTCATTAAAATAAATAAATAAATAAATAACGCTTCACACTCATAGCCCCACAGTAGGGTAGATCGTGTCGTGGTTGTCGTGGGTACCATGGACACATACAAGACAGAAACACAAACACCCAGACCGAGAACTTCTGCTTCGCCGGGAATCGAACCCAGGACCCTCCGATCGGCAGTCTGGCATGGTAACCATTACGCCACGCGGGTCGTCTATCCATACTAATATTATACATTCGAAAGTAACTCTGTCTGTCTGTCTGTCTGTCTGCTACGCTTTCCCGCTTAAACTACTCAACCAATTTTAATGAAATTTGGAACACAGATAGAATAGACCTTGGGAAATGACATAGGATAGTTTTTATCCTACGGGAACCTATAAAACTGGATCACGCAGGCGAAGCCGCTGGCGGAAGGGTAGTTATAAATAATTTTATAATATATTTATGCAATTATTTTTTACTTGCAAGGTCCACTTAGGGAATGATGAGCGGAAAAAAATAACTAAGAATTAAGTTTAATTTAAACAAAAATAAAGACTACAATCCATAGAGTTTACTCGATACGCGGTAGTAAAAGTTCAGGGTATCACTACTTCTTGTACGTATTGTTGCGTACTGAGGTCATCTTAGTCGTGATCTTTGAAGGCAATCAAGTTGTCATTTTGGTAACAAGTGCTTCGCATACCACAGTTGTTTACTCTCCTAATTTTAGATACCATTCAATATTACGAGTACCCAATCGTTGCAATTGGTATTGGCTCATTCAATTTTGCAATGTCTATATTTCAGATGTAGCTAAGCTGTGACTGTTATCAATGTTTGAACGACAGTTTTTCGATTAAATGCGATCCCAATCAATAAGATAATAATATTATATATTTAATGTTAAGCGCGTATGGCCCAGCGGTTAGCGTAGAACACAAACGATCTATACAACTAAGCCACATGGACGCGGTCGGATGTGAGATGGGTGACCGCTAGTGACAAAAAATTTCATGCGTGTTACCGTTCTTTGGAGGGCACGTTAAGCCGTCGGTCCCGATTATTGTCCATAAATAACAGTCGTTAAACCTTGTCGGAGGCCTTATGGGCGATTTGAAAACATCCGACAGTGGGTTGGCCACTAAACCGCATCTCCACCAACCCGCATTGGAGCAGCGTGGTGGAATAAGCTCCAGGCCTTCCCAATAATGTAGAGAGACCTGTGCCCAGCAGTGGGACGTAAAAAGGGTTGCATCCATTTAATGTTATTTCTGATTTTATTTATTTTAAATGAAATTACGTATGATCTTAATTTTGTAAATAACTAGAGGCGACCCGCGACTTCCGCCTTCGATGTTCTCTCCTGCACCTTCCGATGCTTACGGCAGCACGCAGCCACGCACACACCACCGCCCTTCCCGGGGCTGCTGGCTGGACGGATCGAGCTCCCACTCACACCGTCCATAACCCCGGAAGCCCTCTTTTAGTCGCCTCTTACGATCAGGCAAGTGATACCGTAGCTCTATTCTTAATCACACGATCAGCTGTCACGTGTGACCATTATCAACCTATACCCATTCTGTTATCTCAAATATATTATTATGTACTTGTTTTTAAAAGAGTGCTGGGAGTTTTTTTCCGCCGCCTTTTTTCTCTCAGCTCAACATCTAGCCCAAACGGGCACTTAAAGGCGATGACCGGGAAAAAATGACATTCATTAAGCGAATATTTTGTATTCCTAATATGAAATAAATATTTTTTCTTTTCTTTTCAATCCCGAAGCTCGTGCCTACGAAACACTAATATTAATACATAAAAACTGTACCTTCTAGTTCTTGAATGAAATTATTCACATCAGATTAAACATGGACGAGCGTTGTTTACGATCGTGGCTACAAAAAGAAAGAAAAACGCCTCATGGCAAAATGGAGCATCGTGTTATTCAGATGAGTGTTCACATAAATCGATGGGGATTTTGAAATTATAATTTGTTCGCTCTATATCGCCGCGGGCGCCGCCTACGCACCGAACTGGCCGGGATTTATTACATATTATTTGTCATTAGTATTATGTGGCTGCAACCCTTGTCCTACTCTTGGGAAAGATCTTTCCTTCTAGTTTTTTAAAGTTTAGTCTAGTATTAGGTCTCCGCAAAAGATTTAAGGTCTGTTCATAAACGTTTTTGTCTTTACTGTATGCCTTCTCATGTTCAGTTAATCCTAAATTAAGTTCATTCCGTTGTTGGCTGCAACCCTTTTTACGTCCCACTGCTGGGCACGGATTATTGGGGACCCATTATTGGGGCGGCCTAGAGCTTACTCCACCACGCTGCTCCAATGCGGGTTGGTGGAGATGCGAGTTAGTGGCCAATCCGCTGTCGGATGTTTTCAAACCGCCCATAAGGTCTCCGACTAGGTTTAACGACTTTAATCCATCGACAACAACCGGGACCGAAGGCTTAACGTGTCCTCCGAAGCACGGAACACGCATTTTTTTTTGCCACTAGCGGTCAACCATCCCACGCCCGACCGCGCCCATTTGGCTTAGTCGCATAATCGCTTGCGTTCTACACTAACCACCGGACCATGCACGCTTTGCGTTCCATTGTTAAACAAAATAAATTAACTCACGAGAAAAATGGCCACGTACTATCAAGGAGCCACCGCCACCCTTGTAACTTCAAGCAAGCTTGCATCTTCTTAGCTTTCTAGATTGTATGCAGCTGCACTACTACTCCAAAGGCTGATGGTCACATTATTAAAGTGTGGCCGGCATCCGCACATTTTCAAAGACACCAAAAAAATTTCTTCTCTACAGAATTTGCAGAGCGGTAGTGGTTCTCCACGAACTAATTTATGACCTAATCTTACCAATCATAAAATAAACAATTTGGCAATAATTAAGTTCGTCTTTTATCTGCTGTCCCTACAAGTCCAATTCATTACAGTTAAGGAGAATGAAACAAGTGGTCATTAGTTCCTACGTACGTTTGCGATTACATGTTGACTTTATTTATATAAGAATTATCGGTAAAAATCTTATGTACACATCTGCTTATTGTGCAACGTAAGCATATGCAGTTTTAATACTGCCTCAGTTACACAATTTCATGATAATCGATTTGAATAAATGAATGAAGTTATGCAAAACGTTTGTCGATAACACCTTCCGGGTCAATAAGCTCATCAATTGATATTTAAATTAAAGTAAATTAAATAAATTTTACACAGCAGGAAAGATTTTTTTTATTTAAATCAATAAAAGTAAGGTGGTAAAAGAAAATACTTTTACTACGTATAAAAGTCGGATCAGAAAGTAGGATCAGAAAAATGCCATACGATTGTGTCAGTACGTCCTATCGTAATTTACTTACCGATTCTAGAAATTTACTACAGCTTATTCCCAAGCTTTTTATATTTTAAATAGTAATAATCTAAATGCTACTGGCATTACACATGAAGATTTATATATCTCTAGGAGCAGCAATGCAACTGTGTATCTCATTCATGATTGTAGACCTGTTTAAATCTGAATGTGAATACAATAGCACAGCCGGCCGCCCTTACTAAAAGGGGCCTTCCAGGGTTGTGGGCGGTGTGAGTGGGAGCTCGATCCACCCAGCCAGCAGATCCGAAAAAGACGGCGGTGTGTGCGTGGCCGCATGCCGCCGTAAGCATCGGAAGGGACAGGAGAGCATGGACATCTGCTCTCCCGAAGATGGGCCCATTCTGGGCGCCGCGCGTGGAAGACACCGGTGCGCTCCAATGGAGATCCCGGAGTCCTCCCCAAGCGCAGAAGCAGGCACCGACGGGGTTTTAGTGCGGTCAAATCCCACATAACCCGATATCCTCTCCCAAGGTGCCGGGTACCTATTGAAGGTTGATACAAAAAAAGGAATGAACTGAATAAATTGCAAAATTTTGTCTCTATTCCACAACTATAATTGAATACATTACATACTAAAGAATCTTATACAACACTGGTGAACCACCAACATTGCTATGCAACAAAACAATAAAAAAACATCTAAAAGTTTTTTCACTCCACGCAATTTGAAAGCTCTAAGTAGTCAGCATCGCGTTAGCTAGTAATTTGACCTCAACCGGCCGGCGCTTTCAGAACCTCCATAATAAAACTAAGAGATATGTTAAGCTAATCTTAGAAAAACTAGTCAGACGAAACAAATGCGAACTAAATTGGCCAAGGTTTTTTGTTAAAACTAAATAAGAAAATTGAGGTATCTCAGAATAGTCTACGATTTTATGTTTATTTATTTCCTTTATAAAGATAGAACTCATTTCTTAGCTGTTTAGATGTATTTAATAGTAATGTAGACAAGTAATTTTGTGAAGAGTGAAATATTTCAAGACATGATAACATTCTGTTTGATCAGAAGGTATACGAGCATAAAAGAAACGCGTTAAAATGTAACTGTATATAATGATTACAAATATATAACTGTATATAATAATTACATATAATGATTACAAAATTTTATAAAAATCTGTCCACTACCATATTTACTTGTTAACATAGACTAAGCCTAGTATCTACACGTTAAAAAGAGTCGTTTAGTTACAAATCTGAAATTTAATTGAACTATTTCCACACCCAGGTTCCTGTAAATAAATATCTGTAAATAAATAAATACTTTACGAGACGGCTCCTCGAGTAACGTACCGGAGCAAAGATTAGTTTTTTACCGAATTCCAAAAGGAGGAGTTAATGTATTTGGCTGTATGCATTTTTTTTACACAATGTTCACCGATTACTCCGTTTGTGGACCGATTTTCAAAATTTATTTTTTGTTCGAAAGCTTATATTTCCGAGGCTGTCCAATTGCCACCAAGTCAAGGTCTGATGATGGAATCCCAGGGAAATCGAGGGGTACATTTCAATACTTCTCAAAGCCAACGCAAGCCAAGCGTCCAGGCTTAGACCTCAATCCGTCTTAGTTCCAACAGGAGAGCTGTGTGAAATATTGGTTCACCGGCATTTTACTTACCTCTAATTAGCACGTCAGAATCTACTTCTATTGCTTTGAGAGAGAGACATAATATAAAAAAGAAACGTGTACCCAACACTTGAATGTAACATTTTAAACCAGCTTATAGGTGATTACTTACAAGTGGTTGACAATGTAATTGCTGGAGTATCTAGCCTTGAAAGAACTATGAATAAATTATATCAAAATTTACATACGCTATAAATATTATTATGTGTAGAATGAGCACACGAGTCTTACAACATTTCGTAACAACTTATATGGTAATAAGATTTTGCATATAATTGTGCAGTTCCGTGCTATTTCGAAATCGATATTGAATAAATAAATAGATGGTTGAACTGTCTGCCCCCATATCTGTCGTGAAAAGATTCTCTTGTACGAACGTGTAAAGGTGTGGTTGCCGTTCAGAATTACATGACCATCAACCTCCTGAGTAACAGCGTAACTGCGAACTACCTCGGGCAAGAGGCTTTGTTTGCTTCAGGTTGTGTGTAGACGTCCATGTGTTGTTATGACCACGTAGTGATTTCCTAGTATTACGTGGGTGGCATACTCTTCTGTTACTCTCTTAAAAAAGCAAACAGTGTCAATATATTACGGTGATTTCACAAATTCACCTTTATTTTTGCCTTTCAGGGATTTATAAAAATTGAAACATATAATTTTTACTTAAGAACATTATACACCAAGATTTATGTAAAGCGATGGAACATTAGTAGATCCTTCGTACAAATCTTTAACACTTGTGTAATTCTCTAGGGCTGTAATATTGATAAATGCTACCTATATCATGGCTGTATGACTATTCATTTAAAATTTCAAACTTCTTTTCTGGTATAAGCTCGGCATTCATATGCCAGTTGTCACCTCAAAGTATAAAAATCCTCAAATTCTTGTATATATACAAATATACATCGTATTTTTTGAAGTGAAAACTTCTTTAGCGGCATTGTGCACTTTTTTGGGATGGGTAAAAAATGTTAAACTCGCGTCAGGACACGTGGCCTGATCGAATATTCGTAAGACGGAGGGGTGACAGCTGATGACGGCTCGACTGTCTATACTTGTAAAATTCGTTTATAACAAGTATTTTAAATATGGACATTGAACAAAGTGTATCTTTTAATGAAAAAAGTGACGAAAAAATAGTGAAAGATAATGTGTGAGTACTTTATAAAAATACAAGATGAAAACCTACTGAAAATACTAGACGAAAAATAATAAAAGCAATTCGTGCGAGATTATTCCCTAACCATTCCAAAATATTAAAAATGCACAACGTTAATGTTCAAGTTTTCACTTCTGCCGGCACTAACCGGGTGCAACCCGTTGTTTATTTCTATTTACCCATTAAACACTACAATGCGCGTAAATTTACTAGTGCTATCCAGGTCATTCGAGTCGGTTCCAAGCGGCAGATGGGAGAGGCCTGGTCGATAATTTAAGATGTTAAGATAACATCTACAAGGCCCGGTCGGTGTGTCCAAGGATCCACGTGATCACTCTTAGATCCGATCTCAGATATACGGGGAGGTGATGCTAAGAAAAATAATATTATTATTCTACTACTCGTGTCAGTATTAAATGAACTTTCAAATACAGTCTTGGACACTATGCACAAAAAATTCAAAATGTATATCTTTAAAAGATTGGCTGCAACCCTTTTTGCATCCCACTGCTGGGCACGGGTCTCTCCCCATTATTGGGGAGGCCTGGGGCATGAAATTTTTGCCACTAGTGGTCACCCATCTCACATCCGACTGCGCCCGTTTTGGCTTAACTGCATATATCGCTTGCGTTCAACGCTCGCCGCCGGGCAATGCGCGCTTCAATCTTTAAAATATTAATTAAAATTGTTAATTAATTTTTTTACATTATTATTATACAATTCTTTAAGCAATATATACCATACAATTTTGTGACATACATTTTGTATGAGAAAATGACGTGGTCAAAATGCATGAGGAAATGAAATATAATGAAAATATTTTATTTGCACAAATTTCAGGACGTCATGTTTTGAAAGTATTTCTATTAATTTGGTAGTCCAATAACGTATTAAATGTGCAATAATGGAGGCAATACGGGCTTAGAGATTGTTTTACAGGTACTTATTTAAGAAAAAAATCAATGTTTGTAGGTATTCTGTGTTCATATTACATAATTATTCATTCATATGAAATACACGAGTTTCTTATACAACTTACGGAGTAATATCGTTAGTGTCTTTTGTCTAAACTTATTTTAAACTAGCCTTCCGCCAGCGGCTTCGCCCGTGTGGGCTCGTTTAATGAGTCTAAGTAGGACAAAAAATAGCCTATGTGCTAATCCAGGCTTCATTGCTATATTAAAATCATAGGCGTTTATCCAGTTGCTTCAACCGCGTTGACCCTATTACCCGTTTTCACGTAAAAATGAAGCATTTTCCCGCGGTTAAAAGTAGCCTATGCTACTCAAGGTGAATGTAGCTTTCTAATGGTGAAAGAGTTTTTAAAATCGGAACTGTAGCTTTTGCGTTTATTCATTACAAACGTACAAAAATACAAATCTTTCCTCTTTATAATATTAGTATAGATGTCTATTTACAATTTTTACCAGCTGTAAAATACGATATAACTATCCTAATATAACAAGTAATTAATCTGATCCAGAAACTTTTTAGGAGCCGCGTGCCTTTTTAAATCGTGTAATCCCGTTATCAAAATTTGAATTGGTAATACAATAAAGTTAAGCAAGCCTTTAGTTACATTCAAGTGATCTTGATATGTACTTGTAAACAAAATACATTTTGAGGTTTTAAATAGAATTAATATAAACATTGTATCTGTAAGTATCATAGTCTTCATTCATCTCTCCATTTAATGGCACAGATAGTAGGTCCTGTCCATTGTCAAAAGAATATGAATCCTTGCCCGCATCCCATGTTAGAATTATCTTCATTAATATTTATAAGTCCATTCTAATGTTTTTGAAAGAATTATACCAATGCGACCGTGTGATAATGGCCGTATGGTAATTCAGTTTAATTTTGCAGATTTCTTTTCTTTGTATTTATTTTGAATTATGTACGGTACGGTAACAACATTGGAGAATGTATGAGGTACTGTTTACATATTATTATAAATGAAAACAGTATTGAAGTGTTTTCAAAATAAAACAGTTTTATTTTAATAGAAATTATTTAAAGATTCTAAGCTACTAACAAACGATCAGTACATTTTCTTATTTTTTTAACACGATTTTGTCAATGTTTTTATTCTTCAAAGTAACATACCCACTTATAGTGTACAGTTATGATTGGTTGAAATTATCGTAATTATGATTAAAAAAATATTCCATACATCATTTTAGATAAAATCAGCGCTGGGAACGCTGTCAATTTCATTAATTAATTACAAGAACTTGCAAATTTGTTGAAATCGGCATTCAAAGCTTGTCATTTCTACGCTTCAATCGATAATCGTTTTAACGATTTTATGCGATTTACTTCACATATTCATTGGTAATCGATTTTAATTTTGAAAGTTGTAAAAGTCCGTTCGCTAAGGGTTGCCGAATCGATGGCTGCTTTTAATAATTTTATGAAGCGTTAGTCTTTTTAGTGTTTCTCGTGCTTCAGAGGGCACGTTGAAATCTCGTTCCCGGTTGTTGTCGATAGATAATAGTCGATAAACCTTGTCTTATGAGTAGTTTGAAAACATCTGACAGCGGGTTAGCCACTAACCCGCATCTCCACCGATACGCATTGGAGCAGCGTGGTGGAGTAAGCTCCAGGTCTCCTCAATAATGTTGAGAGACCCGTGCCCAGTAGTGGGACGCAAAAGGGGTCGCAGTCAGTCTTTTTTGTAAGCCAAAAAATTACTAAGTATCACATTAAACTGTAATAAATTTGATTTATGTATGGTCAGATACTATCGCGTTAAGTAATTTGCATTATAACTTTTCACGGCGTGATCATTAAGTGTACGTTACAAGTGTGTAACATTTATGATAAAATCTTTTTTAAGTAACACATCGTCAGCTATGTTATAATAATACATTACAAAGTTTATTAATTTTTTACTGGTAAATGGCGCAACAATCTTTTTTAATTGCTATGATTGATTACAGTGTCAGTAGTACTTTGTTTGTATTTTTATGTTCCATATAAAATAATATGAGACACTTGTTTAAATATTGCTATTAATAAAGTCTATTATCTATAAATAAATAAATAATAATAATAATAAATAAATATTTTTGGACAATTCACACAACACCATCTGATTCCAAACTAAGCAGAGCTTGTACTATGGTAATCAGAAAGCTGATAAACATACTTATATAATTCTAAATACATACTTAAACAGATAAATTAACACCCAGACACAGAATAAATAGTCATGGTCATCACACAAATATTTGTCCTGGGTGGGAATCGAACCCACGACCTCATGTTTCGCAGTCGGCTCATCACCCACTACGCCACGGCAGCTGTCATATCCTCATGTATCCTATACATAGACAGATTTACACAAAAATAATTATCTGTTTACTAATGAGTACCTGGACGCCCGAGCGTTGCTCGGATAAAAACAATTTATTTACTTGGTTTATTTTTAAGCAAATAGTCCAGGGTCGATAATTTTTAAAACCAAAAAAAATCATAATAGGATGAAACCCATTAGAAAAGGAGGGAAATATGATAAAAATGAAAGGAAAAATAATTTACGGGCGATCTGAGGTTGGGAAGGGGATGGGGGTGAGATTTTAAGGGTAAAAAACGGGTTTTCTCGATTTCCGGCAAAACTAAAAGTCCTATCGAAAAAAGTCAAATGGAAAAGTTGTAGATAATAAAAAGATCTAAAACTTTTGTATTTACACTTTTTTCACATAACCTCAAAATTTATGTGAAAAATTCAAAAAACCAAGTTTTTGGTTTTTTATTTTTATCTTTTACAAAAAATTTTTGTTTTTAACGAAATTTTGTGAAAACTTACCTTTTTATGTCCCAAATACGCTGTAATTTATTTAATTAAAAATATTTATTTTTTCACCTTATTTTGAATTAATATCGAAAAAACAGCCTAATTTTCAATCGAAAATTCACCCGTCAAAATATCAGCTTTTTTCAAAAAGTTGGTGTGGTTTCTGTTCGTTGGTATCTCTACTTTCCGATGGTAAAAAAAAATATATGTTACTATGGTAAATCTTCTCAGAAAATGCAAAAATTCAAATTTTTTTTTATTGCATACACTTGCTTATCATCTGCCTTATTGCAAATGATACAAACAGATTCATCCATACTGATAATCTGAAAAGACAAAATCGAATTAATAATGTCTTCACTATTTAATCGTGAATAAACTCCCATGAAAAAAAAAAATATTAAAGAAATCAATGTCAAAATGTATAAATCTATAAAAAAGTATAAAATATATATGAAAATCGGCCAAAAGTTTGTTTTATTAGAAATATATTTACGATATATATTTTATATATTTTTTATAGATTTTAAATATATTATTTATACATTTTGACATTGATTTCTTTAATATTTTTTTTTTCATGGGAGTTTATTCACGATTAAATAGTGAAGACATTATTAATTCGATTTTGTCTTTTCAGATTATCAGTATGGATGAATCTGTTTGTATCATTTGCAATAAGGCAGATGATAAGCAAGTGTATGCAATAAAAATTTTTTTGAATTTTTGCATTTTCTGAGAAGATTTACCATAGTAACATATATTATTTTTTTTACCATCGGAAAGTAGAGATTCCAACGAACAGAAACCACACCAACTTTTTGAAAAAAGCTGATATTTTGACGGGTGAATTTTCGATTGAAAATTAGGCTGTTTTTTCGATATTAATTCAAAATAAGGTGAAAAAATAAATATTTTTAATTAAATAAATTACAGCGTATTTGGGACATAAAAAGGTAAGTTTTCACAAAATTTCGTTAAAAAAAAATTTTTGTAAAAGATAAAAATAAAAAACCAAAAACTTGGTTTTTTGAATTTTTCACATAAATTTTGAGGTTATGTGAAAAAAGTGTAAATACAAAAGTTTTAGATCTTTTTATTATCTACAACTTTTCCATTTGACTTTTTTCGATAGGACTTTTAGTTTTGCCGGAAATCGAGAAAAACCGTTTTTTACCCTTAAAAACTCACCCCCATCCCCTTCCCAACCTCAGATCGCCCGTAAATTATTTTTCCTTTCATTTTTATCATATTTCCCTCCTTTTCTAATGGGTTTCATTCTATTATAATTTTTTTTCACTTTTCATTATTTTTAAAGGCTTCTACCCTGGACTAAAAGCATTCATTGACTTAGACAAATTCTTTTGAAATACCTACCTCCCAATTAAAAAAAATTGTCACAAAAAAACAAAAAACGCAACTTGCCTACTTGAGATTTGAACCCGGGTCTCTAGCTACGTAGTCTGCTTTCGTAACCATTCGACCAAGAAAGCTTTAATTCCCTTGACGAAATTTTTATAGAGGTCTTTCATAATTATCGACATTGTCATTTGTTTGAAGGGTGGATTGTCAAATGTTGACCATTTTGATGGCTTTCTACGCCACAATATTATTATTATTTTCCAATAGATGTCGGTAAGAGTAATTTTATATTTAACTGCATAAACATTTAAAAAAACGCCAAATTTTATCAATAAAAATTTGTGGATCGATTAAACGACTTCAATTCAGTTAACAGTCTAAGATTCTTTGGACATAACGTCAAAATCGCAAGGCTTTAGCTTTAAGCTTTTTGACGACCCGCGTGGCGCAAAAGTAACCATGCCGGTCTGCCAATCGAGTCCCGGGTTCGATTCCCGGCGAAACAGAAATATGAATGATGAGTTTGAATATGATTTTAAATTTCTGTTCTCAGTCTGGGTGTTTGTGTTCCTGTCTTTGTATGTGTCCATGGTACCCACGACACAATTATTATTTTATTTTATATTATAATTAGTTTTTAACTTTAGACTTAATTATTAAATTAAAAATTAAGTCTGAAGAATTAAAATAGAAAAAATATACGAAAACAACGAATAACAATTAATTCTTTTTCAAGATTCTATTGCGGACACCCAAACAAAAGATAGATTAGGCCCGTTTTTGTAGATAAATTGAAAATTGCGCAATGATTGTCCCATACAATCGGGCTTTAAATTAGGTGCATCTACACAAGGTTTTACAATTTAAGACCCTGTTATATTGAAAATTCCTTTTTAAAGTTAACAAAGTAATATTTTGGGTATAAAAATTATGAACAAGATTTGATGATTTTAAAAATATTTATAATTATACACATACACTACACAAACCTAAGCACACCCAACATTCACTACTATTCACACACGCGCACACCCACACGTAGTCGGACATCCTACTCACACACACACTAATAACTTTTTATTTTTTACAACTTAGTTTTAATTCTATTTTCTAAAGAAGTTAAATAGGCATATCACTACTTTTGTAAAGTGACCACAATTTCTAGCACTAGTAATATGTTCTATCGAAAAACTTTCCACGGGAGGGCACTGTTGACCTGTAATACAGGTTTTTATTTTCCTACTTCAGGCACCAGGTTCTCACTTTGTAAGGTTTATGATCTATAATAATATATGACCTATGTTGTCATCTTACCTATTTTAAGAACTTATTGTGAGGACGAACTAAATGAGATATTATTATTATTATTTTAGAATAAAGCAAAAACTAAGATAGGAAAGGAATATTTTTTTTGCAATTTAATATTTTTAAAGTGTGTATGCCGCTTAAGAGTACCAGCAAACGTTACAACGCAGCGACCGCCCTGTTTAATTTATAGCCGTACATTACGCCCAAGCACTGGCCTAATTAAATTGAATCAAAATTGAACTGTAATCGAATCTGAGCTTCATTATTTTCGGTGGATGACTAATGTTTTCCTTGACCTTTTCTAAATTTCATTTTGTTCACATTCTTGCGTCATGTTGCCATATTAGACTTTTTTCGGCTGGTCAATAGAGATAAATTAAATTGGTTATAACTATATAAGTATTATAACCTTCTAGTTCTAGTACCGGTTGCAAACTTTTTTGTATTGATGATAAAGGTGACATAAACATATATGTAACTTGGTCTTTTAATTAAGTAACTTGACTGTTTTTTACGTTGTACTTCGAGTTTTTGTAGGTGGTAGAACTATTATCGTTTGCCCGGGGTAGTACCCCCGCTGCACCCACTTCTGCCGTGAACCAATTCTATTGTGTTTCGGTGGAAAGGTGCAGTTGCCGGCCACACTTACATGAGGCGACCACCAGCCTCCGGATTAGCAGCGCAACTGCATCCGACCTCAGACAAGACTTATCTATGCTTGCTTGAGGTTGTATGTAGATGTCCATGGGCCGCAGTGACCACTTAACACCACGTGGTCTGCATGCTCGTCTGATACTCCATTCAAAGAAAAAAAATGTAATAACATTAAGTTCTTCTTTATACTTTTTTCTAATGGAGTATAATACGAGTTTGCAGACCGCGTGTAAGAAAGAAATGACCACTAAAGATAGTGTGCAGTTATGTAGCAACTTCTGGGACATTTTTTTAAAATTTAAACAGAGTAGCAGGCGTGCAGACACAATACACACACACGCACACAACCTCAAACAAGTCTGAGCTTGTATGTATTGCTACTGCGCAGGAAGATATGCGTAAATATGGCCGCCAAGTTTAAAAAGTTTAACAAAAATATTTGGGTTAGAGACAGTAAGAGTAGAAGTGGGTGAGACTGTATAATATTATAGGTCACATACATATTTTTCAAAATTAAAACACGTTAAAAATAACGTGTAATTTTAATAAGCCATCAGTACAAGTAATCATAATAATACGAAAATATTATCGTAAGATATATTATTATGATTATTACATAATTTATCACCCTGCATTTATATTAAAATATCTATCTATTTACGACCAAAATTTATCGATTCCATAACGTATAGTTGGCAAGGAATGTGTGCGAATACGTATAATTATTATATTATATATTCGCAAATAAATAATTACGCTCTCACCTCGATGAAAGTTGTGCATTCGATTAAAATTGATTAACAAGCGTTACTCGTTGCCTACACATATTATAATTAGCATGTTAAATACCGGTAAGTGAGCAGTAGTAACAGTTAAGGGTTCCGTAGAACTAACAGCGTAGATTTCTTTTTGTTGTACAGCGTGCATGTATGCTTAAAAGTATGGATATGGTTAAAGTTCGCGAGAATGTTTAGTAAGGTGGAAATGCTTTAAAAAAATCTCATCCATACTAATATTATATAAGTGACAGTGTGTTTTTGTTTGCTTGTCCTTCTTCACGTCGCATCGGTTCTACGGATTGACCCGATTTTTTGTATGGAGATGGTTGGGGGCTGTTGAGTATTACTCAGTCACTGATTTCATAAACAAATAAAACGGCATAAAGGAATTCCATAAAAACCTGGGAGGTTTTTTTTCCGCCGGCTTTTTTTTTCCCTCTCAGTGTACAAACACCCTGTGATATGGGTACCCAAAGCTGACGATCGGAACCGATCCGAAATATAAATAAATAAATATTTTAATTTTAATTTATAAAAGGCGCAATATGGGACAAATAAAAATAATAGTAAAATAGATGTAAATGTATATTTCGTAATAATTGTATTATAGTTTAGTTTTTTCCTTTTATATTTTTATCATAGTATATTTGCATCCCTCATGAAGGCAAATACGGCGAACTAAATATATATAAACAACTTTGTAAACACCCATATTTGTGCAAATAAATGTCTTTGTATTTGTCTTTGAGTAACATATTTACTCGGAGAAAATATTTTTTTCTTATAGGTAAAACGTGTAACCTGCAAACCGGTTATATCGGAGCCGCGAGCGGAAAGCTAGTCTTGAAATTACTGAAGAAGTGCTTTGGCCAAATTTTTGCTATATAATTTTAAATCATTTTACACAAATCATAAAATGAAACGTTAGGGAATATATTCGTCGTTTTTTTTCCGATATCTAGATAATTTTAAAATTGAACTGACGAAAACTGACTGATTTTGACTACTTATTTGTCGCTTGGATCGCAAAAATTGGATTCGAATTTTTAATATGACATTGGCAATACGCACAGATCCTGCAATACTATTACAAAAAAAAAGTTAAGCGATGGATGTCGGTCTCTACAGGTATTAAAAATAAATAGTTACATTAACCTTGGTTTCATGCGGATCTACAATTCTAAATGCAAAACGATGGACAGCGGTCGTTGAACTTTTTGCATTTAGTCTCAGCATTAATTAATAACTGGTTATCGATTAATATACTGGTGATAGTTAGCAAGTCTTATGAAATCAAACTGCCTAAAAGTTGTAAGCCTTGAAAGCTCAACGTATCTTTTTAATGGTAGGTATGTTAGAAATTGTTATTGCCAGGAGAGGCTAAATAAAATAACTAATAACGAGATACGTATCTATTGCGATTTTAAAATAAAGCAGCTAAATTATTTATAAAATTGTTTAGCTACTTTACTGTGAAGTGCGAATGGCCAGGTGGTTAGCTTAGAACGCAAGCGATCTATGCGACTAAGCCAAACGGGCTCGGTCGAGTGTGAGATGGGTGACCGCTAGTGGCAAAAAATTTCATGCACGTTTCCGTGCTTCGGAGGGCACGTTAAGCCGCCGGTTCCGGTTGTTGTCGATGGATAACAGTCCATAAACCTTGTCAGAGGCCTTATGGGTAGTTTGTAAACATCCGACAGCGGGTTGGCCACTAACCCGCATCTCCACCAGCTCGCACTGGAACAGAGTGGTGGAGTAAGCTCCAGGCCTCCCCAATAATGGGGAGTGGGTGGTCACCCGTGCCAAGCAGTGGGACATAAAAAGGGTTGCAGCCAGCAAACTTTATTGTAACTTTATTTACAATGCAGGAATGTACCTTTATATTTTTTTCCGCCAGCTTTTTTCCTCTCAGTGTACAAACACCCAGTTATATCTAAAGCTGACGATCGGATCCGATCCGAAATATAAATATGTAAATAAATATTTCAATTTATAAAAGGCGCAATATGGGACACATAAAAATAATCATACAATATATGTAAATGTACATTTTTGTAATTGTGTAAGACATTAGTCTTTCTCTTTTTATATTTTTTTCTTTTTAAACTTTGTATACCTCAAGAAGGTACATATGGCGAACTAAATATATATTAAAAAGTTTTGTAAACACCCATAGTTGTGCAGATAAAAGTCTTTGTCTTTAAGTAAACCTTTTCAAATCCAGTCTTTAATTTCACTATCAGCTATTTTAAAGAGCAAAGTTAAAAACAAAAGAACATAAACAATTTCTACCACTATTCATGTCATGTCTAGCATTTAATCATTAACTCTTATATAAATTATTTATGTAATCTATACTAAAACTAAACCTCTTTGGGAAGGCTCCTATCTTTTACAACACAGCGAAAGCTAAAGTAAAAGGCAGATATTTCTCAACTGCATTTTTGGAAATAAATTAAAAACGTGAAATAAACGATTTGTATTTTTTCTAAACGTATGTTTTACTTGAAAAATTAAAATTACTGATGCTTGCTTCAATATTAATCACAATTAATATTACGAGCAGCGATCGCCGAGTGGTAAAAGCCGCGGTCTTCTACGCGACCGATCCTAGGTTCAAATCATCGGCGCGCACCTCTGACAAAGAACTTTGTAATGTGCGCATTTATCGCTGCTCCATGGTCATGGAAAATATCGTGATATTTAATTGATTACGATGTTCTCCATCGCCGTACATGCCTGAGAGAAATTCATAATTTCTCGAAAGCATGACGTACACCAATCCGCACTTGGCCAGCGTGGTGGACTATGGCCTAAATCCCTCTCACTTGTGAGAAGGAGACCTGTGCCCAGCAGTGGGATAAAAAAAATTACCTACGACGATACAAAAATATTCTTGTACGCACATTCCATTTAACCGAACCGCGATAACTATTCACATACATTGATCATTCTCTAACCTTTCAAGAGGCCTTTGCTATTTTGTGCAAATAAGTACAATGTAACTTTCATACTTGTATACAAAATCAGTTCTCATCGATCGTCGGCGTTGATTCAAAACAAAGTGAAAAAAAGATGAATCGGTGTTTCGCGTGAGAGGAGCAATTTGGTCGGTATTCAAATGGTTAATGATGGACAACCACGTCGGCTGAACAGAAACAGCAGATAGATATCACTGATCGAAGCGTTTACGCTTACGCTAGCCACTTTAGGGTCCCGTACACAGAGGACTTTGAGATGCCCCTTACTTCTTTATGTATGCTTTCTTTGCCTGGGTCCGCTCTGTGTCTTTGCCGATATCATTACAATCGGCAGATAATTCGTCACTGTACCATTTCTCTGCTGAGTTCTTCTCATAATCAGTCAATCAGAGTCAGCTCATAATAAATAATAATAAACGTTACACACTCATAGCCCCACAGTAAGGTAATTAATACCCTGTATCGTGGGTACCATGGACACATAAAAATACAGGAACACAAACACCCTTTTTTTTTTTTTTTTTTTTTTTTTTTTTTTTTTTTTTTTTTTTTTTTTTTTTGGTATCGGGGGGGAAACCTTCAAAAGGTACCCAGCACCTTGGGAGAGGACACCGGGTTATGTGGGATTTTAACCTCACTAAAACCCCCTCGGTGGCCTTCCTCTGCGTTTGGGGAGGACTCCGGGATCTCCCATGGAACGCACCGGTGTCCTCCATACGCGACGCCCTGGAACGGGCCCATCTTTGGGAGAGCAGATGTGATCTCCTGCACCTTCCGATGCTTGCGGCGGCATGCGGCCACGCACACACCGCCGTCCTTCCCGGGGCTGCTGGCTGGACGGGTCGAGCTCCCACTCTCACCGCCCGCAGCCCCGGAAGCCCCCTTTTAGTCGCCTCTTACGATCAGGCAGGGGATACCGTAGCTCTATTCTTAATCCCGAAGCTACAGGGACTAGCGCCGGGGGACGTTATGTACGTCCGCCCCGGCGGCTCCTTCGCCGAGCGGGATCTGCACGCTCCCGAGCTCGCTCGGCTTCCTCCTTTGCGCACATGACAGTGTCGCAGAAGGAGGTCACCGAGTCCCACGCGTCCCTGGAGCGCACCATCGCTGCAACGACGGCCGCCGGGGACAAGTCTTGTCCAATTTTTTGGACCAGGATCCGCCGCTCAGACTCCCAAGCTGGGCATTGTTCGAGCGTGTGCTGCGCGGAATCCTGGTCGTGTCCGCAGTGGTGACATTTGGCAGACACCTCTCGCCCTATGCGGTTCAGATACTCACCGAAGCAGCCATGTCCGGTGAGCATCTGAGTCAGTCGGTAGGTGACGCGACCTTTACTCATCATCCAGGCCCGGAAGTTGGGCAAAATGGCGCCGACGGCTCGTTGACGCGCGTTCCGCGGCTCCCGCATTCTATCGCGCCAGCGCGTTAGAGCCCACCATCTGGCTCTCCGACGGAACTCTCCGATCGTCACATCCGAAGGTTCAACCCCCTGGCGGATGTCGCGGATCTTGTGGAAGACTTTTGCGTCTATATCCGCCAGGATGTCCAGGGGCGGAAACCGCGCCAAGACATAAGCCGCCTCATACGATATCGTCCGATATCCTCGTGCTACTCTAATCGCGATCCTGCGCTGCGCAGCGTGGAGTTTCGCCCCGCGGCGCCGGCTGCCCGATAGCCTTTGCGACCAAACGGGTGCGCCGTAGAGCGCGATAGAGCGCACGACCCCTGCGTAGAGGCGGCGGACTTCTTCCCTTGGTCCCCCGAGATTCGGCAGCAGTCTGTGCAAAGCACCCGCCACCTTTTGAATCCGGGGGGCCAGACGATCGAAGTGCTCGTCGAAGCTCCAGCGGCTGTCGAGCACCAGCCCAAGGTATTTCATGTACCGGCCCGGCTGTATCTCAGCGTCCCCTACTCGTACTGACAGCCTAGGGGGTTCCTCCCACCTTTTGAGGCCGTGGAACCATAGCGCCTCGGTCTTTTGAGGCGCTATCCGAAGCCCTAGCTCGTGAATCCTTGCCACTAACTGTGCCACCCCTAATTCGGCAAGTCTGCCGGTTGTCTGGAAGGAATCTCCTTCAGTTAGGACGAGGGTGTCGTCAGCATAGCAGACGACGCTCACACCTGGTGGAAGCGCCGTCCGCAACACCGCGTCGTATGCGATGTTCCACAGGAGCGGCCCTAAGACTGACCCCTGAGGAACCCCGCACACCACTTCTCTCTCCATAACACTCCCGTAGCGGCCCGGGTAGCAAATGCTCCTGTCCGACAGGTAGTTCGCCAGTACAGTTTGTAAATAGGCGGGCACCCGGTGGTATTCGAGTGCCCCCCTTATCGTTTCCCAGGGCAGAGAGTTGAAGGCGTTGACAATGTCAAGACTAACAGCCAATACAACTCTGCCCTGGGAGACGGCTTGCTCTGTGAGCGCTCTGACCCGAAGTATGGCGTCCAGAGTCGAGCGCTGCCGTCTAAATCCGAACTGGCTGTCGGACAAGTCCGGGCCGCTATTCGCCAGGTGTCTATTGAGACGAGTGGCCAAAATACGCTCGAAGAGCTTGCCCGCCTCGTTCAACAGACATATAGGTCTGTATGCCCCTGGCGAGTCCTCTGGCCGACCCGCTTTGTGCAGGAGGACTAGTTTTGCGGACTTCCACGTTGCGGGGAACCGGCCGACATGGAGGCAGTCTGTGAACAGGCGCTGCAGTCTCGCACCCAAGACCGTCAACGCCAGCACCCAGGCCCGTCCGGGGATTCCATCAGGTCCCGGGGCGGTATTGCGCTCGGCCAGGCGCTTTACTGCGCACTCCAACTCCGCCTCAGTGACGGCCAAATCATCCGTCCAGACAGCCTGTGTCGGCGGCCGTGTACTGACGCCGGGATCTTCCAGGACCCCGGGGAACAGCGTGCCCACCACTGTGTCCACGAAGACGGGGTCAAGGGTCTCCGTTAGTGGGGGCACCCATGGACGCAGTTTCCCTAACACCATCTTGTAAGGCCGTCCCCAGGGGTCTCTGTCGAGGCCCTCCAACAGTTCCCGCCATTTGCCAGCTTTGCTGTCAGCGACAGCTGCCTGAAGAGCCATAGTCGCGCTCCTGTACTCCCGGTACCTCTGCTCCCTCTCCTCGGCATCGGCGGTACGACGCCTGCGTGCGCGAGTAAACAGGCGCCGGGAGCGCAAGCAAGCCACTCGTAGCTGAGCAATAAGTCCTGACCACCAGTAGGCTGAGTTACGGCGGCCGGGACTGACCCGCGGTATGGCCATATCGCATATGGCCGTCATATCTGCTTGCAGTCTGGCAGCCTCCTCGTCCGGGTTATGCTGAGCGATTGGATCGGCAGGTCCGGTCCAATCAACGACGTGGGCAGCAGCGAGGAGCATGTCTCGGTTTAGTTTCTTCAATGCCCAGCGTCGTTGGGGGCCGTCACTACGGTGACCGTGATGACTATGGAGGTCAAAGGTCAAGCTGATGGTGATGTGGCGGTGGTCTGACAGAGTTACCAGCTCCTCCGCCACCCTCCAGCCGGTCACAAGGCGCTCGGCAGATGGAGTCGCCCATGAAAGGTCCACGATCGACTCACCCTGCCAGCGCACGCAGGTACTGACGGCCCCACGGTTTAAGAGCCGAAGGTCCAGACCCGCTGCCCACTCTAGGATGGTATTACCCCGGACGGTGTCGCGGCGACCTCCCCAGACCCGCGAGTGTGCGTTGAAATCGCCAAGCACTAGCACGGGGCGTGGAAGGCAACCACGAACACAGCTACCCACTTTGTCCAGGTAGTTTTCAAAGTCTGCCTGACTGCAGTTTGGGGAGACGTAGCAGCCGACGACTGCTAGGGGTCCCCACTCCACCGCAACCAATCCGGAATCCGCGTGTATCCGGTTACACGGGGGTTCCCCGTTACCGCCTCCCCAATAGATTGCGACAGTCCGAGAAATGTCCCCAAACCAACGCGGATGATCGGGGACATTGTAAGGTTCTGCAACCACTGCCATGGACACGGAACGCTCTGCAATAGTCTGCAAGAGCAAATCCTGTGCTCCACGGCAGTGGTTGAGGTTCCCCTGAAGAATTTGAAATGATGTAGACCTATGCATGTTGGGTCTCCATCAGTTCCGCTGGCAGGGGATGGGACGAAGCACTGGCTGAGGCCGGCGCAGGCCCATCAACCCGGTTCGAGGTGGGTGCGTTCGCCCGCTCGCTCCTCTTCTGGCCTCTTTTCGGAGGCGTGCATTGCTTGCTACCCAGCCGGTGGTCAGACCTCCGACCGAGCTCCGCGCACAAGACGCATTTTGGCGTCTGTACTACGCAATGGCTAGCCGTATGATTAGGCTCGCCACAAACGTAGCACAGCGCACTGCGGTCCACTGTGCTCTTGCACTGGTGCCTAGCGTGGCCGAACTCCAGGCACCGGTAGCATTGTAGTGGTCGCGCCTCCAGAGCAACCACTCGGGCGGACACCCAACCTACTCGAACCCGACCCTCAGTAGCGAGCTTACGGACCGCCGCCACAGGGCAGCGCACCCACGCCGTTCCCAAGGAGAAGGGCTGTCGCCGGATCTCCCCTACTTTTACATCGCCGTTTCCGCATCCACCGGCTTCGGCGATGGCCGTTGCGACATCCTGTTGGGTGACAGAGTCATCAAGATCTGTCACCCTCAACTCTCCAAGTTTTATGGGCCGCGCTACCTTTACGCCCATGACACCGATGGCCTCCTGCAACCTCGCTGCCAGGGCAACTGCCTTTTCGGCGCACTCCTGCCCCGGCACCTCCAGTAGAAGACCACCGTTGAGAGCCCGTTTCTGCCTCACTTCGGTGATCCCTACATCTGCCAGCTTCACCCGCTCTTTCGCAGCCGCCATAGCCTGGGCATAGGTGACCTCGCTGCCTTCCGGCACTGTGATGGTCACCGCTGCCGTCTTCGGCACTCTCGGGAGACGAGCCTTCTTTTTAGTCGCCTTAATGGCCTTGGGCGCCTGGGAAGTCTGGGCTCCCGATGACGCTTTTAGCACCGGACGCCTAATGGAGGCCGTCCTTTGGCGAGCCGGGGATGGTTGAGCGGCGACTCGGCGAGTTTTAGCCCTCGCCTTCCGGCTCACCACCGTACTCCAGCTATCCAGCTGCACTCCTCGCGTCTCTGTGGGCAGCGTTACTGTCGGAGCAGTGGCAGGCGCAGAAGGCTGCGCCGGTTGTTTACCTGCTTTTCCCTGCGCGGGTGGCTTGGGCGGCTTTCCCGGCTTGGGCGGCGGAGTTTTAGCGGCGGCGGCGGGGGCCGCAGGGGTGGACTTCTTCCCCAGAGGGGGCCTCAAAACCCTATCGGGGAATAACTCCGCCTTAAACGCAGCTAGTTTTCCTTCTATAAGGTTTCCCAGCCTCTCCATGAGGACCACGTCCGAGCTCCGACTCTCGGATGGTCCCGTGGGAAGTAGGCTGGGGTCTACCCGGCGTTCAGCCCGAAGTGCAGCCAGTTCGGCCTTCAATCCTTCTATTCCGCTCGTCAGCTCTGAGAGCTGGGAGCGGAGAAGGGCGTTCTCCTGTTCCAGGTTGGATGCAGACGCCCTTTGCACCATCTCCATTGACGCCGCTTGGATATGGCGGACGGCCAACCTAAGCTCCCGCACAAACGTCCCCTTCAGCCGACCGGATTTTTCCGCCACTTTCTCTATCGTCTCTAGGTGCTCGGCTATGCGAGAACCTAGGTCACCCGTCGGTTGACGAGCCATTTCCTCGCTTAGCACCTCGACACTGGGCAACGGAGCCGCGCGCGTCGGTGCTTCCAGATCAGCAGGCATTAAAAAGCCCTCGTTATCCCCATCCAGGCGAGACCTGGCAGATTTCCGTACCGGCCTCTCATCGCTGCTTCCTCCGCCTATTGGGAGCCGCTTTCTAGTGGCAACCCTCGTGGCCCGACTGACCGAGGACTGCCCTGACGCAGCGGACATCAGGGAGCAGTCTGAATCATCTGACGTGGCAGCGGACAAAAGCCCCGTCCTGCTCGTCGTCATCCTCCCTTGGGACGTCTCAGTAACAGACTCCCTCGCTATCCCTCTCTCCATCTCTGTTTCTCCTCTCAACATCTCGCCCACCTTATCTACTTTTTGTTTATTTTTAGAATCACTCATTGTTATTCCCACGAGTATGGTAGCAAATGATGGTCCATCCGGCAGAGGCCCCATACCGGATAAGCCTAAATTTGTATCCCGTCACTGGTGTCGGCTGGTACCAGTGCCGGGGGTCGCACTAGAGACTGGAGGCACAAGGCCCTTTACCGCCAGCCATTCAGCCCCTCGCGGTACGCCGCCGCTTGAGCTTCGGGTAATTTTTTATAGAGGTTTTCTTCCTCGCAGTCAGGCCGGTCAAGGCGTGACCCTCGGTCCCGAGGCCGTGAGACATGTCCACGACACCCCATTATGGGATTACGATATGAGACGGTGGCCGGGACACATCCCAGCCTGCCCGAAGGTAGGGTAAGTACACATCGGGCCCGTCCTAGCGTCTCTTCCACTGCGTCCTCCGCTAAGACAGAGGGACGCGCGAAATACGCCGCCCCGCCAGGTTTTCAGCCACCGCTCAGTAACCCGTCTACGGATAAATTCAACGTAGGCGGAAGTTCATGAGCAGTGCCCAGGGTGCACCACGTGGAGGTAACCTGACTCGCACCCCAGGAACACAAACACCCAGACCGAGAACAGAAAATTAAATTCATCATTCAAATTTCTGTTTCACCGGGAATCGAACCCGGGACCCCTCGATTGCCAGTTCGGTATGGTAACCATTACGCCACGCAGGTCGTCAAAATTTTAAATAATTGACCATCTCTTCTAGATAGCAATTATGAGCTGATGGTTTCTACTCGTTCTTGTAGATGCATGAAAGTTGTCGTGCATATTTTTACCATTGTTTTTCTTTACCGTAAAGTAAGTTATAAATTTTCATAATCAGGTGTGCGATATCTCTGGCGTCAAAGTCTGAGCTATAACTGCTTAAAGAAACTATATCTTCATTTATACTTTATATTTTCGTTAATTTTTAAATGCAATAGGGAGAATAGGGAAATAAAATGAGATAACAGAATTCCAAGCAAAAAACGTTTTTTTGTCAATATAAGGTATTTAAACATTATGTTATATTGCGAATTTAAAGTTTTTTTTTAAATAAATAAACCGTACAGAAAGGCAGTGGTGTTAAGCGATCACCGTCGCCTTAGGCAACCCGAGCATTGCCGGCTTTGAGCTTTTTTTACAGTTTTCTTGAAAAACCCCATAGGTTATGACTATGACATGTCATAGTCCACTGGAAATGCCTCAGCTGGAAGGTTTCCTATAAATTATACGTCCGTGGTAAAAATGAGCGTGCAAAGCGAACTCAGGAGGACCGCCACAAGTCCAGATGATGTCGGTGGAACTTTAACCTTCGGCTGGTGGTATAATCATGAAATGGTGACGTAGGCATCAATTTCAAAAGTTACTTGGAGCACTTACCATAGTAAAGTCGGTAGAACACGCAGAGCAAGCCTATGTCTCTTCGCAAGCTAAGCAATTCTAGCCTGTCAGTCAATCTTGGGTCGTTGACGATTCGGACTGCGCGCTTTTGAACGGAGTCAAATGGTAACAGAATCTTTTTTGTATTGGTCGGCTCCCACTTGGCCGGGTTTTATCGTCGTTATTTTCTTGAGAATAAAGTATTTGTCACGATACCAATATATTATTTGACGATACTAAATTTCTCCAACGACTTTATCTTTACGTAATTCTTACTTTTGCTTTTTGATGCTGTCAAATTAAATTTACAATACAATCGCGCATTATCGCAGGTATTTCATGTTAACTCTGTACATAAACTACTCTGTAAATACTACCTACTTTGTTAAACATACAGTAAAATAGTCATTAAAATTATAAGAGAGTCAACGCTAAACCAGAACACTTACATGAGGCGATCACCAGCCTCCGGAGTAGCAGCGCAACTGCATACGACCTCAGACAAGAGTTACCTATGCTTGCTTGAGGTTATATGTAGATCTCTTTGGGCTGCAGCGACCACTTAACACCACATGGCCTGCATGTTCGTCTGCTACTCCATTAAAAAAAACGCACGAAAAGTATCGTACCCATCTCAATACCAGAGAAAACGTTTACGTTGCTGTCACCCCATCGTCTTACGAATATTCGATCAGGTCACTTGTTCTTAATATTTTTTACCTATCCCAAAAAAGTGCATAACGCCCCTAAAGAAGTATTGACTTTAAAAAAAACGACGGGTTGCACTCCGGGAGTGCCGGCAGAAGTGAAAACTTGAATATTAACGTTGTGCATTTTTGATATTTTGGAATGGTTGGGAAATAATTTTGCACGAATTGCTTTCATTATCGGTATTATTTTTCATCTAATATTTTCAGTAGGTTTTCATCTAGTATTTTGATAAAGTAGGTACTCACTCATTTTCTTTCACTATTTCTTCGTCACTTTTTTCATTAATGGATGCACTTTGTTCAATATTTTAAATACTTGATATAAACGAATTTTAAGATAAAATTATACTTGACGCTGGCAATATGCAGAGTTTGCGATTCCATAATTGAAGAAAAAAAAGTATAGACAGCCGTCAGACGAGCCGTCATCAGCTGTCACCCCTCCGTCTTGGTCTAAGAGCCGGTGAAGATATTCACTCGTTCGGTTATTACAAGAGTGAAGGTGATATGAAAAAAAATTGATTAAAATTAATTAAATTAAAAATCGCTATGGACACTTTTCGATAGTCAAGTTATCATAGGCATATATGTTTATAAATTTAATTGGTAAAAAATATGTCTCATCGAATTATCAGATCGGTGAAGGTCGATCTTCCACGTCTCCTCTACTATCTTACGAAATTTTTCGATCAGCACACGTGACCTCGCGCGAGTTTCACAGTTTTTACCCATCCCACAAAAGTGCTCAACGCCGCTAAAGAAGTTTTCACTTCAAAAATTGTTTTATTATTACCTTAAGTAAGTTAAACCCGGATAGTTTAAATGTTACAGCAACAGCTAAGAAGATTAAGGAGCGCAACTAAATCCTGTTATAACCTTAATCTTACTTAAACAGAGGTATAAATTTAACATGTAACGGGCCTATTAAAGTTTAAATCAAGGAAATAGCCAACACGCGTTAGGGTTACCACATATTTGCTAAAATATACCGTACGATGTTTCAGAACAAGTGTATCGTTTAGGGTTGGCAGTTTTTATGATGTTGTAATGATGTGGCAGTGATAATGTAGTTTCATTCTGGCGCCCGGCTTGAAATCCTTGCGTGCACCTTTGATTACAAAAATAACTTACAATTTGAGCAATTTGAATTTTTAAGAATCTTCTCAACTTGTATGCCTGAGATTTACACAAAAATACTTAGAAGGCCACGTCTGCCAACTCGCACTGATGCCTATCTTGATGAATTCTGACTCAAATTATTAAAGGATCGAATCGTTGGAGAATAATTTTGTAGAAAAAAATAAAATAAATATGCCGGGCAGAAATAGTAAGAGACTTTTTTTCTAAATATTGTAATTCTAAATTGAATTGTAAACAATCCGGTCTTGGACTACCAAGTCAATTGAGATACTTTTAATGAGCTGTCAAAACGTGACATCCCCATACATTTTGTTTGTGAGAAGATGATAAGTGACGTCACTTATCATATATAGTCAATTGACTTCATTATTATTAATTTCAGTGGTAATAAAAATCATGTATAAAAAATAATAAACAATTATATTTCTTTCCAAGCGTGATTTAGTGCAACCTTTTTAAGGTAAGGATTTTGAATTTTTTTGTGTATAGTGTCCAAGACCCTATTTAAAAAATTAAGAAAAATGTGAAGTTGTATTTGATCTCGAAGCCTCTAAACGAACTTAATGATAAAAGTAGGCAATGCTTTGATAAATGCAATCATTAATTGATTTTCCCAACATCTCAATTCAAACAAAATTACGAACATATAATTATTGTGTTATAAATAATATCCACCTTGATTCGCGGTACCGATGATGTGTATGTCATCCCCCGCAATTAGAGCTAAGCGCTAGTTCAATTCCTCGTTGAAGCAGGGGGCGGGAGAGGCTCTATTCGTAATAGAAGAGCCGACCAGTCTCAGCGCTATTATCCATTCAGAGCCGACATATTGTAAGATATGGTCCATTTAATGATATATCTACAAGCCAGTACAGTTCCGTATTCAGTATCTAACTAAATACTTTAATTTAACTTGTATTGAAATTTTTAAAATATTGCTTAAAAATATCGGAAAAATTGTGGCACATACATTTAGTTCTTTTAAATAGCACCATTTCGATAGAAATTGCTAGAAAGCATTTATGTAGGTAAACTGTTAACGTAATTTAACTTATCCAGCTCCTGACTGCTTCCAACATGGCTTAGCCTCACGTTACATACGTTTTACACCAGCCAAGCCAGCCAGAACTACAAAGTCCTGAATACTCACCTTTTTTGTATCGGGGGGAAACCTTCAATAAGTACCTTGGGAGAGTTACCGGGTTATGTGAGATTTTTATTGCACTAAAACGACCTCGGTGGCCTGCCTCAGGGCTGGGGAGAACTCCGTGATCTCCAGAGGAACGCACTGGCGTGCTCCATGCGCAGCACCTTTAACTGACCCACCATCTGGAGGGTAATGGAGCTTTTCTGCATGTTCCTGTGCTTGCGACTGTACGCCGCCGCCCTTTCCGGGGCCGCTAACTTGATGAACTCCTTCTACCGCCGCCAGGAACTCCGGAAGCCCCCTTTTAGTTGCCTCTTTCGATCAGGCAGGAGATATTCTAGCCCGATTCTTAGTCCCGGAACTACAGGGACTTCTGAATACCCTCCTGTGGGCCACGCCTCACGTAAGCGTGCCGCAATATGTTCCGTGATGCACAATACGACGCGCCTTTGTTCGGACCTCACTGTGGGCCAGCTTGGCCGCCTTTGTTTCTAATCCGGATTAGAACTAATAAATTAAATAGTATTAGACACAAGAAACATTTAATTATTTATTTAACATTTGATTGTTCACCTTAAAATAGGTTCACGCCCATTGTCAAATTAGTGTCTCCCATAGATTAAAATTATATACCGGAGTGTGACTTAAGGCCTAATGGCATTTTCATTGACATACATTGGTGATGTTGAGAAATTTAGGTGGATGGAAATAATAAAAAAATATCTCAACCACCTTTGATTTTAACCTAACCTAACCTTTTATTAAATAATACCTTAAAACTTTCACACTTCGCTTCCGGTACGGAACGTCCTTGCCTTAAAATATTGTACCATTAAAGTTTACGTCGAATAAATATTAGCGCTGTAATCGATAATCTTATGACATAAATACAACGATAATATTAAATGACTAATAAGTTTTCCAGTTGACTGCAAAATGTTTTTAATTTTGCATTTGACCAACGGTCATCAACATCGACACCACAATCTTTGCCCAACACTTATGTAAAGTGATATTTTGTCTACTCTACAAAATGGTTTGTTAAACATCAATTGCCGAGCTTCCATGAGCAATTTCGCTTCGAATGAGGGATTGGAACGTGTTACAAACTGTTCCCTTGTAATGCCTTCTGTTCGCTCGTTACTTGATATTGCGTGCCTCGCTTGCATTAGATTACGGTGAGGTAATTTGCAAATATGTTGCCTTTTGCGAGCCGGTCAGCAAGTTTTGCCGCCTCTACACCATAGAATGAAATTAGACATGTTTACGATATGACTTATGATCTACGTAATTACATTTTATTGGTCGTTTTGTCTGGATAAAATTAATAAATTAAAAAAAGAGTGTGTGTAATTATGTCTTCTTTGGCGTATGAAAAAAGTAATTCACAATAACTCAAACGCAATCGACGATAAATATAAAAATTAATCAAAAAGTTTTTGTTTGAATAAAAAACGTTTTCTTAACGTTATAATTATTTTAAATTAATATTCAAAATTAATTATTCATATGAATGCTATATTTCACTACTGGCTTTACTGGCTTATGAATATCTATCTACTATATAGTATGGACACTAAGTACTGTAACTACTCGTGTATTCAGTGTTGAAAATATATGTTTTCATTATTTCTATTCTGTGGCTAACTTCATCATGTTGTTCCTGCGCGCGCAGCTTACGAATTCACTTTCATCCAAACGCACCAAAAGAAGTATAACTTTCATTTTCCCTTTTTCCACCCGCGGATCTCCTTTCAGAATCACTGAGAACAAGGAATTGAATATAAAAATGATTTAGAATTCGTGAACAGAATTTAATATCTTGTTTACGACTAACGTAGTCTTTGTGAAGATTTAAAAATAAGACATAATATAATTATTATATTGCCATTACCCTGCATTTAGCCAAAAATTCACGCACGTCATGTAAAAAACTTACGCAAAAAAGAGCATATATGTAATTCTGGACTTGTTTAGCTATCTCATACCCACAGTTGTCAAGCAGAAATAAAATACGATCATAACCGCGTATAAATCTCGGTTGCTATCTGCTGATACTAAGATAGATTATTAGCTCAGTTACTTACTGCGGCGATCTATCAAGATGCGAACGAAATACCGACAACAATCTTCTTGACTTAAATTTTTTGAATTTACGACTACCACACAAAAACATGATTAATTCAAAAATATGCATTACAAATTTGTATTGTATGCGTTTTAAATTTTTCATTTGACAAAAAGGGTGATACAGTATAGTGATGTCACTGTACAGTAACTTTGTAATTGAAGCAAATATCCATTTTGCTAGCCCGGTTCCGATAATATTTTAGAAAAAATATAATACGCGAAAATTTTGTAAATATTAATTAGTACTAAAGCTGTGCCTAATTTATACCAGTATGAATCTTCCCAAAGGTATGAGACAAATTTAACGTTGTAAAAAGTAGCTTTGTCACTCACCCAGCTTCCTTACTATCTTCATGTACAAACATTATTCCAAAAGATCACTTTATCGCGAAGTGAAAGAAGGACAAACAAACGAATAGAAAAACACACTTTCACATTTAAAATATTAGTAGGTATGGATTTTAAATAAAAATTGTGCAGTTCGTGCCAAATCCATACTTAATATTATAAATTCGAAAATAACTTTGTCTGTTAGTCTGTGCTCAAACTACTGAACCAATTTTAATGAAATTTGGAGTGGACCTTGGAAAAGGACATAGGATGGTTTTTATCGGGCCCTAAAAACGGGTCCACGCGGGCAAAGCCGCTGGTGGAAGGCTGGTAATATTATAAGCAGATAGCTGTTCCATTGATCTCCGTACCGCCTTTTCGTGATTAATTTACTAATGGCTATTATCGGTGAGAGGTTAAAAACAGGGTTTGAAGGCAGAATAGTAAAAATGTATGTACGTTTAATCCCACATGACAAAAAAATAAAAATAAAAATTGGAGTAGATAACAACCAATTCTCAGCCCCACTAAATAAATATACTAAATTTCATCAAAATCGGCCAAACCGTTTTAGAGGAGTATGGTAACTATAACTGTGACACGATAATTTTATATATTAGACATCAAGATTTTAAAAACAAATTTACTATATCAGTATTCATTACAATAAATATTATAAACAAAAAATCCACTTTATGATATCACTATTAGTAAAAAATACAAATCTGCCGTAGACCGTTAGATGTATAATCGCTGACCATCTCACTTTGACTGTGATGGCAGTGCAGATTGAATCTGGATTATATTGAAGTAATACAGTTTAATTAATAGTTGGGCTATCTCTTTAATGTCAGTATTATTTCAAGTCATGTTTCTTAATTAATTTCTACAAATCGAAATTGCAATCAATGGATCAATGGATTAAGTACGAAGAAGAATCTAAAAAAATACCAATGTCAAAATTCACTGGATTTGGCTTCATTCAATGGATTTCATTTTTTATGTAGGTACGATAACGGCTCTTAAGAACCACAACATCGCTCAGCTCTGTGCTAGTATGTAGATGTTCCAGCAGCTTCTTTGTAAATTCTTCATGTAAGTCTGATCAGCAACCGTAACTTTCTAATGAAACGCAATAGGTATAAGTTTTAGGGCAGAAATGGGTGCAGCAGTGGGGTTAAACCATGAAAGTTCATGTTACTTCATGACAATTTGCCTCGCGGCTATGACGCACATTAATTTTAATTATTATAACTATCATTATACCTATATATCTAATACCTTCAACGAGCAATTTTTGTATATAGCTAAATAAGTCTTTTTATTCTCGGAAACGGCTCCAACGATTTTCATGAAATGTAGTACCCTGGTTTCGAGGGTGATAAATCGATCCAGCTAGGTCTTGTTTTAAGAAATTTTTAATTATAAAAAAATATTTTCAGCGATAATCAGCTTAAATATAAACTGAAAAATACAACTCTTCCTGACATCTATTGGAGAGTATTAATAATATTGTGGCGTTGAACGTCGTCAAACGCCATCCTCCAATCCGACGTTCAAAGAAATGACAATGTAGATATAAGGACCTCTTTATAAATTTAGTTCACTGAATTAAAGCTTCCTTGGTTGAATGGTTACGTGGTTTAACTGTAGAACAGCGGAACCCGTGTTCAAACCTCAATCAAAACCATATTGCGTTTATATTTTATTTTTTGTGATTTTTTTTATTGGGAGCTATTTCAATTGACGTAGTTAAGGAACACTAAGCAAATGAGTGTTTCGTTTGACACTAAACCAAAAAAATAAATTGTTTTTATCCGAGCAACGCTCGGTTCTCCTGGTACTTTAATCTATTATAAACGCGAACTTTTGGATTGAACACGAAAGATAGGCTGAACGGATTGGAATGAACACACATTTGACACAGAGATCTGATTATACGATAGTTTGGAACACATAGACTACTTTTGACGCGGAAATTGTACTGTTCCCATGAAATATTGTGGTATTTTTGTATGTTTGTAATGAATAAATTAAAAAACTACTGTTCCGATTTCAAAAATTCTTGCACCATTAGAAAGCTACATTCACCTTTAGTAACATAGACTACTTTTTACTGCGGGAAAATGCTTCATTCCTACGTGAAAACGGGTAATAGGGTCAACGCGATTGAAGCAACTGGCTTAACGCCTATGATTTTAATATAGCAATGAAGCCTGAAATAGCACATAGCCTATTTTTTATCCTACGGGGACACATTAAACGGGTCCACGCGAGCGAAGCCGCTGGCGGAACGGTTTATGTAGTTTAGCTAGAGTAAGACCTATGAGTTCTTGCAGCATCGTGGAAGCCACACTTCTTGAACACTCACAGATGCCAATCGCAGGTACCTAATAGCAAATACGTACCATAGTGTAACAATAACATTCCTCGACGTGGAAAATGTCACGGCATGCTACTTTCCTTTGACATCGCGTGACTTTTGTGCCCGTCCCAACGGTAATTAATACTGTATGAATGTTGTAGGCTTTCTTGGGCTGGTTTATCTAATTGTAGCGGAGGCATGTAGGGACCCTATTGCCTACCTCGCGACTTAGAGTACCTTGTAGAAAGAATCCTTTTAATAGAGAATATACATATGCAGCATTTGCTTTCGGGCGTTTCGTTTTCTCTTAGGAATGAGATATTTTCGTCTGGTGAAATGTAGTAGCCTATGCACCTTTATAAAAAAAAGGTTAATCCTTTGCATGGTTGCCACGTAAAAAAAGGGCAAACAAATAAACAAATGAATATAAAAAAGACTTACTGAATGAAATAAAAAAAATACGAAATTTGTCATTTCCTGGAGTTTAAGAAATTAAATAAATAACGTTTCACACTCATGGCTTCACAGTAGGGTAGATTACCCTGTGTAGTGGGTACCATGTACACACACAGAGACAGAAACACGAATACCCAGGCCGAAAACAGAGATTTAAACTCATCATTCAAATTTCTGCTTCGCCGGGAATCTAACCCGGGACCCTTCGATTGGCAGTCCGGCATGGTAACCATTGCGCCACGCGGGTCGTCAAAGAAGAGAAAACTTTTTTGCATTTTGTCATTATTATTTGCAATTTTATAACTTAAATATATATTCTACTTTCAAGTTTCTTTATTTATTATTTATTATCTCTTTATGATATGCTTTTAAAGTTCAAATCTATTATTTTAAATTAAAAATTGAATATAAAAAGATAATAATAAAAAAAATCCATCTAGTAATTTGTGCTTGTGGCGTTGTGCCCAGATCGCTGGCAGCGTTTTCTATTAACTATTTCAATATTTTTTTATTCCCTATTGGAGAAATTTGGAGTAAACTCCACGATCCTCTAGTAGGGGTTGATGCGAGCTAATGCGAGTGAGCTTCATGGACTCAAATGTATGCGATTTCACTTCATATTTTTTTTTGTAAAGGAAATCCGTTTCGTTTTAATAATGTCATTTGAGTCAAGCTGCAACGGATCAGCCTGTTAAAACGCATTTTAATAATTATTATGATTACACCTTGTGTTTATATAAATAATTAATATGTTTGGGAAGTTAAATAACTTTATTGCTGGAAGGAAAACCAATTTCATTTGCTTCTTATGACAAGTTTCCGTTGAATACTCGTATCATTTTATACATCCTGAGTAATTAACAATGAACTTTGATGATTTTAATCACGTTGCATAATATCGTTTTGAAAATTCACTCGACTATAAAGCGGCTTTCAGACTACGCTATAATATTAGAGCATATAGTATAGTGTAGCGACCTTCCGCTACTCATCAAGAGATGGCACCACAGGTATTCCTGAATCACGCTATCGAAGTTTTCGGAATATCCTACCATATATACAAGCTCCGAATTGAGTCAGTTGGAGCGCGGCCGCTCCCCGGGCATGATTACCTCGCCCGGCGGGAGATCTCCCTTTGCCAAACTGGTGACTGGTCTCTTCTGACCTTCATCAGTCGCACCTTCACACCCTGGATGGACTGCAGCATCACTTCAGCAGCTCATCAGGTTCATCGCAGCGCGTCTGAACCACGCTTCCTGATCCTGATCCAGCTACCTCCAACGACTTCGTGGACGGCTCGAGAACCCACTACTCGCGTCCACACTTCAACCTACCCTCACATCCCGACTCACCGTGGATAGAGGGTATCTCCACACCTCGACTCACCGCGGATAGAGGGCAACACAAGGTCTGCACCCTCACATCTCGACTCACCGCAGGTAGAGGGCATTCAAGGCGCTTGTAAGCGAAGATTACTCAAGCATGGATAGAAATTATCGACCTCCGGTCTGAGCAGGGGGTGATGTAACGACCTTCCGCTACTCATCAAGAGATGGCACCACAGGTATTCCTGAATCACGCTATCGAAGTTTTCGGAATATCCTACCATATATACAAGCTCCGAATTGAGTCAGTTGGAGCGCGGCCGCTCCCCGGGCATGACCACCTCGCCCGGCGGGAGATCTCCCTTTGCCAAATATAGTATTGCTCATAGCACAACTATATCGCGCACCATACATTGTTATGGACATGTTACGGACACACTATACTGTACCATATATTATTGGCTTGCTATACGCTATAAATTGGTGCGATGCGCTAAGTGCAGTCATGCTGTGCTATCAATTCTCTTCAAAGATCTCAATCAGCGGTCAACTGATACGGACTACTCACAAGCCTGCCTCAGGGGCAATCTCGTTGGTGTGATTTCAGGAGTTGCTCTACACACTTGCCTGCCGTGCAGTATTGGAGAGGAAGTTGATCTAAGCGGACGTGTTTAGAATGACCAGTTTTATCAACATACCTGAATATCGGCGTAGCCGTAACTGTTTCTGTAATGCTACTACAAAAAAGCAGACACTGGTTAAAAAAATTGTTACAGAAAACATAGTATATAATGCTTGCACATGCGTGCACTCCGCGTGGCCGGTGGCGGTTGCCAATGAACTGACTAAGAAATTGCCCCAATGGCGCTACACACGTGGCAACGGCAGGGGCTATATATGGAGCAAGAGTGGACTCGCGCTCCTGCCGCCCTGCCGCAGGGCCGATCTAGGAAATTGCCCCTGCTTGCCTATACACGACACGATTAAGGTGGTAATTATGGGTCACACCCTAGATCGCTCCTGCGGCAGCTGTGTGAGTAGCCGGCCTGTAAATGTGAACGCCGTGCTATACAGTATAGCATTAGGTCCTTATTTGCTGTACTATATAGTACAAAAGTAAAGCGTGATCTGAAATCAGCTTAAATATAAGTAGAGCTAACTAGTTCTATTAAATAAACAAGAAAATCAAATACAGGAAACATTAAAAAGACATTTTTAAATGCGACTTTATAAAGCGAAAGATGTTAATCTAACGCTCGTCGCAAAAATATTTGAAAAAAGGCAAGATTTTAAAAGAACATTATGAAATGGTACAATTATTTGATGTTTCTATGGGGCCGCGAATAAAGAAGAAAATGCATGATCACGAAATCGCACTAAACATATGTTTTTTTTTATTTGAATGAAGTAGCAGACGAGCATGCAGGCCACGTGGTGTTAAGTGATCGCTGCAGCCCATGGACATCTACATACAACCTCAAGCAAGCATAGGTGAGTTTTGTCTGAGGTCGTATGCAGTTGCGCTGCTACTCCGGAGGCTGGTGGTCGTCACATGTAAATGTGGCCGGCAACTGCAACTTTCCACCGAAACACAATAGAATTGGTTCACGGCAGAAGTGGGTGCAGCGGTGGAACTTCCCCGGGTGAACCAAAATAGTTCTACCACCTACAGCTTATAGCATATATAAGCTATGTTAATGTATTATGTTAATCCATCTGTGATTAAAGTTATTTTTGGTTTATGTGACTTATTATTTTATACATCAGCACAAAAAATAAGATAAAGATTTGGATGCTGAAATAAATTCATTAAGTACCGTCGTTGTCAGAAGCTCGTTCGCCTTGCAGGGTCAACGTTCTCGTAAGATTAGATATGAATTCAGAACATGATAAGAGGCAGACAGAGTGAACAATATATGGCCGGGATTTTAAGTAACTTGCAAGATTTTAACATTTTAAACGATCTTATATTCTAAAATTAAGTTTTTTTATAGACTACTAGCCTTCCGCAAGCGGCTTCGCCCATATGGACCCGTTTAATGGGTCCCCGTAGGATAATACATAGCCTATGTGCTATTCCAGGCTTCATTGCTATATTTAAATCATAGGCGTTTAGCCAGTTGCTTCAACCGCGTTTACCCTATTTTCTCGTAGAAATGAAGCATTTTCTCGTGGTAAAAAGTAGCCTTTGTTACTCTGGGTGAATGTAGCTTACTAAAGGTGAAAGAATTTTTGAAATCGGAACAGTAGTTTTTGAGTTTATTCATTACAAACATACAAAAATACAAATCTTTCCTCTTTATAATTTTAGTATAGAAGGATAGATTAGAGGTTCCCCGCGGTTTCACCCGCGTTAGAAAGAGTCAGTAAATTATCAATTTTTATTGCAGTTATGGTTCACCATTTTAGCTATAATGGCTTACACATGAGATGTAGATATAATAATATACTGTGGCAAGATTTTTAAAAGACTATTTGAGATAAACATTTCCATCCTATATTACATATGTGTAACTATAGCGGTTTTGGCAGCGCACGCCAGAATAGCTCGCAGATGGTATTTTTTTTCCTACTTAATTAACACTTATCGTCATATTTAAGATAATTCACACAATATCTTTACAAATTGTAGCCTATGTGTTATTCTGAATATATCAGCTATATTATTGTAAGGTTTCATTAAAATCCATTCAGTAGTTTTTACGTGAAAGAGTAACAAAAATCCATACTTACAAACTTTCGCGTTTATAATATTAGTATGAAGTATGATAATATGAATGATTTTGCGTTTATAATATTAGTATGATGTGGAGAAAAAAATATATAGACATATGTCTGAAAATGCTATCTGACTTCGGCTATTATTTTCACTATTATTATATCACCCGGTTTCAGGAAGACGGGAAAAAACGGATTCAAATATTTTAGAATAACAATTGAACTTTTACGTAGTCCCAGGTATTTTAATACAATGAGTAGAAGTGTATTTGATAGATATTAAACAAAAATAATTCATTTTATATTCTCCTGGTTTCATACGAATCTACAATTTTATCGTAAGCGCAATAATGAACATCGATGCGTTATCCTTGCAGAAAGAACAAACACCATATTGTCAAAGTTGAAACGGTACAGTATAAAAGTCGCAGTTACTGGGTACCCGCAGAGTGTCTCTTCCGTTTTACTCTTTATCTTTTTTGTTGTAGCTGTACTTTACCGTGGGAGTATAGAAGCTTGCTATGATTCTTCGTAATTACAGTTTTTACATCTTTGCAACTAATGGAATATCAATTTGCGACCTTAATCCCATGGCATAAGAACTTCCGACAGATTTCGTGAGATGAGTGCACGATTACAATGCCAGCCACAATTTTACTTTTTTAGCGTCTAATTTGAAGGAATTTATTAATGTTTAATTGTTTCTTGGCAGCACGATTTCTTTTTAGATAAACATTTTAGCACATACTGTACCATATTTGATAATAAAGTACCTGGACGCCCGAGCGTTGCTCGGATATATACAATACAATACAAAAATACTTTATTGCACCAGATTTTATACAATGAGATAACATTAAATCGTTTATTTTCTAAAAAAATATTTTCTTGGTTTAGTTTAAAACGAAACAATCATTTGCTTCGTGTTACTTAACAAAGCCATCTGAAATAGCTCCTAATAAAAAAAAGTTATTTTCATAAAAATAAAAAATAGACACAATATGGTTTTGATCGAGGTTTGAACCCGGGTCTCTAGTTCCGCAGTCAGCTCACGCAACCATTCGACCACGGAAGCTTTAATTCAATGAACGAAATTTTCATAGAGCTCTTTCAAATCGACGTTGTCATTTCTTTGAACGTCGGATTGGCGGATGGTAGTAGCGGAGCCCAAGAGGGGATTTTTGGATTTACTCGAGCGCGTCAGATTAAGATATGGGGTACACCTTGCATCCTAAAATAAAATAGCTAAATTTCTTGGCATTGAAATCGACTCAAATTTAAATTGGAAAAATCATGTAGAAATAGTATGCCAAAGACTAAATAAATTCATATACGCATTACACCATCTTTCAAAAGTAGCAAATAAAAAACAGCATTGATGGCTTATCACGGATACGTGTGTTCGGTCCTAAGATACAGATTACTCTTATGGGGGAATTCAACTGACTTCAATAGAGCATTTATTATACAAAAGAAATGTGTTAGGGCCATTTAAGGTGCGGAACCTATGGACTCCTGTAAGCCAATATTTAAAAAAAACTAAATCTCCCGCCATTGCCATCAATGTACATCTACGAAAGTCTGATATGTGTCAAAAATAATCAAAATCGTTTTGATACCAAAGATGATACATTCTTCAATCGGCATCGGGGTCAATTGCATAGACTATTATCTTATACGGCATGCTATTCGAGAAACAGCTTTGTGATGTGCATCAAAATTTATAATTTGCTGCCATCTCGGTTAAAAAAATCTGACATTAAATCGGTTCAAGGGTTTTATTTTTAAATTATTGATTAAGAACTGTTTTTATTCCACAAAGGAATTTAAAGAATATTGTCATGCTGGACACCTCAAACGCTTGGCTAATAAATTATAATTTTTTATTCAATTATGCAAATATTATCATTACTATTATTATCTAATATTATTGTTATTAAATTATTATTTAAAAAAAATTACATGTACCTTCGGGTATGAAATTGCATTTAATATCCTTAAATTAAAAAAAAGTAAATTAATGATTTAACCTATAGATTAAGGATATACTGTTATCACTAAAGACACGATGACTTTATCTTATTTATTAATAAATATTTGCCCACCGACTAGGTCGGTAAGACACGCATGAACAATATTGTAAAATTTTTATCGTAAAATTACCGTGTTTTATGCAAATAAATATTTCATTTCATTTCATTTCCTGTTGAGTACTGCCACGATTAAAAAATACCTTCTATATAGGTACAATAATTTTTTATCTTACTTCCGGATGTCAAAATAGTCAGATTAGAATACGCCGCTACCGTTGAACCATGAATTTTAAATAATAAAAATCTCTCTCCACTGGTTAAACGCAAAACGTCGTAAAATATAATAATATTAAATACTATAATATTTTAAACTTCCTACCACCCAACCTATAAAAAGCACTGGTCCTGATGACGCTTGAGGAAATCCACAATGAGCCTCGTGGGCTCCCCCGTTTGACAGCGTTTACGCCACAATATTATTAATATTCTCCAATAGATGTCAGGAAGAGTCGTAATTTTCAGTTTATATTTAAATTGATTATCATTGAAAATATTTTTATACAGTTAAAAATTTCCAACAATAAAAATTTTGTGGATCGATTTATCACCCCCGAATCCAGGGTACTAAATTTCATCAAAATATTTGGAGCCGTTTCCGAGATTCAAAAAATATATTTAGATACATACAAGAATTGCTCGTTTAAAGGTATTAGATAAATAATTTGAAGCAAACTATTGAAGCGTGAATGACTGATGCAGACAACTTGCTTTTACCTATTTCTCCGGTATAGGCTGTTATATTTTTGTAGCCCTTTTTGGCGGTATGGAGCAGAAGAAAAGGCTTACGGAACTTTAAACAAATTTGAGATCTGTTTATAAAACGTCCAATGAAATGTGACTCCCGCAACTTTTAGCACTAGACTACTCAGCTGTTGCCGGAAATTCGCTTATGATCGTAGTTTTACAAAGACAATCTGGACACACACAGATACGTACAAAGCCGCAACCATGACAGTCCGAGTCCACGACGGAAGCACTGGACCTATTCCAGTGCAGCGCGGAGTACGACAAGGGGATGTTATATCCCCGAAGCTGTTTACCGCTGCACTGGAAGACGTGTTCAAGCTGATGGAGTGGAACGGGCTGGGTATTAACATCAATGGTGAACACCTCACACACCTTCGATTTGCCGATGACATAGTAATCTTGGCGGAGAACCTGGAAGAGCTCAGCACTATGCTAGGTGACCTCCATAGCGCCACACAAAGGGTGGGTCTTAAGATGAACATGGACAAGACGAAGATCATGTCTAACGTCCATGTCACACCTATACCGGTTGTTGTTGATGGCGCTACTCTCGAAGTTGTCGACGAGTACATCTACCTGGGACAAGCGATCCGTATGGGTAAGTCCAGCTTCGAGAGAGAGGTAACTCGTAGAATCCAACTCGGCTGGGCAGCGTTCGGGAAATTACAAAGTGTCTTCTTGTCCAGAATACCTCAGTGCCTGAAGTCGAAAGTTTTCGAGCAGTGTGTGTTGCCAGTGATGACCTACGGCGCTGAGACGTGGTCTTTTACAGTTAGCCTTTTCCATAAGCTCAGGGTCGCCCAGCGAGCGATGGAGAGGGCTATGCTTGGTATTTCTCTACGCGACAGAATTCATAATGATGAAATCCGTAGAAGAACTAAGGTTACCGACATAGCTCTCAAAATCTGCAAGCTGAAGTGGCAATGGGCAGGCCATATAGTTAGGAGGACCGACAACAGATGAGGAAGAAAGGTCCTTGAATGGAGACCACGTCTCGGCAAAAGGAGTACAGGCCGCCCTCCAACCAGGTGGACTGACGACCTGAAGAAGACAGCGGGTAGTCGCTGGATTCAGAAGGCCCAGGACCGGGAGGAGTGGCGAACGTTAGGGGAGGCCTATGTCCAGCAGTGGACAGTAAAAGGCTGATGGATGGATGGATGGATGTTAAGGCGTCGATCACGGTTATTATTATTTTTTCAACCTTTTTTATGTCCCACTGCTGGGCACAGGTCTCCTCTCACTAGTGAGAGGGATTTTAGGCCATAGTCCACCACGCTGGCCAAGTGCGGATTGGTGGACGTCATGCTTTCGAGAAATTATGAATTCCTCTCAGGCATGCACGGCGATGGAGAACATCGTAATCAATTAAATATCACGATTTTTTCCATCATCGTGAAGCAGCGATAAATGCGCACATTACGAATTTCTTTGTCAGAGGTGCGCGCCGAGGATTTATACCACTCGGCCATCGCTGCTCTTATTATTTATAGATATTATTAATAGATATCAATCGTGAAACCTTGTGGCAGGCCTTAAATAATCTCAACTTTTATCATTATCAACCAACTAACCTGAGTAGCGTGTTAAATTCAGCTCCCTAGTTGTGGATAAAGATTGACAGCGTAACTAATGTTACAACATTTTAATTACTCATTAGTTATTGTTTGATAACGCGCTAAAAACATATGCTGATGTTAATTAATAATTAATTCTGCTTTAGCATGATAGCTAAAGCAGAAAGAATGTACCGATCGACAAGATTAAATTCTATCATTATACTTAATATAGATCAAAATGCGCGCAGTGTTACACGATGTAACAGCGCGTTTTCTCGGTAAAACTCTTTCGCCTGCCGCGATACATTCACAGGCCTTAATTATAAAATTGTCTCTGTAAAAAACGTAAAACGTATAAAAAAATTACGCATTCGCAAAAAAAGGGACAATTGCGAGTAGGAAAGCGCATTGATGGTTCTGTATAAAAGTTTTAGCGTGGTTAACCGGAAAAGTACGATAATACCGTTGCGCCCATTTTTTCTTTGAAACAATTTTGTGCTGTTCTTATATCGTCACCATCAGCCTCCGGCGTAGTAGTGAACCACAGATAACATCAGATAACACTAAAACCTTGCTTGAGAGTAGATTGGACAGCTATCCGAGGGCTGCAGCGACCACGGTTCCCCGCTACTTGATTTTAATAATTTGAAATAAGTAATCTTCGTTTACTTACAATGAAAGAAATATCAAATATAGAATAGCTTTGATTTGAGTTCGCTGTACACATACAAAATATATGACAAAAACTGAGGTAATATTTCGAAAGTGTTAATTTCAAAAATTTGCTTATTCTCTCTGTCATGTGGTCCCGGAAAGATCCCGGGTACGATTTCCGACGAGAAAGGAATTTGAATGATGAGTTGAAATTAATGTTCTTGGTCTGGGTGTTTGCATTTCAATCTTGTGTCCATGGTACCCAGGACACAGATAATCTTAGTGTGGGGCTATGAGTATGTAGTAGCAGCGATGGCCGAATGGTAAAAAACCGCGGTCTTCGACGCGACCGATCCCAGGTTCAAATCCGCGGCTCGCACCTCTGACAAAGAAATTTGTAATGTGCGAATTTATCGTTGCTCTACGGTGATGGAAAATATCGTGATATTTCATTGATTACGATGTTCTCCATCGCCGTGCATGCCTGAGAGAAATTCATAATTTCTCGAAAGCATGACGTCCACCAATCCGCACTTGGCCAGCGTGGTGGAGTATTGCCTAAATCCTTCTCAATTGTGTGAGAAGGAGACCTGTGCCCAGCAGTGTGACATAAAAAAAGAGTATGTATGAAGCGTAGTGTTATTTATTAACACAGCTAAACCTGACTATTTCAGATTAACATCAACTCCATAGCTCCGCGCATTACGAAGAAAAACGGTTTTGACACTCGGTCTATAAAGCGGTTCTATGCTTCTTTCTCGACGAACTCTAAGAGCGAGACGCGTTGGCCTGCACCTGCCAATGGACTGTCCAGATACCCCGTTTATATTTAGAAACCACTTTATTTAACTCACCGCCGAGCTTAAAGCTCCCGATAAAAAGTTCAACTTAGTGCACTTGTGGTGCATCCTTTATTAAGAACCATTTACTCTTCTCCACGATTGTATCAATCGACCGCATGCCCAGTCTGCGCTGGACCACATATTATAACAAAAGAAAAAAAATCGGTCAAGTGTGAATAGAGATCGCGCGCTGAGGGTACTGTACAAACTTCAAAGTACGACATCTTAGAATATTATTTAAAAAGTAAGTTCGCCCGTTGAATACTTTATAGGTTTTTCAAAGTTACAAATACAAAATTGGAAGTACAAGTCATAAAGTTCATATCTAGACGTATAACGTAGACGAAAACCCGTAGGATAAAAAATATCCTATGTGCTATTCCAGGCTCCATTGCTATATTAAAATCATAAGCGTTTAGCCAGTTGCTTTAACCGTGTTGACCCTATTACCCGTTTTCACGTAGGAATGAAACATTTTCCCGCGGTAAAAGTAGCCTATGATACTCAGGGTGAATGTAGCTTTCTAATGAAGAAAGAATTTTTGAAATCGAAACAGTAGTTTTTGTGTTTATTCATTACAAACATACAAAAATACAAATCTTTCTTCTTTATAATATTAGTATAGAGTATAGATAATAATTACTAATAATTAATAGTTTATAATAGTATTATATTTTTTTAGTATTTAAGTACACATATTCGGTTTTTTTTTCATTTGTGCTATAAGATATTTGTGTTTTGCTAAATTTTATGATACTATAATTACGTGAATTCAGATGGATTCTGGTTTACTTCCAAAAATACACTACATAACAAACAGTCATGTCTTTTGACTGTCGCTCGAAACGTAAACCGAAGTGCCGGTATACATTTTTACTTGATTCCTATACGCGTTCTTGAGTAAGGGCCTTGAAAGTCAGAAGAGGATAACAAAGTTATGCTATAAGGGTTTCTTTTAGATTGAGGCACGGAACCATAAAAAAATCAAAAATCTCGATCATCGCTCAAGCTAAAAATAGTCTTGAATTTCAGATATTCGACTACACATGCATAAGGAAAGAACATGGTAATTTCACCGCAATCCGCAGAAAGTACGAGTACTCAGCATGCTAACGTGTATAAATACCATTCATGTTTTGTGCGTATGATATAACATTATTTTTGCCAATCTGTGATAAAAAATCTATTTTTAACCAAATTGTCGCACGTTTATCTTAAGCTTCGTAACCAGTTCTTTGGGTATCCGAAACCAAAATCAATCCGTACTTAAAATCTTAAATAATTTATAATTTATGTGGTGCCCATAATTATTTAAGTATTCAGATATATATTATAGTATTCAAATGTATGGAAAGTATTTATTATTATAAAACAGAAACAAAATTATTTACATTGTAGATATATTATATTAAGTATTTTTATGTGCATCTAGAAAAGATTTAATCTTTGCATATCCATAACAATATCCAGATTATTACATTTACGGTCGAAGTTTGTATCAATCAACAATACTCGATAACTACGCAGGACGATACCTTATAACAAAACAGAAAAAAATGTATCAAAACATGCGATCATCGCTCATGCTAAAAATAGTCTTGAATTTCAAATATTCAACAACACATGTAGGTACAAAGGAAAGAACATGGTATTTTCCATCGCAATTTCGTGCTAATTGGCAGAAAGTAGCAAATTTATACTCGGCGTGCTAACGTGTATAAAGACCATTCATGTTTATGTCTGTTAGAATAGCTTGTTTTAGTCTGATAAGGATAAAAAGTAACTATTTTGTCTTACTCTTACGCGTGAAGTAGGACCAAACATTTAATAATGATTACAAGTTTATACGAGTATACCGTTTTTAATATAGGGTTATGAATTTGTTACAGATTTCCTGTGTACGTATAGCTTAGTCCCGTAGCATCTACATGAAACTATCGTATATCTAAAAAAATCTATCCAAAAGTTTAACTGAAAGCGTTATAAAAGTTCCTTATAATTGCAGATAAAGGCACAGCCCTTAAACATACACTCTATGTCAACGTTATAATAGACACAACTGAGCATGATTTAACCCATTCATAATTAATCAAATTTATAAAGAAGAATTTTTTAGCTTAAACTAAGCTGATTTAAAACATTATATATATATTTTTTAATTTTAATATATATAATATATTTTTATATAGGTATTTTTAATTTTAATATTTATTTTTTATAACAGCTATCCGAAGTTTTTCAAAAATCTAGTCATTTCATCTCTATATCCGTAAGCTATATGATATTTCTCATACATCCAAATCCAGATATCCCTAACATCCCAGGTTATCAGGAGCTTAAAGTTAACAGAGGAGATAGTACACGCTTGTCTTAAGGCAAGGTTCAGTACTCTGTCGGACACAGAACAGCTCGCGCGCTTGAACACCCGTTGAAGTCTTTTATAAGAAATCGTGTGTTCGGACTTTACTATTTATTTATCTGTCACATTGCTCTAATAATGACTAAATTATCTAATTAATGAATAGGTCAGAGTGAGTAGTGATTGTTTAAGTGGTTTCTGTTTTTTTTGTGTGACATTTAAGTTTGAACTGAAATAGAGTTAAAAGTTCAAGGAATTCTTGGATGGGTAAGTTGTTTAATTGAGTGCAATATTATACTTACTGAACTTTATACTTATACTAATGGCCTCTTTCACCACCTTCAAGTAAAGTGAAAAGTACACTAATTGTCGGTTAAAGTCACCCGTAACTTCAATTTCAATTTCACGATGTTCGAGTAGCACTAATCATATGATAAACTGCCCCGTACTCATAGCTTTTACTTGCCAATTAACTTTACTTGGGGCGTAAATAATCAACACTTTACTTGGAGATTGTGAACGAGGCCCTAAAAGTATCAAAGTGTACCTATACTTAAAGTTAAAGTATTACAGTATATATAGTAGGAAATTAACATTAAATTACAATTAAAACAAAAATTAATAAAATACACTTTATCTACATTTTTTTAAACGTCAGCTAATAAATAAGTATAATTTAAGATAATGACTTTTATACATAAGAGATATTGAATACTTCTTTCATCTAACCCTCGTGGCTCATTAACCATTAATGATGGGTTCGATTCGATTCCCGGCGAAACAGAAAATTGAATGATGTGTTTAAATTTCTGTTCTCGGTCTGGGTGTTTTTGTTTCTGTCTACGTGTGTGTCCATGGCACCCACGATACAGGGTATCTACCTTACTTTCTATGTGTGTTATATAAAATAAAACAAAACAAAAAAACTCGTATGTCAAAATTTGTACCTATACCACAGAGACATTGTAGTTATAACTGTATTATTTAAATTAACTATACTAGAGTTTTTAACAATTTAAAACCGGTTACAACTATCAACACAAATTGGTATAATTTACTATACATAAATACTTTTATACATAAGACATATTGAAGGCTTCTTTCATCTACATCAAAGATTTGTACCTATCTACAATACAGAGATATAGTAGATATAACTGTATTATTTAAATTAATTATGTTAGAGTTTTTAACAGTTTAAAACCGGTTACAACTATCAACACAAATTGGTATAATTTACTATACTTACTTTTATACATAAGACATATTGAAGACTTCTTTCATCTACATCAAAGATTTGTAACTATCTACAACACAGAGATATTGTAGTTATTACTATATTATTTAAATTAATTATGCTAGAGTTTTTAACAGTTTAAAACCGGTTACAACTATCAACACAAATTGGTAAAGTCATTAACAAGAAATATATTCATAGTTCTACTTGAAAGAAGAAAGAAGTTATGGAAATTATAATATTTTAATCTCCGGGATGTAATCTCAAGAATAATTTTTATATGCATGGCAGGTAGATGACCGGATGTTAAGCACAGCCATCCAGTCCTTCGCTAATTTGTCGTTTCCGGTTACTAAGAAATATTAGATAAGGCTTGAATTATAAGAAACCTAGCTTTCCGCCCGCGGCTTCACCCGCGTGGAATTCGGTTATCATTACGTGCGTATTTTTATCTCCTAAGCCCAAAAAGTCAAAAAATCTAGTACACAAGTTTATTTACTTCCTATCTCATGCCTAAATACAAAGTTTTGTGTTTTTATCTTCTCTTCATACAAATACTTATCACTTATTTCAACCTTTTCAAGCCTATTTTTCGCAATAAAGCAACCCTATGCTCTTTTCCAAGGTCCTACCTATCTGTGTACTAAATTTCATCAAAATTGGTTGATTAGTTTAAGCGTGAAAACTTACACACACATATAGACAGAGATATTTTCGCATTTATAGTATTGTTATGGAACTATGGATATATCCACTCTGGTAAATATTTGTCAATTAGTATTTTAATGAGTGCTAATTTCTTCTTTAATAGTGTTAATGCGTTCCGTGTTATTTATAGCTTTAAGCCTCATTAGATTCTTAACTAGCTTTTTTTTTCAATTATGACATCGCAAACTCTGTACATACTGCCAGTGTCAAGTATTATTTTTGCATCAATTTTTGCCAGTTTCAATGAAACTGGACGAAGTAATAACAAAGTCAGTAAGTAAGCCGTCAGTAATCAGTCAGACTAGTCAGTCCAACATTCAAATAAAAGGATGGCTGCTTTACTAGAACATGTCCGATGGAATTTTGGGGGCAAGCAGAAAAACCATATTTTAGCACTGTTATTCTATTTCACTAACACTCGTGCACTGTAATTAACCTATATCAAACAAAATGCCATCAACTTTATCCGATATAACTCAAAAATACACCAAGAAAATGAAAATAAAACAAGAGCACAATATGTCTTTTTCGACTTCCCGCCAAAACTCCAACTAGCTTTTATTGAATATTTAAAACATTAATATGTCATTATTCTGACTTATATCATATTTAATAAGTGTCATCTACAAAATGCATATTTGGACAACTTTCTCTGTCTAATTTGCAATTTTTAACAGTTTTTAGGGTACCGTACCTTGAAAGGAAAAAACGAAACCCTTAGATCACATTGTTTTCCGTCCGTCTGTCTGTCTATCTGTCAAGACTCTTTTTCTGCTGTATCAAGCTGGTATTTATATAAAATACTGAAGTCTATTGTTCCTTGGAGTTGAGTAAAAATCAAACTTCTAAGGCAGCGAAATCAAAAGATGCCACAAATTTTTAACACTCACAAGGGTTTCAAAGCCTATAGCGTACTTCCCGTGAACTCAGATTTTGAAATTTTGGTACGAAGCAACGTCTTATAGCACAGATAAAGGAAAAATTGCGAAAACTGTAAATTTTTAGTTACATCACATATTGATAATATCTTACGGAACCCTCGGTGCGCGAGCCCGACTCACTTTTGGCCGGTTTTTCGATATTATGCAATTTTGCAAGGAATTATGTCAAATGAATGCAGAATTAGATGTCAGTATAAGTAAGCTGCTTTATTAAAAGTATTTATATTATATTTGTACGTGATATAAGTAAATAAAGTAATAAGTTAAACAGAATGTAAGTTACTATTTAGTATTTACTCTATCAACAAATTATTATTCAAAATGTCCTAAATTTAAATGAACATAGAACTAATTAATGGGAAAATATAAACTTTCAAATAAAAAACGAACTATAAAAATCGATCGGTAAATATGGCGGATTATTGAATGTATAAAACAACTTTTGTAATACCCATATTTGTGCAAATAAATCATTTGTCTTTGTCTTTGTCGATGCTCCCTATAAATTGTTATGAGGTAACATAGATAAAAAAGGTAAATTCGTACCTCATTATTTTTGATAAAGGTGCTTCAATAATTAATCAAACATTACAATGTACATTGCTATTAACAGAAGACAGCAGATTTCGTGTAAGTTTAAAACCTTAGAAATATTTATAAATAAATCAAATGAAAAAACAATTTTTTCAGCCTTGTCAACCAAACATTACGAACGCAGGACGCTATTAGCAGAAAGCAGGAAAATTAATGCAAATTTGGCGGACAAGTTTTTAATTAGCCTCTGAGACGAATCCCTCGGAATGGAGTCCTTTCGAAAGCGAAGATCGCGCGGCTCTGGAATCTCGAAGCTTGTCCAACCGGCCTGGAGTAGGGTAGCCATTGTACGGGAGTTGGTTGGATATTCCAAAAAAAACCATTTTCGAAGCGTTAAATAAAACTAAAATTATTTAAAACAAAGTTCTTTCACTTCGTTAAATAAATGTACACGTCTCTTTGTATTGTAATATTTAAAAATGTTATATAACAATTTTAAATTATTTGATTGTGCTATATATACTCGGTTTATCATTTCATTGTACATTTAAAAACAAAATCATAAGTGATTATTTTTACAAAAATATTGATAATATTAACTTTCTTGGGTTTGCAATAAGAGGGGGCGTAAAATATGACGTGCTTGGGACTTTTTTGTTAATTTGCCACTTAAATTTGAATGATAGAAGTTTTAAAATTTTATTTCAATTTTAAAAATAAATATTGATTTGAAGTTTAATTGCATTATTTTATGAACTTTATTCAACACATTCTACATAGGATCTCTTTGAATTATAATATAAAATAAATGTTAAGTACATAAGAAGTTTTGTCTTTTAGTTCTATATCGTATCGTGTAGCCAAGAAAATATTGAAATACTCGATCGGAATATATATTATTATGGAATTGAAGGATCTTCTTATCTTATCCTGGCGAGGACGCCATTATGTCAGGAGGGACCGTGTTAGGAATTAACGTCGGTAGTTGAATAAAAAATATGACGAAGTAGAAGAAAACGCCTATAAAAGCGAGGCCTAAGTCTAAGAGGGGATTATTAGTGCTGTGACCGTAATAAAGGCAGTAACTCTGCCCGATTGCGTACTGAAATTTTGTATTTGTGATTACTAATTTTTTAATTGTGATTGTATAAGGAAACGTTAATTAGAAACCTTAAATCATTACTTTTAAATTGTATAAACGGCTTTGTGCATTAAATGGTGATATAAATATTCTGCTTCTGGTTTTCATTAAATAAAAACTGTAGTTGTCCTATTTGCGTACACCACGTGGCATCTCTAGTCTGGAGTAGCAGCGAGCCGCGGGTGGCTACCATCTTTAAATGGACCGTCTTGCCACTCGAAATGTTACGTCCACTGCGAAGGAATGGAAACTGAATGGGTTCTTAGAGGTCACGCGATCTGGCCGCATAAAAACTCGCTCAAATAGCGTCTGCAGTAATAAAAAGTAAATGCCAAGCTGGTGCATTAACGATTTAATTCAAATTTCGGCAATTATTTCGACTTTTTACTCTTAAAACTTCAAATATATTTTACTAATCTATTAAGTAGTATATCGAGTTTGGAATTACGTTTTTGACAATGAATTTAATGGGATACCAGAATAATAAGCAGTAAGAACCAGCTTTGGAATGTGAATTCAGTTTTATTAGTTTTTTCGTCTTATTTTCTATTTTATAAAACACTAGCCTTCCGCCAGTGGCTTCGCCCTCGTGGACCCGTTTTATGGGTTCCCGTAGTATAAAAACCATCCTATGTCCTTTTCTAAGATCCACTCTATCTGTGTTCCAAATTTCATTAATATTGGTTCAGTAATTTAAGCGGGAAAGCGTAGCAGACAGACAGACAGACAGACAGAGTTACTTTTGAATTTATAATATTAGTAGGGACTAATAGGAATTATACGCATACAAAAAATAATTTTCTATTGCTAAAATAACACAATGACAACGTTAAGGTCAAATTAACAATACTTTACTCTAATACTTATTTTAGTTGTTTCTCCTCACTCTACATAAGTATTTTTATAAAAAACTTCTTCACTGATGTTGAAGTTCGCGTATGAAAGTTTTTTTTCTATAATCGTATGCTATGCAATTTCTCATTTAACTCATTTATTATCAATAATTTAGGTATATAAATAATAGTAAAATAAATAAAAAATACACATACTATATTCGCCAATATTATTAATTGTAATAAAATAAAAAATAAAAAACGCGTTCTATATTCGTCACTCCACTTCGTTGATTACAGTCTCTACTTCTGTAATCAACGAATTAAAATGTTATAGTGGCTGCAACCCTATTTGCATCCTAATGCTGGGCAAGAGTCTCTACCCATTATTGGGGAGGCCTGGAGCTTACTCCACCACGCTGCTCCAATGCGGGTTAGTGGCCAACCCGCTGTCGGATATTTTCAAACCACCCATAAGGCCTCCGACAAGGTTTAACGACTGTTATCTATCGACAACAACCAGAACCGACGGCTTAACGTGCCCTCCGAATCACGGAAACGCGCATGATTTTTTTTGCCACTAGCGGACACTCATCTCACACCCGACCGCGCCTGTTTGGCTTAGTTGCATAGATCGTTTGCGTTCTACGCTAACCGCCGGGCAATGCACGCTTCAACGTTATAGTACGTTTCCCAAAATTATTTTATTCGCTAGGAACCCCACACTTACATAATTTCAGTCAAGTACGCCAGTAGACTAATACCACTTTGTGTACAATACAAATTTGTTTAGTGCGCATCTATGTTTATGGGAGGAAACATAGCCGATTTCACCGCTTTCATGTGTGAAAGAGCGTTAACTTCCTCCAATCAGTAATTACTCGTGGCGGATTTACATTCGTTTGATTAATTATTCCTGGTTCATATCGGAAAGAGAAATCTGAATGGATTCGCATAGGCTTTTAAACAGGTTTGGAACAATAATAACCATTAAACACAATTTATCTAAGCACTTACGTTATAAATACATCCTCGTAATCAATATCCCTCGGAAGGAAATGTAATCCGCCGACTTTTTTACAGTACAGCACTATTCAATGATACAACGTTAACAGACAATGAAGGCATTTGAAAATTGTCAGTGTCAAGTAAATACAGTATTTGCTTCTTTCAATGAAACAGGTGACATTATGTCGCCTATTTTTTAGTAGTCAAAATCAGTAAGTCATCAGTAAGTAATTATTAAGTCAAGTCAGTCAGATATCAAAGTAAAGCGACGACTACTTTACCAGAACGGGTCTGACGGAGCTTTGGAGGTCAAAAGACAGTTTCTCGCTTTTATGAGATAGTTAAAATAATTTTTCAAAATTTTGGAAAAAAAGAATGCTTTGTTATTGTAATCAAATACATTTCTTTATACATTATTTGACGTTATTAGAAATTAAAAGCTATGCTATTTTAAATCGCCTATATGGCTGTGAGACTTCACCGTATCTATCAAAATAAGTTCAATGCAAGTAAGAATTTTTTTTTTCAGAAATTGAATACTCTAAGGATTTGTGCTTAAGCTTTTAATATGTCATTAAATAAGTAATATTTAGTGTTCTGTAAAATATCATATGAAGAAGCGCATGAAGCGCG